>CM034302.1:7365701-7970705 GCA_019925795.1 Dendrobium chrysotoxum | reverse complement strand
CTCCCATCTCTCTAAAATTGATGATATTAAATTTTATGTCATGAGCTTTATCATACAAGTTCGATGTTTATGAGGATGGAGAATTGTCCCTTAGTAAAAAGATAAAGTAAATGTTGAGTTTTTAATATAATAATACTCGTTGCTAATTAAAATTTTTTGTATTGATGAATGCACACATCCACCAATATATTAGGCATATAGCTTTCAAGACTTTATATGGGATACAATTATGGTTGTTTTTGTGGTAGAAAAAATAGTGTTCGTTTGTATGATAAAAGTTTCACATTTTTTCAAAATATTATTTTAAAAAAATAATTTTTGAGAAAATATATTTAAAATTATGATTGAAAAAGCTATTTATAAAGCTAAACATAAAAGTATAAGTTACCTTAAAAAAAATAAAAAAAATAAAAGTATAAGTTACCTTAAGTAAAGTCTAAGTATTACACTTTCTGATAAATTGCGTTAGAAAAATAATTTAACTTGGATCAAGTATTTTTGTTATTTATGGCTCTTATGAGTTCCAATTGTCTTCTAATATATTTATTATAAATTTTATGATAAGTGATTTTATATAATCTCTATTTTATTGAGTCAGCTCTTGACATATACTATTTAATATAGATGAAAAGTTTTCATCGGACTAAGACTGATAGTTGATGTGAAGTTCTAATATGAGAGAGAGAGAGAGAGAGAGAGAGAGAGAGAGAGAGAGCCGAGATAAACACAATAATAAAGAATAGCCCTCAATATTAGAAATAAAATAAAAGCTTGGTTTCTATATACTAATAATGACCATTATTTACTTCAATTTCTTGTCATTCTTGTCTTTTTTTTTCTTCTATAAATAAACATCATTTTCTTTCTTTTAATATAAGAAATGTCAAAAGTAGAAGGAAATTTGATGGAGGGCCTAAGTACTAAATGACTTGGTGCACATTATTTATTAAAATTAAATCAAAGGTCTCTTTCATAATCTTTAGAAGTTTAGAGAATTTGATGTTTAGATGCTTCCAAATTAAAATTTTATAGATTTACCCTTAAAATAGTAATTATGCAATCTTCATAACAACTATTTGTAAAAATTTTCATCATTTTTATAATTGATCATTTTGAATTATTTATATATTGATGTTGACCTTCCGATCATAATTGAGCCGATCTTGGCCATTCAAATTTCATCAAGATGTCAAAATTAGTTATAAAATCTACTTTTTGGATAAAATAATATTAAAAAAGGATATATTCATACTCATTACTTCTATATAGAATGTATGTGGCATGGCCAATAAAGCTAGTGGATCCCTGTGAATAGAGGGCTACAATTGTGGCATAGTCACATTGGTTCAAGGGCTGAGGGGTACAATTATTCTTTATCAATTCTAATGATTATGCTATGATTTTTTTAGACTTAATTAATTTTTTTTATATCAACTTACTTATTACTAACTACTTAGATTGTTTCATTCATTTTGTCCTAGTGAAAGGAGTGCTTGCATGGACACATAAACATGGGCTCAAGAGGTGAAGAGCTCCAATTAGTTTTTCCATTTTAGTTTTAATGTTTATAGTTAGGGTTGTGATCTGATTTGACTATGTATTGACTCAAATTTAGTTCAGAATCATTTGCATGTTAGGGTTGGCTATAAATTGGCTTGATCAAATGTTGATTCGAGTAAGATATAGTTCATTTAGTTTCAATTCGAGCTCGTTCATTTCATTTTATTAATTTTTGACGTTTTAAGATATTCATACTCGAATATTGGGGTGTCAAAAAGGGTTTTCGGATTGGGTTCAGGTCAAACTTGAAATTGACCGCTCTTAACACACCCGACTTGAACTAACTCGTTTGTCCAAACGGATTGAAAATTAGACCAAAACCCAACCCACCCGCTAACCGCTAAGTGCAATGGGTCGAGGGTGAGCGAGTGCGAGTCGACATACACTCGACTTGCTAAGTAGTTGTGGGCAAGCAGTGCAAGGGTGAGTGGGAGAGTGCGAGAGGGCGAGGGTGAGCAGGTGGGCGTGAGGGTGAGCATCAGCACAAGGGAGAGCGCGAGGGCGAGGGCGAGTAGTGAGCTCGAGCGTGAGCAACGAGCACGTCGGCCGAGATGCAACCGAGCTAGCGGACAGACGATCAAATGTGCGTTCCGATTTGCGGGTTAGCCAAACCAACCAGATACTCAATCGGGTCGAAAAATTAAACCAAACCTGGCACATTTATTAAACAGGTCGACCGAACCTAAAATTTTCGGACCTTCGATCAGGTCCAAATTAAATTTTCGGTTGTTTCATATATTAGCACCTATAGTACTCCAATAAATACATATGCATGCACCTACGCTTATTAAAATTCTTTTATATAAATGCCGAGAATCAAATGAGGCTGAATCGATTGATCGAGAGTAAATATGAGAGAAAAAAAAAATGCCTCAAAACAAATCTAAAATTTTATACATAGTTTTTGCCTAATTGATGACTATTTCGGATTAACGATACTGTAGATTTCACAGTTGACAAAAAAATTATAAAATAAATCCTATTTCAAATACAAGATCAATGAATAATCAGCAATAATAATAATAATAATAATAATAATAATAATATAGAATCTGAACTAACGAACGTCACATGCAAATGAAATGCATGTGGAAATAACTCTAACATTCTTCTCGATTGATTTCTTTGAAGTAATTTAAGTATCCATTAAAAAAAGAAAGCTTCTTTTAAAAATAGATATGCCTATGATGATTATAAAGGCCTCTGCTGTCTTTGTTTCTATAGTACTCACACAAATACCATCCTTTCCTTCACACTGAAGCCAATATTATCTTTTGACCAAAAATATTATTTACTTGATAATCACGCCATTAGTGACTTGTAGAGCAAGCTAAATTAATTAATGTACAACCTCCACCAACTAACTGAAATAGATTGATCACCTGCTAACATTGTAATTGGCATCTCCTCAACATATATATTATGCTCTATAATATATTTATATAATTGAGTTCAAATAGATTGATCACCGGCTAACTAAGATTTGAATTAATTTCATCATTCTCGTCGAAGGAGTTCGTCACAGTCCCATTAATTATTGCCCCCACACAAACCGCTAGTCCTATCGTTGCCTGACCTAAGCACGTTGCCTTCACAAGCTCCTCTTCTCCTCACACGTCTCGAATCCCATCGATGTCTTCCCCATTGAGTTTTGTCATTTTGATTTGCCGCACACTTGTTGTCAGTCTTATCAATACCTTCCCGTCAAGCTCTCCAACTCATCTTCTCCTTTACACCTCGCCAATTTCATTGATGTCTTTTCATTGCCATGGTGAAAAATAAAAGAACCCTCCAGTGAGAATATCATCTCGCGCGGACGAATTTAACTTTAATCAATTTCATAAAACTTTAACTTCAATAAACATTCTATAAATGTAGGATATTATCCCTCATTGGTGAATTTCGTCCAAAAGATCTTTCGGGCATATTTCTCAAAAAAACATATAACAAGAAAGGTGATAATCTTTAGTGCTAATCTTTGGCCCTTGAAAGATGTCTATGAGGGATGCCTACTTTGAACATCCTTCTAATGACAAATTTTGCGTTGAAGGCTCAATTTTTTAGTAAAGCTCCAATAATCTCATCTTCTTTGAGTCAATTTTACTAATTTATATTAGAATGTTTTAAAACTTGGTCATCCAATTGGATGATCAAAGTTCTCCTACACCTCTATGGACTTATCACTATTATGTAGTTGGCACCTAAAGGATTTGCCTTTTCTAAAGGGTAAAGTGAAGTCTTTCTCTTTGGGAAATCACTAGGTTAGGATGATGTGTATGAAAACTCATCTAAAATCTTTCTAAAGATTGAAGACATTTATAAGCTAATATAATATAAAAAAGTCACAATCAACTCAGTAGTGTGCCTATGTCACTATAAGATAAAGAAGATTGTAATTTCTTAATCAGATAAATTTATAACATACACAATTACATAACCAATAAGCTATATAAGAAGAATCACTCTCTCACTTTGTTCATTGCTTATGATGAATATCTTTTGAAGGTGTATGAATAAATTTTTTTTAGAGGAACGCTCCTATAAGATATACTATCAATTCTAATAAATATCTCATTCATATTAGGAAAATTTTTAAAAATTATATTAGAGAGAAAACTTAGATAGATTTTTTTATTGGGGTCTAGGTAATGATAATCATTGAACCATTTATTTTAGTTGATTTATGGAAGGTTATGATATGAATATTATTGTTAATTATTTCTTCTTTGGTGATAAATGGAATAAAAAGATTTCTTCTTAATATTTTCTTATTAATGCGATGGATATACTTATGATTATTTTCTTTAATCCTAATTTAATAAGAGTAATTTTTTTAGAAATGTGATAAATAAAACTTATTCTCCTCCAAAATTATTTGGCGGATTTTTAGTTGGACTAATTTAGAATTTCTTTGTAGGCACGATTAAATTACTTTGATCCTTATTTATACGTCTAATTTAGAATTTCTTTGTAGTATGAGAACATTTTGCTATTTTTTTATCATTATTAAGGTAGATAATAATATTATTTCTTGGCTCAATAAATAGTTTGATCTCTCTAATAAGGTCCATATTCCATGCATATTGCTCTATTTCATTAATTAGTTGATGTTGTGGGATGGAAACTCATTCAAATATAATGAGAAGATTCTTGAGTAGACCAATTTTATTATGGCTCTTCTCTTAGTTTAATTTTTGTCTTCTCAACAAGCAATTAAAGCTCCGTTTAAGACAGTTTTCTTACTGCTTTCTAAAGCTACTTTCAAGAAGAAATTTTTTCTAAAAGCAGCAAAAATGCAATGGTCAAAAATTGTCTCAAATGAAGTCTAAACTTTCGGTTCTATTGAATCAATTTTGTTGCCACTGCAAATTTCATATGTCCTAACATGGGATTCCCAGTTATCCCTATTTATTGTAGATTGTATATTAAGGTTTCGTTTGGGACGATTTTCGTAATGCTTCTTAAAGCAATTTTTTAATACAAAAATTTTAATTTTTGTATTAAAAAACTATTTTAAGAAGCAGTAAAAAAATAGTCCCAAACGAAACCTAAGTGAGTCAAAATAAATATTTTTTAGGAGTTATTGAGCTCATAGTAAAAGCACTAACATGTCTTAATTTATGATTAGATATTAGAATAATTGCTTAAATTTTTATAAAAATTTATTTTCATAATACAATTTATCTAATAGTTTAATTTTAAAAATAATAAAATCGTAATTAAAAAAAGTAATTTTATCAAAACAGTTTTTTAATTTTAATAAATAATTGATGAGGACAAAGAAGTTATGAAAGAAATTATTTCATTAAAAAAGTGAATATTTAAATTTTAAAAAATACAGTGAATATTACGATTGTCTTATGCTTATCTATTTTTAAATGGTTTTCATCTCTTACTTTTAACTAATAGAATATTTAAAATATATTTATATTCTTTCAAAAAAATAAATAAATAATTGGCGATAAATAATCGTTCCATTCAGATCGCCGAGGAATTTGAGTACTGAGCTCCGAATCGACACGTGTCGGTTACGGGTTGTTGTATTTACTTTGAACCGGATCAGATTGCATAGCGATGAAGGCGGAACAAATGGCGGAGCGGTAATTTTAGGATAATGCTAGTACAACTCAACAGCCCCTCTTAAAATAGAATTTTTATTAGGTCCGGGCACTGGACGTAGCTCTATATTCGAACTCATTAGAATGGCGCCACGTAGCCACCCGAAGACCCGGCGACCCGGTTCGTCGAGAAGTTCAAATGATGCACGTGCGTTCCTAATTTACGCACGGCTCGACGACCCAACCCATATCGGACGTGCAAATTTAATTAAAAATAACCGACGTCCATTAAGCCTAGAACATTTGTGTATAAAGCCCAGAACAATTGTAATTACTGAGAAATTACTCGGTATTACCAAAGAATTACTCGGTATTACCTATGAATTACCTAGGTATTACTCTGTATTACCTAGGAATTACTAGGTATTACCGAAGAATTACTCTGGTATTACTCGGTATTACAAAAGAATTACTCGGTATTACCTATGAATTACGTAGGTATTACTCGATATTACCTAGGAATTACTAAGTATTACCGAAGAATTACTCGGTATTACCGAAGAATTACTCGGTATTACCTATGAATTACCTAGGTATTACTCGATATTACCTAGGTATTACTCGGTATTTCCTAGGAATTACTCGGTATTACTAAAGAATTACTTGGTATTACTCGGTATTACCGAAGAATTACTCGGTATTACCGAAGAATTGCTAGGTATTACTCGATATTACCTAGGTATTACTCGGTATTTCCTAGGAATTACTCGGTATTACTAAAGAAATTACTCGGTATTACCGAAGAATTACTCGGTATTACCTAGGAATTAGTCCAAAAAATGGCAGATTTTTATAATTTTTTGCGTCAATCCGGGTCGGGTCGTTGGGGCCGCACGAAAGTTGTCATAACACGTGCTAAAAATCCATAATTCAACAGAATGGGATATCGTGTCGATGAATGCTACGTGGCCCCATTCTAGTAGAGTCCGAATGTAGAGCTACGTCCAGTGTCCGGACCTAATAAAAATTCCTTAAAATAAGGGGCAATTATATAAATAATATTTAAATTTTGATTGTTAGATGAATGATGAATCTTAGTATATATATATATATATTTGAATTAGAAATTTTTTAATCGGCTTATGATAAATTAGATTGTGTTTTCAATAAACTTATCATTAAAATTTGCATCCTGATTAGGATAATCTAATGAGCTTAATTTTATTCAATTATAACATTTTTTTAAATGTTTAAATTGTCAAAAAATATTGTTAAGAAATTCAATACAAACTGTCTAATATCAAATAAGATAATATATAGGTTTGTGAGCAAGCACCTGATGCTCATCGTTGCAACAAACTTCAACGCTTATCGTCGACACCAACATAGACACCAATTTGTTGCCAGAAAGTGTATGTCCATCGTCAACACTAACATAGATGATATCATCGCCAACAAGACTGACACTTATTAATGATGCCAGAGCCAATGCTAGTCACAACGAATAAGATTTATACTAGTCGTAGGCACTAACACTAATGCTTATTATCTAATGTTCACCATCAATATAAATATTTATGCTCATCGTCTCCAATAGAGTAGATCCCTTTTGTTGACACCAATATTGAATGCCCAATATCTCAAGCATGATCAACTTCTGTCTTTAGCAATAGCTCTTACAATCGTCATGAACTCCAATGTTGATGTTTGTCATTGCCAATAAGGCTAACATCCATAATCATAAATATGGCTGACACTCACTGTTATCAATAAGGTTGACGCTTGCTACTACCAATAAAGCTAATACTCACTATCACTAATAAGTCAAATACTCATCTTTGATGCCAATGGCAACATATGACATCAACAAAGCTGATATATGTCGTACAAACCACCATTGAAATCTATAGTCACCATAATCATCAAAGATTGAGCAACATCTCTAATAATCTTGTGATGATATTTTAGTGCCTCAAGGCTTCTTATACTTCCATAATGAAAGTTATCTTCCACAATCCATATCTATATTTTGTATCAATATTTTGTTCAACTATCGAAAAGAGCATCATTGATATAATTTATGATTCACACATGTGACGTCATTTTAATGGGGCAAGGTCCAGTGATTTTTCTCTTTCTCGACTTTCCCCACTAAAAAAACTACATGCCTTTTATAAGTTACTCACAACTTATCTTATGTGTGTATAGAGATGATTAATTAGTCATTTATTATAATACCTTCATATTTATATATTTATAGAGTTGGCATTCTAAGATATCCTAAGCAAAAGGAAAATTTTCATCTAGGTAGTAGAGTCTAATGACTCCCAAAAGCATCAACTAATTTACTTTAAGATTAGTGCTCTAATTTGATACAAAATTAAAATCCAACAACATTTAAGTCCATTCTAATGTTATTTATTTTCATGACAGTGAGAATTAAGTTATTAGATGAAATATTAAGGCTTCGTTTGGAATGGTTTTCTTGCTGCTTCTTAAAGCAGTTTTTAGGCTTCATTTGGGACCGCTTTTTTGCTGCTTCTTAAAGCAGCTTTTTAGTATAATTTTTTTTAAAAAGCTGTTTTTAAAAAGCAATAAGATAGCTATCCCAAACATAATCTTAATTTTGTACTAAAAAGCTATTTTAAGAATTCCAAATCAAATTTTATTATGAATTTTGATGTTTATCTGAGAATTTGAAAAATAAATGTAAGAAAGTGGTAGTTTTATAAATAATGAAATTTTAGATGTTATGAATGTAATTTTTATATTAAAAAAATGGGGAATTAAACCGGCATAGATTGCATCTTAAGTCAATTAACTTTTAAAGTTTTAACAGTTTTTATTTTTCCATGATCTCTTGGTTTTCTACTGTCTCCTCGTAGTCCCTCCACCAGTGTCCTCTCTGCTGTCTTTCTTCTTTTGGAGGTTTTAGAGGAAAAAAAACAAAAGCGGCCGCAGAGCTCTCCCTATTTCTCTTTTTTACACTTGATGGTGATCGATGGAAGATTAAGGAGAATCGGTTAATACTCGTGATCTGCCGTTTCTACACCCATTGGCCTCTATAGGTAAGGCAAATCTCAGTTCTTGCCGCCATATGTGCTTTCCGTGTTTGGATTTTTCTGTGTGAGGAGTATCAGAGTCATGGTTTCTTGTTCTGATCCAGACCTCTGAGCTTCTATTTTGAATTAATGGCGGCACAGATCTCGCTTTTATACCATTTTGAGGTTCGGGTGTGGACAAATGCGAGGTTTTGCGAAGGTAATGTGTGGAAATATGGGTTTTTGTACCGTTTGCGGAGTAGTTGGAGTGGAAATCAGAAAAGATAATGTGGGTATTTTTTGGGATGGTGATTTGGGATCTGGGCGCTTTATTAGTGGTCTGGATGAGGAAATCGCGGTTGGTTGTGGTGAAATCTGGCAGATTTGGAAGAGCGCTTGGACTGGTGCTTGGAGTTTACTTGATTATGTGATTCTTTTGCTGCTAGTTGGAGATCTGAGTTCATTTTTTCAAATGGTTTGATTTTTGTTTTAATTTTTCATTGAATTTCACGGTGAAAGTTAGTTCTTAGGATGACTAGGTTTTATGAATGTGGCAATATATAGATTTATGGCACCTTATTTGAAATTTTTATAGGAATTGGAGCTGAGATTTGAATCTGAAAGGCCCAAAATATTGGATTTGATTCTCTAGCTTTGAGTTTTATTTAGTTTTTTTTAATGTCTTCTAACTTTGAGTTTTAGTCATCTTGTGTTGGTTCTTATCGAATTCTGGAAATAGTTTGTGTAAGTGATGATGTTTTCGGGGGAGTCTGCTGTTCCTTCTTTTAACCTGCTGGTATAGAAGAATCAAGTGGATTATGACATGAGATTTTATTTCTGAAATATTTAAAGATAGAATTTTAATTTAAGATTAGGTAAAAGTCAATATAATGATAGCAAAATTTTCTTCTTTAGCAGTCAGACTTCATACATGGGCTAGAGAGTATGTATAATGGCATGGTTTAGAGATTTTGTTTGCTTTTCTTTTCGGTTGAAATTGTATACTCAAGCTATCTTCGTCCTGTGATAGAATAAAATGTAGAATTTCATGCAAGATAAGAGAAAAAACCTAAAAGGATAATTCTCTCATAATTCTGAAAATGCCGTTTGGAAAAATTATGAGCACACGTTTTTTTTTTTTTTTTCTATCTCTATGAGATTCACAACTTCAAAATATGTACATGCTATGTGTAAGACATTAACAAACCATGATGAATGGAGGACCAGTGCAATAGAAGTGGTTGAATGGCTGATGGAGATTAATGCATCTAATTTTTCATTATATGCTTTTGTGGTCCACTTTGGATCTTTAATGGAGAGTACTTAAGGTAAACATACTAATTGTTGATAAATGCATAGATAAGCCTCATTAGCAGCATTTTGTTTTTGCTGCAAAATTTGTTAGAAAACTGACCTATTTTTTATTAATCTCACTTCAACTCCTTTGTCCGATGAGATTCAAGGACCGGGTTATGAAGGTTTTACTTGTTTTACTACTTTTATCTGCTTATAAAATTGATATCGATTGCCAATGTCATTAAATTTTTCTTTTGTAATAGTGTTTGACAGCATATGCTAGATACCATTGTTTATTATCCTGCCTTATACTCTTAATTGTTTTTGTTTGTGCTGTATAAAAAATAAATTTTAGTTTTTTTTTAGTGTTTATAATTTTTATTTTAAATTCCTTTTGGTTTGCTATTCTTTCCCCAATTGTTAGCCTTTAGCATTTTAAATTCTGTTTACAATTTTTTTCTAGTGTTTTTCATTCTCTTGTTCTTCTTAACAACATGATTATTGAGGTGTAAACATTCGTTAGTCATTGCCCCTGCCAAGCTGTGCTGTGTAAAATGTAAGATTGAATTACATTCATCTATGAGACGATAACATTTGTTCTTGGGGAGAAGAAACTTAACCTTTTTTTTTTTTCTTTTTTTTGAGATATTTGAAAGTGAAGCTTGATGGGTTCAAGGTTTCCATCACATCAGCTCAGCAATGGCCTGTACGTTTCGGGCAGGCCAGAGCAACCAAAAGAGAAGGCCCCGGCAATGAGTTCCACAGCCATGCCATACACTGGTGGTGACATAAAAAAATCCGGTGAACTTGGGAAAATGTTTGACATTCCTGTTGATGGCTCCAGATCCAGGAAATCTGGGCCTATTGCTAATGCTCCCTCTAGGACTGGATCATTTGGAGGTGCATCCACCCCCAGCTCTCTCATTCACTTTTGTGGACTATGATGCTCAATTGCTTTGTTTGATCTAGTTATTAATGCTTCCATGTTTCATTTTTCTGCAGTTTCAGGGTCTGGATCATCAATGGTCACCGGAGGCTCAGGCAGGCAGAAATCACATTCTGGACCTCTTAATAGACAGGGAGAGTCAGTGAAGAAATCTTCTGGTCCCCAATCTGGTGGTTCTAGGCAAAATTCAGGCCCCCTTCCACCAGTGCTTCCGACTACTGGCCTCATCACATCTGGCCCTATTTCCTCTGGGCCGCTGAATTCTTCTGGTGCTCCTCGAAAAGTATCTGGTCCATTGGATTCCACCGGGTCAATCAAGCAACAGAGTTCATCCTTAGCAAATAACCAGATGGTTACAAAGCTTAGTCAGGAGGATGACTATTCATTCAAGAAGAGTTTGCCCAAGCCAATACTGTGGTCGGTGATCCTTTATTTTTGATGGGCTTCATTGCTGGCGGATTTATACTTGGAGCTGTTCACAATGCCATCCTTCTTCTTGTTGTTGTGGTTATCTTTGCTGCTGTTGCAGCACTTTTTTTGTGGAATCACTGTTTGGGAAGAAAAGCCATAATAGGATTCATTGCTAGATATCCTGATGCAGAGCTTAGAACAGCTAAGAATGGTCAATATGTCAAGGTCTCTGGGGTATGTCATTCGTTAAACTATGTTAAAGAAACTTCATGCAGAATTTATTTTTTTCTGCATACTTTTACCGCTTTACTTGAGTACATAATATTGATGTTATGAACTGGTTTTTTTTTTTTTTTAATTTTTAAACTTTATAAACTGGTTGTTTTAGTGTCTACAAATGTACATTTATGAACTTTCACTTTGTACATATTACAACTTGTTCAAGTTCTTATAGGTTGTCACCTGTGGAAATGTCCCTCTTGAAACATCATTTCAGAAGGTTCCTAGATGTGTGTACACATCTACAAGCTTATATGAATATAGGGGTTGGGATTCGAAGGCTGCCAATCCCCAGCACCGCCGATTAACATGGGGATTAAGATCGGTAGAGGTAAGCATAACTGTTCTTTTCATAGAGATTATCTTCCTGTGCGCTTAATGAGGACCAGTTGTGGAATTTGTTTTATATCGAATGATGTATCCTTATAGTCTTAATATATTTGTACAGAGGCATGTTGTCAATTTCTACATCTCTGATTTCCAATCTGGGTTAAGGGCGTTGGTCAAGACTGGTTATGGTGCAAGGGTGACGCCATATGTTGATGAATCCATTGTTGTTGACATAAATGCAAACAATAAGGACATGTCACCCGAGTTCCTCCGATGGCTGAGGGAGAGGAACCTTTCTAGTGATGATCGCATGATGCGCTTAAAGGAAGGGTAATCTTTTGTCATTAGTTTTTCATTTCATTTCTGAGCTTAAAATTTTGTTTGCTATCTTAAAGTTGAAGATGTTCTCATCCAATGTCCACTTATAGGTGTATTGAACCGGAAATATTCCTGTCAAAAAATGCATGAGCCTTGCCGGTTAACTTTTGGCAGTTATAACAGCGAACTTTGTAGGGGAAACCATAGGAAAATGCAATTGAATAAGAAAAAAGTTGTGTCTGAATTATTTCTTTTATGTTTGATCATAATAGAAATCCTGAAGCATCATTGTTAATTTGCTCCCATAGACTTGCAAACCAAAATAAACAGCTTAGTTTGCATTCCTTTTTCCTTGTTGGATATTTGGTGGATTTTTTTAATAGTTGTCTTTCGAATTCTTACTTTCCATTTCATTTTTGCTGACATTAATCCATTTATAGGGGCTGTTTTTTCAATCGTCAAACATATGGCCTTCTTGAGAATGATCATCTTATATCATTTTTTTAGGGTTAATCAATATCTTCACAATCTTCATCAAAACTAAACTAAGTGAATTTCTATTTATTAATTATTCCCATTCATTTATTTGTATTAAGATGCAAAAAAGTCTCATCTTCGAAAAATATTTGGCTTCCACTTCAATTTTATTTACATCTTACAAACATAGTATCTTTGGATACCAGTTTTCCTTAATTGGGATTTCAGCCAAAATTCCCAAATCTTGAAATTGATAAAGATTTTTAATTCCCATCATTTCCTTTGGTTTTGTACTTTTGCTTAATGTGGACAACTGTAAAATTATGCTTCTTCTTGTTGAAATTCAAATATGAATTCAAATAATAAAAAAAAAGAATAAAAACCATCTATCATGCATGATAAAAGCTATCTATCAAGGAGGCCAATCTTTCTGCAGTTTCTATCATTAAGGAACTGTTTGGTTGTATCATATTTCAGGCAGAATTTAAACAAGATTAAGCTTAAATCATGCCAACAAGAATTTGGGGATTTGAAATCCTACCGTTTTAGTAAATTCTCTTTCATCATCATTATTGATTAAATCTGGGATTTATTGAATCCCACCATTCACAAGAATTAATGAATTTGGGGGTTTCACCCTCATAAACTTAAATTATGAAACAAATAATCAAATAATTTTTTACCATTTATCATGATTTAATATTTGTCATACCAAATGGTTTTCAAAGTTTAATATTTTTAAGCTTTACTATATCTGAATTTACAAGATTTTTACTAAATCTTATTCAAACTCTTCAAAGTTAAATCCTATATGTACAGCCAATCAGCACCTAAGAGCTTCAAATTTTGTTTGTTCTCTTTTAGTTACATCAAGGAGGGGAGCACTGTAAGTGTGATGGGGGTTGTTCAGAGGAATGAGAATGTGCTGATGATTGTCCCCCCATCTGAGCCACTCTCCACTGGTTGCCAATGGGCAAGGTGCATATTGCCCGGAAGCCTCGACGGCATTATTATTCGATGTGAGGACACTTCGAATATCGATGTCATACCGGTTTAGCAGCGTATCATCTGAACTCCTAATCATTTCCTGTACTTCTGACTGTTGGCTGGGTTTGCTGATGAATATATGAATGAGATATGATGGTTAAGATTAGTTGTGCTATCTGAAGAGTTGGAGGTGTTGATTATTCCTTTTGCTTGTATAGCTTCTTGATCTTACTTCTTTACTTTGAGTTGCCTTCTGTTTTTGCTTTTTTTCAAGTGCTGGAAGGTTTTGTAACAAGAATGTCTTTGATTACTTGACAAGGAAAACCTTCTATACTTGTGAACTTTGCTGGGAGATTTGTGTACAAGTGTTTGTGATAAATTGGATTGAATTTGGTTTAGTTGTTCTTAGCTTATGTAAGAATATTTGGCTTGATTTCTAATTTAATTAGATTTACTTTGAAGTCTTGTGATGAATTGGATCTAGAACTCAATTCTAATCAAAGTTTGATCAGGATATTATAAACCAAAGTTTTTTTTTCTTTATTTTTTTAATGAGTTAGGTTATCTTTATATGTATTCAGATTTGACTTTCTCTTGGGAAGGTCTGACTATTGAAGCTTCATTATGAGCGTGATTATTGGATCTACAGCTTCACATTTTGTTTATGTAGGGTTGGTGAATGTCTTTGTCGCTATTAAGGGAATTCTGCAAGAATTTTTCCTCTTAAAAACAGTAAAGAGCTCATCATCTCCTCAAACCTAAAGGTGGGCTTTTTCAAAGGTCTGTACTCTAAATTGTATAGCCTACCAAAACATTTTACCTTAGAAGTTGTTTCTGCAGTAACTTTGATAACCGTTGTTTTGCTGTTTTTACAAAAAAATTTATACTAAGAAGTTGTTTCTGCAGTAACTTTCAAAAAAATAACTTTCTTCACAGTAGATTTATAACAATTTTTATAAAAAGTTGTAGTCATTCTTAACGGATTCAAACACAAAATTTTAAGAATATTTCTGTGTTGAATGACTTTCACAAAGGTAGAAGATATCTCTCTTCTCCATTATAGGAGAGAATGTTAAAGATCAAGTTGTCATCGTTTTTGTTAGTTGTAGTAATTGATGAATTCTTAATGACAATGCAGGTCTCAAATTAATAAAATTCATAATTCTAAAAATTTTTATAAAATTAATATAATAATTATGATAATCTAATCTTAAAAATTTCATAATTTTAAAATTTTTGAGACTAAAAAATAAATAAAATTCATGCATATATAATATATTACATAATAATTATTATATTTATATTATATATTTAAATATAAATAATTACTAAATATAAATATCTCCAATCTTCAATTTTAATTCATATTTAATAGAAATTTAATTTATATATAAATATATAAATTTAAGATAAATAATTGCTAATTTATGTTATATATTTAGGTATAATTTACATCTATAAATTATTTATAAATTTCACATTAAAATTATATTTATAAAGTCACATTAAAATTATATTTGTAAAGTCATACAACATTATTTATTTTAAATTTTTCATTTTTCTTATTGTCATTTAATTTCATATTTAGAGAGAAGTTTTATAACTTTAAAAATTATAAATAATTATTTTTTATTTGAATAATTATAAATATAAGAACTTTAAAAATTATAAATAATTATTTTTTATTTGAATAATTATAGATACAGAAATAATTATAAATTTAAGAACTTAAAAAATTATTATAATCATTTTTTATTTGAATATTTTATACAAATTTTTTTAAAAAAATTCTCAAAGGAGTATCTACCATACACACATTGTAGAAACTACTAGTTGTTTAATAAAATATGTTATATTAAATTAATTTATTTAAATATATCAAACCGGTTCTCACCAGTTTGATCATAGACTAATTTTTCAGGAGGACCGAAACGGCCATAGGACTGGTTCACAGTTGAACCGTTCGAACCGACTGGTCCGGTCCGGTTTTCAAAACCATGATACTTACAAGCTTATCAACATATTTTGTAATTTTTTGATAATATTATTTTATAATTTCATTGGGAATTAAGTCAAAACACTTTTTTTCAATATAAAATACTAGAAAGATGTTGAGCCAGCCATCACACATCCTATTATGCAATAGATATTTGATAATTCTCATTGTAGAAATATTCTCTCCATTTTACCATTACAAACTTGGGGTGTCAAAACAGGTTTTTGGGTCTGGTTCAGGTCAAACTCAAAATTGACCCGCTCTTAATACGTTCGACCCAAACCCCACCTGTTTATCAAAATGGCTTAAAAAACTAGACCCAAACCCGACCAGCTAACCTGGTTGAGTGTGACGGGCGAGTGCGAGCAGGCAAGCGGGCAAGGGCGAGGACGAGTGCGAGTGTGAGTAGGCGAGGGTGAGGCCGCTAGGGCGAGTGGCCAAGGGGCGAGCACTAGCAGATGGACAGGTCAAATAGGTTGCATTCGAGTTCGCGGGTTAACCCGAACCTAACACGATATGTCAATCGGGTTCAAAATTTAAACACGAACTGGTTTGTTAAACAGGTTGACCACCCCTAAATTTTCAGGTTTGGTCTGTGTCAGGTTTTTGGGTTGTGTCATATATTGACACCCATAGTAGTAACTAATAAAATTAATGTTGAATTAATAAGTCAATAAATCAGGAGATACATACCTTCATTCTTTATCTTAATTGTTACAATCCAAAAGCTTGATCTTATATTTTGATGATTACAAATATTATTAGATGAGCATTTTCTTATTATTATTATTTTTTTGAAGAAAGTGCCAATAGCATTAAAATAAAACCTTATTACAAACTAATTAAAAAAAGGCTAAACCGTCACATTCCTCCTTTAATAAAGACAAAAAAGGAGGAGGAATATCCACACAGCTAAGATCATCCCAAATAAAATCACTAAATAAATCATAGTTAGCACACAAATTGGCTAATTTATTACAACTCCTTTTGGAAAAATTGAATGAAACTTGACTGAACTACTTTAGAAAAGAAAGATCCTCCTCCAACAAGTAATTAGCATTCAAGTTGTTAAAAACATTTGAAATTTGAAGTAATTTGATAATATTGAAATTGTCCCCTTCAATAATGATACATTTTGCTTCCATCATCCAACCTTAAACAACCTTCTTCAAAGAACGAATCGCCATAAGCTCCAACTGAGCTACATCCCAATGTAAAATGTAAACACCTAAAACCAAATGCAAGCAAGAACCTCCCTTTATGATCTCTGGACACTCCACCAACACCAGCTTTGTTAGATCTTAAAAGAAAAGCATCAATATTAACCTTTAACCATTCAGGTGGAGGAGGGTGCTAAGAAGAAGATAGCTGAGATCACTGATTAACACCCCATTCGGGTGGAGTATTTTCTTATTCATGCTTTCTATATTGGATATTTTTCTTGTGTCACAAATCATTTCAGGTACAACATTAAAAAATCAAAACTAAAGATATTATAGCATTAGTGTATAAGTCATTATGTATTTTATAGAGTCTATAGTTTCAATTTTTTTGAGTCATTTTCTATATTAGGTGTATGTTGGCTAAAAAATCGGGCACACACACATACGCACACACACAAAGGGAGGTAAAATTGAATATTTGAAATTTTTTATTAATCGTACTATACGATCTAAATCGTATTGTATGATATGTTCAAACATAAATTAATTCACATGTTTAATTAAATAAGATTAATTAAAATTATGTTATAACTAATCGTACTGTACAACCTTAAATCGTATAGGACGATCAGTTATTTTGATAAAATCCTGCCGTTGAATCTATGTTACATAAATTAAGCAAATTTGAATTTTGAATTGATCGTACTATACAAACTAGTTCGTACTATACGAACATTAATTAAAATTATCTAATTTAATCACATAGATTAAGAAATTGAATCAGGATCTAATCATCATTAATGGTCATATTGTATGATACAAATATTGTACAATCTGATTCATCCAAGAACTTGTTGGATGAACCTTGGTTCGTCCTATACGATATGTGATTCGATATAACTAATCGTATTGGATGACCACACATCGTATAAGATGATATTCAACGGAATTGAATTAATTGTATTGTACGATTTGTAAATAGTATTTACGATTGGAGCGGTTAATTTAAAAATTAGGATTTTTTAAGAGTTCACATTATAAACTCATCACATGTCTTGAGGGAAAGTATTTTTGAGTAGTCAGAGACATTTTCTTCTTCAAAGAGAGCTTGGATTGTGTCCATTTCATAAGGGAGAGAGAGAGGATGTGAGGTTGAGAGAGGGAGTTTTCTTTGAGGGAGTTAAGGAGTGTAAGGGGATTCACACGGTTGCTCTGGCTAGCCTCCACCTTTGGTCCTCTTGTTGTGTTTTGGTGGAGCTCTTGGAGAGGAGCTTTAGGAAGAAGAGTCTATGGTTCGAAAGACTTACTAGCCGAGGAGGCTAATAATCAACATCTGCATTGGGCTGGGAGGCGAAAGGAGGGATCGACATCTTCGCTGGAGTAAGGACTTAAAGGAGGGACGACATCTCTGTCATGCTTAAATGCAAAAAGGGGGATCTACATCTCTGCTGGAGCAAGGAGCTAAAGGAGGGAAGACATCTCCGCCGGGCCGAGAGGCGGAAGGAGGAAGATTCTTCGGAGTCTGTAAATGTCATTCTCTGCACAATTAAGAGAGAAAGGGCTTCTTTGCATAGCAGTTTGCTAAAGAGAAGTCACTTTTAGTGCAATACCCTAAGAGGAGAAACTTTGGGGAGTGGGCGTAGGTCGATTAAGACTGAACCACTATAAATCCAGTTAGGGTTTTCTTCACTTTCTTACAATTTATTTTTTACACTATGTTTAACTTTTGGTTATCTTTGTGAAAGATTTCTTTAGTTTATTTTTCATTATCTTGGTGAAAGAATTTGTTAGTCTACTTTTGGTTAACCTTGTAAAGGAATTTTGACTGATAAATCTTTAGTTGAAATTTTTGTTTGTGAAATAAAAAAATATATATATTATTTTCTAAAATTTAAAACAAAAAAATCTTATTTGATTATGATTTTGTTTAAATAGTTTATTCTCTTAAATCACTTCTGCATATCTCAATTTTTATCTTAAGCATAAGACTTCTTAAAATGCTAATTCACCCCTCGCCCCTCTCTTAATGTGTCATAAGCACTTTCAAGTGGCATCAGAGCTTCTCTAACTACGGTTAGTATCACATTAATGATCTTTAATTATCGTAAGAATCAAGATCTAATCAAGTCCTCTTGTTGTGTTTTGGTGGAGCTCTTGGAGAGGAGCTCTAGGAAGAAGACTCTATGGTGCGAAAGACTTGCTAGCTGAGGAGGCTAGCAATCAATATCTCCACCGGGCTGGGAGGCAAAAGGAGGGATCGACATTTTTGCTGGAGTAAGGACCTAAAGGAGGGATGACATCTCTGTCGTGCTTAGAGGCAAAAGGGGGGATCTACATCTCTGTTGGAGCAAGGAGCTAAAGGAGGGAAGACATCTCTGCCGGGCCGAGAGGCGGAAGGCGAAAGATTCTTCGGAGTCTGTAAATGTCATTCTCAGCACAGTTAAGAGAGAAAGGGCTTCTTTTCATAGCTATCTGCTAAAGAGGAGTCACTTTTAGTGCAATACCCTAAGAGGAGAAACTTTGGGGAGTGGGCGTAGGTCGATTACAACTGAACCATTATAAATCCAGTTAGGGTTCTCTTCACTTTCTTACAATTTATTTTTACACTATGTTTAACTTTTGGTTATCTTTGTGAAATATTTCTTTAGTTTATTTTTCATTATCTTGGTGAAAGAATTTGTTAGTCTACTTTTGGTTAACCTTATGAAGGAATTTTGGCTGATAAATCTTTAGTTGAAGTTTTTGTTTGTGAAATTAAAATATATATATATATTCTAAAAGTTTAAAAACAAAAAAAAAAATCTTATTTGATTATTATTTTGTTTAAATAGTTTATTCTCTTAAATCACTTCCGCATATCTCATTTTTTATCTTAAGCAAAAGACTTCTTAAAATGACAATGCACCCCACTTTCAAGTGGTATCAAAACTTCTCTAACTACGGTTTGTATCACATTAATGATCTTTAATTATTGTGAGAATCAAGATCTAATCATCATTAATGATTGTATTGTACGATACAAATATCGTACAATCAGATTCACTCGAGAACTTGTTGGATGATCCGTGATTTGATATAACTAATCGTACTGGATGAATATGCATCGTACTGGACAATCTTCGATGAAATTGAACTAATTATACTGTATGATCTGTGAATCGTACTGCACGACCAAAGTACTTAATTTAAAAATTAGGATTTTTTAAGAGCTCATTTTATAAACTCATCACATATCTTGAGGGAAAGAGATCTTGAGCAATCAAAGACATTTTCTTCTTGGGAGAAAGCTTGGAGTGTGTCCACTTCACAAGGGCCAGAGAAGAGGTGAGGTTGAGAGAGGGAGTTTGCCTTGAGGGAGTTAAAAGGTGTGAGGGAATTCACATTGTTGCTATGACTAGCTTGCACCTTGGGTCCTCCTATTGTATTTTGATGGAGCTCTTGGAGAGGAGCTCTAGGAATAAGAGTCTTTGGTGTAAAAGACTTGCTAGCCGAGGAGGCTAAGGATCAGCATCTCTGTCGGGTCGTGAGGCGAAAGGAGGGATCGACTACTCTGCTCGAGCGAGGAGCTAAAGGAGGGACGACATCTCCGCTGAGCTTAGAGGTGAAAGGAGGGATCGACATCTCCGCCAGAGCGAGGAGCTAAAGGAGGGATGACATCTCCGCCTGACCGGGATGCGAAAGTAGAGAGATTCTTCTGAGTCTGTAAAGGTCATTATCGTCTGGTCAAGGGAGAAAAGCTTCTCCACCTAGTTGTGTGCTAAAGGAGAGTCACTTTTAATATAATACTCAAAGAGGAGGACCTTTGGATAGTAGACATAAGTCGATTTTGACTGAACCATTATAAACCTGATTTGTGTACTCTTAACTTTCTTGCATTTCATTTTTTTTCTCTCTGGTTTGCTTTTGATTATCTTTGTAGAAGATTTTTTTAGATTACTTTTAGTTTTATTGGTGAAAGAATCTGTTAGTTTACTTTTGTTTATCCTTGTGAAGGCATTTGGGTGATAAATCACTGGTTGAAGTTTTTGCATTTGAAATTAAAAAATAAAAAGAAAAAAGTATTTGTTTACTAAAGTCTAAAAAAATTCTTATTTGCTTGTGATTTCATTTAAATTGTTTATTCTTTTAAATTGCTTTCGTATATCTTGTTTTTTAATTTAAGCAATTTTTTTTTAAATATCAATTTATCCTCCCTCTTGAAGTGCCATAAACACTTTCATTAACAATTTGTTTTGTTAATAAAAGTATAATATATGTACATTCCTTTTATATTTCTTTGCTTAAACCTAATAAGAATTCAAGTCATCTGAAATATGTTTACATTTAAATTTTCTCAAACAAATAAGTGGATTAAAGCTAATATAAATTCAACTTATTTAACATTTTTTTCGATTTAATTCCTTCAAACCACACATTAATTTGGATGGCAGAAAAGTTGAGGAAAATAAAAAAGAAAGAAAGAAATAAGAATCAAATTATTTATTCATTGATTTTGAATTTACAGCCAATAACTTGAGCTTTTCAATATTGCGTGAAAAATTCAGTGAATTTTTTTGAAAATGATCAAAGCTTTTTTTTTTTCCTCCTCTTTTAACAAATATATAAAAAAAAATTCAAGCATTAAAACAAAGATAAAAAACACGCACATACATATATGCAATCGAAAGCAACAAGAAGAAATGAAAAAATCTTCGAACCTAGCAAATGGAGAGAGACAATCGATTATTTGAATAAGGTTGGGTCGGAGAGGTCTTGCCAATGGTGGCTATAAGGTGAGGGAGAAGTGAGACGGCCGACTCTTCGAACCTAAGGTAGGCGAGAGCGATACGGTTGTTTCTTCGAATAGAAGGCGGATATTTTTTTCTTCTATTAAATTTGGGCAAAATAGGGTGGGGGGAAGAGAAATACATAAAAAGCCCTTGGGGTTAATATTATAATTTTGAGGTTGGGCAATTCCCCACTCTTAGTTAGTTGTGGATCCGCCACCGCTTCTATCAATTCTCTTTTATGTTCTTTGTGTTTTCAGCTAAGTCATATGGCTAAGTTAACATTGCATCAGAGATTATGTCCAATTGCACCTTTTCCTATTCTTACTCATTGAAGTTTGATTCATGGCCAATACGCTGCCCGCATTGTCCAGTCATGGAGTCCTCTCCAATTATCAAAATGAGTGAGACCATCATTGCTCCCTGCTTAAGTTTCTTCTGTAAAATCTCCAAAAAAATTGCTCACACTCAATTGATTGCCAACAGCTACCCCAACTTGACATTCTCAAATCTTGAAACTGTTTAATGCAAATGATTTTGATGGCTATCTAGATGGATATAAAGACAAATTCTAAGTCATCTGATACCATCACCCGAATATGGTCATTTGACCACCGCCTGTCGACTATAATCCCTCAATCACCGCTACCCTCCTGAATCATTTAAGCATTGTCGGCTGACTACAGTCCCTCAATTACCTTTGCCCGACTACAGTCTTCTGACCATGGTCGCCCCACTACATTCTCCAACCACTGTTTCTCCATTACAATTATTTGATCTTCATCGCCCAACTATAGCCCTTCAACAACCGTTGCATGGCTATAACCCTTTGACTATTGTTGCTTGTCTACATCGACTTTATCATATGTTATCACCAACTACATCAACACATGCCATCAACCATGAGACTGATGCATTTCATCAAAACCAACTCTAACTTTTGATATCAATATCAAGATTATGTTGGACTTCTTGGCTTTTAATCTCCTCACCTTAAGGATAACAACCAAAATAAACATCAAACAAACTCTTAAAACTAGCTCCTCGATGTTATAAACTTAATAGTTATAAACTCATTTATTATTTTTTAATAAGAACATTTATAACTTACTGGTAACTATTTGCAAGCAAACAAAAAAGTTGTTACATTCTAATGTGCAACACAATATCAAAAGTCAAGCTTCACCATTCGCTTCCCTCTACAAATAATGTTAGAACATTCTTGTGATTCACTTATACTTGAGCTTCACCTCCCTTTTAATTGGTAATTTAGGTATAGATGTTGCCGCTTGTAACAGATGCTTGTTTCAAAGGATTCTTCAGGAGCTCTGGTGGCAGCCCCAAAGATCGAAACCTGTACATGTTAAAAAGTACTACATATGAATTCATTTAGAGGCATACAACTACATCTGGATTTGTAACAACAATCTTAGCATGATCGCTTTCATTGGGCTGCTTAACCATCTCCTTGACCTCATTAGCACTTGCAACAAGTTTGTAGCTTTTGGGCAAAGTTCCATAAATATGAAAGCGATCATGTAAATCAACATGGTTAAATTTTTCCAATTACATTTCGCTTACGCATTGAAACTACTTTCTTCTCCGAAGTAAAGCTGTACCTAAAAAGACAGACCTGAGAGCTAGGCAGGCGGCATAGTGCGGATGGTCTTGCGTTGCTCATGCTTTTTGACCGCCCAGGAATCTCTAGTTCCACAATGCAAAAAGGATTCCATGTTACGGTTGGAGTGAAAGAACTGCAAGGGAAGAGGAAGAGGACGGACTCAGCGGGAGCCGAGGAGAAGAAATATGGCAGGAATGTGAGCCCCGGGAGGGATTTGACGAAGCTAGTCGGAGGGAGGGGGTCACGGAACTAGCCGTGAAGCAGAGAACGGCGGATTCTACGGGGTTGGATTGAAGTAGGACTTGAGGGCTGTTTGGTTCGCTGAAGAAAGAATGCAATGTAAGGGAATGTAGTTTAAAAATAATGCTGTGTAAAAAAAATATTGTATTTTTATTTGGATGAGTGTAAAGTAATTTTTTTTATTTTGAGATAAAATAAATGAAGTGTAAAGTTTAATGATGATGATGTCTGTGGATGATCGTGACAGTGGCAACTGGTGGCTGGTGGCAGCTACAGGTGGCCGTGGTGGCCAGCAGTCGACGATGGTGGTGGCCGACTAGGGGTGATGGTGATGGTGGCCAACGATCCGTGGTGGCCAGCAGTCGACGATGGTGGTGGCCGACTAGGGGTGATGGTGATGGTGGCCAACGATGAGTGGCTGATAGTGGTTGCGGTTGGCAGGGGACGGCGGTGAGAGAAATTGTTTGCAGTAAAAAAAAAAATTCGTTATGAGTTTACTTTATTAACTCAAAAAGAATTAAAACTCTTCAAACCAAATAGCCCATAAATGATTTATTTTATATTTCACAATTTACAACCACTTTACTTTTAACCAAACAGCCTTTAAGTAGGATTTATAAATCATGTAAATTTAAATTTACTAAATTCTAAATGTATTAAATATTAAAAATATTAAATATTCATACATTATTTAAAATTATTTGTCAATATAACTCTGATAGCTCTACTTTTAACTAGACTTGATTATACTTTTTAGTTATTTATGAGTTAATTATAAATGTTAATTTTAATTACATTCAATAATGGATAATTATAGATAGATAATATAATTAGATTCTAATTAATTATCAATTAATCTAACTATTTATTTGTTTATTATTCACACTATATTCTTATTTGAATTAATTAAATCATATTTATTATATATTAATATCATAGTTAATTATTAATTAATTAATCTCTTTGGTAGAATTTAAGCCTGTCTAGGGTTTGCTTTTCCTATTCTCCATTTCTTCATTGTTGCTTCGACTTTCTCCTTTAGAGTTGTATTCCTGTAGACTCAAAAGTCATCATTGGAGCTTCTTTGCCTAAATTCAAAAGAAAGCTTTTGTTTGGCAGTGCCGCTAAGGAAAGCTTCATGGCCTCCTCTGACGACGTTGTTCTTATTAAATTGAAAGTCATGACGAGATCTCGTCACAAAGGTAATGATCTTTCACCCTATTTGCAGCTAAATCTCGTAAATTTATCGAATAGTAAAATTTACTAAATTCGGGATTTAAGGAAATTTGACAAGATTTAACTCAAATGGTCTTTCTAAATCCTATTAAATATTGAATCCAAACAGCCCTTTAGGGTGAGGGAGTTGCGGTTTAGATGTAGTATTAATTTTTTAGTGGTATGTATGTAAAAAAATAATTTGAGGTGTTTAATATGAAATATAGTTTATTTGGAGTGGTATGAATGTAAATTTTCTTTTTAGGGCCACTTTGGGTTGACCCACCGGGCCCACATCAGCCCAAAATAGGTCCCGTAATTTTCCATAATTAACCATACTGAGATCTCTGAAAATTCGCAATTATCAAATTGGATCTGAGACGCATGGAAATCATGTAATGTGAGAGCGGAAAGCGCAAAAGCCGACGCAAAACCGACGCGATCAAGCGCGAAAGGAGGAGGACAACGACGACAACAAAACCCTAATCCGACCCTCTTCCAATCTCTTTCCTAAATCAAGCCGGAGCTATTTGATCTCTTCCAGTTCGTCCGCCCCTTGGGTTTCTCACCTTGGAGATCTGTGATTGATGCCGTCGAAGCTCATCTGATCATCAGAGATTCGCTTAGTTATTTGTCTGAATGGATAAGAGCAAGACCAGGACCGATATGCTGGCCGCTGGCCGTAAGAAGGTACTCTTCTTTACCGTTATTCATTCTTTGTTTTTTTTTTTCCTTTTCTGTTTCTAGCTTGCCAGTGTAGCAATCAAAGCCTGTTTATGTTTTATTTTTCGTTAAACATTGGGGTAATGCGTCTGAACTTAATTGTTGGGACATCAGCTCCAGCAATTCAGGCAGAAGAAGGGCGGTGGCAGCCATGCGAAGTCCTCAAGCAAAGTTAACAACCCTGGGAATGAGGGCGAGAGCGAGGAACCTTCGAAATTGGGTCAGCCCGCTCCAGCCTTGGCTGTTGATGCGGTCGATGCCAATCTATGGGATGCTTCAGATTCAGGAGCAGATCAAAGAGCTGAGGAACTGAGGTTGAAGTTGGAACAGCTTCCTGCCGATTTTGCTTACCAGGTGAGAAAACAGTTATTCTTTATTTTTGAAATTAGGGGTGGTTGGGAATAAAAAATGGATGGGGGTGATGTATAATTTCATTCTCATTTGTTGCTGGGTAGGGCCAATGCAGGAAGCTCATGGCGTGGTGTTGGAAAAATCAATTGGCAGAAGCTCGGGTGTTAGTCATTATTTGGATACAACCTTCTCGTCTGGCGTTAGTCATGAGGTTTCTGAGACCTCTTCTTCTTCAGAAGTTGTTTTTGAGAACGGTGAGGATCTTTCAGTTTCTTGTGTGAATTCAGGGAAACAGAATGGAGGCAGCCATCATATGGAGAAAGGAGCGATGTGGGGAGAAACTTCCTCCAGTATACTTGAGGAACCTGTCAGATTGGAAGAGAGAAATGGATCTTCAGCTCTAGCTGATAGAGTTCAAGGCTCAGGCTTGAATCTTAGTCTTTCTGAGGAAATAGAGAAATATACTTATCCTGAACAAAATTTGGAAAATCCCACTTCATCCCAAATAACATGTTCACTAGCTCCAATCAGTCATGAAGGGGTTTCGGTCGTTTCTTGGGTCAAGTCAGAAAAGATGTTTGATGAAGAGAAGGTAGAGGATCAGGAGAACCTTGCATTTGAAGATAAACGGAAAGTAACTACTGACCCTGCTGTTTGTGGGCCAACAAGAAGTGAAGAGATCAATCAATATTTTAATCCAGCTGAAGAATCTCAGTATGCGGGCATGAATATTTCTCATGAATCTGATGAAGGTACTTTTAGTGAGGAAAAAATAGAAATACCATCTTCTTCTCGAGGAATTTCAGTAGACGATGAGGAACTTCATTTGGAACTAGGGGAAAGAACTAATGAGGGAGGCATAGAACTTCCAATGGATTACCTTACCGCCAAGGATGGATCTCTGGGTAGGCAATCAAAAGAGGCTGTTTCAGTTAAGGAGATTAATGTGGATGCTCGCAAGAAGGGACTTTCATCTCTGCAGGGCTATTTAAAGATGGATTCCTCAATAGGGGGGCAGTTAGAGCAAGATGGAGTGCTAATGAAGGGAAGCTCTGCTGTCGAACTTGACAGTTTCAAAAGGCATCTTTACCTATCTTTTATTGCAAAAGATATTCTCCAGTTGCAATTGGTTGAGCAGACACAGTTAAATGAAGATTTCCACCAACATTCTTCTTATGAAGTACACAGACTCTTTGATTTGGTTAAGAAGGCTCAAGAAAGTAAAGAAATGTTAACTGAAGAACTTGTGCAATGCAAGTCTGAGCTTCAATTTTTGGCCATTATGAAGGATGAAATTGAAACCAACTTTCTTTCTGCAAGGAAGGAGATTGAGCAGGACTATATTAAGTGCTTCAACTTGAAAAGTGAGCTTCATAAATCCCAAGAAGACTTATTGCATGTTTCCAATGAACTAGCCATTTGCCGGTGCTCTGTGGATGCTTTGCAAAAGGAAAATTCAAACTTGTTAGCAACTCTCCTTTCAGAATCTCATGCAAAAAAGAAACTTGTAGAAGAGGTGGAGTTCCTTTCAAGCGAGCAATCGAAGCTGACAGCAGCTCTCATGGAAGAAGCTGATGCAAGGAAGAAAATTGCAGAGGAGAGAGAGTTACTTTCCACACAGAATATGAATCTTTTGTCTCAGTTAACAGCAAAAGAGGAGAAACTGCAGATTGCAATAGAGAAGAAAGTTGAGCTGCAGGATAATCTAAGAGAATTATGGTCATACTTTGAAAAACTTTTTGAGGAGAACTTTTATCTTTCTTGCAATCTTGATATATGCAATGCTAAGATTAAGGAGATGGAGAGCGGGACATTTGTGCCATCTTGCCATGGTCAAGAAGGTCAAATAAGCAATGACGATCTTATCAATTTTACTATTGATTTGTCCCAGCCGTTCTATGAAGAATCCAATGTGAATGTTTCTTCCAGCACTAAATTGAAATCAAATTCTCAATTCCAAGACCATGGGTGTGTGCTTCAGAAGGATGATGGGAAAGATTCTGACAGCTTTGCTTTGTTGAAGGTATTGAAGGAGCACCTTCAAGAGGCAAAAACTAAATTGCAGGATCTGGAGAAGTCTGTACAAATGGTGCACTCTGATTCTCTTTTCTTGAGCGGCTCATCAAGTGGAATAGGAACAACAGCTGGGGTGTCAAAATTAATTAAAGCCTTTGAGTCAAAAGCTCATCATGTTGGTGGTGGTGTAGATGAGGTACCTTCAACTCTTGGTGAAAGGTCAGAAGATTCATATACTTTATCCAGAGAACATACTTTAAGTCTCAGCAATGCACTTAACAAAATAGAATTAGAACTGGGGAAGGTTGAGATACTTGTAATGGACAGCCAGCACGATAGAGAAGTCATGAAAAAGTACAAAATGGACTGTGAAACTCAGAAGCATCAAAATGGCAGTCTACAAGTTGGATTTGATGAGCTTGCTAGGAAAGTAGTTGATTATGAGTCTAAATTGTGTGAAATGCCTAACCATATAGATGAGCTTCATCAGCATGTCAACGAGGAGGCAGCTGGATTTCTAGATGAGATAGAGTTGTTGAAGAACAAAGTCAGTGAAGATGCATTTATTCTCAAGCAAGAAAGAGATGACCTGTTGGGCATGATTATGGAGGCGGTTGGAAAGCTGGATGCATCGACTGGACTAAAGGTCCTTGAAAACCTGGACATTAGATCACATGTCATGGTTTCAGTTGATGCTGCTATTTTAGCAATTGAGAAACTGAATGGTAAACTTGAAGAAATTAATCATAACTATAACACACTGCATGATTCACACAAAGAACTGAATAAATCCGTCATGGACATTGAAGGAAGACATGCTTTTGTTATTGAGCTATTTTATAAATTTTATGGTAACCTCATGGATCTTATAAATGAACCTCAACGAAATACTGGGGATGTTGCAGTTAATGCTAATGCTAATGCTGAGAAAGTGCTAGAATTTCTGCCTGAAAAGTGTGAAATGGCTATCCATGATTTGCGGAAGCTGTTTAGTGAGTGGGATTATCTATTGTCTAGAAATACCGAACTTGACTTGGTCCTGTTAATCAGAAACCAAGAAATAGAAGAGTTGAATACACGACTCAAGGAGCTGGAACTTCAGAGTAATATCAAAGATGGACTTGAATCTACTTTATTAAATAAAACAAATGAGATTGAAGAGGTAAAAAGGAGGTGCTTTCGTCTGGCCAATCAACTGGAGAACCATGAATCTTGTAAGGATTTACATGCCCATGGTAGATCCTGGGAAAGAGGTGTTGTAGTTGTCTCAAAAGATGCTAATGTTGTGGTTAACTCTCTCAGCTCTCTTCTATTAAGGCTTGAGGAGTTGGTTTCTTTTCATCTTTGTAACTATGATGAAATTCTTGAGCAGATAATGTTGTCGAAGAAGCATATACAAGATGCTTATATGCTGATGGAAGTATCAACTGATGATTGCTCCCTGCCACTGCCCGCCTTGCTTAGTGATGTGCTCATCCCTAAGGTGATTGCGCTTCATGAAAGGCTGAAGCTGTTGACTGTCTCAAATGTGCAGAAGGAAACTGAAATTCAAATTTTGAAGGAGTCTATGAGCAAGATTGAAGAGACTCTAGAAGCTTCTTGTCAGGAACTGCAATTGAAAACATCCGAAATTGAACAATTGGAACAGAAACTGTCCTCTGTCAGAGAGAAGCTTAGCATAGCTGTTGCAAAGGGCAAAGGTCTAATTGTGCAACGTGATAGTCTTAAACAGTCTTTGATGGAAAAAACTAGCGAACTTGAGAAGTCTTCACAGGACTTGCTGTTAAAGGACTCATTGTTGGATGAGCTGGAGACAAAACTCAAGTCCTGTTCTGAAGTGGAACGCATTGAAGCTTTGGAGTCTGAGCTCTCATATATTCGTAATTCTGCAACTGTTCTGAGGGATTCTTTTCTCCAGAAAGATTCAGTGCTTCAGAGGATTGAAGAAGTTCTAGAAGATTTGGAACTACCAGATGATTTCTATAACAAAGATATTCTAGAAAAAATCGAGCTGCTCTCCAGATTTGTCATTGATCATCCTTCTTCAGCCGTGACTGGTTTGGAGCAGAAAAGTTTAGAGGAGCGCACACATTCTGATGCTGGACGGTGTGTGGTAATTGATGCTAATAAGAAGTGTACGGGGCCTGGTTCCAACCTAGATTTTGATGAATTGAAACAAAAACATGAGGAGCTTCAAGGCAAGTTCTATGGCCTAGCTGAGCATAACGATATGTTGGAACAGTCTTTGTTGGAGAGGAACAATCTTGTGCAGAAGTGGGAAGAACTTTTGGATAGAATTGAGTTGCCTTCTCACATGCAAACAACGGAACCTGAAGATAAGATTGAGTGGTTAGGAAGAGAGCTTTCGGAAGTGAACCAAGAAAGGGATTCTTTGCAACTGAAGATTGATAATCTGGAAACATCTTTGGACATGCTCATAGCTGATGTTGAAGAATCGCATAAGAAATTATCAGAACTTACTGCAGAAGTTTCAGCTGCTAAATCTGAAAAAGAGTTTTTCGTTGAAAGTCTTGAAAAGCTCAGGATTGAATATTTTTCACTCTCAGAGAAGGCTGATCATGATGAACGAAATAAAGAGAATTTGCAAAAAGAATTGGATGATTTGCGGGATAAATTGATTGACAATGCTCAGTTTGAATATTATATGGATATCGAGAATAAGTTGCAAAAACTACATTATTTGATTAATAGTACTTTAATGGAGCATGATAAGTTAGACTTTATTTCTGAAGGTAGTCTTGTTGAGCATCTAGAAGAATCATTAAAAAAGCTGATTGATAATTACACTGCTCATTTAAACAAATCTAGCAATATTGGTCCAATTAATGAGACATTGTTGGATGAAAGCTGCTCAGATCATGGTAGAATGGTGCCTGATGAAAGCAGCCCAGTTCATGGTAAAATGGTGCCCGAAGAAGCACTGCTTGCCAAAGAATCGGACTTGGCTTCAATGAGTTTAGAGCTAGAACGGATTTCCAATAAACTGTCTTCAGTGGAGCAGGATCGGGATTCAATTTTTGTTAAGTGCCAGTCTTTGATATTGGAAGTGGAGGATCTAAAGATGCAAGTTGATGTGCTGAATGTGCAGAGGAATGCTGATCTTGAGAAGTATCAGTCTTTGGCATTGGATTTGGATGCGATGGAAAAACAGAGAGATTCTTTACAAGAACAATTAACCCAAGAGGAGCAAAAAAATGCTTCTTTAAAAGAGAAATTAAATCTTGCTGTGAGAAAAGGAAAGGGGTTAGTGCAACAGAGGGATAGCCTGAAACAGACTGTTGATGAGATGAATGCTTTTTTGGGGCAATTAAAGATTGATCACAGCCAACAAATAGAATCCTTGATATCTGAAAAGTCCTTGTTGATGCACCGATTGGCTGATGTGGAACTGAAGTTACAAGATAGCAACCAGAATTACAGTAGATTATTAACTACATTAAATGCCATTGATTTAGAGAGTGAGGCCAATGACATTGACCCATTTGAAAAGCTCAGGGTTGTTAACAGCATACTTCTTGATCTGCGTTCATCAACTGCTGCAGCTGAACGTGAAGCTAACAAATCTAAACGGGCAGCTGAATTGCTTATAACTGAGTTGAATGAAGTTCAAGAAAGAAATGATATTCTTCAGGATGAACTGTTAAAGGCAGAAGCTTCCCTTTCAGAATATTCTAAACAAAAGGATGATTCTCTTTCACGACTTGAACACGTCATGTCAGTTCATTTTGAGGAAAGAACTAGACTTGCAAAGAACTTGATGGATTCCATCTTGGTCATTGATCATTTGAAAGAAGGTCTCCTGCGGTCTTCTAAGATTTTATCTGAAGTTCTAAGCAAGGATGTTGATCTATGTCACCTTGTGGATGATTTGTGGGATTTTACTTTGGATGAGTTTTGCAGTTCAGATAAGAGCAAGCAACTATTTTTAATATCAAGCGGTATTCTTTCATCTAATGAACAAAAGAACGAGGTAATCTCCAAGCAACATTTTGTGTGGTTTTTTAATCCACAAAATCGTTCAAAATATGTATGATTTAAAAGAAAAGCATTTACTTCTGCACCTTTAAATATCCTGATGTGCTGAGCATATTCTTGAGAATTATGTAAATTTGAGATCCATCCTCTGAAGGTTGCACCTGAAATTAAAATTGACCCTCATCACATTCTCATTGCACTTAGGTTCATCTAAGTAGCTTTTCTCCATGCGCATCAGCTGCATATTTATTAATTGGATTGCTTTCATGTGGTATAGACTGAGCTCTGCTCAGGAATTGAAGCTTATTAATCAAATTTTTATTCATCATGATCATCATTTGTCATATACCAACTATTTGGGGTTTATAAATTCTAATTTTTCATTTGTTCTTATTGATATATTTTTGAGGCTCTTCACAAATCATTTTCAACAATTTTTATCCATTTATCTTAGGTTTCCTTTTCTTTTCCGACTTTCCTTTGACATTAATTCAATCTTCCCATTTAATTGTTGTATTTTTAACTTTTGTTGTACATTTCTTAAGCTGCTTAAGTCTATTTTCAACAACTTTATTTTGAATAGATGTCATTCTACTTATTTGTCTAATATAATTATTCCTTAATTTAATCTTCTTAATTTTTTGTTTTTCCATTCATCTTAATATTCTTATTTATGTCACGTTCAACTTAGTTATCAATGGCCTTACTGTCCAACACTCTGATCCATGTAATATTGTCTTTTAGTTTATATTTATCTTTGAGTATTGATGATATATTCTTATCATCGATACTCCTTAGGCACCTCTCCATTTTAGCCAGCCAGCCAGCCAACCTTAAATCTAGAAATTATATCTTCTTTTTTATCTTCATTCTTTTATATAATAGATCCTATTTTTCTTAAACCTATTACATTTAGCATCATTTTATTTTTTAACAATATTTTGTGATGATTGCTAATATTATACTTGATATAATATTCTTAGTCTTTGTGTCACTAATTCAAACCCTTTTTTTCTTCAAAATTTGAATTATTTATTAAAACTTATATAGAAAAGTAACAGTTGAGTTTTTATGCAAAATAATGCACCCTTGAAATTAATAGGAAATATTCACGGCAAGATTCATTATGTTCTTTATATATGAATGCCCTTTTTCTTATTTTAGAATGTTATTTCAGGAAATATCTCTGTCCATTTCTGATACTGCACAGTTTAAGATACATCAAAATTTCGATGAAACCTTGCTATTTGAACATTTTGCGCTTGCTCACCAAGCATTACATGAATGTGTGAATCATTGCAACGCTTTGAGAGAACGTATTTGCAACCATTCTGTGTTTCTTGACAAGAAAGCAGTGTATCTGTCAGAAACCGTAGAAGCTGTGAAAAGAAGAAACTCATCTTTGAAAGATACTTCAGAGTCATTGAAGAGAGAGATCACACACCTTGAATCAAAGCTCAAGCAGAAGGATGCTAAAACCAGTTCAATTTATAGAAACTTAACTCTGCTTTATGAAGCTTGTAGCACATCAGTTATGGAGACTTTTAGGAGGAAATCACAAATTACTGGAAACACCGGAACTCTTGGAGAAAATGTTTTGAATTTGGACATTGTCCGGACATTGCCAAGCTATGCCAATATGGGAGAAGTTGAAGATGTTCATTCCATGGATGACTGCATCAAAATGATGGTAGAGTCTATTTTATCAACCGTGAAGGATACAAATTCTACAAATGAGTTGGTTGAGAGAACTGAGAGGGAATTAAAAGCTACAGTTTTAGCATTGCAGAGAGAACGTCAGGAGAAGGATATACAAATGAATAGGGTTTGTGAAGAGCTTGTCTCTCAGATAAAGGATGCAGAGACTGTTGCTAAAAGGTCAATGGCTGATCTTGACTCTTCGAGGGCCCAGTTCTCCAACTTAGAGAAGGAGGCAGAGGCAATGGAAGCTAATAGAAACTTATTAGAGTTGAGATTGAATGAGCTACAAAATGTGGAGGCTTTGTCAAAGCTATTGCAGGAGAGAATCAACTCTTTAACTGAGGCTGTGAATGCTAAAGATCAAGGTAATATACATATTCTGTAAATTCAGACTCCACCTGCTCTTTTTGTTTTAATAGTTCTTTGAATTTGAACGTCTCCACCATTTGTTTTGCAGAAATTGAAGCCTTAATGCAAGCTCTAGATGAAGAAGAAACACAAATGGAAGCTCTGGAAAGCAGAAACAAGGATATGGAAAATTTACTACAACAAAGGGTTGTGCAATTGGAGACTCTTGAAACCTCCTATGCAAAGACCATGGCAAAGCTTTCAACAACAGTCAGCAAGTTTGATGAATTGCATAATCTGTCAGAAACCCTTCTTTTAGAAGTAGAAAATCTTCAATCACAGTTACACGAGCGAGATTTGGAGATTTCTTTCTTGCGTAAAGAGGTAACTAGGTGTACAAATGATGTTTTGGCCTCACAAGAGAACAGCAAGAAGTATTCATCAGAAGTGCATGAGTTGCTTACCTGGATGAGTGGCATCGTTTCTTATTTTGGAGGACCTCCTGTGCAGTTTGATGATCAGGAAACTAGTCAGATTCATTTGTACATTGGCATCTTGGGCAAGAAGATCGTCTCAACTATTAATGAACTAGAAGAGCTGCGTGCTACAGTCCAATGTAAAGATGCCTTGCTAGAAACTGAACGAGGTAGGATTGAAGAACTTTTATCAAGAGCTGAAGGTCTTGAAAGTTTTCTGCATGGAAAGGAAAGGTTAGAGCAATCTCAAGGAGGTAGAGGTTCTGATCAACAAAGTAGTAACTCTTCAGGAACTTTGGAAATTGAACAAATGGTAATTAAATGCTTTTCTTGTCTAATCTTATGTTGCCTTTTAAGATAAGTTTTAGTGTTTGGGGAGCTGTTGTTTTAGCTTGGTTCAACTGTATATGCTGGACAACCCGTATGCTTTTTTCCGAATTTGTTTATATTCCTTTCAGTGATTTGTTATGTCTGATGAGATAAAGAAATTTCCCCACCATAAGTTCTTATGTTTTTCATTCTTGTTTTGACCGTAAATTTTCTGATGTAATATCATTGTGTTATTCTAGGTGCAGAGAAACAAGGCATCCTCAGGTCCAATTGCAACCATTGTACGTAGTGGACGCAAAGTCAACAATGACCACATTGCTATAGCTATTGACTCTGAAAAAGATGATGGTGCATTAGAGGATGAAGATGATGACAAAGGTACGTTTTATCTTTGTTGCTTTCTAAGCAAATTAATTCTGCATAGTAAAATAGTTTTCATTGAATTTAACTGACATTTTTTTATCCGGTTATAGCACATGGATTCAAATCGCTAACCAAGTCTCGGCTAGTCCCAAGAGCTATTCGACCTATAGTGGACAGGATTGATGGAATATGGTTGACACCGTTTTTGAATTATTCTATCTTTTTTATTGATAAGTCCTCCTTAATACTTGCTGAACAAACTGTTTATTCATGGCAAACTTCCCAGGGTGTCTGCTGAGCGGTTGCTAATGCGACAACCAACTCTGAGGCTAGCATTTTTGATGTATTGGGTTGCACTGCATGCTTTACTTGCTAGTTTCATTTGAGAAAATTATCCTGTAAGTTCTGAGATTGTCTAATTTTTCTTCATTAATTATTGTTGTTATTAGTTAGATTGTTTTGTATATTACATTTGTTCTATCGTAGTCTGCAAATTTTAATTTGAAATCTTTTCTGAAAACCTTCTAGTCAGCTGACATTTATTGACATACATATTATTTTCAAAGCGCCTTATATTTCAACAAGGGAATCAACAATGAAACCTGGTGAATTTATTAAGATGATTTGCTAAATTTTCCTTAAATTAGGGTTTAGGATAAAACTTTTCAATCTGTCTGTATCTAGTTAACAAACAAATTTTGCTAAAACAAGGGTACTTAAATACCCAGATAGCATATACATTTTTTTTTACTGCAGTCAGCTCCCTATTGGTGCCTGACATCTTGCCAAAGAATTTGATTTTTGGTCGTTTCATTTCTTATTACACTGAGCAACCTCCGATCTAATTTTAGGATTTGATTTACTGGCAGGTTTGAAGAAGTTCTTCTTTCAGCAGCTTTTCGGTAACAGAAATCTGCGCTGGAACATTTGTATAGCATTTGATTAATACCAAGCAAAGTTGGGTTTCATATAGTAGTATATAGTGATTTTTTTGCCATGAAGAGTAGGTGTGATTTATTTTTTATTTCACTCCCCTCTAAAAAACTGGCAACCTCAGCTCGTTAGGTTGGAATTTAAACCAGATAGGAGCCATTCAACAGCTGAAAAGAGAAACGAATGTCCTGTACATTATTATTCCTTTCTTTCCATCTTTTTTTTTACTTTGGTTTATCTGTTGTTTGAAACAACTTGTTTGTAAGAGATAATTGTAATCAGAAACTTGTTTGTAAGAGACAAGTTTTCAGAAGCTTTGCTTAATAAGATGATTTCACCTGTCCAGAATATTTGGATCTTATAAAGATTTGAACTTCCACTGTGTTCATATTCTGCTGCATTTGCTCTATAGTTTGAGGTAGAACAAGATTCATGTATAGGATTCTTAGGAAGTTCGATCAAACTATTTTGATTTTGAAGATTATGTAAGTGCCAATCATAAATAGCAGTAAGTAATGGGGATTTAGGATTCATTTGAGATAATTTTCTTATTATTTTTTTAAATAATTTTTTAACACAAAATTTTTTAGTTCAATAAATTTTGGTATTAAAAAGTTGTTTTAGAGGTGGTGGCGATGAACACAAGGGCGAAGGAGGCGATGGAGATAGAGATGTGGTCAATGTTGGAGGTGAGGTGGTTGTATGGGCTTGGTAATGTTGATGGAGGGCAATATTGGCATTTATTATATTAGCATATCATGACCATCACATTTGTCCACTATTTATGATAAAAGTTTATATTTGTTATATATCCTCATTATTGGATATATATTCATTTATTATATTTTTTATTACTCTCTTTTATTCATATTCATAAACACTTACGCATCAACATATTATTCAATTCTATAATAGTCATTTGCAATTCTAGCTTTCTAACAAATTCAGTTAGATAACGGCACTAAATATTTATGATTGTTTAGGGTTTACTTCCATCAGGTATATATTATTATATTATTAAAAAAATCACTTTTTGATTTGGTAAAATCATTGAATAAAAAATAATAAAAAATTACGGCCGTGGTGTCGCTCGATACCTATCATACATGCTTTTCTTAACGTGGTAGGAAGACTCAAATCGCCAAAATTTTCCTAAACGGGGGAGATGTCGGGGTGCTGCCGAAATTCCAAATGATAAAAGATATGGACTTCAACAAAATACAAGGGGCATGACTTGAATTTATAGGGAACCAGACCTGAATAAAACAACAAAGGATTGAACATCAAATTAACAAATGTATGATCATAATGAAAATACATATGCTGAATAATAATTTGGACCATTCAAATGATCGTTAATAAACATACACACAAATGATGAACAATGAAACTAAAGTAACTTGGAATATTTAATCAAATCAACAATGGACACAATTCATTGGCAGCCTACATCAACATACAATGCCAATAAGCAATAGTGGCGGATAATAGCACTGTCTACAAAATCAACCCACAATCAAATACATCAAGCAACAAAGTGCCTATAATGCACATGTGAATCATTCATGAATGGAGGTAGGAGACATGCGATCAATACGACAACTGCAAACAAGCAACTAGTGTAACAATCTCCCTACATTCAACATCATATAGTTTGCAAGTGAATACATTAGCCTGCCTGTAAGCAATGACGGTAAATACACTGCAAGAGTGATGGATCCTCTATGAATATAGATATACACATAACATATCATCTACAAACGAAAACTAACAACCTAAACTAGATACAAACACCTACGAGCAACAGGGAAGGATTTGTTATGTGTACAACAAGCCACCCATAAGATAAGATAATAAACTTATAGTGAATGAAGCTTACCTGCAAGTAGGATGTAGCAAGCTTGTGACATATACAAACATTAACAAGCAGCGATTATAGTAGATAAGCTATGAATGCAACAATCTACTTACGACCAGCGTCAACCATATTACAAATGCATGCAGCAATTCCCAAGAACACTGAAACACATGCAAGAACATACAACAATTCACCGATCAACATGCATAAGGAAATTGATGACGAATGCAGCAACTCGTCAGTTAACATGCAGAGAGGAATTGACGATGAATACAACTTGCCCGACAATCAGCATGAATTTGCATATGAACACACATATTTGCTTACAAATAATAGCACTGACAACTACCCTACGAATACACTCAAAGAGACTGTGAAGAATAGAATAACGTGTTCATGAGCAAAGCATGAGAGTTGTGCAACAAATGGTGCAATCTCCCTATAGTTAACAACAACCTGCATAAACATGTCAACTCATCTGCAAGCGTACACAGTGCAGCATACGATAAATGCAAACACCTACAAGCAATATTAAAAGACCTGTTATACACACGAAAGTATACCTACATGCTGAGTAATAGACTTGTGCTGAATGTATCTTGCTATGGATAGCAGTAAAAGACTAAAAATGCATAAACTAAACCTGCTTGCAAACGATGGTATTCCTCATAGATATATGCAAGAAGCATGTGATAAATGTCAGGGCTTTCATACAATCAACGTTAATCAAGTATCTAACAAATGCATAAGCTCCCCACAGATGAGGGGAGTTAACATGCAATGAAGGCAATGAGTTGCTTGAGATAAAGCATAGTTCTCATGCAAACAATAATGAAATATTTGCAACACACGCAATATATTATCTACAAGCCAGAATAATATATTTGTAATGCATACGAGCTCCTACAAGCCACTGTAGGAGACTTATCATTTATACAGTAGTCCACCTATGGGTGATGGCTAGCAATATGCGACCAACATAAGAGGGTCCCTTGCAAACATATACAGTGTAGCATATGATAAATGCTCAATCATAGAAGATTTGATATATGCACAATAGCATGTCTACAACTGATAATCAACAACAAACAATGAATGTTACAACACCCTTGTAGTTGAAAACAACTCAATGGCAGACAAATACATCGATCCCTTGCAACTAAAAGCGATTAATATGCAGAAAACACAAACACCTATGAGTCATTATGGGAGATTCTCCATCCACCAGCAAATGCAATCAAGGCCGTGATAAATGCAAATATCTACGACAGCTGCAGGAGGTTTGTTAGTGTTTGACGATCTACCTGCATAAAGTGGTAAATGACCCATAACGTAATGATACAATTCGCCTGTAGATAAAAGCAAGGAATCAGTAGTAAAAACTTTGGGCCACTGATAAATTGAGGCAACAAGCTCACAATGTCAGGCTATCATATCAGCTAAATCATCTCACTTACAAGCAATAGGTAGAAGGCTCCTGATGCGACATGCAACTCATTTGCAGATAGAAGTATACTCCTGCAAGCTGAGTACTAAAGAAAATAACAACATACAAAAGAAAATAAGCAAAACTGCATTATTAATGCACGAGAAATGAAATTTAACGCACTACTACACTACGCCATCAGATCTGCAACACTCGTACAAACGGACTGAATGTATTTCTCAAGCTTCAAATGAAATTTTGCGGAAACTTTAGCGACAACCACTTAGCATAAATAATTATATTTAAACATTTAAAATACCTCCCTTTTTCATGCATGTAAAATCATATACCCGCATGGGCTCTGACGAGCGTGTCGTGTGCACACACATGATGTCTGAGGATATTGTGCAGTTCAAGAAATGAGCATAAGTTCAAGCATGATCTTTCTATGTGAATAGATAGCAGTTGACATATCTTCGAACCATCAAATCATAGCATCGATCGAGATGTTTATTTTTTACATTCATATTAGGCCTTCATGGTCTATAACAAGAAAAATTCACTAATAAAGGCATAAAGTCAACAACAAACCCAATCCTCTATCAATAAGTTGACAGAGTCGACAAGGTCTAACCAATAAAATGAAATTGCCTATAAATACCCAGATGATGATCATGTTAAATGTTTATCTCAACCAGAGGGGACCTCAAATATTTAAAAAATGCCTCTCAAACTCCCAAATGCTCATAAAAATTTAAAATTCTAAAAATCACATAAAATCAAGATATTTAAAATAAAATAAATCATCAAATGCTTAAAGTAAGTACCCATCCATCCTTTACAACAGTTTGTTGACGTGGACAAATCTGAAATCACTTCAACTCATCAAGAGCAAATGTCTGGTCGAGGATATCACCCAGGATTTATTTTCAACTCATATCTTGACAGTAAGGACGTGGCATGTGTCCTCTAACCTATGATTTTGCCACCAAATGGCACCATATGTAAATGATTATGATCGGGACCCTCTAACCATATGGTTTTGTCGCCAAATGGCACTATTATATTATAGTCATGGTCAAAGCTCGTATGTTCTCCAATGGCTTCAAATCCTTGAGTAATGAATCAATATAATATGACTGACAGAGCACAAAGCCCTTTGTTAGCTAAGGTGAATTCAAATATATCCCCTTAGACAAATATTCATCCCATGTCTACAAGATACCCTTGGACGAAGTAACCCATGACTGCCGACAAGGATACTTTTGTCAGGTTGGGTCAACTATCTCCTCTGACTAAGTAGACCTGGGACCATAATGACTTGGGACGACGGAGCCATGGAATCTTGATCGGGTCTGTCATCATTCCCCCCACCATATGCTTTAAGTGCAAGGTGCTGAATTTCTTATTTTAAATATTAAATTTTTAAATACTAAACCATTCTGCTACTATATGCCGGATACTAAGTATATGTTTGATGATTAGCCTTAATCAAAAGTTCTCTCTCGTTACCGGGAGGGGTAATTAACTATAGGAGCTTGCGCCTATAGGAAACATGAACTCAAATCATAAAGTCCTCGCAAAATCAGGGCAAAATCTCTGGGTAATGTCTTATTCAAAATCTAATTTACCTTCTGAACATTTACCTCAAAACTTTAAGTGTTAAAACTCTCCACGACGACCCGAAGAAAAGAAAGGGGCCGCGGATTCAGAGCCCACAAGCTAACACCCACCCTCTCTATTAAGATAGATGCTCATCTTCTTAATCATTAGGATGTACTATAAAGTGATCGATCAAGTATATTACCAATTATTTCTTGATGAAATCTTCAACACTCCAAGGCTTCTTTTACTTTCACCATGGAAATCATCTCTTATAGTTCAAACATATTATATTTTATAAATGCCTTTTTCAACTATGGAGAATGACATTCTTTGGAACCTACAAATCTCACAAGTGAAATCATTTCAACTGAGCTAACATAGTTTTTTTTTTCCTTTCCCCAATTTTCCAAGTAAAAAAACGGTTTTCTTCTCAAGAAATGTTATCTATATTTGTGTGAAATTTTTGTACAATGATAAGACGATAAACTCTACATATTGTTTTGAATATTATAGTATACAATAGTTTCACATCATTTGTGGGAAAGGATTCTAGACTATGGGGCCACCTTGATTATAGCCTGAAAAGAATATTTATAATAATTTCTTGAGAAAGATTGTAATTGGGTGATATTTGCCATCTATTGTGAAACTTTGGTTGCAATCTCAAAAGAATATTCATGTTAATAGTCAAACAACTTGTTTATTCTTTTTTTCATATGTTAATCTATTAGTTCCATAAGAAGTAGGCTAGAATTGGGGACAACCCAAGCTACAACTTCAAAAGGATGTTCACATTAATGCCCTAGGTATGGTTATAATTGGACAATTGCTTTACACATCAATGGCACTCTCGTTGGCACTATTTTATGAATTTTATGCATACAACGAATTTTATAATAAGCCTCTAAGAAAATTTTAACTCTGCATATAGGACTTGGTTTATACTCAATGAGCAGAGTTATAACAATGACTTCAAATAGGTAGTAGCAGTCTATATATAGGTCGTTCTTAACTTTTATTTGAGAAACATGCAATAATTGTCTCATCCAATCAAGGTGAAATTGGTCGCAAAAGGGACTCGATTTGACATTTTCCATCACAAGTTAAATCCATTGAATAATATAATGCTCCTCTTATTGCCAAAAAAAAAATTTAGCCTATTCCATTATGTTCATGGGGCAATACCCATGCTAACAGCTCTATGGTTAGCCTAATTCCTTAAAGAACTTCTCATAGTCATCCCATCGTAGACTATAGTTGATTTTGAGGAGTTTAGTTAAATTAAAAAAGAAATTTGAAGGTAGCTAGTATTGGACAGAGTCCTCACTGGAAATATGTCATTAGGGAAAGTGGTAAGTATAGTCTCTACTCTAAACCTTTAGAAGGTATGTCGGTAACGAAGCCTTGATGGATAGATAATATTTGGCAAGGTTCTCACTAGAAAATCTCTAGAAGAGAAAGTGATGGGCACAGTCTCAATCTCATATTATATGTGCCTAAGGAATATGCTTTTACTCATGAAAAGATCTCAGAAGGTTATATACTGTCCTAAAGATATCTTAAAGGTTAATCCCCCATAAGGAACATGTCCTCAAATATACTAGTTTGTGCTACATAAAAGTTTAGGGGATATGGATCGTCACCTCCACTACTACAATATAATCATTACTTAGCAAAATCTGCTTAGAAGATCTCAGAAGGCATCTTATAAAGCTAATAAGCAACAAATTCTCTCTTTCAAAGTTTGACATCTTATGACAAAATGTGCACGTTTAAAGAATTATACATCTCCCCTCCCTCATCAAGTTATATTCCCAACAGAAAAAAGTTTAATACAAAAATAATTTACTAAAAAAGTAATTTAAAAAATAGTTCATTGAATATCGACCACCGGTGGTCGTAGGTAGGCAGCCAATAGCCATAATTTATTCTCCATTGGTAACAAGCAAAGCCAAGTACAAATAATTTATGATTAGAACATACAAATAATCACAAGCACATGTTGTGTCTCGCTTTAAAGAGCGCTGAGAAGTGATTGATGGAAGCTTTATGTGAAAATTGTTATACCAAAAAACATTTATAATACTTTCTTAATATATGGTCCAAATCTAAAATATCTACTCTCTTAATCTCTTAATCACGAAAGATTATTACGTGTGAAGTCCGAACCAAAACTACGTCCTATTTTTGTGAGTGTGCGCAGCAAAAGCATAGTAAAAGCACAATTATTGAACAATAACTGCACTCACACTCACAAAAACCGAACAGTTCTCCGGTCCGGACTCCGCGCGTAATAATCTCTCTTTAATCAGTCATCATAAACCCAAAGTTTTATGCGATGAAATATTGTATAAAAACATATTAAATTTTAGATATGTAGATGGACAGAAAATCAGTGATAACGAAGCTCAATTTGCCAATACAGAAATGAAAGGTGAAATAGATTAAAAAGGAAATGCAACAATGAATCTGATGATAAAAACTGATAATGCAGACTGGATACCATAAATGACAACATAAGCAACAAGTTTTGGTACAGAATAACATGCTGATAGCTTGTTTAGACCTATGAGGAAAAAAAAAGAGGGGAAAGATTTATTGTGCTACATTTTATGATTAGCTGGAAGCTGTTCTTACAAGAATAGCCATTGTAATGGACCGTCTGCTAGTCTGATCTGCATCACCGAATTATATTTCTATATCAGAATATATACAAATCAAATTTGGCCCCATGGCTCTGTTAAAGAATGAAGCTTGGAACAATTATACATTAAAGCATCAAGTGCGACTGAAACTTGAACTGGAAGACTAATATACAAAGAATGGATCTTAAAGCAGCAGCCAACTCAAAACAGCTCAAACTCAACTGTATTGAGTTGCAACCTGCTCGCGAGAAAAGAGCCACCAATTTGGCAAAAGCACTTTGTGGAAGAAGACGTTATTATGTGCAGCCAAATTCTTAAGAATTTCCCGTCACATCTGCAAAAAAATAATTATCAACCGGTGTTTAATGGCTGTTCTTCGAGGAGTTGATCGGAGGATTTGTGAGAAGGATTCGATGAATAGCTCATCATATGATCTTCAACTAAAGGCTTTAACATTTCCTTGACTTGGTTTTGTAACAGATGCATTTCTTTAATCACCATTGACTCAGCTAATTTGCAGGCCTGATCATCCCTGAAAGCTAAAGTCCATCTACCATCAACCAAAGCTTTTGTTTTCGACCTTCTTAAGGGATCATGCTTCAAATCTAGAAATGGAAGATTGGATGGACGGATGCGCAAGTGGAGCCACTTTGGATGTTTTTCATCGATTCTTGGCTGATGGAGAAGTTGGGTAATAATTTCTGTTAGGATAATAATATGTTTCCCAAGAATTGCTTATAGCAGAGAATCAAGGAAATTGATGTTTTTTAGTCAGTCATCTGTATTTTGTTTTAGTGGTAACTGAGAACAATAATATGGTTTCAAGTATAACTAGGAAAATGTTCATGAAACGTATAACATGAAGATGCAAAATCAAGTGAGATGGACTGCTTATATATATCTTTAGCCAACTTAGTCTATTGCAAAGTTAGTAATCTCAAAACGTGACAAGAATATAGCAAGATAGTGAAAATGATCAAAATGATCCCTAGACTTTTTAGGTGTGTTATTTTAAACTTAGAACTACCTAGGGATTTAATTTGGTCCCTTAACTCATCAAATTTTAATTAATTTGATCCCATCATCAACTCTTCCATTTCTTTAGAATGAAACTGGTGCAGGAAAACTTCCCATGAGAAGTTTTTAGACTTTCAAATCCATCTCATTAGCTTGAGCTGATATTGGTTAGTCAAATTGGCCCTCAAAAGTCTCAAATGCCCCGTGTAAAGTTTTCCTCCACCAATTTCTATCGAAAGAAACAGGAAACTTGATAGTAGAACTAACTTGGTTAAAATTTGGAGAGTTGAGGGACTAAATTGAACAACAACAACATCATCAAGCCTTTATCCCACTATGTGGGGTTGGCTACATGAATCCTTTTTCTCCATTGTGTCATGTTAAAGGTCAAATTCTCATTTAAATTTAATAAAGAAATATCATTTCTAATATTTTCTACCCAAGACTTTTTAGGTCTACCTCTACCTTTCTTAGCATATGTCAAATATAATGCATCTACTCTCCGAACCGGGTCATCGGGAGGCCTCCGTTTTATATGACCAAACCATCTAAGGCGACTCTCTCTAATCTTATCTTCCAATGGGGCTACTCCAACCTTTTCACGTATATGCTCGTATCATGTCTCTAAGAGTAAAGCCACTCATCCACTTGAGCATCCTCATCTCTGCAACACTTAACCTAATATTATGCTACTCTTTTAATGACCAACATTCTGCACCATAAAACATTGCAAGTCTCATCACCATCTTATAAAATTTTCCCTTAAATTTGAGGGGGGCTTCTCTATCACACAACATGCCCGATGCATTCCTCCACTTCAATCATCCAACTTGAATTTTATTAATAATATCCCCATCTATTTCACCATCACTCTAAATAATAGAACTAAAATATCTAAAACGTGTACTCTTATTAATGACTTGATCACCCAAAATCACAATTCTCCTGCTAGATCTATTACTACTAAAATTACACTCCATATATTCTGTTTTAGATCTTACTCAAACGAAAACATTTAGACTCTATGGTTGACCTCCATAATTCAAGTATACCTTCAACTCCCTCTCTAGTCTTATCAACAAGAAAAATATCATCAGCAAAAAGTATACATCAGGGTACAAACTCTTGCAAATGTCTAGTGATAACATCCATGACTAAAGCTAAAAGATATGGGCTTAAGATTGATCCTTAATGTAATCCAACTGAAATAGGAAAATACTTGGTTAAACCACCTTGTGTTTGAACACAAGTAATAGCTCCTACATACATATCCTTAATTACTTGAATATAAGCAATATTAACCCATTTCTTTTCTAGAACTCTCCATAGCACTTCTCTTGGAACTTTATCATATGATGCTTTCTCTAAAACAATAATATCATATGTAGATCCTCCTTATTCTCTCGATACTTTTCCATCAAACTTCTCAATAAATGTATAGCTTTCATAGTAGACCTACCCGGCATGAATCCAAATTTGATTTTGAGAAACATTAGTATCACATCGCAACCTATGCTCCATAACTCTCTCCCATAATTTTAAAGCTTGGTACATTAACTTAATTCCTTATAATTTGCAAAATCTTGTGCATAACCTTTATTTTTAAAAAAATGAATCAACACACTCATTCTCTACTCAGCTGGCATCTTTTTAATCTTCAAAATAATATAAAAATTTTAATAAGCCAAGAAATTCCTTCATCTCCTAAGCATTTCCACACCTCTATTGGAATATCATCAGGTCCAACAACTTTTCCACGCTTCATTTTCTTTAAAGTCTCTTTAACTTCGATTTTACTAATACACCGATAAAAACATAAATCTTTATTTTCATTTTAGGGTGCTAAGGTCACTAAAGTCAATCGTATTCTCACAATCTTCATTGAAAAGTTTAGCAAAATATCTTATTCACCTTTGTTGAATATTCTTTTCTTAAAAAAAAATTTTTGATCTTCATCCTTAATACACTTCACTTGAACTAAATCCTTACTACTCCTATCTCTTGTTTGGCTAACTTTTTCATATATCTTTCGCCCTCTTTAGTATCTAATCCGTTAAGGGACTAAATTGAACACCTACAAAATTTATAATTAAAACGAGCACACCTAAAAAATCTAGGCAACATTTTGAACTATTTACTCATATATACTACCAATATATGTTACAAGAACAATTACTAAAATATAAATTTTTCCAAACTTCAAAAAAAAAAAATTGTCATCTGGTGGTCCAAAATATAAGATTATTTGTAAACCTGGTTTCTAAACCACTTGAACAAAGAAATCAACATCCAAAAATAAACCCACGATGAAATTAGCAACGAGCGAAAGCACAAAAAAAGATCCGAGTCCAAAAATGCATACATCTGAACCAGCCAAAGGCGCAGATACACGAACCACCCCACGTTGTTGGTTGAGCGGGAATTCTTCTAAGAGAACAATCCAGCCAGATACTCCCTTCGAAATGGCTAAAAAGCTAAAGTGCCTTTCTTTACCTCTCTCAAATGCTATTCTGCAAGGCAGTGCATTCTCTGCATATTCAGAAAACCAGCATTTACTATCAGTAAAAGATACGGCATGACATTAAAAATGAACCACCTGATATGATTATTGTGATTATGGCATTTAAATAAAATTTCACTAAATTATTCATACAAAACAAATGGCATATAGCGGCCAACCTGAGTTTATTTCACTGCCAGGTTTTGGAGCAAATGCATCCAAATAAGCAGTTTTTGCACTATAATCTACAGGGGAACTCATAGGAGCGTTCAAAGGAGGCTGTTCAGCTAGAGATCCTCCTGAAGAAAAAATGAGTAGTTGGCGTTGCAGGACAAAAACCTAAAAAAATGTGCAGGTTAGAGAGATGAGAGAGAGGGCGGGTAGGAGGAAAAAAATAGTTTTATTGCTACCTATTTTTGGAATGATTATTTATGCTTTCAAGCTTTATGTAGGGAAGAATAGGAAGTAGATAAAAAGAAGTGAGAGAGAGAAAGCAACGGAAACTCAAAAAGAAGACCGGAATTTTATAAATTCAATCAATAATTTATTACAAAGCTTCCATAATCATAAAAATAGATAAACCAGCTCAGATCAATTTTAAATCCAAATCTATCTTAAAAATTATCCAAATGCATGATTTTACATAAAATAAATATTGTGGTAAACCAAATATACTTTGCATCAATTCATCCGAAGTTTGAGAAAACTCTACTCCAAAAAATTGTAATGTTGTTGGAGAAAATACAAAGAGTCGGCAACCATACTAACATTTTGCAACATTTATCCTAACATTTTGCAACATTTATCAGCAAACTCGAATGAGAAATTCATTACAAGATAGAGAGACGAAGGGGGAATCGATCCCGAGGCAGAGTGACAAAGGTGAGCAATACCCAAAATCACTGCTGTTAGAAAAATCTTATCATAATTCCGGAATTCCCCTAAAACAAAGGGGGAATCGATCCCGAGGCAGAGTGACAAAGGTGAGCAATACCCAAAATCACTGCTGTTAGAAAAATCTTATCATAATTCCGGAATTCCCCTAAAACACTAGTAAAACTCAAAAAGAAATCTCTCAACACCTGGAAATTTTCCTGCAACTTACTGAATTGAATTAAATGAGAAATATTGGCACCATTAATCTAAAAGGAGTGGATACTATGTTTGTTCTATAAGAATTGATCATTGGCAAATTGAGCATCTAGTTCTTTTTGAAACCCTAATATTTATTTCCACAGCATGACTATTATGCATACCATAAGAGAATGGTCCCTATGCTATACCAAAAAAAGGAAATAGATTATCTCTTCTTTAGATCAATGTATTGAAGATCATGAAGCAAATCTCTAAAATAATCCATCGAAGTTAAATCAAAATATTATGTCATGCTAATAGAGAGATCGAAGAATGTTGCTAACGGCACGACGGATGGATTATGTACATGTGAAAAGCCAACTCAACGAATTTGAGTGCTATTGGAGTAAGGATCTAATGCAAAGGGGTGGTGTGCTTCGATTGAATAGCATGCATCTTGCATTGATTGAGGAAGGCTGAGCAAGCAGCAAGCTGGCCGATGTTGCTACAGTCAACAAAAGATGCATTGTAGGTGATTAGAAAAATAAAAAAATTGAATTTCATAGTAGAGGAGTGCAATCAAGCAGTGAAATTTCCATATAGATATGATGTGATGTCGAGCACAAAGCAAAAAAAAGTGGAGTTGAGTGAACAACCAAGGGACTAAATGCACAGATGATCGTTTGTGCAATAATAGTTTGTGCCAGCAATAAGTCACTATAGATGCATAGTGGGTAAGGCCAAGACCAAATTGGTGAGATCGTAATACCAAACTGATGTTGAGTAAAATAGGAAAAATAGAGAAGGAAGATAGACAAAGAGAGAAGAAAGGAAAGGGAAAGAGAAATGGCAAACTCAAAGAAAAGGGTGAAAGTTAGAAAATCAAGGCATAATTTTCTTTATGCAATCGATAATTTATTACAAAGCAAAGTCCCATACTTATAAAAATAGGGATAACTAGATAAGTTTGAATTTAAATTCAAATGTTTCCTACCCAAACTATCCTATAATAATTATCCAAAAAAATAATTTTGCATATAATTAAACACTGGAAAGAAAACCTAAACCCAATCAATCATGTATCAATTTAATCAGCGATTGTTGCAAATTGCAGCTCATTTGTAGTTCTTCTAACATCCAAATTAGTTTCAACATAATCTTCTTTGTTCAAATATTTTTTTCATGAGGGATTATCCAATTAATTTGCTTTCAAATATACAATACCATCATATCTATATTTATATATCATCAATCTATTTTGCATCTTCTTAATACATGCTATACTATTGTACCTTCACTAGGAGTTTCAATCAATGACCCAATATGATAACACAACACGAATGTGACTCAAAATATTTATGTTCAAGTTGACCCAATTAATATTCAGGCCTGATTAAAATCAAAGAAGTGGACCTAATTAATATTCAAGTCGGGTTTAAGTTGACCCGAAAACTCAAAATTAACCCACATCTGCAAGCGACTTGTCGACTTTCCCTTATTTTTAATTGTAATTCACCCACTATGCACACAAACTCGCGCAATTCGCAAAGCCCTAATTTCATTTCGCAATTTCGCTACACATCCTCTCCCGACTCTTTGAAAATCTCAAATCACCAAAACTCTAATCGCGACTTCGACTCTTCCCCAATCTCCTATTACAATAGGAACTAGGGTGCAACCACGACAACATCGTAGTTCGTAGATAACACGAGCTTGACTCCTCCCCCAGCTCTTCCTCAACAACTAAGCCAAATCTGTTTGTGAAATAACATAGTTAATTAAATGAGAAAATATGGTAAATCAAGCAAGTTCTTACTTTAACTATTTGGCGTGCATATATGCTTATATCAAATTAAAAGTATTAAAGAAAATCTCATGATAAGTTAGCTTTTCTATTCCATTCCATATTGATCCATAGATCATTGGAATACTCAATTTCCTACTAATTTAGCTAATATCTACCAATAAGCACCACCTAACATTTTGATCCAAATTTTTGCATAATTCATACCATAAACGGATTAGGCAAATTAGGTTTGGGTCAAGACAGGTACGAGTCAACTATTTTGACCTTTATAATAAAAAGGGTTTAATTAATAAGTGTAGTTTGTGTCAGAGGTCAAAAGGCAGTAGAGAGAGTAACTTTTCCTAGCAGTGAAGAATGAAATCTATGCTCTGATGAATTTGCATTCAGGTAAGAAGCATAAGTTACATATTGTATAAAAGAGAGAGTCGCTCGAAAGTTTGATTTGCTTATTCATCCCGTAGAGTATTTATATACAAAGAATGCCTACAATAATTTAGGAAACTATATAATTCCAAAGAAGATAAATAATTACAATAAATTTGAAATACAAAAACTATCCTTGTAAGGCTTGGCCACGGATCCCAAAGTCATCAATATGTGGGAGGAAGCCTTCCAAGCTAAGCCCGCCTTTATATTTCCCACAAGACTCCTCTCCAAGTCACCAATCTATAGGAGCAAACCTTCCATCTTGGTTCCTACTATGAGCAGCAAGTGTACGTGCTGTGGGCCATGGATTTGTATTACCAAAATTATTGATTAGAGCATTTATTTGATTCACAACACTCCCCCTCAAACCAAATGGAAGAGATCTACCATCTCAAGTTTGCATCGAATATTTTTAAATACAGGATTGTAAAGACCATTGATGTATATGTTGGCGAGTTGACTACCTGCAAGAACATATGGAGTACAAATTGGCCTGCTCTCCTATTTTTCTTTTATGAAACCACTATCCACTTATAGATGTTTGGTTAGGTCATATTGTAGATTATGGGCAATGCTCTTTTGATTTTCATATCTTCTAGTAAAACTTTAATCCACAAAAGTTTACTGATAGCTCAAACGATTACTTCTGAATTCAAATTCAACACTTCACTTTGAAATAGCATGTTGTTTCTCACTTCTCTATATTACAAGATTTCCTTCTCTTAGTGTGCAATATTCAAAAGTAGTATCCACTAGTGATCCCACATAATTGTTGGCTTAAGAAAAACGGCACGAATGCATGAATCTCGCTTTGCAGCTGTAGGATTTCATTTCCCTTAAGTCTGATTAGAATTAACCAGATTTCCCCTGAGGGTAGTATCAGAGTTTAATTAGATCTGGGGTTCTTACTTCCCATGAGCACAAGCACTCATGGTTAATTACCTCTCTTAACACGTAAGAGAGAACTCTCGATTAAGGATGAATAAATTTTAGTTGATTTTAGTCTCAATTATAGGAAAATGGAGGTAAACCCGATCAAGATCCCATGGTTCTGTCGTCCCGTGTATACCGTAGTTTCATCTACCAACACTAACAATCATTGACAATAGTGTCCAGAAAATCTGATTAGCAGCCATGGGTTGCCTCCTCTCAGGAATCCCGAGTAGACCGAAGTAGTTAGATATGGGTTTTAATTTTATTTGGATTTTGGGATTTACATCTATTAGAATACCCAAAAGCCAATTTGGTTTGGGAATTGATAACTTCGTTTAGAAGCTACACAGAAATTTGAATCTGGGTCGGAACTTACAACTTTCATAGAAAGTAGCCCGTAGGTTTAATTTGGAGTGGGTTTACGACTCTATTTATGAGTTGCCCAAAAATGGGGCTATAACCTAGCTTTACAGCAAGGCTGCCCGGGGATTTTATTTGAATTTGGGGTAGGTCTTATGACTTCCCTTAAGAAGTTGCCCGAAAGTGGGTCTTACAACTTAATCCTTTTAAATTAAGATGCCCATGAATTTGTGTGTTTTTGTAGAAGATCTTATGATAGAAATTCCACATGCTTTTGACATAAGATTAATATCATAATTACTGTATTTCAAAGCATTATTTAAATATGAAATTCTCTCTTGAAGCTTTGATTTTTCAACAAGAGATGTCCGTGTGATTAGATTTAGGTAGAGACTTATCGCTTTCATTTAGAAAGTAGCCTAATTAGTGGGACTTACGGCCTCTACTAAGGGTAGCCCGAAGATTTTGGTTGGATAGGTCTTATTGCTTTCTTAGAAGTTGTCTAATGATGGATCTTACGACCTAACCCTGTAAGTTAAGTGGCCCGAATTGTCGGTCTTACAGCCAAGCCCTATAGACTAGGATGCCCGGGTGAGGGGTCTAGGGTTGTGTTATCACCTAAACATTTCCCTCAGAGGTCGGACTTACGGCTTCTATTAGAAGTTGCTAGTGTTTTAATTGGGAATTAGGGGTTAGGTCAATTTTACCTAAAATTTTCTCCTATGGTCCGGCTTACGGCTTTCCTTTAAAAGTTGCCGGGTAGTGGGTCTTACAACCAAGTTCTTATAAATAAGGCTGCCCAGAGGTTTTGATTGTTTGAATAGACAGTAGTTGCTTGTACAATGTTTGGAGATTTGTTCTGTACATGTTTGAGTTGGTTTGAGTTTGTGATTTTGACACTTCGAGGTTTTGACATTGCATCAGTGTTTTAGTTATTTTGTGCTCGTAGTCTTTTTCCTATTACAGTAGTCCACTACTCTACTCATTTTCTAGCACTGTTGCTTTACTAGTTTTTTAGTACTTAGCTTTTCTTGCTTTCCAGTATTTTGTTATATCTGCAGTAGCTAGATTTATTATTTTTCATCATTAATTTAATTTATTTACAATGCACTGATTTTTATTTGTTTGTTTGTAGGTACGTGGTACTTGCCGCAATTCAGGGAGCTCGCAGATAGTTGCAGGAGCTCGTACAGGAGAGTTGGAGCTTTGTTCAGGAACACTAGAGAGTTTATGTTCGTTGAATTATGGGGAGTTGTTGAGCAGTGTTTGCGAGTGGGAGAGACGTTGTTGAGATTGAGTTGAGTCGTCGTTTGGAGAGCTTGTACGATTTGTTTGAAAGTTTGGAGAGTTTGAGAGAGCTTTTGTTTGGAGAGGTTGTACAGTTGTTTGGAGATTTCTGAGTTGTTTGTACAGGGTCCATTAGTGTGAACATTCTTTGGATTTTATTTGATTTAACTACATTTTATTTGATTTTTAATTTAATTGCTCCAATTGATCAATTACAATGCTCTCAAATTTTAAACGACAACTTCTGGAGATTTCTGAGTTGTTTGTACAGGGTCCATTAGTGTGAACATTCTTTGGATTTTATTTGATTTAACTACATTTTATTTGATTTTTAATTTAATTGCTCCAATTGATCAATTACAATGCTCTCGAATTTTAAACGACAACTTCTAGATTTAAATTATTCAAAAAAAAATTTATTTGCTCCCGTATTTTAAATTCTCAGATTTAGAATTTTCATTTAAAATGCTCTCAGATATAAAAATTAACCAATTAATTTTAATTAGTTAATTAATTTTAAATAATCAATTAATTAGATAATTTGTTGCAAGTCTTGCTATTTCATTAACTGAAGGAAAAGATGTAATGTTTTGATAGTCAGAGACCTCTAACATTTCAAGAGGAATAGTATTCGAAATGCCACAACAATTCAAAGTCTTCAACTTAATGTTACTTTAAAGAGATGTCTCATTTTAATTATCTGGACAGATTTGAATTTGAGTGATAATTTCCATAAGGTCTTCTCCAAAAAAACTGCTTCAGCCGGTCTTTGTTCCAGGATCCATTTTCAATAAATGAGTCGAGGGTAACATTATCATCTTCCAATTCTGCAACAAAAGTAGGCCACTTTATAATACTTTTATCAAGAATCCACACATCTTTAAGGACATTAATAGATGACCCTGATGAAACTTGCCATATCACAATGTTGCTGAGAGAACTCCACCTATCCAGAATAATTCTCCATGAAACAGAGCTGCTCCTCTTCACCTCACAATTCCACCAATTAGCTCCATATTTCGCCAACAAATTTCTGTTAAGAAGAGTACCCGGTTTGTTCATAAGATTCCATGCAAACTTTGCCCTTAAAGGACCCAACTTTGACACAACCGAATAAAGCCCATGTCCTCCCAATTCCTCCGATCTGCATAAGACGTCCCAAGCCACAAAATGAAGGCCATGGCTACCGTCGTGTTTGTCCCATATATAATTTATACACATTTTATCAAACTCCTTCAAAAGACTCAAAGGGATCAATAAATGGGTTGAAAGAAATAACAGAAGACTAAGAAAGACCGATTTAACCAGGATCATCCTCCCTGCAAGAGAAATAAACCTATTACCTCAAGCATTCAATCTCTTTAAAGATTTATCCATCAAGTGTTGAAAATCCAATTTCATCAACCTCCTTAAAGCTATTTTAATGTCCAGATAATCCATCTCTTCCACCACTTTAAAGCCCAGCAATTTGGAAATCTGTCTACCTCTCATCCTTTTGATATATTTTCTAAACATAGAAGATTTATGTAATTTATTTTTTGACCCGACCAATTGCAGCAGTCCAGGAGAATCTTTTTCATCTTCTTGATATTACTAATCTTAGCGTCCGAAAATAGCAAAATATCATCTGCATATAATAAATGAGAAATCTTTTGTGCATTTGTAGAGATTTTTATCCCAAGATTCATGCCTTTATGAATAAAAGCATTTGAAAGGAGTTGAGAGCACATGATGAATAACAAGGGAGAAAGAGGACATCCTTGTTGAAACCCATTCTTTCCCTCAATCCACTTAGAGTTACAACCATTGATCATAACAAAAAACCTTGGCTCAACCACACATTCCATCACCAAACTAGCGAATTTGATAGGAAAACCAAAGTAATTCAATACATGTCTTAATGTAGCCCAGCACATACTATCATAAGCTTGCTCCATGTCAATCTTGATAGCCAAGAGACCCTTCTTAGATTTAGAAAGCCTGATTTTGTTGAACACTTCCTGAGCTAAGAGAATGTGATCCGAGATTGTTCTCCCTCTAACGAAAGCCACCTGCACTTCAGAAATAATTTTAGGAACCACCCACAGTAATCTATTTAATAAAACTTTAGCCACAATCTTGTAAATAGACTTGCAAAGACTGATAGGACGATAGCTAGAAGGAAACAAAGGATCCTGGACTTTTGGAATCAGAACAATAAAAGTCTTCTTCCATTCATGGCAAAGTTTACCAGAAGAAAAGAATTAATTAACTGCCTTGCAAACATCATCTCCAATTATGTTCCAATTGGCTTTAATAAAGGAATATGTAATCCCATCATAACCCGGAGACTTATTTCCACCCAAGTTCTTAATAACCTCCATAATTTCAGAATTAGTGAAATCAACCTCCAGCTTTCTTTTGTCATCATCATCTAATACCTTCCAAGGAGTCGGACACTTCTTCAGACAACACTCCCTATCACTCCACTTGTCTTGAAAATAATTGAGAAACACACTTTCAATTTCATCCTGATCTTCAATCGTAATGCCATTTACATCTTTAACTTGATTAATCCAATTTTCATGTCTTCTTGCATTAGCAGAAGCATGAAAAAACTTGGAATTGGAATCCCCTTCTACCCATCTGATTTTTGCCCTTTGCCTCCACTAAGTATTCAACCGAGCAAGATACACATTCAATTCGCCAACTTTAGTTCTCAAAAGCCACATTTTTTCTTCACTTAACCAACCGACATTAGCCTCCTCCAATTGTAATTGCAACACCTCCTTCTTAAGATTCTCTTTTAAAGACAAAAAGTTCTTAAGCTTAGCTTTACTCCAAAAGAAAAGATCTTTCATAGCTCTTTTACATTTTTTGTTAAGAACTTGCATCTCATCTCCTTCAGAAGATTTATTCCAAGCTTTAGAAACAACGATAGAAGAAGCATGATAAGAAGCCCATACATATTCAAACTTAAGAAACCCTCTCTTCTTAGTAACGGAGTTGAAGATCTTTAACACAATAGGACAATGGTCCGAAGCCACTCTAGCAATGTGCCTCACAACAGCCACATGAATTTTTTGTAAAGCAATGGAGTTTAACAAGCACCTGTCCAACCTCTCCAAAATCCTTCCACCCCCACTTTTATTATTGCACCAACTGAATCTAGGCCCCACCAACCCCACTTCATAAAAATCGTTGCTATTCATAAAACACATCATCTCCTTAGGACCTTGAGAAAAGACAAATCTCTTTGCCCCTCTCTTATCTTCTTGAGACAAAATATAGTTAAAGTCCCCCCCCCCCCCCATCACCGAAGGGACCTCCCTATGAGAAAAAGACTGAAGACAATCCCACAACTCCTCTTATGAACATCCTTGCTACCATAGACCGTAGAAACCATCCACTTTCCCTTATTACAAACATTAAGATCACCAATTACACATTGGGCAAAAGTCTGTAACACCGAAAAGGAAGCCAAATCCGATCTCCAAATGATCATAATTTCTCCTGACAAGCCATCCGAAGGAAATAGGAAGTGGTCCCACTATAACCCCATCATTTTATTGAACACCATTCTATCAATGCCAGAAACTTTAGTCTCCACAATACCCACAAAAAATACATCAAATTCTTTTACAAATTCTTTAAAGTAAAGAGAGTCTTCTCTCTTCTTAGCCCCTCTACAATTCCAAAAAGCAATAGAACTCATTAATCATCCAAGGAAGATAAGCCCCCACCCTTCCCTTTATTAACACCTTCAGAATTCATGATACAAGGAAGAATTTTAACCGGCCCAAGAGACTTAAGCTCCTTTGCAAGCTTAAATTTTGCCACCTCCAAACTCCCACTAGCCTCCTTCCCAATATTAGTATTCCCACCAATTACATTACTACTCACATATTTAACTCCCATACTCAAAATAGAATTCACTTTATCCAAAGACACATCACCTTTTATGCCTTCCTCTGAGATGCTTCTTGAAGTTTTATCAAACTCAAATACTTCATCACAACAGCCGTTTAAAGCTCCAAATCTATTCACAGCAACAGGAATTTCAGAAGAAATAGTAATAGAATTCATACCCTATTCAGATTCATTAACGGTAAGTCCCAACTCTTCTTCTGTCAGCTCCTTCCGCTCTTCGACCACACCACAAGCAGCAGCATCCTCTCCAACATCATCCTCTAGAATAATTTCTCCCTCTTCAGCAATCACATTATCTTCCTTATTCCTCTCCAACACCAAGTTAGTATAGATTACCACCTCATCAGTTTCAGTACAGACATCTTTCCTTACCTCCCTAGTAGTTGAACTAATATGATCTTTCCTCCTGTACATCATCTGACCAAGCTTCCAATTTGATCTGGGTGGAACCAACCTCTTACCTCTTTTATAATTCACATGCACCCAAGGTCCATACGTGGAATCTTTATCAACATCAGCTTGATTAACAAACTCAAAGTTCACTTGCCCCGATTTTGTAGCACAATTCACAGGTTCCTTGGCATCAGGCATTCTATTGCAACAATCACTCCTAACATGCCCAATCCTCCCACATTCAAAGCAAACAGTGGAGATTTTCTCATACTCAATCTTTTGAAAAAACCTTCCCGACATACCCTCCACCCAAACTCCCAAGGGAAGTTGTCGATCCAACTTCACACGAACACAAGCTCTAGCAAATTCTCTTCTCCCTCATTGAAACATATTGCCATCTAACATTAAAGGTTTCCCCACCATAGAAGCAATTCTCGCCACATTGACCTCATCCCAACATTGTAAAGGCAATTGAGGCATTCTAATCCATATAGAAGTAAGACCCTTCATAGATAACAGAGAAAAATTTAAGGACCATTTATCCAGTCCAATGATATGGCCATTCACATACCATGGACCTCCCGTAAGCACCAACTCCAAAGCTTCTAATGATTTGAAAGAACACAAGAACCATCCAATCCCAAGAGTAGTAAAATGAAACTGACGAAATTGTGCCCATTGACGCCTTAATTCCCATGCAACAATATGAGAAGAGATTTCTTTACCAAACACCTTAGCTACCAAAGCGAATTGTAATTTTTTAGAATTGGAAATTTCACTGGGAGCATGCAACTTCACCGATATGCCATCATCTGTCAAAAATGACTCTTCCTCTTTAAAATTAATCTTTATATAAGGTTTCCTGGACCATGGATTAACGCCTACATTTTTTTCATCCTTGACCACAATTGATTCATTCAGGACCTTCAAAGCAGACAAATTCTCCCTCACACCATCCGAAATCTCCTCCGCAACAACCGGAACATCCTCAGCATTCAAAATCACCGAACCTTTATTGACTTCAACATTTGAAATGTCATCAGGGACAGCGTTGAAATTTCAAAATCTGTTCACAAAAATCTTCATACCAGACGAAGAAGCTTCGAGATCATTGGACTTCATGAAAGATTTAGCTGGAGACTTAGACCACCATGGAGTTTTAAATTCAAAATCTTGCGCTATACTTTTACCTTTACCATCCACCTGAGCAATTTTCTTGATAGCCTCAACAGCATTATCTTTAATCACCAAAGGAGATTCCTTTGGCAATCTTGTCAATATATCTCCATTAAAAAACATCCTCCCAAAATTAGGCTTGTTGAAACTCCATTTACTCTGAATAAGTGTACCTCCTTTAGGGTGAACCACCGACAATGCACCAACCAATAGCCGGCGGCCATCTGCTATCATCCCTAAGATACCACAGGAAAAGTCGAAACAAACCCAAGAAAATTTGAAAACGGGGACTCTCTCTCTAAACGGGGACCCTCTCTCTCCTTTTGGTAATTCAACAATCTCATAGGTGTCATTTTTTTTATATAAGGCATTCTTCTCTTCTCCAATGCATCCTTCCAATTCTCGTTTTCTAATATCTCAAATAGGATTTGTGGAATTTTAATGGTGATGGAAATGATATTGTAAGGTTTTATGTGTAGGAGAAAATTTTTGAAATGATGTGGACAGGATTATAAGGTACGAAGAAGAATGTGTGGTAATAAGTTAAACAATTTTATGAGAATTACTTGATAACAGTTTTGAGCCTTGAGCTTGCTAGAGACTATGGATGTGCTTTGTCCTGCTTTTCTAGAACTAAAGAGGCTTAGTGATATGAGTAAAATGTTATTCTTGCATTTGTGTGGTTGGGATGTCAAGAAAAGATATTAAGTTCATCAAAATTTTCTTATATTTAGTTGATCTCCCCGTGAAGACAAGTTTGAGTGAAGAAACTTTATTTTTTTTATCAAAAGTGACATTTTTAAAAATGAAGAATTTTTTGGTGGTCAAATGATAACATTTATACTTTTTTAATAGATGAATATCCTTAAAAAAATAAAATTAGGTGCCCTAGGATCAAGCAAACGTTGTTTGTACATATGAACATATGACAATTGAAAACTTTTAGGGAAATTTTTGAGAAAAAATTTAACAAAATAATTCTTGGGACTTTTGATATGAATATATGACACAACTAAAGGCTAACATATTTATCATGTGGAGGTCATGACAACTTCTCCTCAATATCTTTTAGGAACTTAAATTTAGAAGAGAAGAGTTTTGATAACTTTCCGTTAGGGCCAATTTTTTTATATCCGCCATCCTAACTTATTATCGAGCACGAAGATTGGTGAATAAAACTCTTTATTGAGGAAAAAAATATAATTTTGTCTTAGATACCCCATTATTACCTGTCCTAATTTTTTTAATGTGAACGGGAAATTGGTTGCATCATAGAGATAAAAATTTAAAGAATACAAGACTGGCATTAAATTTTTATTTGATAAGATAAGCTCATGTCATTTAATTGCAATGATCGATGAACGTCACAAATCCTTTAGCTCCGAAAATATTTGATAATTTTTAGGATTCTTAAATATCATAGTGAATTATCATAAAAATGAGTAGAGGATCTGGATTCACTTTAAAAAAAAAACTCTAATGTTTAGCAATTTTACAAGTCTCACAATACAAACTTTTAATATTTAAATTTTTTTTTTAGGAGCTTAGCAATTTTAGCACCTAATATTATTTAAATTTATAAAAGAAGGAATCATACATTATAGGGTTTTAAAGAAGATATGTCCTAGTCCATAATGATGATCCCAAATTATATCTTTATTTAGAATAGAGATGGAGTAAGATAAGTGATTATTATTTTCAAGTAGATATAACCAATACTTTTATCTAGCTTATGCAATCATCTTCCCCATAATAAAATCCTAAAATACACAATCACTAGTAAGAAAATATTACATTGTAGTTGTCATCTTTGGTGATTTTATGAACGAACAAAAGATCTACTGTAAAATTAGCAACATATAGCATATTGTTGAGAGCAAATGTAAAGTGATTTTATGAAATGAACAAAAGATCTACGGTAAAATTAGCAACATATAGCATATTGTTGAGAGCAAATGTAGAAGTAGGAATGTTCCTTTGACTTACAATAATGGTTAAGAAGCCATCATTTAATTTTATTTTCCTATTGTTGGGAAAAGATTTGCAGGTTTGAAAAATATTTGCAAGGTTTGTCATACAATAAATGACTCCTAAATCTGGTATGCAGATTTTTAGGGCAATTACTTGATTTATTAAAATACACACGAGTTAGAATTTGTACTAATTTGAGCAAGAGAATAAGACACAAAGTTTTTTTAAGGAGTGGAATCATTTTATCTTTCTACATATTGTTTTAGAACTGCAAGCATCAACAGCACAACATTTTATCATGAGATCTTATAAGTAATCTAGTTCTAACGAATACCCATCATTAAATTGAAATATATTATGACAAAGCGGCTACCTTGCTAGGTTGTTGAGAACATCTTGATCTCATAGATGAGAGCAATATCTTTACTTTTTGAGTAAGTCTATTTGATAGCTTTCCAAATGAATGTTGTAATTGTTAGGAACATGTATGGTCCACTGATTTCAGACATCACGATGTTCTATAACCATTACATAATCATAACATCTGCTTCATCATAAAGTGCTAACTTTAGATCTTTTAGATCCATAGGAAGATTAACAAGATAATGATTTTTTTCTTTTCTTTCAGAAAGATCTTCACAATTTGAAACCAATTTAGACAGGTTCTTTTATTCAAAAGATGTGAGGTATGTAGTCATTGGAATTCTCCTTTGATAGAATTAGTTCGGTTTTCATCATTCATAATGGTCAACTCTTTGAAAAGGAAGAAAAAATAGACATGATGAGAAGAATAAAAACAAAAGAGATAAAATACAAATGTTGGAAAGAGAAGCCTAACATTGCTATGATATTATATAGCAAAAGATAAGTGATTAAAAAGCTTGATTTTTTATTCATCACATGGGTATTTATATAAAACCGATGCCTATGATAATTTAGAAAACAATACAACTTCCTCGGGAAGGAAATTATTATAATAAATTTGAAATATAAAAATTCTCCTTGCCTGGCTAGGTCGTGGACCCCATGTCATCAATCTGTTAAAGGAAACTTTCAAGCTAAGCCTGTCATTATATACTTCCCATAGAATTCCACACCAAGTCGCTAATCTGTGGAAGCAGACCTTCCAACTTCGTTTCCACCATGTGCAGGAAGTGCATGCTAATGCCCGTGTGTTCGTCTGACCAAAAATGTTATTAATAGCATGTATTTGTATTCTCAACACATTGCACCTTCTTTTTACTACTATTGATATGTCGCATGTATGTATACATGTGTTTGTGTCAGCGGAGAAAGAGAGGACGAACAAAATAGAGAGAATCACATCGATCTAAAAAGAAGGTGCTCTTATCCTCACATTATCTTGACTTAGATCATTTATCGATATCTTTGAATGTTTGAGATTTAAGTAAATCAACCTCCTTTTCAATTCTCAATGTCATATCCAAAATTTATTTTAAATCTCAGCCATCAATGATATGGATGAGTGCTATAAATTATGTGAAGATAAGGAGCTCTCATCCTTCCAAAGGATACTAGTCTAACCATACATTTATCTAACAATGTAACTCTCTGTCTACAAAGAGAAACACACAGAGAACCAACAGCAACACAACTAAGAGCCTAATAGGTCCTCCCACCTATTTTTGCAGGTTCCGTTCAGTAACATTCTAAAAAATATGGTTTTTAAGGGCGCACACAGATTGTTGAAAAACCGGATTGATTATTTGCTCGAATCAAAGCCAACGAGCTAACAAGTGTAAGCTCAAATGAGATCAAACTTATCTTAAGCTGAGCCTTGATCAGATTGAGCTAGCTCAATATCATATCAAAATATATATGCATGAATGTATCAATGCATATACATGTATATTTATGTATGCATTGGATTTAAATTAAGGAATGTATGTATTTAAGCATTTGTACATATGAACTTCATATGTATGAGTGCCTCTCTCTCTTTCTCTTTGTATGAGTGTCTCTCGCTTTCTAGAGATTAAAAAATAATCGAAATACATTTTATCTTAAATCTAGATCGAATCTTGAACCACACATCGCTCGTATTGAGATTGGATTAAGCCAGAATAGAACTAAATTTGGCTCAGCTCTAGATTGAATCAAATGACTGTGAACTAATGTTGAGCCAGGATCAGATTTGCGCAAGATCGAATCATTAGAAATCCTAAATTTGATTCGCATGATGGTTGTTCAATAGTATGATGTTATATAATGTTCCTTGTGATAAATGCACTTCAATTATTTGCGCTCCATTTTATGAAGTGAAATAAACCCTTTTACATGTAGCATTAAGCTTTGTGTACACCCATGCTCACAATTCCATCAAACCATGTTCTGCACAACCAAACACAGATTTAATCTCCTATGGATTAATTGCAAGCAAAAAAATTGTTAGGAACATCATTATACCCATTATAACATATATGAATCATCAAGCGAAACCATTCATCACTGCTTAGATAGAAACGGCTATGCATATTATCATATAATAGGAATAAACTGTTTTATGCAAACTAATGCTCATAAGGAGTATCAATGTCAATCTGAACAGACTGCACAGTTATCACCACAGAAGCACAAGTAAATTAGATGAAAGCTAACCTTAACCAACTCAGACATCTTTTCACCATCTGCAAAAGATGAATCACCTGGAAAACTATTCAGCTAATATTGAAGTCCATCTAGACATAAATGCTATAAAAAATAGCCAATTACAAAGAGGAACAAGAATCCATAAACAAAATGAGTTCACAATCTAACCTCCAGAAGAGAAGGAACGTGATGCAATTAGTATGGATTTGGGATCTTTAAGAGGTGAAGATGCCTCAATTGCTGCAATGTCATTAAAGCATCAGTAAAATATTTTAAAAAAAAACTGCTCCAATTAACCAATAGCAAATACCGTTCAAGAGTTACCTCTCTTACAGTTCCTCCACTCATTTTTCAGAACTTCTGTAAGTATATCACACCATGTTCCTTTGGCTTCTCTAAACAGATTAGCACTGGAGTCCCTGTGTGACTCCTGTGAAGAATCATTAGAATATTTTCATCTTGACGTAAGTAAATGAAAAGGTGCAACTTGAGAAAAAATTTATGGACACAAGCATTTCCAAAACTAGAAATGCGCAATATGGATGGGCTGAATCAAACCGGGTGTTCTTTGGCCCAGCCCAAGTTCCACTAAATATTTATATATGATATCATATAAAGATAACAACACTTGATGTCCTATCATAACTTTGATCAAATAAGTCGAGCCTAGGCAGGGTGATAAGATCAGAGTTTAGCTTAAAAGATCAAATCTATTTTAGCTAGTATCAAGCTTGAATCAAGCCAAGCGACAAGCTAAATTTTTGGCTTGATTAAAACTTAAAGCAGGGCAAGGATTGGATCAAGTAGGCTTGAAATCAACAACAAACAAAAACAACAACATCAAACCTTTATCCCACGACGTGGAATCGCCTACATGAATCATTTTTCTCCATTGTGCCCTATTAAGAGTCAAATTCTCAGTTAAATATAATAAAAAAAAGGTCATTTCTAATACTTTCTAAACAAGTCTTTTTAGATCTACCTCTATCTTTCTTAATATAGGTCAAATATAATGCATTTATTCTCCTAACTGGGTCATCGGAAGACCAATGTTTTACGTGACCAAACCATCTAAGGCGACCCTCTCTAATCCTATCTGCCACTGGAGCTACTCCAACCTTTTCACGAATATGCTCGCTTCGCATTATATCTCCAAGTGTAGTAAAGCCACTCATCCACCTGAGCATCCTCATCTTTACAACACTTAATTTTTTGTTTCTCTTTTAATAACCAACATTCTGCGCCACAAAGCATTGTAGTTCTCACCACTATCTTTTAGAATTTTCCCTTAAGTTTGAGGGGAACTTTTCTATCACAAGCCCGATGCATTCCTCCTCTTCAACCATCCAACTTGAATTATACTAATAATATCTCCATCTATTTCACCATCGCTTTGAACAATAGACCCAAGATATCTAAAACATTTACCCTTTTTTACGACTTGATCGCTCAAAGTCATAACCCCCATGATACAACCAAAAGTTCCAAAAACAAGTAAGAGAACCCTTGGTCACAAAAAAAGAAAAACTATATAAAAAAACACTAGGTACTACTTTCAAACTTAAGAAAAGAAACACAACTTACACTTCGAAACCAAACATTGCTTTTATAAGAAAGGACAACAACAACAACATGCAACGACACCACTTAAAACACCTTACAACTTATAAAATTTTTAATAGAAGAAAGATACAGATGAGGTGGACACTTGCGGAGAGAAGAAAGAGGTAATAAGCTGAGACGAAATATAGCTCGCAAGCTATAGAGAGAAGAAGAGAAGACGAAGAGGCATAGCTCGCAAGCTATCCTAAAACCCGCAGGTTTTGTTTCCAAAAATCATCACCAAAATATGCTCTCTAATGCCATAAATCAGCCCCCATTTATAGGAGAAGAAAGGGAGCTAAACAACCGCCCACTCAAGCCAATCAGAAAAGGGGAGGCAAAAGGCAGCATTTAACCCACGTTGGGAAGCCCAAAAGCCAAAAGAAACCAGCCATAAATATATGCAGGAACCGAAAATCAGCCAGGGAGCCAAACAGGCAAACCACGGGAAAGCAAGGGACCGAACAGCCAACCACGGGAAAGCAAGGAGCCGAACAGGCAACCACGGGAAAAGCAGGGAACAAACAGCAACATTTTAAATAATGGGCCAAGCCCATTAAGCTATAATCAGCCCACCAATTAAATACCCATCTTGACTCATTTTTGCTTGCATCACCCCAACACCCCCCCCCCCCCCCCAACAAAACCCAACTAGATCTACTACTAAAATTACACTCCATATATCCGGTTTTAGATCTACTCAAATGAAAACCTTTAGACTCTAAGGTTGACTTCCTTAATTCAAGTTTTCCTTCAACTACCTCTCTAGTCTTATCAATAAGAAGAATATCATCAGCAAAACATACACCAGGGTACATCCTCTTGCAAATGTCTAATAATAACATCCATGACTAAAGCAAATAGATATGGGCTTAAAACGAGTCCTTGATGTAATCCAACTGAAATAGGAAAATACTTTGTCAAACCACCTTGTGTTTGTACATAAGTAATAGCTCTTGTATACATATCCTTAATGACTTGAATATAAGCATTATTAACTCTTTTCTTTTCTAGAACTCTCTAGAGCACTTTTCATGAAACTTTATCATATGTTTTCTGTGAATCAATAAATATCATATGTAGAATCTCCTTTTTCTATACTTCTCCATCAAACCTCTCAACACATTTATAGCTTCCATAGTAGACCTACCCAACATGAATCCAAATTGATTTTGACAAACATTAGCATCAAATCGGAAAAAAAAACATTATATATTTTTGAATATTTACATGTACATACATATATAGATATCATAAATATATAAATATGGATATAAAATAAATTATGAAAAATTTGTTACCATTGAGCCAGCTTGATTAGTTCAAGCAATCTCAAAATCGGGCAAATCCAAGCTGAATCGAGTCAAAATTGAATCAGTTGAAGCCATACAGATTTCAAGTCAGCCAATATATGTTTGAGCCAATATTGGACTGACTCGAAATTGAATCGTAATCACCCCTACCTGGAGAGCCAAGAGAAGGTTGGCATCCCATGTGGCTTTAAGCTCAATCATCAAGGCCTGCCCACTGTACAGGAATACACAAGATCATAACATACATACAATTATGCATTCATGTGTGGTATATTCACCAGAAAGCAGGCAAGGTGAAGTTGCAAGACAAATCATCCTTCTTCTAGTAATGATAATTAACTATTCAAATGAGAACCATCCCCTAAGCTGATGAAAATTGTAGATGACCAGCATCATGATTATGTGTTGAAAACATATAGCAAATAAATTGCATCCTTCAAAAGAGAACTTCCTGCTAGCTTACGTGATTTATATGATTGGCTCATTTTACTTTCACCATATATTTGCCCCCCTTTTTCACTAGTAATTCAGTTCTGCATCTTAAAAAGGATAACATAATTTCATTCGCACAAGGCCACATTCTTTCTTTTTTTCAATTCTATTCAAATGTTGTTACCAAACTCACTTCTCTTTTTAACTTTTAAAAATGACGCTGTAGCAGTAAGAACAATCTCAGCAAAGTGAAAGTACCATCCAAGAGCAACCATAAAAAACAATTTCACACAATACACGATGAACATAGAACATGAGAAATGAAGAGGGAAACTGACAGATAGAAACATCAACTAAATGTGGTAAATTAAATATGCATATGGCAATGAAGAAGACCACCTTGATTATACATGAAGCTCAGCGAATTCTAGAAAATCTGAGAAATCTTGATATAACAAGCAGAATAGAAACTGAAGTAGTTTCATGATTGCACTGATATCAAATAATACCATAACATAAAACATTTACAGAGTGTATTCACCGTATTAACCCTAAAACCGATCAAAGTAACAGTCAGCCACATATTTAGGTTGTACCCCGTATAGGGAGGCATACACCTGCTAAAAAAGTAAGAACAAAACTGACTCGCATGTTCCACCCAAACAACTGCAGGCAACCAGCCTGCACTGCATACCGCTCTACTCGTCAGTCATCCACAATCCCAATTACTACGGACTTCATACTAATTATCTGATGCTCATTGGTTTTTGAGGGCTATCATTATCCAGAAATAGAATTAAATGCCAAAATTTTTGATACTCCTGACAATTATCAACAAATCAAGTGAAGTCCGCCATAATGAAAAGGGCAACCTAACAAATATCCGTAATATTTTCTTCAAACTAGATTAAATAATAAAGCACAAACTTTCTGTATCAACATTTATACTATAGATCTCACACTGAGGGACTAATAACTGGAGTGCTATAAATATCGGAAGCCTATAAGAAGTAATGCCATAAACCACTATATCATCCAAAAACAATAATATAGCCTGCTGAATGCGAGAATTCAAATCCAGCACAAATACTATTAATCATTTTTACCTTGAGCTGCTGAAGATGGCCAAGGGTAAATTCTTGTTCTCCATGCGGAAGGAGCTGCCTTAAAAGCCAACCTCCAGTCCATAGGGTTTCAGCAGATAAATTACACCGGCAGAAAAGGCAGACCAGTGCATCTAATACCTATAATAGACAAAAATATATATATTATGTCAACCTTGCAAAATCATCAAGCTCAACTGATTAGGCAAATTTGGATAATGCATCTGATAGGATTAGCTGTTTGCACCGCAAGCAAATTAATTTTAAGAAAAATCAGGGGCAACAGACCACCCACTTATTGCAAGGTGGATATAAAATCTTCCATTCCAGAAAGGTAATTGGTTGAGTTGAGTGCAACTGGTTGTAACTGGAAGTTTGAGGCCACATTTTGGTGGCCAAAGAATAGTTCCAAACTATGATCAAATGTGAAAAAAAATAACATCATGAAATTACTATTTGAATAATGAGAGGGAAAAATATCAAAATTTACATGATTTGGCCAAAATAATAGCCAAAATCCACACGATAGGAGGATCCAATCAACTATTAAGAAGCTACATGGTTATGAAAATAAAAGGGCACATGAAAAACTCTTCTCCACATTCAACTCTTCTCCACATTAAAGTACACCCAATCTCATCAGAAAAGAGACGCCCCAAATCCCCCCAAATAAAAGAGAGAGTAAATAAAGATCATTTAATTAATATTAAAAAGGCTAATTTATATATATACCACTAAATTCTTATGCATTTTACATATCTAACACCTAAATTTTTATTATTTTGATGTCTTTGGATTATTATTTCAGCCAATGCTATCAATCCATTATGTTCTCTCTTAGCTCATTTTTTTAGTAAATTACTTCAAGTGGATGCAACTACTGCCAATTATCAAGACCATCAATGGCTAGGGGTTTGGTCAAAATGGATGTTACTAACCCTTTGGGAAAGATTTGGAGGGGCTCCATAGCTAGTAGGTAGAGTTTGAAAGTATTCAACCTAATTATTCAGACAAAATATTTTATCACAACTTCTCAAGATGCTTCAAGGCTCACCCAAAGCGGTGGAAATCTCATGACAATAGTGGCAATAGGGAACATACATCTAATAAAAAACTTTCTTTGAATGCAATGGAGGGAATTATGACTTATTCTAATTCTAAGTTGATTTATCGAAAACCTTAAATCAGCTATAAATCCTACATTATAATTACTGGCTTCCTTGATTACCCAATGGTTGAGAATGGTCACGCACCTACATACAATATTAGTGATCGAGTTTTCTCCTAATCATCATCATACTGTTGGGGATGCTAGTGGTTAATACTCTATTTTTTTGGCTTTAATGTTAGCATTTCACCAAAGAGCTAGCGAACAAATAGTTTCATATTCTACATGACAGAAGAGAAAAAAAAAGTAACAAAATATATCATCACTCTCCAACCAGTCTTCAAGTTAGACATTTTTAATGAGGATCACTGATTTCCTCTCTTCTGCTAGTTGGTTCATTTACAATATTTGGCCTTCACAGATAGTTTATTTTTAGCTCTTTTCATCTAATGATGTCATGCAATTGCTTCAAATTGGGTCACCTTACCTACATGGTAAGGCCATAAGACTTATTAATAGGCTTTCCCCATCCTTGAGGTTATAAGTTCCACTGATGGACCCTCTAATAAATGTAAGTTTCATCCCAATTAATATGGGTCAACACAAAGCAAATATACTAATCAAATTATGCTTAATTCTAGGGCCTTCTAATGGATGTAAACAAGAATCCAAACTAAACTCAAGTCAACTCTCATGTTAACAAACAAGCTCATCAATCAAAACAAAACCCACAAACTAAACCATGCATGATCTTGCATTGTTCTTTGATGACGAACTGAAACTAGTGCACAATTGATGGTTATGGCATATCTCCAAGCACTTGTTAGTCATGTTCAACACCTTTTAAACATAAGTCATCATGATATATGGCTATGAACAATTCAATAAAAGTTGTACTACCAACCCTTTGAGTTGAAGTCAAGTTCTAAAGCATTTCTTTAACATACTTCAAACTTGGTCTTCTCAGGACACCTAAGAAGAAGCAATCCATGACTGCTAATCAAGTTCCTCAAACGTTATGAATCAAATCCCTCTAATGTTCGCAAAAGAGGTTTGTTAGTATATTTGGGATAACAGTAACATGGGATTTGATTGTGTCAACCACCATCATCCATTCAATCAAATTCATATATAACTACCAACTCTAGCTTAAAATATGAGCATATGCAACATTCATAAAAGAGAGTGAATTCCTGCCAGAACGAGAGGTGGTTAACTATGTGAGAGCGCCCATAATTATTTTCAACACATATCCAAACAAATCTTAAGCAACAAGGAAACTTTGTTTAATTAACTCTGGTCTACCTTAAGGGAAACACCTATCAAGTTTCTCATGTACATCGAGGAGGCATGAAGGTTGGAGTGGTTATTCTTACACGATCAATTTCTAGGGAATTAGCTTAGGATAACAATTTCTCCATCTTTGGTTAGGTCTTTTGGGGCTTCATATGAATGTTGAGTGATATGTCCTTCATCAACATATAAATCATGAATGCCATCAAGTCCAATTTACTTATAATATAATGACTCTCGAGCCCACAGTAATGACAATTGTTATGTGATTTCACTTGCTATAAATATATGTGTCCATCCGGCAACATCAATAGCATTCTCAAATGCACATTTTGTCTCTGATGGGTCATCTTTTGGCACAAATGCAAGCACAAATGCAAGCTAGGCAAAATCAAAACAAGCAAAATGTTCAACCATGCGTTGAGCACCAAGAATGTACAAGTTAGCTATATGGCCCTACAACATACACCAAAAGTTGCCATACACACCAAAAATGACTTTAAAATGTTTTGATGGATCAAGATGAACAATATAAATTTTGTTATAAAATAATCTTATCAGGAGGCTCCCAAACAACAAATGACGCATAAGCTAATAGAGTCCTCTCCCATCTATAAAGTCTTCCATAACCAATAAAGATAGAAAACTTATAAAAAGGTTGTTAAGCCAACAACAAATCTCATAGCAGGTTGTCCTTAAGAATTGAAAGAGCCAACCTCAAGATGAAAATAATTAGTGGCTTCTAAGAAAGCTTTTTCCATATAGGACTTGCACTTTAGGAAATTCAATTCCCATGAAAGGTGTCGAGTTATGAACACCAGGGTGTGACATTAGGAGAATGCAATTTCTAAAGATCTACCGCAAGAAGATCCCTCGGGTTAACTCTCATGTCAATGCCTCAAATATACCAGCATACATGGTTTCAAACAGAAGATGTCGCATAGTGAGCATTGAGGCTTGACAACTTTCAGCCAAAATAAAAAAGGTTGCCTTTACTTGATTATCCACAATTTGAAAAAAATGAAAGTTATCCAATTCCGGTTACCCTTTAATTAAGCATTACATGCTTTCATCATTATATTTGTTAATCTTATCATAAGAGACAAATTTTGTAAATCCTTCTATTTATATTCTCTTTCTCTTAGGCATTGTATGCAAAGTTAACAATAGATTACACAAGCATTTATTCATAGCTCAATATATTTCGTCCTATTCCTTTGATATATCTATCAAAGTTAATGCTAAATATCTTGCCTCTTCTTGTGCATGCTCAAACCACCAACAGCTATTCACAGCTGTCATTGATAAGATGCTAACTTATGTTTCGTTCTTAAGAGTCAAAGGTGTTCCTGTTGATGTTTTCCACATTGGCATGATTTGAATAACATTAATAGACAAGATTATGACAGCTTAGATAACAGCCAAATTGGGTATCATCATAATCACCTAAATCTTGATGCAAAAAAGAAAGAAGATAAAAATTGAGAAACAAAATTATCACAGTTGATAATTTAGGTAGCAATGTATTATTTATGTATCATGTCATTGAACTAACTATATCAAATTTTAAAAATGACACTATTAATAAGATAGCATTGTTATTAAGATTAAAATGAACCAAATAAACATTGCTCTCAAAAGGTGCTACTCCTATGCCTCTCCAATGTAAATATTTACACTTTACTCTTCCTAATTTCAACAAATTCAACTTGCAACTAATTTCTTCCACACTTATGTTTCTTGCTCAAAAGAGAGATGGTGTGATGTAGAACTAGATATGCAGATGACATTGAATTGGAAATTACGCGTGCTTTAACAGAGCTTAACAAATTATTAATCCACAATGAACTTAAGCAATGACTTCATCATGCAAGAGAGTAATCAAATTTAAGCAATCAATCGCAAGCTAATAGGAGGACCATTAAATAACAGATTAATTAATAACATACTCATGTGACGTTTCAGAGACAATCCCCAAGTTAGCAAATAGATTAGTCACTACAAGGCTCATTTACACAACGCTCTTGGTGTGGACTAAGCGGATAAGTTTTCACAATACAATGATGCCACGATTGAGGGGGGATAAGAAAAGGTGCAAGGGAGAGGGGAGAGTTTACCGGCATGGAAGAAGATACTAAGCCACGGCGAAGTCGTTTGGTTGCCTATATGGGAAGGACAGCAATACGCATCCCTCTCGCACGTATGGACAGCATTCTAACGCCTTCAATACGCACCCCTCTCGCACGCATGGTCAGCATTCTAACGCCTTCTGGAATTCTGGACAGCTGCTATGTGGGTATCAATTCCTGAAGCAGCTGGTATTGGACTCAAAATTTTGGGCTGGATATGTATGTCAACAGCAGGCAGCTATCTTAGGATAATTTGGAAAGGAAACAACAGGTACAGTTATCAAAGAAGTAGCAACAATCATTACTGGATGGCAATGGAAGCATAGGGGCAGCAGTTAGCAAAATTTGGGAATAGCATTTACGTCCAGATGGCTTGTGGATTTATAATAATGGTCAATTAAGAGGGACAGCAGCTGCAATTGAGTGGGAATGGGCTGGGGAATTAAGTGGGGTGAGCACATAAGGAAGGAAGGAGAAGGGGAAGGGGGGCTAGCCACCACTAATTGAAGGGAGCTGATTTCGAGCCTTAGGGGAGTTGCCAATTAAAGCATATTGGATAAGGAAAGAGGAATTAATTCAAATTTCTAATCAATACTCAGATTTATTGATTGGAATACCTTTCCAAATATAACCCAACAATTTAAGAAAGGACTTCAATGCATTTAGGAGAATTCGAATTTGAATTCAGATTTTCTAAAATTAACACTAGGCTAATTTAGGAAGGGGAATTGATTAGGATTTCCAATTAATATTCGGATTGATTGATTGGGATATCTTTCCAAACATAACCCAACAATTTAGGAAAGGATTTCAAGGATTTAGGACATTTTGAATTTGAATTTCAGATTTTTCCAAAAATTAACACTAGGCTAATTTAGGAAGGGGAATTAATTGGGATCTCCAATTAATATTCAAATTGATTGATTGGAATATATTTCCAAACATAACCCAACAATTTAGGAAAGGATTTCAAAGCTTTAAGAGATTTCAAATTTGAATTTTAGATTTTTCCGAAATAAACGCTAGGCTAATTTAGGAAAGTGTTAGAGGATCAATTTGAAATTTTGGGGGGAAAGGGAAGAGGGGGTCATAATGGTTTTAGCCATGGGAACAAGGAGGTGGTCGGCGGCTATGAAGAGGGGGAAAGGAGAGGCTGTGTATGGTCAAGGCTAGGAGGAGAAAGGAGGTAGTCGGTTGGAGCTTTGGGAGGAGATGGCGGTGGCGGTGGCGGCGAACTCAATGGAGGGTGGACGCGGAGATAAACCGTGAGCTCGAATGCTTCCTGCGGCTGACGGGTCTTGCTTTGCCCTTACCTAGGGGTTTCACATAAGCTCTCACAAGAACTCTCAAGGATCTCAAACACACCAAAACACAAAATGCAAAAATTTTCATTCATAATAATCATCATCCCTCCGCAAGGGGGAGGTGAGGCCTATAAATAGACAAAATATAATAAAGCATCATATGACAAAAGGGCCCCTAGGGGTCACATAAACCTACTCCCTCAAGTGAGGGTAAAAAAGGAGAATTACACATAATAAATCAAATACAAATAATTGCTCAAAAATAGAGCAATCCGATCCTAGCCGTAGATCTTCGGCCCTTCCTCTGATAAGCTTTCCACGGCCGGATGTCCTCATCATGGTGCTCGTGGCACAAATGAATCCCGCTTTGCAGCCAGAGGATTACATTCTCCTTGAGGCAGATTGTAATTAATCAGATTTCCCCTAAGGGTAATATCAGGGTTTATTTAGATCTGGGTCCTTACTTCCTATGAGGGCAAACCCTCATAGTTAATTACCCCTCCTAGCGCGTAAAAGAGAACTCGCGATTAAAGATGAATTGATGTTAGGTGTGCAACATTTTTAATTTTGGTTGTGGGGGATGAAAGTAGACCCGATCAAGATCACATTATTCTGCTATCCCGGGAATACCGTAAATTTCAGTCTACTAACACTAACAATTATTGATTGTAGTATCCAGGGAATCTGATAGCAACCATAGGTTGTCTCCTCTCAGAGATCCCGAGTAAACTGAAGTGGTAGATGTTATGATGATTTGGTTTAGATTGGGACTTGCGGCTATGCTAGGGAGTTGCCCGTACGTTTGGATTTGGGTTGAGGTTTATGGCTTTCATTAAAAGTAGCCCGTATAGCAGGCCTTACAGCTTTCCTTGGAAGTAGCTCATGTGTTTGTTCAAGAAATGGGTCTTACTGCTTTCGTTGAAAGTAGCCTGAGGGTTTAAAGGGTTGGGTCTTACTGTTTTCATTGAAAGTAGCCCGAAATAGCAAGTCTTACGGCTTCCATTGGAAGTAGCCTGTAGGTTTGGATTTAGGATTGTTCACTTAAAAGTTTCCCTAGCATGCGGGTCTTACTCCTTCGCTTAGAAGTAGCCAGGTGATTTTAGTAAGTCTTACAGCTTCTACATTTAGAAGTAGCCTAAAGGTAAGTCTTACAACCTAGCCCTATAAGCTAAGTGCCCGTAGGTTTGGGATTTAGGGTTAGGTTACTTTTACCAAGAGATTTTCCCTTACGTGTGGGTCTTACTGCTTCTATTAGAAGTAGCCCATATAGCAGGTCTTATGGCCTCTATTAGAGCCAATTGAACTTGGATTAGGAGGGGTTTAGTTTAGCGGGGTTTTAGCAGTAGATACTTAGTTTGGTGCTTTTCACTGCCTCGACACCTGTACTAGTATCTTTTTTACAGTAGTAGCTTTTAACTCTCAGTAGTAGCTTTACTTGTTTGTTTCAACACTAGTCTTGCCTGCATTAGTAGTTGTACTTACAGTGCTAGCTCTTTCTACTAGTTTTCTTTTAGTACCATTTTTTTGGTACTAGTTTTGTTTATAAAACTACTCTAACATTTGTTTACTTCTCTGCAGGTGTTCGTGGCTAGGAGTTGGAGCTTGCCAGGAACCAGAAGCTGGAGTTTACCAGGAGCTAGACTTAGGTTTGCTTAGGGATTCTTTTGGAGTTTTCTTTGTTTTCTGTTTTCTTAGTTTAAGGAGTTTGGTGTTAGTTGGTGTGCGTTATACTTAGGTTTGTATAGTGAAAAATATTGATTTTTCTATCTTTTTTTTAATTCAAAAATGCATAATTTACCAGAGTGGCTCTCCCCTCAATGATCTTCTACTTGCATTTTACATTTTTTCTTAATTTAGTTTAATTTAAAAGCTTAAATTTTAAATTAAAATTAACTATTCGACTCGTTAATTAATTTATTTTTAAATTACTTAATTAATTTAATTGAATAATTAATTAAGATTAGTTGCTTAATTAATTTAATTAATTTAAAAGATTAAAATTTATTCATTCGTTTATTAATTAAAAGATTTAGTTTAAAATTAATTAGTTTAATTAATTAGAGTTTTGAATTTATTTTGATTAATTTGTAAATTAAATTAAGTTTTAAATTAATTGTTCAATTAGATTTTAATATTAATTAGAAATTTTAATTGATTATTAAATTAAAATTTTAAATTAAATTTGAAATGGTTTAAATAATTATTAATTAGTTAAATTTTAGCTTGATTGAATTTTAAAATTAATCAATTAAAATTCTTAATTGAAGCTCTCGGATTGCAAGTTTGGCAACTTTCTAATGTAATTTCGGCAACCTCCCGGCGTCCCCTCCCCGCGAGGGGAGGTCGGGAGGGCACTTGCTCTTTCAACCCGCCCAGCCGGATAAGATTCGACAATCGAGGCTTTGGGGGACGAATCAACCCCGGTATAGGTCTTCTGGCGCCCCAATTTGCCGATCACGTTACTTTGGAGCTCTTCTTGAGATTTCGACAGCCTTTCAACGCCCCCTCCCCGCGAGGGGAGGTTGGGGAGGGCAATTGCCCTTTTTAAGTCCGCTCGATCAGATTAAAATTAAAGATCAAGGACTTCAAGGGAAGGATCGACCCTGGTATATGTCTTCGACTCTCCAATTTGATGATCGCAACATCTGCTTTCCTTAAGAATTATTATTATTATTATTATTGTTGTTGTTAATTATAATTGTTATTATTATTATTAATTTTTAATAATAATAATAATTAATTATATATATATATGAAATAAAAATCCCTCCTCTTCCTCACAGTTCCAAATCAAGAAACACCAGACGATCGGAAGTGTGGAATGGACCAGACGAAGCTCAGATTGGGCTACCTGTTGCCTTGCGGGTATATAAGGAGGCAGATCGTGCGTGGATCGGAAGTCATGGCAGGTCGGAATAGGCTTGGCGTGTTCGATTGCTTGTGAGAGGCAAGCACAGGGTGTTTTTTCAAAGAAATACAGACGCAAGAGGCGAAGTGGGGTCTAGTTCGTGGATCAGGTGGGAAGTCAGACACACAGGGAAACAGGCCGGCGACAGGATCAAGCTGCAGAGAAGGTTTTGGCAGAGATGCGGACACCGCAGGCGGGATCGGCGGCTTCCTTGCATAGAACTGACCAGAGCTCGAGTGTGGGAAAGGCGCATAATGAGAGACGGGGTCGCGACGGGGTCATAATTCACCAGTGCTCTGCCTAGGGGTCTCGCACGGGCTCGTCTGCACGTGGGGAGGCGGAGCGACGGGAGAAGTCGCGGGTCCTTCGTGCGGGTCGAACTCAACTCGCGTGTGAGAACGGGAGGTGGAGAATTGCAGAAGATTGGCAAGGGCTCGAAGACAAACGGGGACTTCAACTGAAGCATAAGTGAGCGTAACTTGTTCGTTTCTTTCTTCATTTTTATACAAATTGAGGCATCGGTTATTTCAACGATGTAGAGGCAACGTGGTTCGATTTTGCCAACGTGGGTGTATCATTTTTTTATTATTATTAGTTTAGTTTTTTATTTATTTTATTTTATTCGGACAACATACTCAAGTTTATTCAACATAACTGATATTATTGTTGTTTTTTAGAACTTCCTTTCAACTCTTTGAAATAATATTTTATGTAAGGCACATGAGATTATTAAGGTTTCATTTGGGACAGCTTTCTTACTATTTTCTAAAGCAGCTTTTTGTACAAAAATTTTTTGAACTATAAATTTTTATACTAAAAAGCTGCTTTACAAAGCAATAAAAAAGTTGTCCCAAATAAAGCCTAAGTTTAGTCCAATGTTGAACATTTGAAAAATTTGTATTGATTTATGAATAATAAGTGGGTGGCCCTCACCCATCCACTAGTGTATTAGACTCAAATTTAATCCCCTTTGATTCAAAGTCCCTAAAAGTCGCATTGACACTATTGATTTGGCTATGATAAAGGTATTCATGTGGTATGTGGTTCTCATGCATATCACTTGGCGCCACTCATGACACCTTAGGCTATAGAATTACCAGATGGCAACCCCTCACCTATAGGCTTAAACATGGGGGGATGAAAACAAGTATATCTACTAGTATATCAAACCCAACTTTGCCCCCCTTTGATTTACACTCCTCATATTTCATAATAATAAATAAACAAAAGTAATCAAAAAAATTTCATGAGAAAATTATCATTGAATTAACTAAGATGAATAGTAACATTAAGACATCAATATCAAATAAAATGGTGCAAGCTAACCTCATATCTATGTTTCTGGGGACTTGTTAAAGGCTCTTCCATGGAATAGGACACTGCATACTGATCCTGCATGCATGTACACAAAAAAAGGCACGTTCAATTTGACTACAAAGCAGAACTTCCATCCAACACATAGTTCAGGATAAAACTCATAACAAAATTACAATGGCATATACAATTTTTTCTGTCTAAGAAAGAACTATAAAGAGCCAAAATAGAATTGCTTCAAGTGATATGTCATGAATCAACAAATGACAGATTATTGATAAAGCTCCCATTAATCAACAATCTAAAAGTAGTCAACAAGTGTAATTGATAAACTTGATTGGCTATTCTAGTGTGAAGATTAGCATAATTAAGGAGGAAAAAAAGAGAAAAAAAAAAGAATCTTACAAGCCTCCATAAAGATTGAATCCATCGAGAGTCTCAGAATATTCAACAAATAATGCATCAGTATAAGCACAGCTCATGCATCAAGTATGCAAAGTCACCAAATCAACAATAGCTTGAAATATATTATTGCTAGAAAGTAGAACCTCACATCAAGCAACCAAGAAACAGTTCTTTCGATCTATGAACTGGAAAAACCAAATATCCTAGCATTATATGACCGATTCATAAAGCTGACCCCAATGGTTTGGATAAGGCAAAGGATGATGACAATAATAGATCAATATAAAAATTGAAAAATCATATTTGCATTAGCGCAATAGTAAAAAATGGAACGCAGGAGATGTTTGCCAGATATAGAGATCAGACAGCTCAAATAAGGAATCCACACATCAACAGTGCAAGGAGTAAATTTTCAAGGAAGAATATTGGGTAACGTTAAGCAATTTTCATGTGAAGCATACAACAAACTAAACTAAAAGTCAACAAAAAGATGAATGCAAGAACATATCTAGCCCTCCTACGCTCATTGTTGCTGCCTTGCTGATATTAATCACAAAGTGATATCTTGTTCATTACCAGGGAAGATGCAGTAATACTGGAATTTCGAATGATAAAGCTGAGCTCTGTTATAAACAAGAAGATATTTGCTAGTGCAAAGCAGATATCTACTAGTCAAAAACCCAGTTATGATATTCATGGATGGGGGGTTGATGCATGCAAGCATTTATTAGCGTTGATATGCTAGATTTAATTTGAACATAAATAGGATTTAGTAAGATTTCAAAATCTTAAAGCTTAATTACACCTTGCTAAATATTTAGCTTTCGCCACATATTCAAAATTTCATAGAGATTCCTCCTCTGTGAGTCATAAAGGAACCTCATCAAATACCAATCATTAGCTTTGCACAAGGACTAGAATTAATGCTATATTGTTGTGTTGCGGGGTACTTAATATTTTGTTTACTCTTGTTTTAGTGCTGTAGAGTTGAGCAGAAATTTTTTTTTAAGTGTTGAAATTGTTTGGCTCGGGAGAAAGATATATGTACAAGTTAGCCAAACAAAGAGATAGGAGTAGTAAGGATTTAGTTCAAGTGAAGTGTATTAAGGATGAAGATCAAAAAGAACTTTTTTTAGAAGATGATATTCAACAAAGGTGGATGAGATATTTTGCTAAACTTTTTAATGAAGAATATGAAAATAAAAATGACTGTAGTGACCTTAGAACCCAATATGAAAATAAAGATTTCTGTTTTTATCGGCGTATTAGTAAAATCGAAGTTAGAGAGGCTTTAAAGAAAATGAAGGGTGGAAAAGCTGTTGGACCTGATGATATTCCAATAGAGGTGTGGAAATGCTTAGGAGATGAAGGAATTTCTTGGCTTACTAAACATTTTAATACTATTTTGAAGACTAAAAAGATGCCAGATGAGTGGAGAATGAGTGTGTTAATCCCTATTTTTAAGAATAAAGGTGATGCACAAGATTGTGAGAATTATAGAGGAATTAAGTTAATGTGTCATACTTTAAAACTATGGGAACGAGTTATGGAGCATAGGTTGCAGCGTGATACTAATGTTTCTCAAAATCAATTTGGATTCATGCCGGGTAGATCTACTATGGAAGTCATATATTTATTAAGAGGTTTGATGGAGAAATATAGAGAGAATAAGGAGGATTTACATATCATATTTATTGATTTAGAAAAAGCATATGATAAAGTTCCAAGAGAAGTGCTATGGAGAGTTCTTGAAAAGAAAGGAGTTAATAACGCTTATATTCAAATCATTAAAGATATGTATGCATGAGCTATTACTTGTGTTCAAACACAAGGTGGTTTGACCAAGTATTTCCATATTTCGGTTGGATTACATCAAGAATCAGGCTTAAGCCCATATCTTTTTGCTTTAGTTATGGATGTTCTCACTAGACATTTGCAAGAGGATGTACCTTGGTGTTTGCTTTTTGTTGATGATATTCTTCTTGTTGATAAGACTAGAGAGGGAGTTGAAGGTAAACTAGAATTGTGGAGGTCAACCTTAGAGTCTAAAGATTTTCGCTTTAGTAGATCTAAAACGGAATATATAGAGTGTAATTTTAGTAACAATAGACCTAGTGAGGGGATTGTGACGTTGGGCGATTAAGCCATTAATAAGAGTACACGTTTTAGATATCTTGGATCTACTGTTCAGAGTGAAGGTGAAATAGATGGGGATATTATCAGCAGAATCCAAGTTGGATGGAAGTGGAGGAATGCATCGGGCTTATTGTGTGATAGAAAAGTACCCCTCAAACTTAAGGAAAAATTCTATAAGATGGTGGTGAGACCTGCAATGCTTTATGGTGCCGAATGTTGGCCATTAAAAGAGAAGCATAATTCTAAGTTAAGCGTTGCAGAGACGAGGATGCTCAGGTGGATGAGTGGCTTTATCCTTAGAGATAGGATACGAAATAAGCATATTCGTGAAAAGGTTGGAGTAGCTCCAATGGAAGATAAGATTAGAGAGAGTCGCCTTAGATGGTTTGGTCACATAAAACGGCGGCCTCCCAATGACCCGGTTAGGAAAGTAGAGGTCTTAGATTTGACTTATGTTAAGAAAGGTAGAGGTAGACCTAAAAAGACTCGGTTAAAATTCTTTATTAGATTTAAACGAGAATTTGACTTTTAACAAGGCACAATGGAGAAAAAGGATTCATGTAGCCAACCCCACGTAGTGGGATAAAGGCTTGATGTTGTTGTTGAAATTGTTTGGCTAAAAATTATTTTAATGCCGATACAAGTGATTAAATAATTGAAATAAATATTCATTTAAATATATATTATTATGACATGATAAATTAATCATAAATAACATATAATTAATCAAATTAATGAATTAATTAAATAAATAAATAGAAATTTTTATGAAAGCACTTTTTTGGGAAGCCATCTAAATTACCATTCCAAAAAAGTTGCTTTTCAACTTTCATACCTGAATTTTTTCTCACAGATGTTAAAACAAGCACCATAAAATTGCTTATGTTGTTCAAGTAGAAGAGTGAATCAAAAAAGCATTACCAAATAGATTCTAAATCCAAGATTGTACATTTGGAGATTCTTATTATCAGTGGTAAGATGCTCTCAAATAAAAGAGTCTTATGTAAGCCATGGAAGCCAACACTAGAGAGTAGAAAAGAAAAAAATAAACAATCCATTCATGAGGGCCAGCATCCAGCATCCTTCCCATTTTTATTCTCAGAATTAAGCTTCCTAAAATTTTGTTCTTTATTCTTCTAAAAATTTTGTTTCCTACAAGTGAAGCGCTACTGAATTCCAGGTATAATGCTGATCATCAGGTCTAAGAGTTATGCACAAATCCAGCCTTTCTCTACTTCTTCCAATGGTGAAATATCTAGTTGGTGCTGTATCTATCATCCAATTCTTTGTAGCCCCTAAAATGGTGACCTTTCCTAGCTATTTCGTCCCTACAGTGAGAAGCAAAAACAGCTTCCAAGAACATCAACTTTGTCCAGCTTCCTAAAAGTTGTATCCTATAAGTGAAGGCTGCCGGATTCCAGATTTGATGCTTCTCCTCAAAGTTGAAGAGTTCTCCACAAACCCAGCCTTTCTCGACTTATTCCTGAGTTGTATATCAAGTTGGTGTTTTATATATAATTCAGTTCGGTGTTATCCCTAACATATGACATGTTTCCTTGCTACTTTAACCCTAAAGCACAAACCAAAAACAGCTTCTAGAACAATCGTTATCACTTCAAGAGCATCTTTTGGGTGGACTTTATTTGTTCTCCAATTTCTTTGCTGGCTATTATTGCAGGAGAATTCCTGGAGTATTATTTTCTATTAGAAGTAGGCATTGATAACTGGAACATTTAATTGATTATCTCTATGCTTGTTAATTGACAAATATGATGCTTTTCTTATTCCCTGTTAATTTGATTTACTACATTTCATTTAGTAGTTAATACTTCAAGTTGTGTTGTCAGCCTTGACATAGTATACACAAGTCCATCAGGAAAGATATGGTTCCCTGAAAATCATGCAACTCCAAATATGTCCAAGAACCAACTAGGAAACCAGAAAAAATGATAATGTTATTTTAGGATAGAAACAGCCACTCTTTGAAACGACTAAGAATAATGATTTGCCAAAGAGAAAATTTCAAAGTTGACAACAAAAAAGAGAAAAAGCATAGGTCTCTGCTTATTGAATTCTTAAAAAGAGGATTAAAATCAAATGACAAAAAGCTATAAGACATACCTTAATTTTTTGTAAATAAATATCAAGCTCAGTATCTATTTTATCGCTGCCCCTATTATTTTTTGGAGAAAATAGCTGCTCTTCACCTGATTCCTCACCAACCAAAGCTTGCTGCTTGACAACAAAAATCCTTTTGCTTAAATATTTCATAATGGTCAGCAGCAAAAGCAAATTATTGCATGCATGGGAACAGAATAAGAACTCGTCAATAAGAGTAAAATTGATTCACTAAAGCATTAGACGATAAAATAAGCTAAGGCAATGCTATCTCATGAAATTGGTTCATTACTAGGAAAGCAAAATTAATATTTGGGGATAGTATTACATTGAATCAGTAATACAAGCCAATTTATACTTTCCAAATTATTTTGTAAGTGATGGAACAATGGCACTAGCATTTTCTAAATTCCAAGAATGATTCTGCTAGAGAACATAGCTCAACTTGCCGGACAAAGAGAATATCATCAGCTCAATGCAATTATGATTATATATGATCTAAAAGGGCTGCAAACGAACCAAGCCGAGCCGAACTTCAGCATGTTGGAGCTCAAGCTCGCTTGCAAAGGCCTTGTTCGAGCTCGACTCGATAAGAAACGAGCTTTTTTGGTGTATGTTCGAGCTCGAGCTCGTTTAAATAACCCATGTTCGAGCTCAATTCATGTTTATATCCAAGCTTGATAATTTAAGCTTTATGGAGCCGGTTAACGAGCAGCTCATTAACCAGCTCGTTTCGTTCAAACCAGCTCGTTTGTTTTCATTAACCCGCTCGTTTAAACGCCTCGTTAATTGGCTATTTTAAACAAAACAAAAGTCCTTAAATCGCAAGCAGCAAGACGAATCTCGCCCGCACCCTATATCTTCCCACTTCCGCAGTTCGCAATCGATCTCCCCATTTTTTCTTCGTATAGGGAAAAATCTAATTCTCCCACACGGTGTGGGACTAAAATCACAAATACGAGCGGGATTGCGGGATCGAAGAGCGGAAGCAGGAAAAAAAAATTTGCGAATAATGAGTGGGACTGCGGGAGCGGAGGTGAATAATTTAAATAATTATTTAAAATAATTTAATTAGATTTTGGATCAGATTCTTTGCTTCCCTCAGAAATTTTGATGTGATGGATGGAGAGCCCTAAAGAAGGATGGCAGGTTAGGATTTTAGGAGCTTTTTCCTAAGGATGTTTCTGAAATCAAATGCTTCATGCATATATATCATGCCATAATGTCGATATTTGAAACAATTTAGTGATTTTCATTTTAAGTCTCACTGAGAATTAAATTATTAAATTAGTTAAAATAATTTAATAATATTTATTTTAACACTATTTATTTATTTTAAGACAATTCGAGCTTAATACAAGCCATCATCAAGCTTCTTAATGAGCTTGTTCACGAATATAAACAAGTCGAACGACACGTTGTTCAAGCTTGTTTATTAAAATATCGAGTACTCATCAAGAGTGTTTGAACTCGTTCATTTAGCTTATCAAACGAACATAAACAAGCTCTTATCAAGCCGAGCCCAGAGCAGCTCGTCGAGCGCTCGGTTTGTTTGTAGCCCTGGATCTAATCATCATTACACCTGTTATTTTCCAATTTCGATAAGCTATATTAAATAAGAAAATGCAATACAAGAATTCGCATCATTCAACTAGTCCATGTGACAAGTGGAAATGATTAGCTTACACATCTTCCTTTCAATATAGACGTTAAATCTTGCATAGCCATACATAAGGAAAGCTCATTTATGCAACTAAGAGTTTAAACTCTTTGAGGCATAGCCATACATAAGGAAAGCTCATTTATGCAACTAAGAGTTTAAACTCTTTGAGGCATAGCCATACATAAGGAAAGCTCATTTATGCAACTAAGAGTTTAAACTCTTTGAGGGGTATAGGAAAATGTCGAGATGCCCGTACGAAAAATTATTTATAGGAGGAGGAGATAGTGTATAAAAACATGACAAAGGGACATAAAAGAGGGATGAAAAATGACTTTAGATGATAGAATAAACTTATTTTAGTAAGGAGTCATTCTAGTAAAACACAAGGCATATAACATGCTGGTAAGCTAAAAAATCACTGCCAAAACAACAATAGGTTAACAATTTTTTATCCTTACAAGCAAAAGCTTCTTATGCTGCTTCCTCTGAGGAAGAATTCCAAGTCCATCTAGCATTGACTCATCTAATTCTACAAAAATAGTGCACACAATTCAATAAAAATATGGAGAAAAACTCACAAAACACTAGTTAATGAAATAGATCAATTATCACCTTTAGTTTGCAATAAAGTAGCTAAAAAGCACAAAGAGCCAAGAGCTTGAACATCATTTCCGCTAACAACATAAGACAGTAACATTCCCCTGAAATAAATGATGATTAAAAAACCCTACTGCCTCCTGAATAAAAGTTTAGATGAAACAATGTGTGTGTGTGCGCGAGCCTCTGTGTGTGCACGCCTGTGTCTCTCCAGTTAAATGACAATTATATTTGGAACTCATGCAGAGTTATCAGTCAGGTGACTGGATGTTTCTGTAAAGCAAATAGTTTCTCACTCAGCGTGACCTAAATATCAATTTTATATGCATGTTCCATGGTTGAATTATAAGAGACTTGATGTAAAACAACCTCAACGTAACAAGTAGACCATTGCTATTTTTTTGTAAATCCGAGAACAATGAACAAGAGCCTTGCGGCTGTTTATTTTCTGAATATGAATGACACCGAGAACAAGGTTCTTCCTCTTCCTGCTCAAGTTCCGAAGAAAGTTGGTGATCCAGGACACTGCCATTAGTTGTGGCTTCTAATTTCGGAATGAAAACTTCTGGAGCAAAGAATAAAGCAGCAGCAACGCTACTAGCTAACTCCTTGGTTTTTACAACCCGCAACACACAGCAAAGCAAATATAATGAGGTGGTGATGCTTATTTCTGTACCCTGTCATCATAAGAAAAAAAAAATATTTACAGAAAGAAAAAAGGAAAAACAAAACATTTGAAATAACAAAGCATCAGACATCTCTATTAATGGTAACAATATACACTTACAGCCTTTTGCTTTCTCAAAGAGGGTAGAAGCAACGGAAATACTAAAAGCTGCAAGATGTTATCAGTTATTAATCTCCCAAGATCCGGAATCCCAGCAGATATAACATCACTAAAGTAATACAAATTGTCTTCTATTTCATCAACTGCAGCAAGTATGCTAGAAATTGAATCTTGTGAATCAGGGTTACTGCACCAACAACAGATGATACACGTTAGAGTGGAGATCATGTGCACCTCTCATGCATGCACATTAGACCCTCTACCATACTTGGACTCTGTTTAAAGGGTGGCCAAGACAATAATAACTTAAACCGGGAAAAAATGATAGTTTCTGAGGTTTAATTCATTCGGGTTCTGATTTGTTTGGATAAACTGACTTGCTTGCTCTGATTTAGATTAGAATTTTTGGTAAACCTATTAAAAAGAGAAAACAAGCCAAACCAAATTATAGAGAAAAAAATCAAAATAGTTCTTTGACTCTTTGTGAAGGACCAAAATGATCCCTGATGCAACCAAAAGTTCAAGGGAACCCTTGGTCACAAAAAGAAAACTATAAAAAAAACAAGATAGGTCTCCACAACACATTGGAGACCACAAAACACATAAAAACACATAGACAACCTTCTTTCAACATAACATAAACAAATTACTACTTATAACAAACATGACTTCATGACAACCTAAAACAGCTTGAGAAGAAAGATACAAGTAACGTCGAACTTGCGGAGAGAAGAAAGAGGTAAGAAGCTGAGACGAAGGAGAGGACAAGCTCGCAAGCTTTCCCAAGAAGGAAGAAGAAGAACGGAACAAGCTCGCAAGCTTTTCCAAAGAAGAAAAAACCCTCAGGTTTTTTGCTCCAAAAATTACTCCATAACATATTTATTTTATGCCACAAAACAACATATATATATAGATAAAAAGAGGCAGCCAAACAGCCCCAAATGCCCTCCAGCCGAGCCAATCAGAACGGGGAAATGGAAGGCTAGTAAGCAGTCTAGAAGAAGCACCCAAAGAGCCACACAGGAAACCGGAACAGCCAGCCACGGGAGAAGGAACGGACACCATAAGGAACCGGAACAGACACCACAAGGAATCGGAACAGGCAACCAAGGGGGAAGGAACCAGCCACGGGAAACAGGAGCCAGGCGGAGGAACCGAACAGCCACGGGACCCGAACAGCCAAGCGCAAACCGAGACCCATCAGCAGCCCAAGAGCCAAGGCTCCAAAGAAATTAAAGTTGTTTTGACCCCCCCCCCTTTTGCATGCATCAGATTCTCCTCCGGTTGAAAAAGCTCATCTCCTGATGAGATCGCTATAGATTTTTATGACGAGATAAAGGCGCCGTATCTAGCTCTTGAATCTTGTCCTCATATTTCTTTATAATCATCTCTCATTCTTATTTGAATTGTTCTGGCAGTAGTTTCTTTTTCTTCAAATAGTTTTCCGTACATAAATGCATTTTCATTTGAAGTTTGTATAATGCATTCTGTAGCAGATCAGTTGAACTTCCCTCCGAAGGAATCCATCTATCCATTGGAATTGGATCTTCAGAATCTTTTGGCTGATTTTTATCCGCCCTCAAGTTTTTTGCTCCAAAAATTACTCCATAACATATTTATTTTATGCCACAAAACAACATATATATAGATAAAAAGAGGCAGCCAAACAGCCCCAAATATCCTCCAGCCGAGCCAATCAGAACAGGGAAATGGAAGGCTAGTAAGCAGTCTAGAAGAAGCACCCGAAGAGCCACACAGGAAACCGAAACAGCCAGCCACGGGAGAAGAAACGGACACCACAAGGAACCGGAACAGACACCACAAGGAATCGGAACAGGCAGCCAAGGGGGAAGGAACCAGACACGGGAAACAGGAGCCAAGCGGAGGAACCGAACAGCCACAGGACCCGAACAGCCAAGCGCAAACCGAGACCCATCAGCAGCCCAAGAGCCAAGGCTCCAAAGAAATTAAAGTTGTTTTGACCCCCCCCCCCTCTTGCATGCATCAGATTCTCCTCCGGTTGAAAAAGCTCATCTCCTGATGAGATCGCTGTAGATTTTTATGACGAGATAAAGGCGTCGTATCTAGCTCTTGAATCTTGTCCTCATATTTCTTTATAATCATCTCTCATTCTTATTTGAATTGTTCTGGCAATAGTTTCTTTTTCTTCAAATAGTTTTCCGTACATAAATGCATTTTCATTTGAAGTTTGTATAATGCATTCTGTAGCAGATCAGTTGAACTTCCCTCCGAAGGAATCCATCTATCCATTGGAATTGGATCTTCAGAATCTTCTGGCTGATTTTTATCCGCCATTGGCTTAATATTTTTGTCTTTTTCCATTTTTCTAAATATTTAAAAAAAGAAGACTTAAAAGAAACCTAGGATATACTAACTTGCTCTGATACCAAATTGATGCAACCAAAAGTTCAAGGGAACCCTTGGTCACAAAAAGAAAACTATAAAAAAATAGATAGGTCTCCACAACACATTGAAGACCACAAAACACATAAAAACACATAAACAACCTTCTTTCAACATAACATAAACAAATTACTACTTATAACAAACATGACTTCATGACAACCTAAAATAGCTTGAGAAGAAAGATACAAGTGGCGCCGAACTTGTGGAGAGAAGAGGTAAGAAGCCGAGACAAAGGAGAGGACAAGCTCGCAAGCTTCCCCAAGAAGGAAGAAGAAGAACGGAACAAGCTCGCAAGCTTTTCCAAAGAAGAAAAAATCCTCAGGTTTTTTGCTCCAAAAATTACTCCATAACATATTTATTTTATGCCACAAAACAACATATATATATATAAAAAGACGCAGCCAAACAGCCCCAAATGCCCTCCAGCCGAGCCAATCAAAATAGGGAAATTGAAGGCCAGTAGGCAGTCCAGAAGCAGCACCCGAAGACCCACACAGGAAACCGGAACAGCCAGCCACAGGAGAAGGAACGAACACCACAAGGAATCGAAACAGGCAGCCACGGGAGAAGGAATGGACACCACAAGGAATTGGAACAGGCAGCCAAGGGGGAAGGAACCAGCCACGGGAAACAGGAGCCAGGCGAAGGAACAGAACAGCCACAGGGACTCGAACAGCCAAGCCCAAACCGAGACCCATCAGCAGCCCAAGAGCCAAGGCTCCAAAGAAATTAAAGTTGTTTTGACCACCCCTTTTGCATGCATCAATCCCCAACTATATTAAAGGATCATTTTGGTCCCTCAAGTCTTTAAAAAAGAATCAAAATAATCTCATTATGAAACTATTTTAGTTCCTTTTTAAGGAGTTGAAGGACCAATATAATCCTTTAATATAATTAGAGATCATTTTAGTCCTTCATAAAGAGTCAAGAGACCATTATGATCATTTTCTCGATTTCTCCCAAATTATACTATGAATGATGTATCGAGTCACATTATAAAAAAAATGAATAATCTTAAATTTCTAGCTTATAAGTCCATTTTCTACTATTTTACGTCAAATCAAAGATGTCTGGCGAATCCAATGCAAACCAGCCCAAAAGTTATAGATTCTAATTCTAAACTGATGTGAAACAATATAGAAGTTGTACGAATTGCAGAGAAATTTATAAAAAAGTTGATAAGCTTGTAATTAAAACTTATTGTTTCACCAGATTTGATTCTAGAAATCCTTAGTTGTTGTTTTTGCTTTGGCATGCGGTTATAAAATTAGATTAGCGGGAAACTTAAAACAACATCAAAACAACATAAAGCTTAAGGTGCAATTAACAAAAATCCACCGGTTAATAATTAGAGTGTTCACCTTGAGTTTCCCTCACTCACACTCTTGTGGGCTTTTAGCGGAAAATAACTTCAACAATATTAAGGATGCCACCATAAGACAGAAGGCGCTTACAGTATCGCCCAAGAAGTCAGTGGATGTTGGAGGACTTGCGACTGTCGGGAGGTTTGATGCTCGTCGATGGCGGTCGTCAAAGAGAAGAAGATCCGATCGATATAGTCTTCGACGGTGTGGTCGATCTCCAAGTTAATGTCGAAGAAGGGTGATCTCAACACATCTACACGTCCTTGGTAATCGTAGATGAATCCATGATCTTGTTCAGGATCGGCCATTCATGGGTAAGTAGGGAGAGGGGTTGTGTATCTTCTTCCTTGGATGGTGTATGAAACAAGAGAGAAGAGATGGAAGGTAGGAGTTTGGGTGCTGGCCAAGGCTAGGAGAGAGGCTAGTCTTAATTTCAAATTTTCGGGTTTAGTTTGGGGAGGGAAAATAAATTCAAAATTTTGAAATTTAATTTCAGACTTCAAGGTGGGGAAGGAGGGAATAATTCAAAATTTGAATCTCCTCTAATTAGGGGATAGGTTGGGGCAGCACACCTTGATGGGAGGGGCTTTGATTGAGAGCAAAAGTGGAAGGGAATTAATTAAGAGAGAGGGAGAGGGAGAGGGAGGGGGGCCGGCCAAGAGAACGGGAAAGGGGAAGGGGAAGGGGAAGGGGATGGGGGGTGTCCATATTCAATGAATGTGTCTACATGCAATGAATGTGGAATTTGGAATTAAATCCAAATTAATTTCAAATTGGTAGCAATTAGGGGAACTTCCTAAAATAGGTTTAGGCTAATTAGGAAAGATTGTGAAATTCAAATTCATTTGAATTTGAATTAAGAGACTTTCCCAACTAGTAATGGGCTAAATTAGGAAAGTCTTAAAGGGCAATTTGAATCAGAATGAAGGGGATTTCGTGTGTGTGTGTGTGTGTGTGTGTGGAAGGGGGGGGGGGGGGCGGTTGGCCAGCGGCTTGGGTTCGGAAAATAGGGTGGCCGGCGGCTATAGGAGGGGAGGGGGTTGGCTAGACAGGAGGTAGGCTGACGGGTGGGCTAGGACCGGCGATTTGAGTAGGGGGGGGCAGTTGGCCGGCGGCTAGGGTTCGGAAAATAGGGTGGCCGGCGGCTATAGGAGGGGAGGGGGTTGGCTAGACAAGAGGTAGGCTGACGGGTGGGCTAGGACCGGCGGTTTGAGTAGGGAGACGGGGTGGTCGGTGGTGAGGGTGGTGGAGGAGGAGGGGTGGCCGGCTGTTTGGTGGTGGGGGGGGGGGGGGGCCGTTGGCCAGGAGAGAAGAAAATGGGGGAGGAAAGGTAGGAGAGGGGGAAACCGGGAGCCCGGACACTTCCTGCGGCTGGCGGGAGTTGTTTTTGCTCTCACCTAAGGACTTCAACTCTCTCTAGATCTCTCAACACTCAAGGGACAAGAATGCGGAAAAAAGTTTCATTAATCAATCATCAAGCTCATACAATAGTGAGAGCCCTCATATATAGGCCTCAAAGCAACAAAAGACACAAAGACTAAAATGCCCTCAGGGCTACAACATAGACTAATCCCTCATAGGAGTACAATGGTAAAGACTAAAACATAAACAAAATAATATATAAAATGCATCATAAATAAAGACTCCTAATCATAACCGTCGATCTACGATTCCTCCGGTGATAGACGCGTTGGAATCTCCTGCTGATGTCCTCGTCACTAAAAAGGTACATAACCAAACTATTCAGTTTCACTTTTAGTCAATATGATTTTGGTCTCCACTTTTGATTTTCAGTTGACTCCAAACCTTCATAGATTTGGAAACAAAGAAAATGGTGCCAGCCTACTCCATTTGGCTTGATGAAACCTACCACCAAGATTGTTGTGGCCTGACTAACTCACTAACCACCATGTAAGACAGAAACCTCGAGCACATGGGATTTATAGTCCCCATATTCAGAAAAGGAAAACAAGATGAAAAAGAAAAGATAGCCTGTTTATTAAGCTATTGATGTAAGTATTATGCAGGATAAAGAAAGCAGATACCCGAGGGTCTAAAAAGTTAGTTCAATATTTATTCATATGGACAGTGTCAATATTGAAGGCTAAGGCATTTGAAGTTTGTTCAGCAGCTTACGAAAGCAGTATGAGGTGGTTGAAGGCTTGAAATTAGCTTACCATTGGTAGAACAATGGAAAGTTGCTGAGAAAATGACTGGTTGCACATATATAGAAAGCAAGAAAGGCGGCAACATAAATAAAAGAAGAGACGGCATAACTTAGCATTTTTGGCTAGCTTTAAAGGTGAAAAAGCAAACAAAAATATTGAGGAAAAGGGGCTTTTTTGCCAGCCTGCAAACATGTTCCCTTGATTCAATGAAAAACATAGGTCTGGAAATGGAAACCCACGAAGGAATAAGAATTGTTATTGACAGTAGTATGCATAAGTGAGTAGGCAAATTAGAGATAACATAAAAGAGAATATGCAAATTGAGACATAAAACAACAATTCACTACAGCAGAAATAAAGGGGCCTCAAAGCACATTATGGTGACTTATCTTTTTATGAGATAAAAGTTGTCTGAAAAGGGGCACATCAAAGCTAATATGCATAGAAAGAAAAAAAAAAGTTCTCAAATAAAATAAACACCTAATGCAACACTCAAAAGAATGATTGGAAAACAAAAACTCATTAAGCAAGCACCAATGAATTGGAACAAGCTCATGATTATGACTTCTTTAGATAAGCAATACAGAAAATGTCACAAATGAGCATATATTAATTTCATTCTTCAAGTAAAAGAACTATGCTAATAGCTGCTTTCCAAAATTTCATTTCTTACATAATAGTTTTAGAGACCCTGTCCTCCAAACTGATGCACTTCTTCTGGAAATATTTAACCAAATCCGAAAAGTAATCAGACAAGGGAATGCTCGAAACATATTTGTTCACGAATTCATCTCCAACTGAAACAGGGATAGAAAATTAATAAAATGAAATTTGCGCTACAGCAAAGCTCAGACTGCCATTAGGAACCCAGACCTTACCAACTTACCATGATAGACATTTAGTGTCAAAGCACGCACTGCAATACGAACCATGCTTTCATCATGAAAAGCAAACTTCACAGCTTCTACGTAGAGTGGAAAAGAAACCACTTCATCCTTTGAGAATGAAAGAAGAGTGACTCAGTAAAAATGCAGATTAAACTATATAAGTGGAATGAAAAACTGAAGGAAAAAAGCAGAGATGTTCATGTAAACAGCCAAACAATCTTCTTCATAATAGGAAAAGACAGAAAATTCAAGCTTCAATGCTGTTAATACTTAACAAAAAAAAACTAGAAGCATTCCAAGGAATGATGCAAATTTCCTTGTGGACAATTTATTCAGAAAGAAAAATAAGCGCCCTCATAGTGATGATGATAATAAGAACAGATGAGAATCATGTAACTGATTTTCTACAATGCACGGCTAAGGTTGCATGCATAAAACCGCCCCCAAACCATGCCTTTGGTGACACCCTCACGCTTTGGATATGCCTTTAATTAATAAGAATGATAATGGGGGCTCCATGTGTGAGCATATAAAAGTAAGAATACTCCTTTCGATGTGAAAGAGTTTGTAATGGATTTGTGGAAATGTGGATGACTTGCCATTAATTTGCTAAAGTGCTAAAAGAGAAACGAGGCTTGAACTAGAAAAGTCTTCTAAAGTCAGAAAGAAGAAGATGAGTAAATCAAATGAACGAGGGGCTGATAGAGAGAGGGAGAAAAAGGAATGAAAGAAGAGAGAGAAAGGAGAAGTAGCAGCCACCTAATGGGGAGGGGCTGGAGACTCGGTTGCTTGTAATACTTAAGTATTGATTGGGTCTTCTTCACCTCTGCCTGGTTCGACTGCACATACTCGAGACTCCCGTCTCGGCTTGCTCTTGCAGCATGCACGAAACAGAGGGCATGAGCGGCTTGCCCTGCTTGTCCCTCGCTCGATCTCTGTCCCAAAAGCACACGCATGAGGAAGTTCATCTCTCTCTCGATCAACTCCTCCAAACGATACGCACGAGACGTTCGTCTCTCTCGATCGATTCCTCCAGACGACACGCTGGAGAAGTTCATCTCTTTCGATCGACTCCTCCAGACGATACACACGAATTGTTCTTCTCTCTTGATCGAACGCAGAGGCCGTGGGATGAATCACTCTCGGTTGGACATACATCGTAGGAGAGAAAAAAACTAACCAAAGGGATTATGGCTCTGATACCATGTTAAATTTAGAAAATTGATAAGGGAGAAAGGTCTAATTTTATTATACAAAACTATCCATATTTATAAATCTATACAAGATATCTTAATAAAGAAACAAATAGCTACGGAATCATGCATAATTACCCTAACATAATCCTTCCTAAATCAACCACCCAAATATGGAAGGAGATCGACGTGATCCGGGCCCACGGATCCCCATCTTGGCCATAGGATCTAGATCCAATGTACGGTTAGGATGGCTGAAAAGGATGGTTGAAACGGCATTTGACAACAATAAATTATTGTAATAAAATATGGTTGGGGATATAATATTAATTATAAAAAATTGACTCATATAGTTGGGGCATGTACAAAAGAAATACAAAATTGATAGAATGATTAAATTAAATAGGAGGGGCAAGGAATGAGAAGTCGTAAAGACAATATGACAAAAAATTATACAAAAAATTGGGTGAAATAAATCGATTTTTTTTTGCAATAAGTAGGAATGAATGGAGGGGGTTCATAATGCTTGCAGCAAAAATACTTAATATATGATTGCTGAAGGTGAATTGAAGTCATTCTCATGAGTTTTAAATTCACATTTAATGATGCCTTTACGTATATAACTAATGCAGGTGATATAGTACTATGGTAATTAGTATCATTGATGCTTACTCCAATTAACAAACATAATATATTGCTTTTTTTATCCTGACTAATAATTCTAATTTTTACTTGTCTAATCATTCTAAAGCAGAAAGTATGTGATTATAATCTACTATATGCCGATGTGTGCGTAAATTTAAATTCTTATGAATACAAGCATCTAATTACGTATTTCAAAAATGCCTCATTTGTAATTCACTACATGATGTGCTAAATCTTCTCTACATAAAGTTGGTATAATATATGCAAGCTAAATATCAGTTTCTGTTATTACAGAGAGCATTAGAATTACATTACCTGCATAAAAAACATTTTTCCATTCCTATGAAGATATGGAATTAGCAAAATAACATTTCAAACATCATTATCTATCATTTAAATTTTGAGAAGACTGTAAAAAACAATGAAGATGGGCACAAATCAGTACTAGTGACTGAATGAGAAAGGAAATACATACATTTTGTGTTTTCACGAGCAATGGTATCGTATTCTTGTTTAATTTTCCACTTATTGCCCTTCATGAGAGAAGAAAAAGTATAAGGTAGAGAAATAAAGTATGTTCCATCAACAGCCACTTCAAGCAGGCAGCAAATCAATAGCATATTACTAACCTTAAGAAGGATATATAGTAGGACAGAAGTTCATCATTGTGGAAATCAAAGGAATATGTTATGAGGAAGTTGATATGCTCATTGCTGAAAATATAGTCTACAAAAACATGCCAAAAATATCGATTGAAATTCAAATGAAGCAAAACAAAAGCAAAAGCCTGTCTGTTTTCATTCTAGTGTACTCTTGTGTTGTACTTACAGATTGCATGTTCGCTTCTTAGGTTCTGAATCATGATGCTCATGGTCTGCAGCAACTGAAGAGCGACTTTTGGATGTTCACTGATCTTCAGAATTCTAACAAATTCTCCCATGATCTGCTTCTCCATGAAGAATCTAGGAAATATTTTCGGTGTTAGGGTGCATGCAAAGACATTAATGAGTAAGAAATCAAATAATTAGTCTATCAACAAAAAGCTCACTCAAAAAATGAAGGATCATGCTGATCACCGTAAGTAATCAGTTCTGCAATTGATCTCAAAGCTTCGATAACAAAATCCTTCAAGATTGGAGATTTAAAGAGTAAGGGAAAATAATCCAATGCATAAGAAACAAAGAAATTGAAACCAAGTGTATTTACCTTATTAAGTTCATTAACATATTGAACTTTTTGCAGTTGTTCAGTGAGATATCTGCATTTGATATTACAGAATATTCAATATTAATGGAGCACTTAAATGAAGTAAATTATGTGCTGGATCTAATTGCAGAAATCATTTTGAACATCTACCGTTTCAGAAAATAACATGTGGGTACCGAATATATTTGATGTGTCATTTTTATCTGTATATTCTATTATCACAGATTACCTGTATATTCTATTAGAAATCTTGCACTACCTGCTTAAGTGCAAGCTTTCCAAATTTAAGTGACTCTTTTTGATGCTATGCCCTATAAGTGACAAGAACGAACACAGAAGCAGTTCATATATATTTTGACAAAGATTTTGATGGTATTTCTTTCATATACATAACTCATGATCTGTCAGATAGTTTATTGATTTATGTTAGATTTTCATTTGTATATTATACTATCACAGAGTTGCTGGTCAACAAAATTTGATTGCATATAAGTAGAAATACTTTTTCATGTTTGAATTCAAATCAATAAATTCTTTGAAAGGTCAAGAGTAATGCATATGAAAGAAACGTTAATATACAAACTCATTGATCAGGTGATCTCTGATAATAGAATATGCAAGTAAAATTGATACATCAATTCAATAAATTCTTTGACAGGTCATGAGTAATGGATAATTGCATATGAAAGAAAAACCATCAAACTCTTGCTCAAAATACCTATGAACTGCTTTTGTATTCCTTCTTAACATTTCTAGTGATACTTAAATGTAGAAAGCCTGCACACAAGCTATTGATGGATAAGAAAGCTGTAACATATTATGAAATATGATATTTGAATGAGCAATACATCATCATCGAAGCATGACCGACAGGAGACATCAATTTTACTCAGTAGGGGTTGATACCTTCCTAAAAGTCCCCATTATTTAAAACCAGCTCCTAACAGCACCAGAGAATAAAAAAACTAACTAAAAATAAGAAATGCCGAAAAAACCCAAAAGGATAATTTTCCTTATTTGCGAGTTCAAGCAGTCTGTGAAAAAGGAAAGCAAATCATTAGGGCATATTTGGATATGCCCGTGATGGAAAATTGAGTGAAAGGAAACTGAAAACAGCAGATGCTTTTAAAATGTCAAGCTGAAGGAGGCTAGAAATAGCTAGCTTACACCAGAAATTCTAGCATAAAATCAGATGAGGTCATTCTTAATGAAGCTCTACTCGTATGCATTTTCTTATCAGAGGATGTGGCAATGAAACACATCATTTCATCACTGAGTTCTACTGCACTAGCTTCGAAGTTCTATTTGCTGGTTTGATGTAGGCAAGGGGCTGATCTCGGTTTGGGCTTTGGGCTGCTTGATTTTGAGCTTAAAAATTGGATTCTACTTAGTTCTAGCTCATAAATGCTTGAACTGAAGTTAGCTCAATGATGGTTGGAGTATTTCACTTCCTAGCTCATTAATTCTAAAATGATGCTCATTAAAGTGGAGTGGACTTGTATCTCTTCACCTTCCCCTTGCTGCCTTCTCGGTTTCCCCCTTGCACCCCTCAGTTTCTGGTGGTTGTTGCTCTTCCCGTGGCTCTTGCTGGGTTTCCCGTGCCTGTTGTTTCGTTTCCTGTGATTGGCTCTTCGGGTCCCTTGCCTGGTTGCTTTACCGTGGTTGGCGGGGGGGGGGGGTTCGTGGCTTCTGTGCTTGTTTCTTGTACCGGTTTGGGGGCTGCTGTTTGGTGACTTTTGGCCTTTCATTTCCATAGGTATTTGAAGAGTTTTTTAAGTTTTTTGTGGCTGTTTAGTTTCCCCTTTTATCCTATAAATAGGGGTTGATTTGTGAATGAAAAAAAGTATGGATTATGTGAGTGATTTTTGGAAAGAAACCTGAGGGTTTTTTGGAAGAGCTTGCGAGCTCGTTCCTCTACTTCTCCTCTCCTTCTAGGAAAGCTTGCGAGCTTCTCCTCTTTCTTCTCGGGCTTCTAACCTCTTTCTTCTCTACGCAAGTTCCACCTCAACTGTATCTTTCGTCTTGATGAATTGAAAAGCAAGTTTAGGTGTTTATTTTTATGTCATAAGTTTGTAAGAGTCGTCTTTATAAAAGTTATATTTTGTTTAGATGTATTTTGTCTATTTTTGTATTTTGTGTTATTTTCTATCCTAGTAAGCATATGTTTTTTCTAGCAAAAAAATTAGGGGCCTCCTAATTTTTTTGCTTGCATCAAAATGGTATCAGAGCAAGTTTAGGGTATCCTAGGTTTTTTGCAAGTTGTCTTCTCAAGTTGTCGGGTTTCTTTTGAGTCTTATTGTCTTTTATTTTTGAGTCATGAGTCATAGTCCATACAATCAAACTTTGGCAACCTCATGTCAAATTTTGCAAGAGTCCCAAGGAGAATTTGTCTCTGAAAAATTTACAAATCAACCAACTATTCAGGATGTGAAGATTCCAATTATTGAGGGGGTTCCACCTCAGGGAGATTCAACTGACCCAATTCAAAATGAGCTTTTCAAAATACAAAGATTAATATACTTTTGTGACGAAAAATATGAGGAAAAGAAGAAACTTCTTAAAACACAGTTTAAGCAAGAACGCGAAGAAATCCAAAGAAAGCATGAAGCTCTAATTCAGGAGTTAGAAGTTGCACATTCGGCACAAATGAAAAACTCAGATACGATTTCATCAGGAGATGCAAATTTTCAAGTGGGGGAGAATTGATGTAGGCAAGGGGGGTCAAATCAAGATGAAAATTTTGTGGTCCTTTGGGCTGTTTGCTGATCTCGGTTTGGGCTTTGGGCTGCTTGATTTTGAGCTTAAAAATTGGATTCTACTTAGTTCTAACTCATAAATGCTTGAACTGAAGTTAGCTCAATGATGGTTGGAATATTTCACTTCCTAGCTCATTAATTCTAAAATGTATGCTCATTAAAGTGGAGTGGACTTGTATCTCTTCCCCTTCCCCTTGCTGCCTTCTCGGTTTCCCCCTTGCACCCCTCGGTTTCTGGTGGCTTATGCTCTTCCCGTGGCTCTTGCTGGGTTTCCCGTGCCAGTTGTTTCGTTTCCTGTGATTGGCTCTTCGGGTCCCTTGCCTGGTTGCTTTACCGTGGCTGGGGGGGGGGGGGTGGGTTCCGTGGCTTTTGTGCTTGTTTCCTGTACCGGTTTGGGGGTTGCTGTTTGGTGACTTTTAACCTTTCATTTCCATAGGTATTTGAAGAGTTTTTTAATTTTTTTGTGGTTGTTTAGTTTCCCCTTTTATCCTATAAATAGGGGCTGATTTGTGAATGAAAAAAAGTATGGATTATGTGAGTGATTTTTGGAAAGAAACCTGAAGGTTTTTTGGAAGAGCTTGCAAGCTCGTTCCTCTACTTCTCCTCTCCTTCTAGGAAAGCTTGCGAGCTTCTCCTCTTTCTTCTCGGGCTTCTAACCTCTTTCTTCTCTACGCAAGTTCCACCTCAACTGTATCTTTCGTCTTGATGAATTGAAAAGCAAGTTCAGGTGTTTGTTTTTATATCATAAGTTTGTAGGAGTCGTCTTTATAAAAGTTATATTTTATTTAGATGTATTTTGTCTATTTTAGTATTTTGTGTCACTTTCTATCCTAGTAAGCATATGTTTTTTCTAGCAAAAAAATTAGGGGCCTCCTAATTTTTTTGCTTGCATCATGGTTCTTCTGCTATAAATCCCATAATTTCGATTTTCACATGAACTAATTTTTTTACAGCATGATTTCCCCTTAAGTAGAAAATGCTCTAGCACACAACACAAATCATCCAAAATGCAACATTCTGCAGTCAGAGCACAAGTGCTCAATCTTGGAACATTCTTCACAAAGAACTTGCGAGTGCCAGCATGCTTGCAAGGTCTACCTATTCTGATTTCTAAAACTTTTACATAGCAACTTCTGCGTGCAAGTGGCGCTAATTCAATTCGTTCATAACCCCGACGGCATGTCCGCAGACTTCTCTAGCGACACGACTCAGAGAACTCCAAATATTAAAATCAATGCCAACGGCAACAAAAGAAAACCCTATCTACTGTCCGAAAAAAAATCATAAATAGCAGCCAACCGCATTGCATGATGCTGCCATGAAGAGCCCTAGCAGAAAATAGAGATGGCGGAAACAGAGTAACGAACCGGAGCTCGTCAACGGAGAACCGGTTTCTTGGCCGCCAGAAGGAAAACCACATGATGAGGGGGACCAGAGCTCCAACGGATCACGCAGCGGTGCTCCGCTCACACCCAATCGGTATCGCATCCGCAGCCAACCTAAGACCCGGCTGTCCCGTTCACCCAGCTCGCCTATTGCGGGACGGAAATGGACGGATCGAAGCCGATCGATCGCCTCTTCTTCACTCCAATCAATCCAGGCACGGCATCTGGCTATGGTGATGCCTCGGCCCTTGCACAATCGTGGAGGTTTGTCGCCGCTCGCGATAAAGAAGAAAATATATTCTCTTTGCTGCACGGAGCTACTGGATTTATCGAGAGGCGGGCGGTGGGGAGAAGTTGGCCGGCTTTGTTTCGAGAAGTACAACTAGGGGAAGAGAGAGAGGACAGCCCGAGAGATCTATCGCGGGGAAAATTAATAAAATATCCGCTATTTATCTCCGTTGATTTATTTCTCCAACAATTTGAATTAAATTTGCCTAGATCGTTAGAAAAAAAAATTACTATCATCAGATAGTTATATTTTTATTTGATTTTATATATCTTGTAATAATCTAAATTAAAAAAATATATTTATGATTTTACTTATTCATTATTGTTGTTGTAGATTCTCAAATTCTAGATAATAAAAATTGAGGATTATGTTAATTAGTCCACAATTCACATAAAATTATCAAATAATTATGATATGAATCTTTTAATATATTGTATTAATATTAAGACGTTTCCTCAAAATTATGGTTTATATGGCCTGAATACAGCTAAAATTATGCAATGGTCAATATACTGGAGCCTAATGCAGAGTTAAATTAGCAAAGTCTCCCACATCATAGACAAAATTGGGCAAAGAAACTAGTCCATAAAACTACAATTATGATTTGAACTTATAATATAGGTTCTCTTGTAGACAAATTAATGAAATTAATAGATATTATGATTCATATGAAAATAAATATTCTATATATTCAGGAAACTAAATGAGTTTTAGAAAATGTCAAAGAGATTAATAGTTTATGATTTAAATTATGATTTTCGAGTATAAGTCATATTAAAAATGGTATGCATAATTATAGATTAGAGTGTGAAGGATAATATTGTAGAAATTAATATAATTGGAGATAAATAGTTGTTTTAAAGATTATTTTTTATTATAAGTGCTTATGCTCATCAAATATGTTTGAATATGTGTTCAAAATTAAAATGGACATGTTGGTAGATTTTTTTATTACAAATGATTAATAAAAAGATGTCTCTTGATGAAATATATTTTATTGAAAGAGATTTAAATGAATATGTTGATAAAATGATATAAGATTTTAAAAATATTTATAGTGGTTATGGGTTTTAAATGATTACTAAATGTGATAGGATCATATTAGATTTTGTTATAGCTTATGATTTTGTAATTATCAATATCTTATTTAGAAAAAAGAGAAACATCTCATTACTTATAAGAATGGGCATAGTAAAACTCATATTGATTATTTTCTTATAAGAAAAATAGATTATTTAGAATACAAAGATTATAAAGTCATTGTAAGTGAAAGTTTATGTACTCAAAATCGTTTATTAATTTTTCAAATTCAGTTTTGATTCATGCCAAGTAGGCATATTATTGAAGTTATATGTTTATTGAAAGGTTTGATAAAAAAGTATAGAGTTTAAGGAGGAGCTATATATGATATTTATTGATTTAGAGAAAACATGTGATAAAGTTTCAAAAGAAGTGCTCTGGAGAGTTCCAAAAAAGAGAAAAGATAATAATGCTTATATTGAAGTCATTAAGGATATGTATATATGAGCTATTACTTGTGTTCAAACATAAGATGGTTTGACCACATATTTTCCTTTTTCGGTTGGATTACATCAAGGATCAACTTTAGACCCATACTGCATTAGTCATGGATGTTCTTACAAGACATTTGCAAGAGGATGTACCCTGGTGTATGCTTTTTGTTGATGGTATTTTTCTTGTTGATAATACTAAAGAGGGAGTTGAAGGAAAACTTGAATCATAGAGGTCAATCTTAGAGTCTAAAGGTTTTTGTTTGAGTTGATATAAAACTGAATGCATGGAGTGTAATTTTAGAAGTAATAGATCTTGGGGAGAATTGCGACTTGGGATGATAAAGTAATTAAAAAGAGTATAAGCTTTAGATATCTCAGGTCTATTGTTCAAAGTGATGGTGAAATAGATTGGATATTATTAGTACAATTCAAGTTGGATGGCTAAAGTGGAGGAATGCATCATGTTTGTTGTGTGATAGAAAAGCACCCCTCAAACTTAACAGAATGGTTGTGAGAACTGCAATGTTTATGGCGCATAACATTAACAAATAAAAGGGACATATAAAGTTAAGTGTTGCAGAAATAATGATGCTCAAGTGGATGAATGATTTTACATTTATAGACATAATGTGAAATAAGTATAGCATTTAAAAGGTTGGACTAACTGCAATGGCAAATAAGATTAAAGAGAGTAAGAGAGTAGTCACCTTAGAAAGTTTGGTCACATAAAATGTTGGCCTTCCGATGACCTTGTTAGGAAAGTAGATGCATTAAACCATACCTATATTAAAAAGATAAAGATAGACCTAAAGAGGCTTGGTCATAAACTATTAAAAATGACCTTTTTTTATTAAATTTAAATAAGATTTTATCTTTTTATAGGACACAATGGAGAAAAAAGATATATATATATATATATATATAATTAATTAATTTTATTTCCGACCAAATCACTACTCATTGGTATATGTATAATATTTATTGAGGGTCATGCTAAGCAAATTTGGTTTAAAAATTAAATTTGAACAAATTTGAATGAGGCTCGAACAATGATCGATCAAGGTCCACCGAACCTTCTTGAAACCTTGCTTCACCACACTAGATAGTGACCCCTTTGTAGCAACCCATTTCACACCATCCTGATATCCCACCAATCATTTTTCTACGCCATCATCAGTCTCATCAATGCCTTCTCTGCTAACTCTCATAAATAAATCTTCCTCCCTCACATGCAATTGAACTCATCAACGATCCTTTGGGTCTTGATCATGAGCCTACAACTTCGCCAATCACGTCCGCTCCTATCCTTGAGCCCATAGCGAACTCTCATTGCAATCACAATTTTTGCTCCAGCAAGTTTCATTAATCTCGGTTTGAGAATTTGGTTTGGACATGTTCGAATCACCTTTAAATTAAGGTTAGAATTTAAATTGATTTGAACCTTTTTTTAATTATAACTTCAACAAGCAATTAGTAAAAACAAAAAATAGTTTGTGAATAGAAAAAAATGGATAATTTGGTGAGAAGCAAACTTTAGATCATTTTTTCCTAACAAATAAAACAATAAGCATATCTCTTTATTTTCATATTTTATGGTGCATGTAAAGCCAAATTTCTATAATTTTTATGCTCTAACAAATTTTTGATGAAAATAAATTTTATAAATTTAATAGAACTAAGCTTTATTTGACACCTTATATAAAACCTTCGGTGATTATTTATTGTTGAAAACATTAAAGCTTGCTAAAAGGTGTGGATATTGTTTGGTAGATTCCTGATTTAGCAATTGCTTTTAGGTATTTTGATTTTTTTGTTTGAAAAAAACTTAAATGCAAGTAATTATAACAAATATTATGAGAAAATTTATAGACCAACTATATAACTGGAATATCATAATAGCTAATTTTGACTTTATATGTCTCACAATATATATAATTAATTAAATATCTCAATAATGCATTTTCTTAAGAAAATATACCCAAAAGTTACTTTTGAACAAAAAATCTCGATATATAGTAATATTAAGAATATCCTTTATTGATATTGTGAAAGCTTGAAAGAGATAGCTACTAAAACAACTCTTCTGTATAACTCAAGATTGAAATCATTTTCAGGGAAATTAAAGTTCATGTTGTTTGAATCATTCATTATAGTAAAGGTGTATCCTTTTGTAGCTGTTGATATTCGTAACTATGAAAATATTTAGATTTTCTAAGTAAACGGTCAGAGATTAAAACTCTATCTAGAAGGAGACGTTGATCTCCTTAGGAGCTTTGTAGAGTTGGCTTGTCTTGAATAGAACTCTAGTATAGTCTGGTTGAAAACCATAAACTTAGCATTGCATGGGAGGCAACATAACTGATCCATGTGTTTCCTGGTTAGGAGTTATGTGATTAATGATCTTTATTAAGTTTGAAATTTTTGGTGGTTAGATGTCAGGTTAGATTTATTCTCATGTGTGTTTTAAGTTCATTTAGAGTATATGAATTAATTTGGAAGAATTAAACCTAGTGCCTCAGTGCTACCCCCTGAAGCGTCGTAGTGCTATGTGAATTATCAAAAATATTATTTAAATTGATCATGTTGCAGCGCTGAAGGAATCCAGCACCGCGGTGCCAAATCACCCTTCTAAAGCGCTGCACCGTCGCAACATTGAGCTCTCAAGTTATTTTGTTGGACTGCAAATCACGACACTTGGTCAAATTATGAATAGGGTCGATAGAGCATCAAGGCAGTGATTGCTTCGAGCACCATAACATTGCCACACGTCGAGTGTCACAGGGGTCTCACGGTCAAAAAGCCTGTGAATTTAATTCCCAAGGGTAGTACCACAACACCACTTATCCCCATCGCAGCAACACTAGCACCAGTGTTGACTAGATCTAGTTGAGTGTCGCAGCATTACTCAAGGCAGCGCCGTAACTTTGACCAGATTATAAATAGGAATAAGGGTTGAACTTCACTTCTCACCTGAATTCATGTGTCCTTTGAGTTATAACTCTTTAATGTATTTGAGTCTTAGATTCCCTATTTAGTTTTTCTTAATTAGAGATGACCAAAAGCTCACTATTAGTAGGAAGAGGTGAGCTCCACATCCTACGATGCCTATAAGTTTGTTAGTGCGGTCACCGAAGAGCGGTACAATAATTTGGTAGGAAAGCCGATTATCATTAAGAAAGGATTTGATAACCCTTAGGGGATTATCCATGGGCAAATCATGGATCACAATTAGGACTTCCTTGTCACGAAGCCTTGTCCAACCAATGTTGTTATCATCTAAGAATCCTTCGCCAATGCAAAGGTTTCCTAGAGTAAGTATTTTTTTTAACGTGACAAGTGGTTCTCTTTGCACCACTTCTTGTTTAACGGTGACGAGTATTTAAATTTTTGCACCACTATCATTGACTATAATAAAATTATTAGGTTCTAACATTGATGTATTTGAACGCTCAATGGAAGAGGAGAGAGGACAAAATAATAAACTTTCTTACTTTTTCCCCCTGACCTAGGAGTCCAAAGCCTGACACAACTTTATTTCTATAAAGTTTATGCCTAGCAGAAACATTGTTGAGGTAACTAAGGATCAAAATGTTTTAAACTATTGTATTCAAAAGGATATGACTATGAGTTTTTATAAAATTATTTTTCAATCTATCTAATATATGAAGGGGGTCCACTTCTGTAGAGCTAGGGCATCCCAATTTAATTTGTGAATTATATGAGTCAACAGGGACAGTTGGGAAACCAGGAGAGGAGCATGTCATGCTTACTTTTGCCCTAACTCATTCTAAGATAATTCCTTTCAAAAGCACTATGTCAGAGCATGGTGACTGATCTGGCCTACCAAACCAACCCACGGAGTAGCGGGGCAAGATCCCAGGATGCTAATAGATCAGGTGGCAAACCTCCAAGACATAGTTGATCAAATTAGGGTTTTTATTGATTACTTCAGGCAACAACTACCTGGGTTAGAATAAAGGATGTATGCCCATTGTGATCATATATTGTTTCAGCAACAATAATAATACCAATATCAGACTAACTACTATGAAACTCTAATAGGTATGTTTAAGAGCTAGGAGATGGATTCCCATGATCAATAGAACTTCTTCCCTAGCTCACCCTTCTTTGCAATGTATGCAGGAACATGACCCTCATCAACACCCTTGGTAGCAACACCAAAAGAAGAAGAAGAAGAAGGAGTGACATGAGGAGTAGGGAGAGTCTTGTTTTTATTTTGCACTAGTTCATATCTATTTTTATTTAGTATAAAAATTATTGTAAGTTTTTATTATTTTTTTCTTACTTATTATTTTATTTTTTCTTTTAATTGTTTTTATATTTTATCTTATTTTATTTTGTTGCAAAATTGCTTGCAAGTTTTCTTATATTTTTATAATGCGGCAAAAAAATTAATGAAAAAAAATTTCTCAAATTTTTTATTTATTTTTTGTCTTACTATTACACTTTTTGCTTAAGTTATGAATTTTTAAAAAATAAAATAAAATTAAGATCCTTAAGTATTTAATAATATATCATTTGCAAAAAAAATCTAATAAAATAGTTATAAATAACAATTAAACTTTTTCATTTAAAAATATTAATTTTGGATAAATTAAATTCTTAAAAATCACTCACTTAGCTAGTTATAAAAGATTATTGACTTCTATGATCAATGTGAATTAACTATTTAGATTAATCATAAATCACCTAAAAAGCAAGTAGAGAATTATGAAACCTAACAAACTTTAAATTTGTATGATGAGTGAAGGAAATAGACATGTATTCAACATAAAAAATAAGATATGTTATTAATCTTTATAATGAAGGATAATTACATACTTTACTCAAAGCTTTGGAACCACCTCACTTCATCCAAAATATGTAATTCCAACAACTTTGAACCGATTACATTCATCTTCCAGCCTCTCCAGCTATAAGAGAAGCCTCCTCAAGCTTTTCCCAATTTATTGTCAAGCTTAAGAACCAAATTTGAGAAGAGAGAGAGAGAGAAAAATATATTTGCTATAGCAAATTCAAATCCAGCCATCAACAGCTTCTGGACTCTTCAACAAAGTTGTAGAGGATTCAATTACCTTTCCAATAAGCCTGAAAATATCAAAAATTATCCACAAGATTAAAAGATATCTCAACTTTTCTATTAAATTTGATTTGAAACTACAGAAAATCTACAACACATGAAGCATTTAAACTTCAGGTGTTGGAACTAGGGGTGTAAGTGAGCCGAGCCGGCTCGTGAGCCAAGCTTATCGAGCTCACAAGTCGAGCTCGAGCTCAAACTCGAGCTCGTTTAGTAAACAAGCTCGAGTTCGAGCTTGAGTCTGACTCGGCTCGTAAGCTCGCGAGCCGGCTCGAATTTATTTCAATTTATTTGAAATAGAAATTTTATAATTTTCTCACAATATAGTGGTCAAAATGGACCAAAATTTTGGTGAAATATTTTTGAGCATCTTAGGTATTTTCTGCATTTTTTCTAGGTCCAGATGTTCAAGGGATTACTGTGGGATGAATTTATAAAGTAATGAGTCCAAAATTTTGAAAATTTATAACTCCCTAAATTTGTAGAGTTTGGTTATCTAATTGCTGTGGTGTGCTAGCATATGTCCCAAGATTAGGTGACCAAAGTTTCAAGCCCAGTTGAACACTAGTGACACCTAGGAAAAATAATTAAAGATAATGTCCAGTTAACTTTAAAAAATTATACACACACAATATGGGTAAAATTTAAAAATAGTAAACTTAGTGACATTTTACACCTTAGGTCCAAATTTCACTAGATTTGGAAGTCATTATGTTAAAAAATTAAGCAAATCAAAATTCAGGCCTTTAGGGATCCAAAAACTTCAAAAAATTATATTAAATCAAAATTAAATCAAAAAATTATAAATAATATATCAAACTGACCAAAAATTGATCCTCTATTTAGAAAAAATAAAATCCTCATCATTGGACTTGTAATTTAACTTTAATTTAAGATTTAGTAAAATTTTAAAATTAATTAAATAAAATAATAATTTTTTTAAAAAAATTTCAAATAAATTCTAAGCACCTAAAAGCACTCCTATGGGTCATCCATAATCTTTGAGAGTGATTCCATATAGTTTAGGATGAGTTTAGATCAAAATAATCAAAACCTTCTTAATTAGATAATTTAAAAAATCAATTAATTAGTTAAACTTTAAAAAATCACAACTAATTCTAAAAAATTTTAAATTAATCAAACTTAGTGTTATTCAACTCCATTTGAGGATTAGTATTTTCTAAAAATAAGAAATCAATATAAATAGCTCAAGGTCAAAAAGTCAACTATCCAGTGAACCGTAGTTTAAAATCGAGTCAAAACTTAAAAAATTTATAACTTAATGTAAAAAACTCTAAATTGAGCAAACTCAAAGGTATTGTACTCCATGAAAGTTATAATATTTATTAAAAATATCAATTTATCAAAAATCAATTAAAATAAAAAAAAGATAACTTTTTAGCCAACCCTAGTTCAAATTTAAATTTGAACTTAAAAAATTCATAATTAAATATAAAAAAATTAAATTCCAACAAATTCAAAGCCTAATTACTCATGTTTAGATTTAATATTTGAGAAAAATATCAAAACTTTAGAATTCAATTTTAATCAAAAAGTCAACTTTTTAGGCAATTTTAGGTCAAAATTTTAACTCAAACTTTGAAATTTCATAACTAATTATAGAAAAATTTAAATCCAACAAACTTATAATCTAATTGCTCATCTTAAGATCTAATATTTAGTAAAAATACTAACTTTTCAAAAATTAACTTCAATCAAAAAGTTAAATTTTAACCCCTTAATTTAATGATTAAATAATCTAGAAAATTCTAAATATTCAAAAATCATCTAAAACTCTAAAAAACATTAATTTAAATATTAAAATCATTCAACCGATCATTTAATACACAACAACCACTTTAAAGATGAAATTGTTAAAATCGACTACTTCGGACTACCGGGCTACGTGTTCTAAGTAAACCTAGTCCTTGAGCCTGTGAAACAACACCATGAATGGATTCAATGGAGTGTAAAATCTTAAAATCAATTGATTATTAATAATTTATCCTTAGATTAAGGGCTATTTAAATGTTGATACAATCTTATGCATGTGTATAAGCTCATACAAGACAATAAAATTAAAGGAGGAAAAAAGTTAAATTTAAGTTAATCAAGTTTCTGTAGATGCTCCAGAATATTAAGTCCCTCTTTAAAATTTAAAAGAGCATGGCCAAGTGTGGCTGGCTTGAGGATTTTAATTTTCATATATAACTGCTTGGGATTTTTTTTAATACTGATTGTTTAAGATAACCTTGCAGGTGATTTGAGTCTAGATTTTCAATTTTATTTAATATAATTTAATTTTAATTGAATTGTAATTATTAAAGTGACAATTTGAGATGAGATAGATATCCAATCTAAAATTTAAAGAGAAGGAAGACATCCCATAGGGGAGAGTCCCTTTTCATTTGGATATCTAGATTAAGATACTTTCAAATATCCAAAGGGAAAAAAATATCTCTTTCGAGGGGGAGTTATTTTTCATTTGGAAATCTAAACTCGAAGGATCCAAGAAGTTCACAGAAAGATGAAGATGTGAAGATTGAGAAGAATCCCATTCTCAAATTCACTTGAGTCTTAGGAGTATAATCAGGGCTATTTTAGTGGTATATGGTCACTTTATTTTTTGCAGACCCTGGGTTATAATATTAAGTGGAGCTTGCCACATAGATTTTTAATTTAAATTTTAATTTAATTAATTTGATTAATGATTGACGTGTTGATTGCGATATTGGATTATATATTTTAGTAGTTTTTTGGCAATTTTGCATGACGAATTATAATTTTGCTTGGAACTCGATCGGAGGCTTGTGAGGGATCGTTAAAACTTTTTTTACTTCAAATAAATTAAAAAAATTAAGCTAACAAAAAATTTTAACATTTTAAAGAAGTAAGTCCGAGACCGTCAAAAGTTCGCATAGTATTTTGTTATACCTTCTTTTCTTTTTTAGGCACCTCCCCGTCTCTAGGTTTTGGCAGATCACCTGGCCTATGAGGGTGCCAACTTGTTCAAGGAAATTTATACAATCTTTAGGATAAAATATATTTTTAAGCCTTTTTAAGTTTGCTCCATTCAACTTTCAAGTATTTATCAAGTCAATTTTCATGTATTACATTATAAACCAATTTAAAAAATGTATACAATTTTAATTGCATTTTACTTCAAGTTTCATATCACCCAGCATATGTGAAGGGGCCAATTAGGATATGCTCTAAATATCGGCCCTAACTCCTTAAACTCAACTCAATCAATGTCCTTACCCACTCTTTTATAAGTGATCAAACTCATAATTTTAAAGCACTTAAGTAGTTAGCTGGCTCTCCAATTTTAGCTGGGGTAAGTCTAGATCCTACATTGCATCAGATAGGTTTAGGTTACTAATTTTTAGCGCCTAATTTAGATTTATGTTCTGAGGTAGGTTTAGACTATAAGACCTCAATCTTCTGGGAATATAATTCTGATCTTCTAATAAAATTGATAACTTAAATTAAATCTCTTTTAATTTAAAATTTAAGCCCAACACTTAGGATAAACTGGGGTGTTTCTGAAGTAATTTAGAATCTCAAGACACCTCCTACCATTCCTCTCTTGACCTCCAGAAATAAGTGTTCAAATTTGATCCAATCCTTTTTGAATTTTTAACCTCATTTCCTTTGACATCAAGCCTTAAAATCTCAAAATGAAATTTTTACTATTATTTTAATCGAGAGTATTCATAGAAAAATTTGATTTCCTTTGATGTAATTAACTATAAGGGCTTACGCTCGCAGGAGATTTAGTAACCCAGATCAAATAAAATTTTCAAAAATCGATCTTTTCAAAATTTTAATTAATTATCTTTGGAAAAAATCAAACCTGATGATCATTATCATTATTTTAAAAAAAATTAATAGTAAACGATATTTTCTTTCTCCAGAAAGATATATCATTCTATTATCATAATTTTGATTATGAAATTAATGATATCTTATTCTGATTATTATAGTCAAACATTCGATTAAATATCATTTTGACCCTCCAAAGGCATATGTTATCCTTTCTTGAGTTGACCGTGATAATCAAAATAGATTCAAAGTTTTATAATATGAACCCACTAGGGAATGATATGCTTCGCCTCCCGGGGTGATATATTATACGTAATGAAGTGTTCGATTTTAAAAGCAAAAAAAACATGCTACATTAGCCAAAAAATGGGGGCAGAGGCGTAGGCAGAGCAGAGGGGTTAATTAGTTTTAAAATTAAATTTAATATTATATATATTAACAATTATATTAATATAATTTAAAATGAGCTAATTTTTAATTATTAGGCTAATGGGGGCCCGTGCCCCCAAGGCCCCCATTGTAGATCTGCCTCTATTTAGGAGTTTAACTTCTTTTACTTAAGAGATTTCACAATCTCCTTCACTTAAGTAATTGACGTCTTTATCACCATCTTTATTTCAGAATCATCCACTAGGCCCAGAATTATCCATCAGGCAGATAAGATTCTAACGGTGGTTTATATAAGTTCAAGTGGTGACTCCCGCCATGTAGCACTTTGTCTCATTTATGATTCAAGAGGTGGTTCCCATGGTGTAACACTTTATCTTGTATGACATTTAGTTCTCATCTTCTGGCTAGTGTATTTCTTTGATATCATTTTGTAATAGCTCAAACTCTTAACCATCAATATATTATCCTCTTTGGCCTAAGAGCCTCACAATTTTATCTTGTTGGTGTAACTTTCCAAGAGGTCACCCATACCAGAATTTCTATAGGAAGAGCACATTTAACTGAAGAGTTTTTTAATAAAATTCTAACCATTACACTGAAAGGCATCTCGATGTTTAAGATTTTAGCTTCTTTTGCTTGAGAGGTTTCATACTTGCATACATAGATTGGCAAAGTTGGGAGCTCGTGGTCAAGTGTAGTTAATGGATGAAAATGATTTCACAATGTCGAGGAGTTCAATAACATGTTTGGGAAGAAAGACTCGCAATAGGAGTTACCTGGAAGGACAATATCAATTTGACGGTTTGTTAGGATAAGAGAAGGCCTAACAAGATTTTAGGATTGGCAGCGTAAAATGGGTCAGTTGGGAAGGGATCACAAGATAATACATATAAAGGAAGAATCAAATTAAGTTCAAACATTGATCACATATGTTCGAACATTTTTAACATTATTTGAACCATATTCAAATAATATTTGAATAGAGTTCATTGAATCTTGTTTGAATATGGCTTGAACAAAGTTTGAATTTTCACCAGTTCAAACTAATTTTGCTTGTGTTGGACTTCAATAATTTACTATGCTTATAACCAGGACATAATATAGTTTGCAGTGAACTTTAAGGAATATTTCTCTAAGAAATGAAACACTAAGAACATTTCTCAAAAATTTATCATTATTTGGTATACTAGATCCTTGAATATTAAATTAACTTATATGTATGTTATTATTCTTGATATGGCATAAAAATCACCTTGGCAAGTGTGAATCTCAATGTATAGTTGAATTGGAAACTTTCAAAGCTAAATTCAATCACTTGAACTCCAATGCTTATAATAAAATAAGTGTCTCACAAAGATGAACTCAACGACTTAAAAAATAGTCTAATCTGAGCCATAATCAAGAGCCTAAAGCATAATTAGATATTTAGATATATTAATTGGATCACCAAATCAGTTATAAATTTGGCATATTTATAGTCGAATTGAGTGGCTCTATGAGAAAAATCCAACAAGCCTACAATATCATTAAGGCACTTTAAATATTAAATGAAAATTTCGAAATTAAGGGAATCAAAATGGCCGTTCGATAGAGTGTTCCATTTTTTTTATATATTTATGGGCATGCCACTCTAAAAAAATCTATAATAATCCTCACTCTCTACATGAAGGGGGAGGAGCTTGGAGTTGAAAAACTTACTCTCTCTCTCTCTCTCTCTCTCTCTCTCTCTCTCTCTCACACACACACACACACACACACACACACACACACACACACACACACACACACTCAAGGTTTAAAAAAAAATTTAGGCTCTAAAGATCTTGGAGTACCATCGCCCAATCATAATCTTCAGGACTTCATCGGCCGACTACTATGATCCTTCCAACCTCTATCATCTATCTATAATTCTTTTGACTTCCATCACACAATAATTACGATCCTCATACTAATGTTGTCTCACTATAGTTCTCCAACCATCATTGCCCGTCTATGGCCCTCCAACTATTATTGCCCGATTAAAATCATTTTGATCTCCGTTGCTCGTCGACTATGGTCCACAGACCACTTGGGATATCCATTGCCTAAATTTTAGGTAATTCTCTATTAATTATTATTAATGTTGAGTTAATAGTAATCATGATTATTAAAATGCTGAACATGTTAAAAATAACCGAGGCTTGAGGTCTGATAAGTGAAAAACCAAGTTTTAGATTTTCCTCTATGGGTGCTGGGGTACCGGTCTTGGCGGCTCTTTGACATGGAGCTCTCAGGAAAAATAGAAAAATAGAATAGTTTTGGTCGAGCATGCGACATTGTGTAGCACCACCAGGGCACTGGGTTGAGACCTGGGAGATGCTCAAAAAATCTAGAAGATTCTCTATGGGTGTTGCGGCATTGGGAATTCGAGCGTCATGGCGCTACTTCGAGTTAGTGCTTTTTAAATAAAAAATATCTTGATCCATTTGCCAAAAACAATTTCACCTTCAGGTTATCCGGGAAGAAGGGAAGGAAAGGCAAGTAAAAAGAAAGAAAAGTATGAGATTTGAAGTCCAAGGTCTAGAAATCATTCATTCTAGGAAAGGCTCGAAGTAAGCAACTCATACCTTATTTTTTATTTTAATTCCCAAGTGTTTATAAATATATATGCTTTAAAATGTGCTTTTATTGAGTTTGAGAAAAATTCAACCATATAACATTTAGTATATTCTCCGTTACGGATAATTTGAATTTAAGAATGCAAAATTTCATCAGTCAGTTCGTTTTGTATGAAACTCTAAATGACAGCATCTCTGAATTCAATATAATTGACAAAATATGTTAATTTAACATTTTACATCATCTCTATAAAATTGGTAAACTTCTTAGAACTTTATAGCGCTTGAAATGTGGGAATTTTTATAAAATTGATATTTAATTTCTAATTGCTTTAAATTTTTTAGTTGCGTATTTCTTTTACATTATGATGCATTTCATGATATTCTGGAGCTTTGTTATGGAAAAGAAATATACTTTAAAAGTCTCTACGTCTATGATATTATCATGCATTTCATGATTTAATTTTTCAGTTACATATTTCTTTTGCATTATCATGCATTGCATGATATTCACTATTTTCAAGCACCGTGGTATAATAATTTATTACACTTTGGCGTCAAATCTGCCACTCAGGCACCACAACATTCGAAAGTCAGAAGCGCCATGGCGTAACAGTTGTAATTTTCAAAGGACATGATCTGCCAGCGAAGCGATATGACTATTCACTAAGTAACTGTTCCATATCTACAAGCATCACAGCAGTGTAGAAGTACCAGCGTCGAAGCACTATTTCATCTTACAAGCAACGTGCGCCACTCTTTTAAGCGCCACAGTGCCACCTGTTATTTTTGTGTTATCCTATAAATAATAGTGATGTTATATTTATAAGAGAGTTCAATCACTTGTCTAATTTCAATACTTTTCAGAATATTCCTTTAGATCTTTCTTAGAGCCACTTCTAAGAGAGACTAGAGAGGTGCTAGATTTAATTATTAGAGTGTTTAGTCAGTATTTGTGTGAGTAACTTTGTACGTTAAGGAGGGAGTGCAGAGGATATACATTGACCCTTCACAGTGATATCACTCTCTAGTATTTTTATTTTTTCATGGTTTTGATGAAGATGAATTTAGGGTTTAGTTATCTTTTCTTTCATATCTGGCTAATTCTCAAATTTTGAATTAATGATGTAGAAAATATATTAAGTACTAATAAAGATTCTTGGGCTATAAAGTTAAATGATCTTTTCAATATTTTTCTGCTCCTTATTCAAATTACATAGTGACTATATATAGTTAAAATCTAATGTGATGTATAGCCTCAATGGAGATTGCAAGAACAATCAAGAATATTAAAATAGTATATTTGTATACCTAAATATATGATGTAAAATGTGTTAGGTTCTTAAGGAGATGATATAACTGTAGAAGGTCAACAAATATCTTTTTACCCCTATAAGCTTTATAGAGATCTAGGGATGCATATGCTCTGAATCACATTATAAATAAGAATTTTATCAGGAAAGATATGTAATTTATATTCATCAATCTAAAACACTTTATTTAAATATTATATTCATTATTTTTACTATTTTTATTCATTGATTGAATCTCCACAATCAATATTTTTATTTTAGTATGATAATTTTATAATTAGAGTAAACAATAGTAGTTGATTGCTAAAGAGCACACTTACTCATAGGTTTGACACACTAATTTATCACTTTATTATTTGATTCGGTACGTATACTTGTGTATATTAAGTGGGATTTATTCTTTTAATATATCAAAGAAAATTTAAATATTATATATGTGATGTAGAACCTTAAACATTTTTATAATTCAAAAGTGAGCTTCACACCCCCATCAAGTTTTTGGCATCATTGCCAGAGAAGTATTTTGATTTTTATAAATTTTAACTATATTGTTGAATTAATTATATATTTAGACCTACTTATATCTTTTATTTTTGATTACTTTGATTACTGATCGTATATTTTTTGTTGCATTCTTTATTAGAAAGGATCTTTCGTTGTTTGATTATCAAATTGAGAGAATAATTTCTAAAATTCAAAAACCAAAAAATTTAAAAAATGATTGAACATTAGTAGATAAAATTCATCAGAGTATTAATATACCTACAATCCAAAATAATAATTTTAAATTAAAATCTACCATTATTCAAATGGTTTAAAACTCATAGTTTGAAGGAACTCTTGTAGAAGGTCTTAATTTATATTTAGTCAATTTCTTAAAAATTAGTGCAATATTTAAGTACAATGGTGTTAGTGATGATGCTATTAAACTTAAATTATTTCTTTTTCTTTAAAAGATAAAGCTAAGATGTGGCTGAATTCTTTACGCCCAGGCTGTATAACTACTTGGAATGAGTTGGCTCATAAGTTTCTTGTTAAGTATTTTTCACATTAAAAAATTGTCAAATTTAGAAATGACATTACTTCTTTTACTTAATTTGAAGGAGAATTCATTTATAAGAGTTGGGAAAGATTTAAGAAAATGTTTAGAAAATACCATCACAATACTTTACCTGATTGGTTAGTTATTCAAATATTTTATAATGGATTAATAGTATATCTTAGAGCTATAATTGATGCTGAAGTTGAATAATCATTAATATCTAAGCCATTTGAGGAAGCATATAAATTAATAGAGGAAATGACTATTAATAATTTTCAGTGTCCTGCTGATAGGGTAAATCTTAAAAAAGTAATATGAATATATGAATCTGATGCTTTATTAATTTTGACTGTATAAGTTATAATAATTTCTAAGAAATTGAATATAATATGAGTAAATTATGGATTAGGAACTGAATCTTTGGGGGGATCAAAATTTAATTGAAGATAATAATACATAAGGAATTAAAAATATTAATTAAATTGGAAGACAATATAATCCTTATTCAAATACATATAATTCAGATTAGAGAAATCATCCTAATTTTAATTGGTCAAATAATATAGGTGGTAACAATTAATGGAATAGTGAGCAAAATAATTAAGGAGTAAATTATAACAATCGTTAATAATCTGTTGTTAATTCGAGACTTATATATCATCTAGGATTTAATTAAAGCAATCAATTTGAAAATAAAAAAATTAGCATTGGAAGATGTAGTAATATAGTTAGGGATCAATTACTAAATCAAGTTGCTTCTATTAAAAATTTGGAAACTTAATTAAGTCAGATTACTATTTCAATTGGTAGTAGAGCTCTTAAATATTTAGCTAGTAATACTGAAGTTAACCCAAAAGAAAAAGAAAAAAATCTTAGTGGAAGTCATTTGAGAGTAGAAATTATGTACCCCAGTCAAATTGAAAAATCTGAGTAAGTCTAGCTAAAGACTATAAACTTAGTATTATGTAGGAGGCAACCTAGCATTAAGATGAGTATGTTATTAAGTCTGGCTAGAGACTATTAACTTAACTCTATAAGGGAGGCAACCCAGCTTTTGGTTTAGGTGTGTTAGATAGGATTATTAGTTTTAATAATAGTAATAATTAGAGTTTACATAAAAAAAAGAACTGAGAGAAGAAGGAGCGTTGTAGCGCTAAGATTAACATCGTAGTGCTAAGATGGGATGCATTGATTTTAAATTTGAAAATTGGCTCCCCAAAACTAATTAAAACTATAAAAAGGATAAGTTGGAAGTATTATTTTCTATCCTTGACAAATCGTTTGGAGTAAAGTATTGTTGAGTGCTCTCCTTCCATTTTTTGAAACTTAAAAGTCATGTGTGTGAAGAAAATAAAGCATTCTCCCTTTAGAAAGATAAGTGAAATATAATTGAAATTTGATCATTCCTTTTCTCTTCTCAACCTCCAGAGTTCAACTTCATGAATTTAAAAATGAAGTTCAAGAAGACAAAAAAGATATAATACGGAAATAAAGAAAATGTATGGATATGAAGTTCTTGATTATAAATTTTATCCTGATCAAGATGTCTTACCATTTGATCATAAAAAGAAGTTTTGTCATGGAGAACTTAAATCTGGATGTATTGTCCCCTGCACTATTATTAGAATCTATCTCAATGGTACCATTAAGATTCAAGATAAGAGGACTTTCATATTTTCAAGATTAAGGGGCTAAGATTGACTTCTGGTGCATTGGAAGAATAAAAGAGTATTCATTTTTTCTATGTACCTAGTTTTAGAGAGGGAGAGGATATATGTATGTTATATTTATTTTCTTTTATTTCTTTTGGAAGAGAATTCAAATATATGAAGGATGGTAATGTTCTTGGAGATATGGCTATGAGAGCCATTGTTGTATGTATGGTGCCTTAAAGCACTAGTTACCATGTACTTGTGTTATTATTTTATATGATATATTTTATATATTTCTATCATTCATATAAAAATATATATTTGTTTGTGTTATTATTTATATTGTATTAAATTCCTCTTATACTTAAATTTTTATATCATTTTTCATTAATATCTCTGTATTATAATTATTTAACTAACCTTAATAAAAATGATAATTAAAAATTATATAAAATTAGGATAATAATAAAATCCTAGATCATAGTTTAAATAAATATTGCTTTATACTTCATAGATTGAGAAAAATAAAAAATTAACTAACTTAGATTATTTAAGCTATTGACATAACTAAAATTTTTAAGTTATTTATTTATACATTGATCTTTGAATTGAAGTTGAATAATTAAGGTTAACGAATAAATATGGGTAGATTAAAATTGAAATTCATAAAGAAAACCAAAATGGAAATTAGTAAACTATTAAATCTTTATAATAATATCATTACGATTGTAAAAAGATGATAAGCAAAACTTATATTCAAAATTATTAACTATATACTTGCAAAATTTTAAAAAAAAAACTTGAAAAGAGTTAAAAAAAGAAAAGAAAAAAAAAAGAAAAAGAAAATGAGTACATTCAAAAATTAAAAACAAGTAAAAGCTTAACTGACTGCAATCTTATATAAAAATTAACAAAGGATAGGATGTAATACAAATATTGGTGAACTAATGAAAATTTAATTTTAACTATAAACATATCTAAACTTTAATCTATATTATTCAATCAAAAATTCAATAATCAATGATTATCTTCATAACAAGCAAATTCTAATTAAAATATGATAAGAATGACTGGTTGAGATAATTATTAGTAATTTGCAAAGTAGAATTATAACTTTATTCATTTCCACTACTTCTAAATTGTGATATATTATCATATATTTTAGTAATTTTAAATTAACAATTTTTAACTTGGTTATTTAATTAAGCTGAATAACATAATTTTTATTTGTTTAAGGAGAAGCAAGAGTTTAAGCTAGAGCGAATTTGATAAGTGCAATTTATGTTATATTTTATATGTATTTTTATTAGTTTAAATGTGTTGTTTTAATTGTTTGTGAGCAAAAAAAAAAAAAACTAAAAAATAATGGAAAATCTAAAGTAGAGTATAACACCGCATCATTTGACAAATCCAAGCCGTAGCACCATCTTCCACTCCGCTGAGGTGCCACACTTGGACATGGCAGTGCCGAGTTCACTGTTCAAGCACCACAGTGTTAAAATAGTGAACTTGGTAGCACCGCGTTCACTATTTTCAAATGTCACGGCATCACAATCTATCATGCCTTAGCATTAAATCTACCACTCAGGCGTTGCAGCATTTGAAAGTTAGAAGCGCTGTGGTGTAGCAGTTGTAACTTCCAAATGACACAATCTGCCAGCAAAGTGACACGTTAGTTACACTAGGTAACTATTCCACATTAGCAAGCGCCGCGACAGTGCAGAAGTACCAGCACCAAAGTATTAGTTCTTTTTATGGGCGTCACGATGCCACTCTTTTAAGCGATGCAGCACCACCTGTTGTTTTTTATGTTATCCTATAAATAATAGTTGATATATCATCAAAAAATTATCTTGATCGGGCACAATTCTCAAGGCAAAATCAAGTTAAAAACTTCAAAAATTAAATCGGAGACCCTATGACTTTAATTTCAGTGAACTTATAGTTAAACTGAACATCTCAAAAATATGAACCCAACGACACCAAATTTGACTCAATCCAAGCCCAAATGAGTCCAAATCAAAGAGTCAAAGCACATTTGAAAGGTTTAATCCATAATTTGGATTACAAAATAGTTTCCAAATGTGACATGCTTATAGTCAAATCGAGTGGCTCAACGAGCCCAAGATCATCAAATTTTGATATCAAATTCAGATGTCCAGTAAACAGTTTATGATCGAGGAATTCAACATCGGATGTCCATTCAAACCACTCCAAATTTACTTTTGATCTTCCTCCTATTTATTAGTCATGCAACTCACAAAAAACCATAAATAGACCCCTCATTTCTTATGTGGGGGGAGGGGGAGGAGCAAGGGAGGAAGAAGGAGGCCCCATGGTTTTTCCCTTTTTTAGGATTTTTCAAGTAAAAATCTTTGTGTCTCTTATAAATATTACACACTCTATTTTATCTGATTGTGTGTTGGGTCTTTGTATAAAGTTAAGACATTAAACTATATATTTCTCTACCGTCGCGAATATTCCAGGAAGCAACAGTGTGGCGCCATCTATGGGATTGTGGTTTCGAATTAGGGGGCAATTTTTGCTCTAACCTCGAAAGGTCGTTCATATCAACGTCCTTGCATCAATTATTACTATATCAATTTTATGGAATTAAACGTGGACTAGGGGGTAATATTGACTACAACCATGGTCAAAAATATTCCTCTAACTCTTCCAATATCTAAAATGATATCTTAGAATTATAAAGTTTCTAACAAATGCAATGATGCTTTTAATAAATTTCAAGCTTTATACAGTCCCTAGTTGGACTTATACTCCTTGAGCAAGGTTTTAATCTCGACCTCAAAAAGGCAGTAACAGTCTAAATTACAATCATTTTTTACCTTTGATTTGGGATACACGTGGCGTTCGCCCCCTCCTAATCAAGGCAAAATCGATCCCAGGGGATTCAATTCGACCTCTTACATATAAGTTAACGTCATCGAGCAGTATTCTGACAGACAACCTCGGATATATCATACATTCATGATGAATTCTCTTGACTTCTTCCATATAAGTTAACATCATTGAATAGTGCTCTGACATACAACCTCGGATAGGTTATATATCCTTGATGGATTCTCTTGACCTCTTCTATATAAGTTAACATAATCAAGTAGTGCTCTAACATACAATCTCAGATAGGTCATACATCCTTGGTAGATTCTCTCGATCTCTTTTATATATATTAATATCATCGAGTAGTGCTCTGCCATACAATCTTAGATAGGTCATACATCCTTGTTGAATTCTCTCGACATCTTCCATATAGGTTACTATCATCAAGCTGTGCTCAAACAGTCTAAAAAAGCCTCAAAAAATACGGGGGGGGGGGGGGGGGGGGGGGGGGGCGGGGTAATATATTAAAGCATGTCTTAAAGATGCATAAATAATTTAACTTTCTCTTAGGGACAAGTTTATTTCAAATAAAAAACAAGCATCGAGCTCATACAATAATCTCACCTTCATATATAATATTATTGGAGTTACATAAATTCAACATCAGGTTCAAGTATATACTTATTTTCATAAGAAGATGAAATTAAAGTTACAAAAGCATCATCCATACAAGTTAATGCCATCAAGCAACAAACAACTTAAAAAAGGTTAAATATCCTTATTGGATTTTATTGACCTCTTCTACACTACACATTGAAGCATCTCCTACAACTTCTTCTTTAAAGAAAGGTTATAACCTGATCATCATCAAGCTTCCACTCAATTGACACTATTAATATGTCACCAGACTACTAACATAGCACACTGCTTCGACCCCTTTAATCAAGGGTATATGATGTCCGCACACGTTAGTATGGATGCATATTACTATAGTAGAAAGCAATTAGACCATCGCCATCATCGACCCTTCGTCTGATGTATGTTGACGGTCCTTTACTTCATATCAGCCTTCGTCGGCTTCTCGTTCGACTACTATTAGCAACATACCCTCCAACTATCTCCTTCAGCTCTCCACCTGACTATCGATTAACATCGGACTTTCACCCAGTTGTCGATCATCTCCGGACTTCCACTCAAGCATAATCAAAATTCATCCCGTCTACTAACAATCACTAGTTTTCCTCCCAAGTATTATTACTGCCAAATCTTCTCAAATCACCCTCGCATACAAGTAGCAGTTGATCTTCTTCTGCCAAGGGTTATCTATTAAGAAAATAGTCTCATCATGACTTCTTCTACATAAAAGAGGGGCACTGAACCTTGATAGGGGATACCACCTATTCCAGATAGTAGAATGCCTCTAATATAAGAATAAAGCTAGAGAAAAGGAGAATGGAAAAAGAAAAAATTTCTTCTACACTAAAGAGGGGAACTGAATTTGAGTAGGGGATGCCACCTATCAAAGACAGTGGAAGGCGTTGACTATAAGAAAGTTAAAGGGAGAAGAGAGAAGAAGAATGGAAAAAGAGGGGCACTGAACCTTGATAGGGGATGCCACATATATATATGGTGGAGTGGGTCCCACCATTAAAAAAAGAATTTAAGTAACGGTAGCTAATTTTAATCAGCTGTATTGGCTCCAAACAATGTGCCTTCCCAGGCGCAGCCGAAAAATCCTTATGCTCATTCAATGGATTTTTATCATTCCTTGAAAAAAAATTTATGAGGAATTCCAATCATATAAGAATTTTATACCATTATGCATCTAATAAACTCCAATCATTAAAGTTGTTTGTAAACAAACCCGCTCTTATACCCCAAGCTGTTAACCATGGGGACCAGCCTTTATCAACACGGCTTGCCAGATAGATGGAGGGTTTTGCTATACTACAGCAACATTGGTCACAAATTTCTACCATGTCGATCTTCTAAAGATACATAAACAACATTCACAATCATCAAACACCATCACTCTGGATTCAGTTGCTTCATGTACGTTGAACTTGGCAGAAAGTGATGCTAACATACAAATAGAATCACTTCACTCGAAATCATCAATGGCAAACTAAAGAACATCAACATATAGAATAAATCTTGTAATTAACCTATATATTTTCTCTCGGAGTGCATCACTAGAAGCTTAAAAAAATAAAATCAAATGATAATGCTTCCTTCTAAATGGAATTAACTACAGATCTGCACATGAATCAAGCTTGTAACTTTGCAGCTAATTAATTTTTAGACCAAGATAATAATTTGGATCTCTAAAAAATCTATAAATACTTTCGAGCTACTTCAAATATTTTGGTTGCTAATTTTTAATAATTTTTGCTCCAATTAAAGCCTCAACTCTAGGACATCCTCAATTTATAATTAATGATATTTTACTTGGTTCACGGCCCTGAGAGGAGGTCCACGTTGACGTCCTGGGAGCAGTCGGGCCTCGTAATCATTCAAAAATTATAATTTTGCATCAAAATAATTTATAGAGCTACGACGTATATTTTCGGACTCTACAGGCTTCAACGTCCAAAAATATGGGGCAACTAATATATCATTAAAAATTTATCTTGACCAGGCATGAATCTCAAGGCAAAATCAAGTTGGAAACTTTAAAACTTAAATCGGAGACCATCTAAACTCTTGTTTCAGCAAATTTATAGTCAAACTGAATGTCTCAAAAATACGAACCCAACGATACCAAATTTGATTCAATCTGAGCCCAAATGAGTCAAAATCAAGGACCCGAAGCGCATTTGAAAGGTTCAATCCATAATTTGGATTACCAATAGTTTCCAAATGTAACATGCTTATAGTCGAATCGAGCAGCTCGACGAGACAAATCCAACGAGCCCAAGATCATCAAATTCTAATATCATTATGACATTCAATTGTCTAGTAAATGGTCCACTATCGAGGGATTCAACATCAGCCGTCAATTTAAACCACTCCAAATTTACTTTTGATCTTCCTCCTATTTACTGTCCATGTCACTCTCACAAAACTATAAATAGACCCCTCATTTCTCGAGAGGGGGGGGGGGGGGGGACAAGGGGGGAAGAAGGAGGCCTGTAGTTTTTTTTCCCCTTTTTAGGATTTTCCACGTAAAAATTATGGTGTCTCTTATAAATACTGCACCCTCTATTTTATCTGATTGTGTACTAAATCTTTGTACAAAGCTAATATATTTAACTATATATTTTTCTATTGCCGTAAATATTCCAAGACGCAAGAATAATAGATTTTGTAAGAAAGTTCAATCACTTATCTAATTTAAGTACTTTTCAAAGTACTTTATTTAGATATATCTTATAGTCACTTCTAAGAGAGACTAAAGAAGTGCTAGGTACAATTATTAGAGTGTCTAGTCACTATTTATCTGAGCAACTATGTATATTAAGGAAGGAGTGTAGAGGATATACATTGAACATTTCTGGTGATATCACTCTTTTGTATTTTTATTCTTCCATGATTTCAATGAAGATGAGTTTGCTTATCTTTTCTTCAATGTTTGGCTAATTCTCTAGTTTTGAATTGATGATATAGAAAATATATTAAGTAGTAATGAAGATTCTTGGACTCTAAAGTTAAATGATATTTTAAATATTTTTTTGCTATTTATTTAATGCACACAGTGATCATATGTGTAGTTAAAACCTAATGTGATGTATAGTCTCGATGGATGAATATAAGAACAACAAGGAATATTGAAATAGTATGCTTGCATACTTAGATATATGATGTAAAATATTTAGATTCTTAAGGAGATGATATAACTATAGGAGGTCAGCATATATCATTTTCATCTCTACAAGCTCAACAGAGAGCTAGGAAAATATATGTTCTGAATCATATTACAAATAAGAATTTTATTAAAAAAGATATACAATTTACATTCATTAATCCAAAACACTTTATTTAAATATTGTATCTATTATTTCTACTATTTTTATTCGGTGATTGAATATCCACAACCAATATTTTTATTTTAGTAGGATAACTTTACAATTAAAGTAAACAATAATAGTTGATTGTTAGATAACATACTTCCTCATGGGTTTAACACTATGCTATATCATTTTATTACTTGATTCGACACGTATACTTACGTATATAAGTGGAATTTGTTATTTTTATATATTAAAGAAAATCTAAGCATTGTTTATAGAGAGATATAACCTTAAATATTTTTATAATTCAAAAGTGCACTCCATAACCCCCATCACGCTCGCCTCGCCTGCACAGCGCGATCCCACGCTTGCCTAGCGTTCAGACTCCACAGTCTGTACCCAAACCCGCACCGCACTCACCTCGCATCTGGACTCTGTAGTCTATGATCCCGCACTTAGACCCAATCCCGCACTGCTCCGCAGTCCACACTCTGCACCTCAATGAGCCTACTGCGCTCGTGTTCGGGTTCGTGGGTTGGGTCAACCCGGTAACCCGACGGGGCGGGCCTGAGGTTGAATTTTTGACCAGTTTATAAAATCGGGTCGGGTTTGGATCGACCCATTTAGACCCGGGTAAATTCCAAGTTCGACCCGAACCCGACCTAAAAATTCATTTTGACATCCTACATATAAACATGCGAGTGCCTCTTTCCTTTTCATATATAGTTGCTTGTGCATACTCTGCTCACAACCACTTACTCTTTAGGTGTGACATTGAGCAATATGATGCATGCTTAATGGATGATGAGAGATTTATAATTTTGGTGTTATTTAAAAATTGAATAATGTAGGAGTAAATAGAAAAAATATAGGTGTTATTAAAAACGTAAATAGAGTAAAATTAAAGGTTACCTAAAATAATAAGTGAAGTAGGTTAAAAAATATATATATACGAAACAAAAAAGCTTCCGCCCAATTTCCGTCTCCTAGGGTTTCTCAGATCGGACAGCTATCTCCTACTCTCCCATGGCGGAGGTAATGGACGCGCAGGTGGATGCCCTAGATCGCCCGGAGAGGCAGCCTTCCCCTGCTGACGGCTCTCCACTCCCTCCTCCTCCTCCTCCCCCGCGGCGCAGGGAAAGGGATTCTAGGGAACGGAGGGACGACTACTACGACTCGAGGAACCGCTCTCCGCCGCCACCCCTTGCATCGAGGGATAGGGAATACCGTCGTCGGAGCAGCCTGAGCCCGCCTCCTTACCGCGAGCGCCGTCACTCTCCACCACGGCGCTCCCCGCCGCCTGGCGGGTTCAAGCGTTCTCGGAGGGACGACGGTGGTTATGAGCGGCGGAGGGGAAGCCCTAGGTGGATTTCTGATTGCAAATTGATTTCGATTATCACGAAGAAGGACTTTTATCTTATTATTGCGTCGACATTTGCAGGTATGGATATGATTATGGAGGTTACGATCGCGGAGTAAGAGGCGGTTACGAAGAAAGGTCTCATGGTCGCTATATGAGTCGTCCCTCAGGTTATCTTTTGAATCAGAATCTTCTGTTGTTGTTGAATATCTCAAAAGTTCTTAACAGTAACCTGCGCATCAGTTGGGCCTTATCTCTGATTAGGGAGATCAAGAAAATAAAGGAATTGGTTGGAGAGAAAAAAAAAGGGAAGAAATGATGAACATCGTTTTTCTCTTGATTGAATGTTTTAAGAACGGATGAACATTGAAATCATCTTTTCTCTTCTTGATTGAGTTGAAAGAAAAGAACTGTTATCTTTTGCCATAAATATCTGGGCAATTTTTTTGGGAAATTTCCAGGTTAAAAATCATTACAGGAAAAAAAATTTTAAGCAGCGTAGCATGTATTTAGTTACACTTCCCCGACTAGAAGCGGACCGTTACTGTGAATTTTGTTTATTGGTATTTACTATCCAGGAAAGTTTTTGGTCCTCTTTTCGTCCTTACAGCATTTTCTTGAAAATCCTGAGCAGTAGTTCTTTCAGACTTGTAATTATTCTTGTATGCTTAACTGAATAGCTTACTATATTGTTGGGCCTGATCTCTTGAATGACTTTTATGTTGTTGAAAATGATAAACTAGTAACAGGTCTATGAGCATTGACAAAAGTTTTCCATATTAGTTCTTCAGGTTTTTAGGCCAGGTCCAATCTTTAAAGGTGGCCCACCTTTTTATTTGTGTGTTGCCATTAGCTCTTTGAAGTGATTGTTGAAGTTTTTTAGCGATGTAGAAGATTTGTATTCAGTGAGCTATAAACCTTTTTTCAAAGAGCTGGAAACTGCTTATTTGAGCTTATCTTTTGGTCTAGGGGAACTAACCTTGTATTTGTCATGAGATAAAGAGCCGTCAACCTTAACTCATCACTGAATCCAATCGACATAGAGCAATGTTTCATTGTATATTTTTTCAATGGAACTATGAATTTTTTTGCATAGAGTTGGAAACTGCTGAGTTGCACATGTTTTTTGGTGAAAGAGGTTCAACCTTGCATTCCTTTCGAGACAGTGAGTCGAACTTGGCTCACCATTGAATCCAATCTAAATAGAGAAAAGCTGACATTGATACGAAGGAAAACATTTTACTTTCAGGACTATAATTAATCTGATTACAAAAGATAACATAGTTGTGATTCTAATCATTGTTCAAAATTGCACAATATAAGATTCGCCTTGAGGCCCGCTTCAACGCAATTCCAGTAAAAAACGCCTCGAGCTTCTTTTATGAGGCTTACGTCTCATCTTGGATGAGGGCCGCCTCGTCTCGCTGGCATGAGGCGTATGCCTCACTCTATTTATGTATTTTTTATTTAAAACTTACCTAAATCCTATACAAAAGCCTCAAAAAAATCATGCATTCTTGCACTCCCAAGCCCCAACAACTTCCTCTCAATTGCCTCGACCTCTAGCCCACCGCCTTCACCGTAGCCACCACCGTCGTAGCCGCCATAGGGGATCACTAGAAAGAGCACATCATCACCATCTCCTCTTAAAATTTTGGAGTATTATCTTTATGTTGATGACAAATATTTATGAAAGATGAAGATGACTGAACTAAATGAAAAAGAAGCATATTGAGAGGTATTGGACCCTACAGGATGAGGCAGGGAAGAGACCAATTTGTTATGATAGAGACTAAAAAAAATCACCTTAGTAATGATAGTACAGATGATTTATGAGTTGTTGCCAATTATTTCAACTTTCTTTAGGAATTAAACGTAGATGAGTAGGCAACTGAAAAAGAAAAAAATTAGAGCTGAACTTAATGTTATATGATACTTTTATGCAATTCATATATTTTATGTTGTTTTGTTCCTGTAATATTTGGATTTCAATTCTATTTCACATAATTGATCACTTAAAACTTTACATCGTATAGAATTATTTATTTCATATGTATGTAAATTTGTTACTTCATAGTTCAATAGTTAATATGTCATCCTTTAACATATTATTTGGATATTATATAAAAAATTACTTTTAACTTTTATTTTGACTTTACGCAATTTTTAGATTTTGAGGCTTACGTCTCACAATGCCTTGAGGCTTATGCCTCGCCTCACGAACGAAAAATGCATCAATACCCAATTACTCAAATTTTAAACCTTGATTCTAATTACCAGTTAGTGTGTTAAACTTGATATAAATGAGAATGCAAAAACGAAACATGACATGCAAACCAAATTGATTCCCAAATTTGGGATCTCATATTTTAGTTAGTATTTCTATTTATAGTAACAGTTTTTATTGAGTGTGATCTCCTTAACATATTTTAAATGAACCATGAAGTTAGGATTGCCATATTTTCATAGGACTTTAATATTGCCTAGATTTGACCTATGTCCCATGCTCTGTGGGTTATTTGGTTAGGTCATTGAAAATATTTAATACATTGCTGTTTATTGATTGATTGGGTATTGAAATCTTCATCATTATATATAATTGTATGCTTGAAGCTGATGTCTATCACATCCATTTTATGATAATCGTGTGAACATGTTCTTCTTTATTTTACAGAGGATATAATTTTGATTTGAATATGCTTTTTTCGTTGACCATGCCTGCTCAATAGTTGTAAATATAAAATACTGTAAGGCACAGGAGAGCGTCGGGTTTAGTTCAACTTTATAGATTTAAATAATATTTCTGTATAAATATTTGGTTTATTTTCCCTCATCCGTCAGATTAAAAAAATATAATATAGTTGTAATTCTCAGTAATAATAGTGTGGTAGTTTGACGTAATTAACAAGGAAAAATGAAACAACATAAAAATTCAAATTGATTCTCTGAGTGTAAGGTCTTTTTTTGTAAGGATCTTTGTAGCCATTAATAGTTGTCATTGATTGCAATCTCCTTGCTGCACGCAATTTTTTTCTAAACCATGAAGTTAGTATTGCTATGCCTTATTTAACTTTTGTGCCTCTTGATTGATTGGGTCTTGAAGTTTCAAAGGGAAAAGCTCCTAATACCACACTATTAAGAATATTGCTAGTAATATTAAGAATATTGCAAAAGATGTGCTTGGAGTTTCAAAGGGAAAAGCTCCTAATAGTAAAAATAGTTGGTGGTGGAATCCAAATGTGCAAGAAAAGATTAAAAATAAGAAGATTTGTTATAAAAATTGGTTTAATTGTAAAAATTCTGATAATTGGAAATTATATAAAGAGGCACGTAAGGAATCTAAGAAAGCAATATGTGATGCAAAGAGTTTAGCTTTTAGTGATTTATATAATAGATTAGATACTAAGGAGGGAGAAAGATATATGTATAAGCTAGCCAAACAAAGAGATAGGAGTAGTAAGGATTTAGTTCAAGTGAAGTGTATTAAGGATGAAGATCAAAAAGTACTTTTTTTAGAAGATGATATTCAACAAAGGTGGATGAGATATTTTGCTAAACTTTTTAATGAAGAATGTGAAAATAAAATTGACTGTAGTGACCTTAGCACCTTAAATGAAAATAAAGATTTCTGTTTTTATCGGCGTATTAGTAAAACCGAAGTTAGAGAGGCTTTAAAGAAAATGAAGGGTGGAAAAGCTGTTGGACCTGATGATATTCCAATAGAGGTGTGGAAATGCTTAGGAGATGAAGGAATTTCTTGGCTTACTAAACTTTTTAATACTGTTTTGAAGACTAAAAAGATGCCAGATGAGTGGAGAATGAGTGTGTTAATCCCTATTTTTAAGAATAAAGGTGATGCACAAGATTGTGCGAATTATAGAGGAATTAAGTTAATGTGTCATACTTTAAAATTATGGGAACGAGTTATGGAGCATAGGTTGCGGTGTGATACTAATGTTTCTCAAAATCAATTTGGATTTATGCCGGGTAGGTCTACTATGGAAGCCATACATTTATTAAGAGGTTTGATGGAGAAATATAGAGAGAATAAGGAGGATTTACATATGATATTTATTGATTTAGAAAAAGCATATGATAAAGTTCCAAGAGAAGTGCTATGGAGAGTTCTTGAAAAGAAAGAAGTTAATAACGCTTATATTCAAATCATTAAAGATATGTATGCAGGAGCTATTACTTGTGTTCAAACACAAGGTGGTTTGACCAAGTATTTTCCTATTTCGGTTGGATTACACCAAGGATCAGCCTTAAGCCCATATCTTTTTGCTTTAGTCATCGATGTTCTCACTAGACATTTGCAAGATGATGTACCTTGGTGTATGCTTTTTGCTGATGATATTCTTCTTGTTGATAAGACTAGAGAGGGAGTTGAAGGTAAACTAGAATTGTGGAGGTCAACCTTAGAGTCTAAAGCTTTTCGCTTGAGTAGATCTAAAACGGAATATATGGAGTGTAATTTTAGTAATAATAGACCTAGTGAGGGCATTGTGACTTTGGCCGATCAAGTCATTAATAAGAGTACACGTTTTAGATATCTTGGATCTATTGTTCAGAGTGATGGTGATATAGATGGAGATATTATCAGCAGAATCCAAGTTGGATGGTTGAAGTGGAGGAATGCATCGGGCTTATTGTGTGATAGAAAAGTACCCCTCAAACTTAAGGGAAAATTCTATAAGATGGTGGTGAGACCTGCAATGCTTTATGGTGCTGAATGTTGGCCATTAAAAGAGAAGCATAATTCTAAGTTAAGTGTTGCAGAGATGAGGATGCTCAGGTGGATGAGTGGCTTTACCCTTAGAGATAGGATACGAAATGAGCATATTCGTGAAAAGGTTGGAGTAGCTCCAGTGGACGATAAGATTAGAGAGAGTCGCCTTAGATGGTTTGGTCACGTAAAACGGCGGCCTCCCGATGACCCGGTTAGGAAAGTAGAGGTCTTAGATTTGACTTATGTTAAGAAAAGGTAGAGGTAGACCTAAAAAGACTTGGTTAGAAAATATTAGAAATGATCTTTCTTTATTAGATTTAAACGAGAATTTGACTTTTAATAGGACACAATGGAGAAAAAGGATTCATGTAGCCGACCCCACGTAGTGGGATAAAGGCTTGACGTTGTTGTTGTTGTTGTTGTTGATTGATTGGGTCTTGAGTCATGCGCATATCATAATCATTTAACTCTAAGCTTGAAAGTTATGTGCAAAATATCCAATTCATATGCATAATCATATCAACAAGAAGTTGACTTTATTTTATGGAGAATGTAGTTCTAATTTGAATGTGTTTTTTGACCATACTTGTTAAATAGTTGAAAAGATGAGATGTTAAGGCACATGAGAGTTTTGGGTTTAGTTGAGCTTCATATAATTAAATAAAATGATGGCATATCTAGATATATATTATTTATTGGCTTTGATAGATCATATCACCATTTTGGGTTGAAAAATTGGGTTTAGCATTGGTGCTTCTAGCCTAATGTTTTCTCTTTGTTCCATATTCTCTACAAATGCATTATGAGATGAGGTTTAGCTAGGTTCAAGTGATTAATGGAGGATTCCCATGGGGGGCTCTGCATGGTACAACAATTGGAGCAACTCTCCATAATTTATAATTGTTGGCATGGTGGAATGAGCTCTTTGATTTTATTGGTGTATGGCACTTGATTTGGCAAACAATTTATGACTCAAGGGGATTGTATGATTGTTGTGGAATTTCTAATTTGCAAGGAAGATATCAAAAATCATGTGAGAGTATTATGTTCATCTCACATCAAATAATAAAAAAAAGTTCATTGGTATTAATACACTAGTGGTTGGTTCTTATCTATTAGCTTAAATTCTTGGATTGAAAATATGCTTAAAAATTGTGTTGTAAGCCCAACCTATTTGCCCAACTTGGTTTCCCTTGATCCTTGTTCCCTTAAAGATGCATTTTTTAGTATTTTACCCAATGAATGACCATTGTTTGATGATTTAGCATATTTTTAATCTATATTATGATGTGAAAATGAATTATATTGAGTTGGGATAGATGTTTAAGGAAAAAATGAGACGTGATGTTTTATTGCATATTTGTAAGAAAGGTGAGTTGAGAAGATCAACACATTAATTAGGGCTTGTTTGGTTACATGCAAGAAGTTTGAGTTGAGAAGTGAGGGAAGTGGATCATTTAGTTTATTTGGTTGAAAGAGAGTGGAAAGCAACTTCTTCCTTAGAATGTATAGTAAGATTATTAACAAATTGACTTCACACTCAGATGCTCCAAAATTACTTTCAGAAGTCATTAGATGCGCTTTTCGCACATTTGTGCAAATTCTTGACACTATCCATTCATGCAAACATGTGTTCATACATAAATGCACATAAGTATGTTAATACATACATACATATAGATAATATAATTTTGTGTGTGTGTGTGTGTGTGTGTGTATATATATATATATATATTATATGTTCTTGATAAAATGTGTAATTTATTAGTTTGTACTATAAATACATATTTTAAAAAAATTATGTAGTAGTTTATGATATAAATATATTATTGTAATGCTTTTATTAAAGTATTGCATATAATATATACATACAATCAATGTTTAAAATAGCGCAAGCGGGTATTGAGGCGTTTTTCGTTCGTGAGGCGAGGCGTAAGCCTCAAGGCGTTTTGAGAGGCAAGTCTCAAAATGAGAAAATTGCGTGAAGTCAAAATGATAAATTTTTAGTATACTAATCTAATAATATATTAAAAGTTGACATAAGAAATAAATTGTCATATGTATAAAACATAAAAAGCACAAGATATGAAGTGTCAAGTAATAAATTGTTTGAAATTAAATTGAAATCCAAACATCACAATAATGTGATAACATAAAATATAGTTCATCTCAAAATTTTATCTTTTCCAAATTCCAATATCATATTCATTAACATGTAATTTAAAAAATAAATAGTAATGTCATAATAATTTAGAAGTCATCAGCTCTGTCATCTCTAAGTGTGTCTTCATTTGAATCATCATTATGATGAACTACTCTCTGCACTGTCTCATCTCCTATGGAGTCCAATATCTCCCAAATTGCTTCTTCTTCCTCTATATCAGTTATCTTCCTCTTTCCTAAATATTTTTGAATAATATGAAGATGAGTAATACATTAAGAAAAAAAAGTCTAAGAAAATCATGTTATTTATATATCTTTTTTGGTTTATTCTTGGACTGTGGTGGATGTAGATGCTCTAGACCATCAAAGAAATTAACGTTCAAATCTTCCTCTTGTAATTCAAACGGCGTCACCTCCGCTTCATGATCTACAAACCATTCATCATCTGATGCCATATCCTCACAAATCAAAGGATCTTCATCATCCTTTAACCTTTTTTCGTTAAGTTCCCGTCTTTGAGTCTCTTATTGTACATAATGTACACTAACAAATTCATCCTCAATATTGACAGATGATTTCTCGTATGCACTTGGTTGTATGTGCTCCAATTCTATTCATATTCATATGAAGAGCACGTTAATCTCAAAACTTTCATAGCGAAATACTGCAATTCTGGAGTGACATCACCAAATTGAATTCACCACTCAACTAAGATTTACATAAATGAATATAATTAGTACTCAAAGAATGACTTTTAAATGAGTAAAACAACAAATAAAATTACCTGGAGATCGTTTGGAAAGTGTCTTTTGCCCGTTGTAATAAAAAAAAACTTTCTTTATTCCTATAAGGTACCAATTACATGTTAGCATTTGATCTTTCAATTGCATCAGCTATGAGTCTATCCATGCAATGATACAATCCTAATTTTATGTCAGGATTTGTAGACTTATTCTTTGCATATTAATATTGAGGGTTTAAATAATAGCATGTTGCATGCAAGTTTTGATGAAATTGTAGCTCCCATCTATCATCAATAATATTCTAAATTTTCTTATAGCTTTCCTTTTTGCCCCTTAAGTTGTAGGTAATTATTTCTTTTGCTTAGTCCATAGTCTATGAAACTCATAGCAGACTTCTTCTCTGCATCCATCATCCTCAAAACTTGTATTAATGTCGAGTGGTTGTGATTGCGTACAAGATACTTTGCCAAAATCTATCATTTAAAACAATCTTTCTAATCTCTTTACTCTCAGGTTTTTTTGTCCATGCACAACTCAACCACTGTGTAGAGGTAAACATAAACTCCAAAGGTTGTTTAGCATCCAATATACTCTGTATTGTCTAGTAAGCGGTGACAAATCTTGTTCCTGCAGGCCTAAGAATTTCTTTCTTTGAAAATTTCCTCACAAGTGCCAAAATCCAAGAATGGTTGTAAATAAATTTAGTTATCTTCTTTGCTTTGGTCAGTGTATTCTTGTGTTGAGGCAGTTCTCCAAGTTTCTCAAGAATGAGATCTATGCAATGTGCGGCACATGGAGTCCAATATAAGTGTTTGCTCTTCTCCATAAGTTTAGTCCCTGCAGCCTTGTAAGCACTGTCATTATCTATCACCAATTGGACTACCAAATGCTCTCCAACCTCCTCTATAACTCTGTCTAGTAATCCAAAGATGAACTCAGTATTCTTTAACTGATCATATGCCTCAATTGACTTCAAAAAGATAGTGTCGTAAGGATTATTGATTAGAATATTTATTTAACTTTTTTTCTTCTTATCTAACCAGCCATCTGACATAATAGTTACACATGTTTGGGCCCAATTGCTCTTAATTTTCTCAATGCTTTTTTTAGTATTATCCAACTCCTTCAAAATTCATGTCCTTAAATCATATATGGATGGAGGTTTGAACCCTCTCCCATATGCTCCCGCTGATCGAATCATATTTTAGTAAGTAGGTGATGTTGCAACATTAAATGGGATTGCATTTTCATAGAGGAATCTGCCTATATCCATACATATTCTTTTTCGTGCCTCCCTAACATTCTTTGGGGTCATCCTCTGTGCAGTAGGAGGCCTATCCTCCGATGTTTGCACCATGTAATGATCCATTGGACCTCTTGCACCCTTAGATGATATGGGTTGCAATGAAGAAGATGAATCCTGACCGCATTGCTCACTCTCGTAGTAGGAGCCAACATCAACTATGTCCTCAAATTGCTTTTGTGCAAGATGCTTTGACATGATAAACTTATTCATGTATGCTTTTATCTCATCTCTAACTGTATCAGACACTTTAGCGCATGGTGCAACATTCTTGTGAGATCCGAAAAGGTGCTCCTTCATCCTAGTCACATCACCTTTCACTACTTTGTCAGAGTAATTACATTTTAAATATATGTATGATTTGTCGCTGCCTTCCACGTCCACTTGAGTGCTATGTTTTTATGCCGGATTCTTCCTATGACCTGATGCAATTTTATCTCTGCTTCTGACCATCCTTTACAAAATCCTACAATAAAATATTCAATCTTTTCATAAAATATTGAAACTCTCACACCATTAGCGCATGGACGCATTGGCGAATGTGATGAACTGGGGGCAACAAACCCCTCAAGGTAGAGCTTTGAATGAAGTAAACTCAAATTGGAGTGCATGTAACTTGATTTTATTGTGAATGGAAACTCTATAACACAAATATGAGGGTTCAAACTTATAAATGCAGCAAACATAAGTCTAAGACAACCAACATATCCTTATGTTCATTCAGATTTTTCACATAAGATAATCATGTCTACGATGAGTTGCTCTTATATATGCATACAAGATTTTTGCTCAATGCTAAGAATCACTTGAGAGACTTATTTAGATTATAGTTAAATGATGAGATTTTAATTGAGAAAATAAGTAGCTAAAAAAAATCTCAAATTAATGGTTGATAATATATAATTAAAAAATAAACTAATTTTGTATTGTATTAACTTTCCTCCAATCTAATGAGAGACTTAAGGTTACAGCTAAAGAGATCAGGGAAGGGAAAATATTCTTTCTATAGCTTCTATGAGGAACCATGAATCTCACATTAAGATCTATGCATAAGGATATCTAGATCTAGGACAACACTTGAGAATCTTCTTTTTTCCAAGAATAATTTTCTATTAAAATTATGGAGATTAATTTTTCTTTCTAAAATAAATCTATATAAAGTTCTAAACATATCATAAACATCTGAACTTTCCTAGAAGACAAAATTTTTATATTTATCCACTTACTCATCCATAAATATCACTCTCATATGTCCTCTCAAGTACACTTCACACTTAAGCAATCATTCATGATTGATGGAGAAGAAAAAAAATTTAACAAAAGAGAGATGAAATGAAAGATTTCTGATTAAATAAGATTATCCTTGATCTTGATTTTGTTGCAAGAAAAAAAACTCTATATAAAAAAATAAAAATCCCTCAACGAGCTTGTGAATAGCAACATACCCAAGCGAGATTTAAAACATGAAATGGGAGAAACTGCCATAGAGAGCAAACGCTGACTTTTGATCAAACCTGGAATGTCGTCAAGCATTCCTGACTTCCGATCCAATAGGGCACGTTTGAAGTAGGCTCTACCTGCAAACGTTTGAAGAAGGCAATGAAGCTTTTAGCGAATGTTCGAAACTCTACCTGCAATGCTTTACGCAAAGTCGAAGTGCCAAAATGCAGGCGAAGTCGAAGGGTATGAACGAAACGAACAGAAGGAACAAATGAAAGGAACGATATTAGGTTTAGGTTTTAAATAAGCCTTTTTAGAAGCGAATGCCTCGCTGAAGTGAGGCGAGAGGCACGCCTTTGCTGATTTGAGGCGTACGCCTCGCGTAACATGGTCGAAGTGCTCGCCTCGACGCATCACGGGGTTGAATTGTGCTGAGGTGCGCCTCTTGTTGCGCAATTTTAAACCATGCATGCAATATAGGCTATTATTTTTTAAACCATGCATGCAATTTATTTATTTATATTGTATAGGTATAAATATGTTTGTTTATATTTGTATATGTTTGTTTTATGTAGGCATGTGCGTGCACACATAAAGATATGATGAACTCTCATTGGAGGAGAATGATTAATTTCCTTTTTTATATACATTTTATATTGTGTTCAAATTCAAGTTCACCCCATTTATTTTGACCTACAACATGAAGATTACTTGTGGATAAAGTTTCATCATTTTTTGTAATAATATAACCTTTATCAAGTATGTAAAAAATGTAGATGATTGACCAATATATAACTTCTTTTTTAATTCTGCTTTTACCCCTATATTATTTCACCATTAAAAAAATGGCCAATTTATGTTAAATATCATATAGAACTCGTGGAGTTAATTCTTAGTGTCTAAAAGTTTTTTCATTTATACTACATGATTGTATTTTCATACGATTAGAGCCATTCTTTGAGAAAAAAATGATACATTTTATTGATGATTGGATAATCCTAAATGTTCTTTGTATCATGTATTCCACTAGGTCTAATAATGTTAAAGAGAATGGAAGATTTTGATCTAATATTTGAATCCCATTAGAGCAAAGTCTAATTAGATTTGCTCTAATTAGATGAAGAATGGTGAGGAAAAATATCCAATTTTACATATAAGTATAAAAATGTGCACCACACACACTAAGAAACTATTGAATGCTTCCACTTTCTCCCTATTTGACAACTAAGCTAATTTCTTTAGTGCTAAGCAGGAGGTGCAATTTACTTTCACTTTTGAGCAATTTACATACATTTGATGTAAATACGTGGAAGGGATTTTGATAGAAAATATGGTGGTTGGTCTATCATGTGGTTTCAAACAACGACAACAACAACAACAACAACATCGAGCCTTTATCCCACTACGTGGGGTCAGTTACATGAATCCTTTTTTTTCCATTGTGTCCTGTTAAGGGTCAAATTCTTATTTAAATCTAATTAGGAAAGGTCATTTCTAATATTTTCTACCTAAGACTTTTTAGGTTATCTCTACCTTTCTTAACATAAGCCAAATTTAATACATCTACCCTCCTAGTCGTTCATCGGGAAGCCTCCGTTTTATATGAACAAACCATCTTAGGCGACTCTCTCTAATCTTATCTTCCACTGGAGCTACTCCAACCTTTTCACGTATATGCTCGTTCCGTATCCTCTCTAAGAGTAAAGCCACTCATCCGCCTGAGCATCCTCATCTCTGCAACACTTAATTTAATATTATGCTTCTTTTTTAATGGTCAACATTCTGAGCCATAAAGCATTGCAAGTCTCACCACCATCTTATACAATTTTCCCTTAAGTTTGAGGGGGACTTTTCTATCACACAACAAGCCCAATGCATTCCTCCACTTCAACCATCCTACTTGAATTCTATTAATAATATCCTCATCTATTTCACCATCACTTTGAACAATAGATCTAGGATATCTAAAACGTGTACTCTTATGAACAACTTGATTGTCCAAAGTTACAATCCCCCCACTAGATCTATTACCACTAAAATTACACCCCATAAATTTGGTTTTAGATCTACTCAAACGAAAACTTTTATACTTTAAGGTTGACCTCCATAATTCAAGTTTACCTTCAACTCCCTATCATGGGGTATAAAAAAAATATACTTGTAGAGTAAGAGACCTGCAATGCTTTATGGTGCCGAATGTTGGCCATTAAAAGAGAAGCATAATTCTAAGTTAAGTGTTGCAGAGATGAGGATACTCAGGTGGATGAGTGGCTTTACCCTTAGAGATAGGATACAAAATGAGCATATTCGTGAAAAGGTTGGAGTAGCTCTAGTGGAAGATAAGATTAGAGAGAGTCGCCTTAGATGGTTTGGTCACATAAAACGGCAGCCTCCCGATGACCCGGTTAGGAAAGTAGAGGTCTTAGATTTGACTTATGTTAAGAAAGATAGAGGTAGACCTAAAAAGACTTGGTTAAAAAATATTAGAAATGATCTTTCTTTATTAGATTTAAACGAGAATTTGACTTTTAACAGGACACAATGGAGAAAAGGATTCATGTAGCCGACCCCACGTAGTGGGATAAAGGCTTGATGTTGTTGTTGTTGTTGTTGTAGAGTAAGAGAATGGGTTGGATTTAACTAATTGAGTATAAGTATCAGAGAATGTTAGGTAGGAAGGATAGAGGATATGCAATCATGCTAAGATTTAAAAGAGGAAAAAATAGGGAGCTTGGAAACAAAGAGTTGAAAGAAGATATTAAAGAGAAGAAAGATGAAACTACTGATAATTAACAAGGTTGGGTTGGATTGCCATGCTTTTAGTTAACTTTTTAATATTTGGGATTGGATTCTAATTGTATAGTTTTAGCATTTAGTGCTAGGAAGTTTTTGACGTTATGGATGAGTGTTCAAGATTTTGAAAGGTAGGAGTTGGCTTCATAATTTATGGTTGGTAGAAAAGTATAAAAGAAAATAGTAACTTTTTTAAGAAATGACTGGATCCAAGATGCTTAAACAACAATCGATCAAACTCAAAGCCCAAAATAAATATGCATGGGTGAATGCACTACTAGCTTTGGGTTCGTGGGAGCACATTTGGCTATATCTAGGCAATGAGCTATAATTGTCTAGAGCTTGGTTGAACAAAGGACTCTTTAAGTACAACTTGTTGAACAAGGCACTCTTTAAGCACAACTTCTTGTTGATTAAGATTAATGCAACTTCATAAGTTAGTTTTTTTTATTGCGAAGTTCTTGAACAAGCTGGGAAGCAGACTCTATATCTTTTAATCAGTTAGGAAGCAAATGAAAGATTTGTTTGACTGTAGGTGATACATGACAAGCATGGATAATATTTCACGACACATCGTTTGTCATATTATCATTATATTTTATTTCTTAGTTCATGTTTATTATTTATTTATGTTTTTGTTTATTATTTCTTTATGTTGTAATTACTAATTATAACGGGCAATGTTGTGCGACAATTTTTGATTTTGATTATTTGGTCTTTTATGTTGTATATTCTTTTATATTCTACTTAGTGGGATAAAGGGGTTGTTGTTGTTTATTCTTTTATTATAAATAGATGTCTAAGGGTCATGCAATAGTGAATTTTGATTAGAAATGAAAATTTGAAGATTTGCATTGCGCCTGCATCTCCTTAATCCGTTTCAATTTTTTTCTTCTTCAATCTTCCTCCTTTCTCAACTTGTTCAAGTTTTTTTTTTTTTGCTTTGACTATTAATTAGCCTAATTTCATTTTGGGAATCATTATTAGCAACACATCCGGATCATGATTTGCAATGCATCCATGGAATTCTCGATGGTATGTGCTGTTGGGTTCTCTTTCATAAGCCATGTTACCATCGTAATTAACATATCTCCTTATGAAGATCCTCTAGGCCTCATAATTAAATACCTCACCTAAACCCTTCTTTTCCTCTTCTCATCTCAATTTGATTTTTTTTTCTTTTGTATGCAAAGTGGTTTCAACCCCCACTCCCAATACATCCCATTCCTAAATTTTTTTCCAACTTTATAAAATACAAATTAAACCATCTTCTTATTTCCCTCCATGTTAGTTGCTTAAAACTTGATAACCATTTTGACAAAACCTTATTAAAAATTCTAGTTATAGGGCTCCTTAGCCTTCTCAATCATATAAAAAACAATACGATAATTGAGCTCCTTATTTTTATAGGTATCATCTCCTTATCTTGAGTACCTTTGTCAATTATTATTGAAACCCAAGGTGATATGGAGTTTCATAATTTATCCCTTAAACTAGATCCTTTCTATACTAAAAGAGTCAGAGCTCTCACAAATTTCATGTACTCTTATCTCTTGTAACCCCATCTGTCTCTTTAAATGAATCCACAACCACCTTCCCAATGAACATATTCTCTCTACATCCCATAGGCCCTCTATAAGCCCTCTATAAGCCCTCTATAAGCCCTTATGCTATCTACCTTACGACCCCCACTCTTCACACCCTCTATCTTGTTGAACCCTTGCCCCAACTTTCCCTTCTTTTTAAACTCATTATCTCTTTTTTGATCGTACTTTTTTCATCTTCAATCTAAACAATTGATCCTAACCCTAGATTTAAATGTAAATTCATAATAAAGCTCTAGCTTTGAACCATGAGGATGAAAAACATACAAAATAAAAAAAGTATATGCATCTTCTACATTTTATATATCATATCAAGAATAAAATTATCATGAGGATGAGATGAATTTCATTAGTTTGACATTATAGCAAAAGACCTTTTGATTCTTCAAACAGTGTTCAAACTCTCTGGAGTAGAGTTATTTGCACCTCGGGAAATTTATGTAGGAGAAGCTTTGATAATATTTCATGCTAAAGCATTTGATTGAAATTTGTATAAAATTTGTTATTTAGTCTTATTTTGCTTGTTCTTTTATTATAAATAGCGGCCCAAGGGTTATTTTAATAATGAATTTTTTCTGAAATGACAATTTGAAGCTGCACGCAGCATCTTCTCTGAGGTTGTGTGCCAAGTTTCTTCTGTTTCCCTCTTCCTCAACTTCTTGATGGCTCTTGTAACTGCAGTTATTTTGTTATGACTCTACAAAATGTTGTGAGAGTAGTGGAGATGACGGAGAGGTGATAATTCATGGGAAGTAGAGGGAGATGTCATGGCGGTAGGAAAAAACCTAGTGTCAGGATGTTCTTACCTAGTTCACATTAGTACAACTTTAAAATCATGAAATGTCCCATTAATCACATGTTTGTGAAAAAAAAAAAAAGTTACGCTCCCGAATGCATTGTTTTGTTCTTAAAACAATTATAAATATCTTTATTTTTTTGTTTAGTGTTCTATGCCAAAATCCAAATTATATGGACATAAAATCTTCAAAAGTTTGTACAAATGTCTTAAAAATTTAAGTTTTGGTCTTCAAAGTGATTATGTATGTCTTAATTTTTTTCATTTAAATTCTAAGTTAAAGATAAATTAGTTACACGTGACTTAAACTGTTAAATACTACGTGTCATGAATTTAAAGCTATCTTATGGGAAACAGTTTCAATTTTTTTCCATGGTGGTAATAGGGGGGAGGGAAGAGAAATAGGGGTAGATTGCATAAATGTGATGGAGGGGAGGAAGATAGGGTGTTATACAAGTAGTGGGAGATGCCATGAAGAGAGACTTAAGCTACCTTAACCCCTATTCTTGTAACACAGCTTTTGCATGCAGTCTAATGTCTTAAATTTTAGTATTGATGTTTCTATTTAAAGACAGCAAATTATTGAATTAATTTCTTATCTGTGATATATAAATTTCGAATTTTCTTTTGTATGAAAGCTTAACACATGTCACATTAGTTGCATTAGAAGACCTAACCCTGCATTAACCCGCATCAAATTGGTATCAGAGTTATAGTTGTGTCATCATGTCAGCTAAAAGTGGTCCATTTAATTTTGCTTATAACTTTTTTAATTAGTTATTGAAATTTAAACAGAATTGGGAAGGTTATGGTTCTAGACACTACAATGTGATTATCATGATGCTCAAAGTTACATTCCAACATTTGATGTTAGATATACTCTTAAAAAATTTTTAGGGTGATCAATAGTTTGTAAAAAACTTTGTTGAACACTATCATTTATTTGATTATGAAAAAGATAAATTGCTGAAATAAAATAATGGGACAGGCTCAATTTTTCTGATATAGTATTTCAAGTAAAATACAATTAATATTGACTGACATAAAATATAACAAATATTCATTGTTTGGTGAATATTAAGGTAAATACCATAATTGATTTCAGAGTTGTGACAAAAAGATTACATTGTGAACTAAGCTATAATTCACTAAGAGCACTGAGGTTTCAGTGAAGTATATGTGTTTTGTGGCTTGCTACTAGCATTCTATTGGGTCGGTTGAACCTGTGCGGATTCCTAAGGAAAATTCAGTGACATTTCATCCGACACCTATTGAAAATATATAAACGCAAGAATCATGCATACTTGAGTGTGATTTTACTGAAGAGATTAGTTCAGTAATATTCTCTTGAGGTTGCATTGTATGCAAAATACTATTTGTTGCTATAATGTGAATTTATATCTTTTGATTTTGAACATGAATCTACATCTACAATAGAATATAATTATGAGAATGAAGTTACAATTAATAATAAATAAGAATTGGATTTTGAGAGTAAAATTGAGTATTATATCATTTACGAACCTAAATTTCTTATGGAAATTGGACCTGTGTTAACGTAAAGATAACTAATCCTATTTGATGGAGTTGATAAATTAAATGAGCAATCTGAAATAGTAACTTTGGATGAATTATTTTTAGATATTTTTCCTAAATTAGGTGACCTGATTGATGTTCATTTTATTTTTTGTTTTGGTTTAATGTCATACTAATTCTTAGAACAAACCTCATAATGGGAGCTAAATGTTAGCAATGTTTTAGGGAATTTATTAGTAACGACATCATTAAAAAAGCCTAAAATTTAATTTTTCATCTATTTGGTCAATCCTAAAGGTGCATAATTCATTGCAAGTAAATTCTAAAACCCATTTGGATTATTTTTTTTTGAAGAGGTTGTTCGGTTATAGATCCATATCATAAGTTTATTATTTTTCTCCTTGCAATTTCATTAGCATTTCATTTTCTAGGAATTAGTTATAAGTCATTATTAGTATTCCATACAATTAATTGTACTTCATAGTAATTTCATTACTTGTCTTATGTTATATTAATCATTTGCATGATTTGTCTACTTTGCTTGAGAATATTTGTAGCAAATAAACTAATAATTATGACAATTGTAAGCTCTTTGTTTGACGTGAGGATAAGTATGTGGAATTTATGCCCGTGATAAGATGATAGTGCTACTAAATCCAAAAAGACTTTCATATGGAACCTTTAAGAAATTGAATGCAATGAAGGCATTACTATTTAAAATTTTGCAACACATTAGAATTGATGCTTACAAATTAAAATTTTCAAAATATAAATTCATTTTTTTGTGTTTGATTTAATCTTATTTCATCATGAACTTATCAGTTATCACCAATAAATTCCCTTTATGTATCTTGCTATATTGTATGCGGAATAAAGGAAAGCAATGGATATCCTATGTGGCTAATGACAACTAACTGTTATCAAATTGGTTAGTTATTTGTTTCCCTTTTTGTATCGTGCTACTTTCAGCTCTTCTAATTCTATTATCTAAGTTCTTGGTCTAATATGCCCTTATGTTCTGAGTTAAAGATTTGCAGAACAGCGTATATTTATTACTCTTGAAATATTTGAATCATTATCTTAATATTTTTTCTATATCATATCTCTTTTTTTTACGTGTGATTCTGTAGATTGGCCTGATGCAGGGAGGGGTGGTTTTGATGGCTCTCAAACTCAAAGGTTTGTATTTGCAGTATCATAACATGTAAATTGTTAAGCTCCTCCTATATTTGTATTCTGTTAATTTTTGATGTTCTCTTTGAGTTCTATCAAGCAGTCATTGTACTTTGTTAAGTATTTTCAACATTGTTGATTAGCTTTTTGATACCCATATCTTCCTTTTTATCTTAGTTTTTATGGTTAAGAGGTTTTTGCGTTTTACATTTGGTATTTTCTGGTCATTTTTCTACAGATAGCTTTGGAAGAATGCCTATCAAACATCTGGTTTAACAATCTTCTTTTCTCAAGGGTCAATCTTTTTTCTTACAAGATCATCACCTTGTGCAGCACTCAACCATAATGAATGTTTAGGGACTCATTGAGCCAACACCAAATAGTTGGGATAAGACTAATGATGATATAATGATGTTCTCATCACCACCTTGTCAGCTGTTGGTCTTTATCCTTGTTTGTTTTTCCTTTTTTTGTGCCTTGCCCTTATTACCACATAGTTTTCGAGAAAGCATTCATGCTTTTCCTCTTGCTTCGTTCTAATCTTTTTTCATAACTAGCAAGACAAGCCGTGTATGGCATATAAATAAGTTTAAAGCATGACATGCTGAAACATCTTCGACACAAACAATTTTGACAATACTATCAAGTTTCCAACATTACATATATTAATATATGATACAAATATCAAGAATATATATAATTATGTTAATATATATCACTTATGTAATTCATCCTGAAATACATATACAAAATTAGTTTCCGTGCATACAATAGACTTTTCAAGGTCTCTAAAGAAAGCACCCTAAAAATGTCCTCATCTAAAAGAATAGTTAACTGCTACTCAAAGGGTACATTAAATGGGGCAAAGTTTTAACTTTCCTCCCTTATACCTAATTTGAATTCTATGATTTTTTCTTGGTTTTTCCTTCTCTTTTCATCTCAAAATAGAGATTTTTTTTTTTACTTTAATGTGCACAAATCTTCATATTTAAGGTTTTTCTTAAAATAGTTTTGATTTTTTAAATAATATATTTTATATTAATAATTTAGTAAAAAAAGTAGTGTCAACGATTTGTCTTGTTTTTCTTTTTATGGTTATATCATGTCACTATATCCTTGTTGCGTTGCAATCGTGTCCATGTCTCGTGTTAGTCTGTGCTTTGTAGGTGTACATACATGAATGCTAAAAGCCGTTGCTCAACATTTATGAATAAGCAAGAAGGTGAAATGGAAAGTTAAGTTATTATATGAAGAATTGCTTAAGGTCCTAGAGTTTATATGCATTTATGTTTTGATTATGTCTTATATAAATTCTATCATTTTTGCTATTCAATCTAGTTATTTTTTGGTAGTGAATGGCTACTGTAAAACTTAAGCTAATTATTATCAGATCCCTGCTGAATTTTCTTCATCTGATTGCTTTTTGACACCATTTGGTCATTTAAAATTACATATGGTTTTTATTAAATTCATATATAAGGAAGTAATAACTAGATACTTTTAGGCATAATCAAGTTGGGAGAGGGAGGCGGTGGATGGAGGGCAATTGGAATTGGGCAGATGGTAGCTATGGCTCTTAGAACACTTTTGAGGAGAAAATTAAAGACCTATTTTTATGAGAAATAGTTATTTGACAAATTTTGAAGATAAAGATTTACTAGGGCTAAGAAATAATACAATAAAAAACTTAAAGCTTTAAAAAATAAATAATGGTCAACAATAGGACCATAGGTAAATTTCATCATTTATACATACAGATTGTTCTGAAATAATATCATAGGATGTTCAAAATAAAGATGCTATTATAAATTGTTACTATCAAGTGGACAGTTAAAGATTTCAACTTTTTTATTGTATGTGATGGATACATGTATTTCTTAACTCTTGCTGACTCTGCTTACAAAACCCTTAAAAGATAATAGTAATCAAACTATGTAAGGTTGTTCTATGCACCGATGGATTTTTATTTGGTTTTGATGTAATATTTCTCTAGATATTGTTTTTTACGTTCTGCTTATTGGATTCCATTTTAGAGAACATTTGATATATAATCTCTCTATTTTGTGCTCCAGGGAGGGTTTGATGACATACAAGCAATTTATTCAAGAACTTGAGGATGACATATTACCAGCTGAAGCTGAAAGGAGGTACTAACTAATTTTGCTTCTGCATGCATATAGTATTATGCAGGCGATCATGCTTTGTAGATATTGCCATTTCTACTTAATAACATGATCATATTGCTACTAGTGCTTTTTGACTATCCTGTTAATGCTGCTTTATTTATATTGTTGTAGTTTAGATTTACACATCTGCCTGTTATATAGGTATGAAGAATACAGAACGGAATACATTTCAACTCAGAAGCGTGCTTATTTTGAAACTCATAAGGATGAAGAATGGTACATCTGATCTCTCTTTCATGATGCAACTACATAACAATGATAATGGATGTTTGTTCCTGTTGTTTCTTTGTTGATGGTAATATTAGCACCACCTTAGAAGTTTTACTTCGTCTTGTTTGTAGGTTAAAAGACAAGTATCATCCCACTAATTTAGTTGCTGTTATTGAAAGGTTAGTTATCAACAATAGATATTTGGACAAAGGAACTGCGAACTGTGGATTTTTTTTTTGCGGTGATTCCATGTCATTTCATCTCTTATAATCTTGACGTTGTTGATGTGGATCTGATTTTTCTGGAGAGCCTCATCATTTGATTCACTCATCTCTACTTTTCGTTTCTTTACTTGACTAGCTTAATTTCTTTTTCCAACTACGGCCTTGCAGGAGAAATGAGAATGCAAGGGCTGCTGCAAAGGAAATTTTACTTGATTTGCAGAGTGGAACACTAGATCTGTGAGTTACTTCCGTATTTCTTTTATTACCTTGTTCAGAGGTGTCTTGTTACAAGCCTCAATGTTTTTATCTGCAGTGGTCCAGGTTTGACAAGTTCTACGTCTAATAAATCTGGAAATGCAAGTGATCCAAACTCTGAGGATGAAGCAGATGTTAATGGTAAGAGGAGAAGGCATGGCAGAGGTCCAGCAAAAGAAAATGATTTATCTACTGCTCCCAAAGCTCATACAGTCAGCTGTGAACCTAGAAGAATCCAGATTGACATTATACAAGCTCAGGCCTTGGTTCGTAAAGTTGATACTGAAAAGGGAATAGGAGATAATATTCTATCCAGCACTGATCATGATAAACTTGATGGTGAGAATTCTCACGGTGGATCTATGGGGCCTATTATAATTATTAGGGGGTTGACAACGGTCAAAGGTCTTGAAGGTGCCGAGCTTTTGGATACACTTATAACTTATTTGTGGCGTGTCCATGGCATAGACTACTATGGCATGTCTGAGACAAACGAAGGAAAAGGTCTTAGACATGTAAGGGCTGACAGCAAAACTTTTGATGGATCTAACGTTCCAGGTTCAGGAGCTGACTGGGAGCAAAAACTTGATTCATTTTGGAAGGAAAGGTTGATGGGTCGGGACCCTTTGGAAATAATGACAGGTAAAGAGAAAATTGATGCAACGGCTGTAGAAGCTCTAGACCCATATGTCAGGAAAATAAGAGATGAAAAATATGGTTGGAAGTATGGTTGTGGAGCCAAGGGCTGCACGAAGCTATTTCATGCTGCGGAGTTTGTTCATAAGCATCTTAGACTGAAACACCCAGAACTTGTAATGGAGTTGACATCAAAAGTGCGGGAGGATCTTTATTTTCAAAATTACATGAAGTAAGGCAGATTTTCTTATTTCTCGCATTTACTCAGCATTCTGGACATTTTATCCTTTTTTTGGGTATTTGCTTACTTTGTGTGCTTCCTTTCTATTGCAGCGATCCTAAAGCGCCTGGCGGTACTCCGATCATGCAGCAACTTGCACCGGTATGATTCTTCAATTGAGAAAATTTAAATCAACTAAATATTTTATATTAGATAATCCGGTTGTCATTTAAATTAAAATATAAAGCAAATGTAGCTTTAAATATTCAAGCATAAACATAAAATGTTTCACATTTTTTATCCCGCTCTCACCCACTCTCTTCCCTTGTTCTATTTCTTCCTTCTCGCCTAGCCTTGTGGTGTTTGTGAGCAACCTATGGCATTGGATTTTTAACTGTTCGAATGATCTGTGAACAACGAAGTTTCTCTTCTACTATACACTTCACTACCTTGAACTTAATCTGCATATGATGCATATGATAACTATGAAGCTGCAGAAGTATTTACTTTTACTTGGTCACTCCTGTCATTGCGATATGCATGTCACTTAGGAATGGGCATGTTTTTCAGGCTTCATGTTTGGGATGAGTGGCAAATTAAGAAATACCGATTTGTTGACAATTTTTAAAGCTCTAGTAACTAATAGCATGAAAGAGTTCTCACTTAAAACAGACTCTCATGGACAATGCATTAATGAGTGTCAAATGGAAGTATGAAGCTCTGAAGTCTATTTTCTTTTAGCATCTTGCAACATTAGAATTTAATAAGCTTGCAATTTAGACAGAAAATTATAGCCATATGATTGCTAATATATTTGTCATTCCAAATCTATGTACTCAATTTTAGCTCTATTTTTTATTGTTAAATCATCTTCAATTTTGAGAATTTTGTATGGTATAGTTATCTTTTTGGAGTAGCAGCTAATTTGTGATAAAATTTCTTCTCTGTTTTCATCTGCTGTAGCTTAGGGTTTTAGAGGGGATTGTTTTGAGTTGATTACATGAAATGCTGTCCTAGGCAGGCGGTTGTTGCCATTCTGTTGTAATTCCTCGTAGAGTGTCCACTCTAACAGTCACACTTATTGAATAGCTTTAAAGGCTCACCTAGCTTTGTCCACCAATAAATAGTTTTTAGAAATATATATACAGTCACACACGTTCATAGATAGTTTGTGGATACAGCTTTTCTTTTACTTTTGCTTGTTTCCATGGTAATTATTTTCTTTCAGAAGGACAAGGCATCAAGAAGAAGGTCAGTTTTAGATGGTCGGCTGAGAGATGAACGTGGTGGTGGCAGAGACCACAACAGGGGTGGTCAGCCTGATGATGAGAGGATTGACCGGAGTGAGAATTCTCCTCGTGATGGATCTGGAGGGGATGATCAGCTGCATGATGCATATGGTGGACAAGGTTTGCATGGGGCTTCTCCCTTCCCGTCTGATATACCACTTCCACCACAAGTTTTGATGCCAGTACCAGGTGCCGGGTAGGTCAATGGTTTTTGAGTTCTCTTTAGTAGTTTGTATCATCAGTGAACTAGAGTGATTAACTATTAGATTTTTTAGACCTCTGGGACCTTTTGTTCCTGCTCCACCAGAGGTTGCCATGAGAATGATGAGAGAACAGGGTGGGCCATCTTCTCTTGAAGCAAATGGTGGTCCTCGAGGTAGAAAAGGACGGTCTGGTCCAATGATGGGCCCTCCTGGCCCAATTCTGGGTATTCCTCCAGCATTTCGACATGATCCTCGTCGTATGAGAAGGTGAGCTTGTTTTTTTGTTTTGGTGATATTAACAGCTTGAACATCCCAAGGTAACACATGCAAACATATAATATATAAGATTAAATATACCAGTATTTATTGTAGTGCTGTTGATGTGGGCTTCTACTAAAGAGCATGTTCTTATTCGTTCACTTTATATATATTGAAATCTGGTTATATACTTCTTGCTGGATTCATATTAAAGCCAGTCGCATCTAAATTTGAAGTTGGTTTGTCATTCTGCAACTCATTGTTATTTTGCTAGCTTGACATTAATCTGATCCACTTTATTGTTGTTCCTGGTGAAAGTTTACCATTGTTCCATATTTGAGGTTCTAACTATATACTACTATTTTCTCTAAGATAGTTTTCAACTGTGTCAACTAATTGCTATTCTAAATTAATTTCTCAATCAAATGAATCTTCCCTCATTGGCTTAAGCTATTTCATTTTTCTGCTCACAGTTTAGAAAAGCATGCACCTTTTGAGTTCCCAGCAAGACAGCGCAATATTTAATGTGTAAAGGACAATCCATAAAAATCTATGTTCTTTTTTTGGTGAAATAAAATAAAAAATATAAGTAGTTTTGCATTTTTATACGAGAAAATTATGAACTTTTACAGTCTTTGTGGCATAGATGAAAGTTTAAACATCAAGCCCAGTTTTTTATAGTTAAAAAAAGAGGAATGATGTCAAATAAATTAGACAAAATCTTTTAATTTATACTAAATTAAAGAATCCTTTTTTATTGTGAAGTTTAGGATGACTAAAATCATGAAAAGTCGAGTAAATTGGAAAATTCTGCTTAACAAGTAAGCATATGCTTAACAGATATGAACTCTGAGTTGAAACTAAAGCTGGAATTCTATTCATTTTTTTGTGAAGGGCATGCCTAATGCGAATTAGGAGATTGACAAATTTATCATGTTTTATAGATCTCGCAATATTTTGAAGTTTTGTGGTGATGCAGTAAACATGTTAAACTTTGCACACTATATATCTTCAAAGAGTTGTGGAGGATCTTCCTTTGAAGCTAGTTTTTAATGTGTTTTCATTTTGTTTCTCAAAACTTTCATTCATTCAATTGATGCAAGGATATCTTTATTCTTGCAGCTACCAGGACCTTGATGCCCCAGAAGATGAAGTGACTGTCATGGACTACAGGAGTTTATGACCCTTGAAAGCCTGTTATGCATGTTGCAAACTGAGTGTTTTGTAGGAGATTGTTTATTAGTGTACCTTGAAGCTTATGCAACATTCAATATGATACACAATGAAAGCTTTTGGGTAAGCTTAAATCTTACGAATTTAGTCTACAGGAGAGAGTGAGAGATAGGGGGGTGGGAGAGAGAGAGAGAGAGAGAGCAATGATCTGATGTTAGGAATGGGCATAATCAGCCCTCAATTTGGACTTGGGAGACTTGAAAGCATTTAGTGCCAGTAAGTCTAGCTGTGAATTGCAATAGAAAGTTAAATTGTATGGAATGTTGATCTAGTTTTAGAGGGTGCTTTGAAGCAGGACCGTCTTATTGTATAGACTGGATGTATCATGACTTTTATGGCTCTGTCATCATAATTTTACTTTATTTAATGACACCGGAAGATCTCAAAAACCTCCCAAATTTTTCCTAATGGTTGTTTTTCTCCGTTTTTTTTGATGTACTTCGTAAGAATAATGTACTTGGTGAGATGTTTATGGAAGTTACCATGCATAAAGTTGAAGTTAGTGCATTGCGTGAGCCTTGTTGATCAAATCTGAAACTTCTTCTTCCAGTGTTGTGGCGTGTTGCCTCATTATCTGCTGCTCAATAATTTTCATCCGATTATCAATCTAACATCGCAAGACTCTTACTACTACCAGACAGTCTCCTATGATTTTATGTTTATGGCATTCATTAATAACTTCTCTAGGTAAACTAATGAATTATTTCAACAGGATAGTGCCCGTTTTCCTCCTTTAAAAGTTTTTTCATCTAAAAAAATTTTTACATTCTGCTTTCAATTTATCTGTGTGAAAATTGAGATCTTTATGCAAACTTGAAATGGTAAATATCTCACAACCATAGTTCTTTTATAAACAATAGATTTAGAGTTTGTTTGAGATTATTTTCTTATTGTTTTTTAAAGTAATTTTTTAGTATAAAAATTAAAATTTTTGTATTAGAAAATTGCTTTAAGAAGCAGTAAGAAAGTTGTCCCAAATAAAATATTAAATTTTATTTAGGATAAATTTTTTATTGCTTTCAATACAAAAAAATTATTGAATTAAAATTTTTTTATTAAAAAATTACTTTTTAAAGCATTGATAAAGCTATCTCAAATGAATCCTAAATGAAGCCTTAATATTCAATTAAACACTAATAGAATTAACATTAATTTTAAACTCCACAAACCTCTCGACTCATTCTTACATGTAAAATTTGCTTCGTACAAGCACAATAAATTAAAATAAATCGTAATCCCTTAAACATAGCTTCAATATTTAAATAATTTAGTGAGCCATCATGGATCCTAGCTTACAAAGAAAAGCTCAAGCTATCTATCGAGTCTGTCCACTCAAAAATTCATAGTTTCAATGCATGAAATTAAGGTTTCGTTTAGAAATTTTTTTTTATTATTTTATAAAATATATTTTTTAAAAAAGTTAATTAAAAAAAATTATATCAAAAATTATTTTGCTGTTCCAAATAAAACCTAAAATTGTTAGACAATCTTAGTTTTGAAGTCTGAATAACATTGAGGGAATTAAATTATATTATATGAAGCTTCTTATGAGAGTTTTCTCAAATTAAAAAAAAAGAAAATTTATTTTAAATATTTTTTATAAGATAAAATGAACATAAAATTAATGACAAATTTAAATTCATGGTGAGGATTTTTAAAATATTTGATGCAACAAGGGAGATATATATTTAAAATATTTAAGTGTAATATTAATTTTTGTGAGCTCCGAAAATTCGCGCCCCGACCTCTCCGCAAACCATTTCTTTTTTTTCGGGTCGTCGAGGAGAGTTTTAACGTTTAAGTTCCGAGGTAAATTTTTAAAAGTCATTTTGGGTTTTAAATAAGACACTACCCAGAGATTTTGCCCTCATTTTGCGAGGATTTTATGATCTGAGTTCAACTTTCCTATAAGTGCAAACCTTCATAGCTAATTACCCCTCCCAATAGCGAGAGAGAACTTTCGATTAAGGCTAATCGTAATCGTCAAACATATACGAAGTATCTAGCGTATAGTAGCAGCATGATTTATGGGATTTCTTCGACATATACGATGTTAGTTTAATTTTTTTGTTTTGTTTTTGCAATAATAATAATAATAATAATAATAATATTATTATTATTATTATTATTATTATTATTATTATTACATAAATGAATTAGAAACTTGCACGCCTCGTAATTCATGCCTTGACTCTTTGATTTGCATGCATTTTCTCGAAATCCATATGTTTCACCTCAGAATGTGTGTCAATTTCATTGTGTGATTTTAATTGGACAAAATCAAGGTATTGTAAACGTCTCGAATGCAACGGTGAAGTGCGTTTTGCGATCAAAGGTTTTTGGGCAACGTCGCACATCCATTTTGGACGTCGGTCACCAACTTTGACCGTTTACGCCCGATTTGATTGCGAGAGGTTCCTTCTTTAGTAAATTCGATGCTCTGATTGCAACAACACAGTCCGTTTGTCAATTGGAGGTCGTTTGCCCCTTCAAGTGATGCGCCAAACCAACACACGCGTCACTTAATTCACTATTTTTGCCTCTTTTCGAGCAAAAAAAATTTTTTTAAGGAGCCAACAATATTTTTTTAATGAGTTGAGTTGGAGTCAATGCTGGCTTAAATTTAAATCTCTAACTCATTAAACTTGACTCACAAGCTATTTATGACCCAATCACACTCCTAACAAGAGTCCATAAATTTTTATCCCTACCAAAAAGTTCCAAAACATTGCTAGTGAACCAAATGTTGAGGGAACGGGACCAACATCACCCAGCAACAATACCAAATCATACAATAGTGTTACAATGAACAACACAGGCACCAGAGAAACCTAAAAAATAAGCAACAATAACAGAATAACTCAGCAGGTAGGATTTAAAGAACAACATAGTTCAACTAAAAGAGAAAGCCATTGATCCAATTGCTGGCAGCAAAAAGAAGGTTAGAGAGAATTCCATCTTCTCAATTTGACTCTTATTTGGTATTTAGCATCATGGATAAAACCATTCATGGAAGGTGGTGAATTGTGCCATGAAGAAGAGCATTTCATTGATAGCACTTGCTAATAATGATGCAAGTAACTAAGAATGATGTTGTAAATAATGAAGCAGGTAATTAATTAATAGAAATTGTCAATAAACTTGAGATGAAGAAGTAATTTTTCTGCAATAGATAAAGTAAGGTTGTTCCTTTGGCTCCAGAAGTATACAGTCATTTCCATTGTGTATAAGATAAACAGTCATTAGTGGTGATAGAACTGAGAGGAGCATTAAGGTAGATTACAGTCATTAGTGATGATAAACTTCTAGGGGAATCATTCAATTAAGCCAATTAAGGATGGTGAGTGAGAGAAATGGGTACTATTAGCATTGTTAGTCTTGTGTTGCAGCCGAATGAGCATTAGTTTACTTGCCATAATGAGACCTTTCCAAACAGAGGAAGCAGAGGTTGGTGTAGCTATGCAAAGGAAATTGTATGTTTCTCCACCTGCGAGTCTATGGATGGAGACAGAGAATAAAATTCCAAACTAATTTCATTTTGCTTGCAGTGTTAAGGCCACCCTTATATTTTATGGTAGCTGCATTGGACCTAGAGATAATGAAGATTTTCATGTCTTTGCCACATCATAAAGGACCAGGGAGCAAATGCTCTCTCTCAATGAAAGATATATTCAGGAAGTTCCAGAGTTCTAAACCAATAAGAAATGATACTTCAGATTGTAGTTTATATTAACTGAGATCAATCAGTCATAGAAAAGATCTTGCAATAGCAACTAACAAGAAAATTATGTACTTTGTTTGGAAAGACGTAGGCAGTCCTTCACCAAAATATGTTTGGATATAAGGGGAAAGCCGAGTTTTGAGATAGGGAGATTTGAGATATAAAAAGTTTAAAATTTGAGCAAGCTCATGGTGGTTCTTCACAGACTTAGAATAGCAAATATTGCTATTATTCAGATGCATATCCAATGCAGAGATGCCGACCAGACCAGATTTTAGAGAGATTGAGCTTTAGTGGGAAGCATGCAAGAAAATCAAAGGATCATCTAGATAAATGAGGTGGGGGATATTGGATAGCCCAATCTTTTATTGAGGTGAAGAAACTAAAATTCGCATGATTTCAAAATTACAGGTGAATGCAACCATAATAAATGTGAAAAGATGAGGAGATGTGAGTTCTTTGTAGGATCATCTATTTGGAGGCTGTAAACATAGGTACTGAGAAGCAATAATTGATCATTGGGAGTCCAAACATCTTTAAACTGCACTCGATGATTTTAGTGAAAGCCCAAAAAGGAAAGGGAACAACAGTGAAGAGGTCAGAAGAGGGGGGACTTCGAAAAAAGAGCAACCGAAAATGTCAAGCCAAGAGGTATTGATCATAACACAATCAAATTTAGCTTTGATACGAGAGTAACAGATTATCAAACGAGGTGTAGGATAGCCCGGTGCTAGGGAGGTCCATGAGACTGCAATGGAAATTAGCTTCATTGAAATCAACAAGGTTGTCGTGAGGAACAACATTGTCACGAACTTTTTCTTCAGGAAATTTCGTATAATTGAAATCCCCCAAAATAACCAAGGTCCATACCTTGTTGGGCTGGCTCAACACCAGAAAAAGAAGAACTAATGTCAATGACGTCAGTCCAGAGATATTTATGAATAGAATGAGAATTATCTGAAAGCACAGTCGTGAGGTAGAAGCACTTGGAATCAGTAAATTGCACTTGCCTATGAATAGTTGAGTAGTTCAACTTATGTTTCGTTTGGGACGTCATTCTTACTGCTTTTTAAAGTAATTTTTTAGTACAAAAATTTAAATTTTTGTACTAAAAAGTTGTTTAAGAAGCAGTAAGAAAGCTGTCCCAAATGAAGCCTTAATCCAAATCCTCCAAACATTTATAGAGTCAGAGTTATAACCAATCAAACACATCGCTTCTTGATATAGATTGTCCTGGAGCAGATCAAAGTGCATTTTCTTTTCTAAAAGACAAAATAGATAAAAAAATGGAGCTGCCTGTACTCCAAAACTCTTCCCTCCCCATGAAAGCCCTTCACCTCTAGGAAGCAAGTGTGGGGAAAGTAGAGGTGTAAGGCTTAATCAAGGAGAAGGGGATCGATTGGTTTGATTGACTTGATGGGAAAAGGGCGGAGTATTGGGGGGGTTTTGTGGGGGGATGGGGAGTCTCTTTTTTGTTTGGAAAAGATATTTGGATCACATGACAATTGAGAAAAAGGGGACTAGATAAGGGATTAAAGGGTTTAGTGCAGGAACTAAGGTGGAGTTTGCTTTGACAAAAGTGGGGGGTTCGGTAGAAGCCAAAGTGGTACCTCTGTAAGAAGTAGGAGTGAAGAAGGATCTGTTTTTACGTTTACCCAAACAGATGCTGATAATTTTCTCAAAAAAAAAAAAGAACATTTTCCATATATAATTAAAGTTATCATATGCCCCAGCCAGATTTTACAAAAAACTACTGAATGCAAAATGCAAATAAAAAAAGAGCAATAAGCAATGACAAACACAAATTGGATGCTATCTCAGTAATAGAAAGGCACAACTTTAATTTCATGTTAATATGAAAAGTAAATATATTCCAAAACTAGATGTTTTTTAGTGCCATTCAACATTTATTATACACATGTTACTCGTTATAGTATAAAGTAGAGTAAAATGAACAACACTATTACAAAGTGACCATTTAAGAAAAAAAATACAGCACACAACGTCAATGTTTCTTGATAGGATATTTGCCATATTCAACATCCAGCTTTTTTTTTTTCATTTCTTATAAACATAACCACATGTTCTCTGTACTTAAATTGCCACAGTAGAATATCACTTCCAACTCGAATCAACGTATAAAGAGATTATGACAAGTCAATAGACAATGGCATAGCTTGGATCAGGAAGACTGCTAAAATAAATCATAAGGATACATAGGACCTTCCATGAAAAAGAGAAATATGTCAACTAACAAGCAAAAGCAATGTTATTCAGTTTTATAATCACATTCAAATCTTCACTTCAAATAACAAGTGTACCCTCTAAAACTTCTTCATATTCTGTACATATCAAAGTGAGGCATCATAAATAAGAGCAAATGAAAAATTCTGGATCAATTCGGTAACAAATAGCAGCAACTTTGTTCTTGAAATTAAAATGAAGCTTTGAAAAAATGCCACAGAACTATTAAATCACAGCAACCGTTTAAAGAGGTCTGGTGCCTTGCACACATTATGAATTTACACCCTTATCCATTTTTTTGAGTAAAATTGTTTGAGTAAATCTTTCTCCCCTACTTTACAGTATCAAAAGAATAATATTGCTACATCTTTGTGTAGCATAGCTCTCCTTTTTTTCTGAAAATAACTCAGCTGTTTCCGTTTTCCCTCCATAGTTTCCAAAATATTGACATAAATGCAAAGTGCTACACTCCACAATTGCTCAAACATGGCAAGAGACGTTATTTGTCCCATAGCTGATGGTTTGAAGGCTTGAAGCTGACATATCAGTCATCCACTTCTTAGGGGCACCGAAATCTCCTAAGATGTTGTAAGCATATGAAGAGAAATTTGAATCCGCACATATGCTTCTAACCCCCATTTTAAGTAAAATCTGCGTCCTATGGAGCACTATAAGACTAGAGAACGTGGAGAAGCTGTTGCCAACAAAGACTTCAGCTCTCAAGCAAACCTCATAGTCAATTGCAGATTGTACGAGGTACGGATGCTTACTATAGATATTCCAAACTCCTAACCTCTTCTTCTCAAAAGGAAGCAGCCCTTCTCGCCAACCACTCAATATTGAATTATCTTCTAAGAGGCTATCGGCAACAGCAAGATAAACAACAATTGGAAAAGTTTGACTTGTAATATTAGCAACCCGCTCCATTATCTCCTTTTTACTGCTACATATTTGGTGCATATTAGATCTCTGCTCAAGGTTCTTACAGTGTAACATCCAGTCTTTTTCAATTCTCATGTGAATAGCCATGTAGGTAACATAATTTTGAGAAGAAACTGGCATGATAGGATTCTTACCAAAATCACTGCCTTTACTTCTACCTTCAGCACCTACAGCTTTGATCCTAGCTATAACAGCTGAAACATCAGCTTCTATCTCATCTACCAATGTCAAGCACTCAAAGATCCTCGCATAGTTCATTATAGGCCAATGATCATGCCAAAGAAAAGGATGTTTTCCATCAACCTTAATCACCTCAAACTTATCTATTGCGCCTTCCTTGCACTGATATAATTGATTCAAATCTCTCTCTTTAGTCCACTTGCGACCACTACCTTTTCGGAGCTCAAATGGCTCGGTTTCATTGTCAAGATCAGAATAGCGACCCAGGCGGACAAACCCATTACAGAGAGAGTTGAATCTTTCAAAGTTGAAAACTTTATCAAAAGAAATGGGCTTCAATAAATCAATCTCTTTGTAGATTAGAGAAGCACTCAAGCTAGGCATCAACAATGTCCTGTTCAATAATCTTGCAGTTAAGCAGGCCCTTGCAAATGCTATCTTCTGGTTGTTTAGTCCCCAGATAATCTGAGGGACCTCCAAGAACTTGTCTCTTCGAATTTCATGCTGCAGCACAGAAGAATTGTAGTCGGGTATCCAGAATAACCTCTTCTGTTGAAACCAATGAAAGCCAGGAAGAGGAGATAGGAATAATGTCCTCAATAGAAAAATGGAAAGCAACAAGATAAAGATTTTACAGACAATAGTATTCATATGACAGCATAGAAGTTTACTATTAGAGAATTCCATCGTAACACTGCATAAGAAAATAGTCTTCAAACCTCACACAATGAATAATTTATATGGTTCCTCAAGTAACTGAAATCCAGATATCAAAGACGTTGAAGGCTCTAGGCATCCATTAAATAGTAGGCCACATCACTAATCATAGCAAAGATCAACATCATGATGCATAGTACAGTTTTCGTTCTGCAACAAATGAATTTCTCTCAATGAATAATTCATCACTAAATTGTAACTTGAGAACTACAGTTTCAAACATAAGTAAGATGCATTTCCATCTTGTTCCATTAAAGAACAAACTGAAGTATAAGAAGTAGTAAAACTCAGCCTAGCCTAAGCTCAATTTGCAGATATAAAGAAAAACAAGCCTCCAACTCATACTTCTAGAATTAATAAAGAAGGAATTTCTAGCAGATGCATGTTTCTTGACAAATCATAAAAAAACAGCAGAAAATATAAAAAAACTGCCCAGCAACCAACCAAACTTTCTCCGAATCCTACTTCAACTTTAACTTCAAAATTAGCAACCTCCTAGAAGTGAAACATTAATAGCAGATGAACATCCTAACAAACCGTTGGAGTAAGCACACTCACACAGCACGACTCACAAGGACATAACAAACTTGGTTAATCTTAGCATTCTACGTGTCCTACACTTATCTCTATATATGTAAGCAGCTGCTACAGTAAAATGGTGTACTAGTGTTATTTCACTGGAATGGAAAGCTACTTCCTTAGGCTCTGTATTGTTTCTCTGTTTGCATTAGTTTAGCTCTGTATTTCAATTCTTACCTTTCTACATGGTATCAGAGCCTCTTTGGCTCACACCCCAACAGTTTCTCAGATGGCTACCTCCTCCTCCTCCTCACACACCGACGACACCTCCAATGAGCCCACCCAGGACGAAGTTGTCATCCCATCTTCCCTTAAATTTCTCATCTCCAACATAAAGACAATTGTTCATGTTCAGCTGTCAAACGACAACTAATCTGCTTGGCGCTCCCAAATTCTCAAACTATTCAGAGCAAATAGTTACGCAACCTTCCTAGACAAATCTTCGCCCGTTCCTCCCCGCCTTATTCTCGACGCTACAGGCACATCCAGACCGAACGAGGCTCACCGCCGCTGGACATTGATAGACCAGAATCTGGCGGCTGCTTTGTGCTCCACCATCATAGCCAGCATCCTCCCCTACGTCCTCCATCTTGACACCTGCGCAAATATTTGGAGCACGCTTGAACGATGTCTTCAAGCCACCAATCGGTTGCGTGTGATACAGCTCAAGAATGAGCTACATCACATCTCCATGGGACAACAGACTATGGTTCAATACCTTACCAACATTAAGGCGCTAGTGGACAACATCGCCGCTGCCGGCTGTTCAATCGATAGTGAAGATATTCTACTATACACCCTCAATAGCCTTCCTCCGCAATATTAGGCATTCAAGGCCTCCATCAAAACGACATTATCTCCTGTGGGACTCGAAGATCACTATTCTCTTCTCCTTAGTGAAGAGATTAACATGTCCACCGAACTTGCCAAGAACCAATCACAACCCAACGCTCATATTGCTCTCTACACCATCAGAGGTCTAGGTCATACCCATGGCCGCGGCCGCTCCGCTCCCTGGTCCTTGTCCAGATCATCCCAACCTTCTCCTTCATCATCTCCGCTCCCGACAGGAACCATCACATGTCAAATCTGCGGCAAAAGGGGACATCCAGGCAACAACTGTTGGCATAGGTTCAACGCCAACTACACTACACCTTCAACTGCCTTGCTTCAAATTTCCAACCCCACCACTGACTGGATTATGGATTCAGAAGCTTCTTCCCACCTTACAAACAACCTCAACAACCTCATCCAGCCATCTGAATATAGCGGCCCAGATAGCATCTCCATCGGCGACGGCAGAACCATTCTCTAAATCTCAATCTCACAACTATAAACCTCTTGAGTTTACACATATGGATGTATGGGGTCCTTCCTCAATCTCTTCAAATCAAGGTTTCAAATATTACATTATGTTTGTGGATGATGCTACTAGGTTTACTTGGGTTTTTCCTCTCATGTTTAAATCTAATGTATTTTCTATCTTCACCACTTTTCACTTAGCAATAGAAAAACAATTCTCTCTTACTATTAAACATATTCGCAGTGATGGTGGCACCGAATTCTTAAATCAGAAATTTCAATCCTATCTCAAACTCACGGCATTAACCACTAGATCAGCTGTCCCTATACCCCCGAGCAGAACAAACTAGCAGAACGAAAGCACAGACACATCCTTGAAACAACCCGCACCCTATTACATACAGCCAGTCTGCCTCTTAACCTCTGGCTCGACACCCTTCTCATGACAGTATACCTCATCAACTTAATGCCCTCCTCCACCACAGCAAACAAATCTCCATACCAATTACTTCACAACCGTCCACCCCAATACTCTCACTTACGTGTCTTTGGATGCGCTTGCTATCCTCTACAACCACCAAATGCTCGCCACAAACTCTCCCTCAAGACTCCACCATCCGTCTTCATAGGATATGTTGAATCCTATAAAGGCTACAAATGCCTTGCTCCCAGTTCAGGTCGCATTTACATTTCTCATCACGTAACATTTGACGAATCCTACTTTCCCTTCGCCACCACCACCCTACCCAATAAGCCTCCACCCGCACCACTTCCAACTCATACCAACCCACATCTCCTCCTACCCACCTCTCTCAACCGACCACCTTCATGGCCAGCCTCCAACACCTCCACATCAAATACATACTCCACATATTCCAACCTCCCCGCAATACTCCACTGTCCTTTCTCCACCAACACCATTGATACCCTCCCCACCTACATTACCCTCTTCCCATCACCATTGATACCCTCCCCACCTACATTACCCTCTTCCCATCCCATGCTCACTCGCTTCAAAACGGGCTCTCTCAAACCCAAACAAATCTTCAACCTCAACCATCACACCATTTCACCACCTCCTGATCCAACAACCTACATAGAAGCATCCCAACATTTTCACTGGCGAATCGCTATGGCCAATGAATTTCTCGCCCTTCAACAGCAAGGAACTTGGCGGCTTGTACCTCCCCCACCCAATGCTCTCATCCTTGGGTGTTGTTGGACATACAAAACCAAAAGACACTCAAACAGATCCATTGCCAAACCCAAGGCCCGCCTTGTTGCCCAAGGTCACCGCTAAGAATATGGCCTTAACTACACCGAAACGTTTAGTACCGTAGCAAAATTCCCCACCATTCGAATCCTCCTCACCATTGCCCGCACTAAATCATGGCCCATACACCAGCTAGACGTTGTCAATGCATTCCTACATGGATCCCTCAATGAAACAATCTACATGAAATAACCTCGAGGACTCGAGGATTCTCAATTCCCTCACCATGTTTGTCTCCTTCAAAAATCCCTCTACGGACTAAAACAAGTACCTCGCCAATAGTTTCAAACCGTCTCCAAACATCTTCTCTCCCTTGGCTTCCGTCACAGTCAATCCGACCCCTCTCTCTTTATTCTCCACCAAAACAATCTCCAAACCTACCTATTACCCTATGTCAACGATATTCTACTCACAAGCAATGATCCACAATCTCTCCTCCACCTCATTTCCTCCCTTAGAAACAACTTCTCCATAAAACATCTTGGCTTTCCTCAAACCTTTCTCGGCATTCGCATAACACATCACACCAACTATCTCCATCTTTCCCAAACCTCTTACATTAACAACATTCTTCACCAAGCCAGCCTCACCAACTGCAATCCCATCTCCAATCCTTCATACATAAAACCTCCCACCACTATTCCCACATATATTCTTTCATCTGATCTAGTTGTCTACCGTCAACTAACTAGATCATTACAGTATATTACCATTATACGCCCCAATATTGTTTTTACAGTAAACACCGTCTGTTAGAACATGCATTCCCCTCTTTCTCAACACTTCCATCTCTTCAAACGCCTCCTCAGATATCTCCAAGGCACCAAAGACTTTGGTTTTCCAATCTCCATCTCCAATCTTCAACTTACTGCCTTCGCAGATGGTGTTTGGGCCGTCGATCCAGCCACCCGCCGCTCCACATCAGGTTACTGTGCTTACCTTAGGGATACTCTTATTTCCTAGACAGTAAAGAAGCCACAAACTGTTGCTCGCTCCTCCACTGAAACCGAATATATATCACTCGCAGCGGCAGCTGCCGAAGTCATATGGCTCAGATGCATTCTCTCTGATTTCCAGCTTACCCCAAGCAAACTGACCCTCATCAACTGTGACAACACATCGGCCATTGCTCTTGCAAATAATCCGGTGTTCCACGCTCGTATAAAGCACATTGAAGTCGACTGCCACTTCATACGGGATCATATTCAGTCAGGAGAAATCATTGTTGTTCTCATCGGCACAACCGACCAAATTGCTGACATTCTTACAAAACCCCTTTCCACTCCAAGATTTCAACTACTTAGATCCAAGCTACCGTTTCAATCCTCTCAATCGTTAGTTTGCAGGGGAGTAATACCAGATGAGCATCCTAACAAACCGTTGGAGTAAGCACACTCACACAGTACAGCTCACAAGGACATAACAAACTTTGTTAATCTTAGCCTTACACGTGTCCTACACTTATCTCTATATATGTAACCAACTGCTACAGTAAAATGGTGTGCAGGTGTTATTTCACTGGAATTGAAAGTTACTTCCTTAGGTTCTGTATTGTTTCTCTGTTTGCATTAGTTTAGCTTTGTATTTCTATTCTTACCTTTCTACAAACATGATAACTGGTTGGGCCGATACCACGTTAAACTCGAGCAAACCCACTCAACTCAAACTCGAAATAATTGACTTTTACTTAGCTAAAACTCAATCTAAAATTGAAAATTGAAATGATTTCGAGTTGAACTAGCTTGGCTCCAAAACATTTGATTCTTAATCAAATTGATAATTTTTCTAGCCAACTCGAATTTTAGGAAAGTGTGAAATCTATTAATTTTCCTTAACCAATAATATCTCATATTTCTGCATATAGTTTTGAGATGGAATTTAAATTTAAATACCAAAAAAGTGTAAAAAATGTATGAATGTTTCTACACAAGCCAAACATATTAAAGCATTAAAATACAACTAAAGTACAAACTGCTGGGAAAAAAAACATACATTGATCCTAAAAGGCCTGTTTAGATGCAGGATTTATGCCGGATTTAGACAAGATTTGAGCTAAATCCTGCCAAATGCAAAAAAAACGCAAAATTAAATCTCACCGTAAGTCTAAGCCCCACTTCACGGCGTTTTCCTCAATTTTGCCCTAAATCCCATATTTCGTAAATTCGATTTTTTGGCGGATTTAGCCCAAAAAGCGCGAGAAAGGGGAGAAATATCGTTACCTTCGCGACGAGCTCCCGTCGCGATCTCCGATCCGACAGCAACAACGTCGTCGTCTGAGGAGGAGAAGCTTCAAAGAGGCTCTTTCAGAACTCTACTTCACGAGAAGCAGGACAGCTGCGTCGCCGGAGGCGGAGAAGCTCAAAGCCACTCTTTCCGAACTACTTCACGCGACAGCCAAGGAAGAAATGGAGATGAGGAAAAGCAAACCAATAAAGCTAAGCGTAGAGAGAAATACTATAAAATAATTAATTAAATAATTTGAAATATAAATAGTTAATCAGATCATTAGATGTAAATATTAATTAAATAATTAGTTAATAATAGAATATTTTACTGATTAATTAGACAATTATTAGTATAATTAATAATTTAAAATTTATTAACATAATTCTTAAAAAATTAACAAAATAATTAATAATATAAATAATAATTAAATGATTAATTATTTCAAATAATAATTACATAATTAATTGTACAGTTATCATTGAATTAATATTAAAATAAAACCTAAATAAATAATTAATATTATAATTAGTAATTAAGTCATTAACTAAATTATTAAATATTTAAATTAACTTTTAATTATAGTATTCATGATTATAATTTATTAATATTAATTAAAATTAATAAACTACTCATATTTAAAATATAAATATCATATAAGTTAACTATTTTAAATGCTGAATAACATTGCCAAACAATCATAGAATTTATAAGAATTTAACATACTTCTTACTAAATAATTTTCAGGATTTAGCACTCAAGATTTAATAAATTCTAATTTAGAGGCTATAAGAAATTCTACTTAAATTAAATCCTAATTGCATCCAAACAAGCCCTAATTTTGGTTACCAAATAGCTCCAAAAGCAAAAATTTAGGGTTTTTTTTTTATACATTTAGGCCAATTAAGGCAAACTCACACTATTGCAAGACTTGAACTTAAGTTCTCTTGGTTGATAGCTAAAGCTCCCAACCAATAAATCTGCTTGTGTAAAATCTAGGATTCTAAATGGCTACCCAACTTGCAAGGCTAGTAGCACATAAAATCATGCCTTATTATGCAGTGCTCTTCACGGTAACCCTAACCTAGAACCTATGAATAATAGAAGTAATAAATTCACCTTATAAATTTCAGAAAGGACAACAGGCGAGCATGTCGAGAAGTTGAGAGGAGACACGTACAGGTGGAGAGAGCAATAATACATAAACTTCGATAGGAGATATGGCGATGACAAGGCCGAGAGGAAAGAATATAGTCGTCAAGACGAAGTCACTGGGCGGAGAGACAGCGAGATCGCGAGGGCGAGGAAGAAGACAACAACATCGAGATTGGAGGGTTTGGATTATTAAGTGGTGGTTTCATTCATTAACGAGTCCTATCTAGTTCACGGGCCGAAAATACTCCCAAAAAAGTTTAATAATTACATTAATTAATATCACATCACGGTCCAATTTTGGACATGTTCGAAAGAAGCCATATAAACACAGCTCATCTTCGAGAGTTTTGGCTATCAACTAAAAAGTTTTGGGTTCAAAGTTTATTTATGTGATGTGTGTGAGAGTTTGTCTTAATTAGCTCAATGTTAAAAAAGAAAAAAAGATGTTGTATGAATAATTTGATTGGTTTGGATCAATTTCATAGGTTAGGAGTTAATTGGGCTCAAGGACAAGCCAAATTGAAGCTCAAGTAGGGATCTATGCTTTATTAGACGAGATCACAGCTAGCCCAACTCAAAGGAGCTAAGCCACCTTAAGGCTCATTACAGTTCAATGAACCATGTGGGAGCCAAATCAAGGTATTTAGGATTAAGTGGGTCCAAGAGTTTGCAAAATTCGGCCTTAATTTTTCTTGAATAGCCTTAATAAGAAATAATTGGCTTTATACTGACTAAAGTTGTTTTGGTCAATCAGGGGTGGACGATAATATGTTTCCTAGCACTAGGTCTGCGTTATTAGGCTGAATTGCACATTAGGAACAAGCATATGAGTCACATAATGTCACAACCCAACTTGACAAGACCCATAGATGAAGCATATTCTATTATGTTGGCTTGCGACAGGCAAATCCAAAGATTTAATTTTGAAAATTTTTCATATTTCTTCTTCTAATTTAAACTTTAAAATAACAAAAAACAAAGATGCTAATAATATCCACTATATAAGAAATAACTCATCTACAACATTCTTTTAATTTCATCATAATCAAAATATTTGTACAAAATCTTACAGTACATGACTAAAAAATAAATAGTAGAGCAAAATATAACAAAAGCTGATCATAATTGTACAAAAATCAAAAGAATAAAACCTATATAGACCTAGATCATATCATGAACTAATAATCAACCGGCTTATTCCTCTTCCCAAACCTTAAAATAGGAAGCAAAATATTTGTGAGCTACATAGTTCAACAGGCCATATTTAAATCGATCTAAATTTTAAAATCACTTCATTTATAGAATATGTTGTTGAATTTTGAAAAGGGTATTTTATAATAATCATTTTCTTGAACAAAATCATACTTACAATTTTCAGAAAACTTAACTGACGGTGCAGCGAAATAAATAAATAAACACTTCATATTTCAAAGCAATAAGGAAAAGAGTTCCTTCTTATAACTTTGAATGTCATCATTAGAAAAGAATGTGTTTATAGCACAAGAACATGACTTTTTGCAATTAAAACATCTCTTATAAGCACCAAAATATAAGTTGCTCCTTCCACACTAAACTTCCTAAGACCTTCTCATTTTAAATAATAAAGCATATAATTCATTGCATTGAAATAATTAAAGCATAAATAAACTCATTTCAGAACTTGCCAAATTTATTTAACAGTAAACATAAATAAACTTGCCAAATTAAAACATAAATAAATTTTCTTCTTTTTTTCATGGCTAGCCAAGGCTGAGGAGAGGGAAGGAGTGAGTGGCAGATTTTGATTTAATTATATATAAAAATATGTTTTAGTGCGTGACGCCAGGGTGCCCAAGGAAGCTAATGCCGTTGCACTGCATGCTGAATCCCAAATTATTCACACAAAGCTTTCAATGTCGCGATGGCAATTTCTGGCGCTGTTGCGCTCTAAAGCACAGCATCACAGCACCCACATGCATAGCGCCACAACTCTCCAATTCAGACAGAAATTTAAATTCTTGTTTTAAATTTATTTTAATAATTATCAGGTTGTTACAATAATGATGGTCTCATCAATTGTTGTTTATTCTTCTAGTCAATGAATGAGATCAGCATAGGAGTGAAATGTCTCTCTCATTAATGAGGAGTAGAAAAGTCTAAAGCAGATACTCCAACAAAATACTACTCATAATAACTCTGAATCTACTCATAAAACTTTGTTTTGAAAGAGAATATTTGAAAGTACTCCTCAATGATCTCTCCCTCATTTTGATGAATTCCAAAAACATGGGAAAAGTCTTTGATAATCTTCCAATGGGAAATAAATTGTTTAATGAAAAGCTTAGCTTGGTTGTCAAAAGTACGAATAGTTATATCTGAGAGAGTGGAATTATATGAGAGCTCATCACTTGAGAGTTACAAGAAGCATGTTGAATGTGCATGATAGTTACATATAAATCAATATGCTCATGGAGGTTAGCAGTTTATCATATGAATAAATTATAGGCAACTTAAATCGCACTGTAATATGATGCTAGAAATTTGTATGAGGTAGGATTGAAGATTCTTGAAATATGTGATTAGGAATAACTTGATTTCTTTCCCTAAAAAGAAATTTCTCTTGAACCAGACGTTGTAGCTTAATCTCTTGTGACATCACGAGTGTTAATAAGGTGATGCTAATTTAAGTCCTCCATGGTTGATGGAGGTTTACGAGTTTATTGAATAACACGAGAAATATAGATTGAATATGCAATATCCAATAGGGCTTGATGAGGTTGTGATGGAGGGAGAATTGTAGTAAGAGGAGGTACCGCTGAATGGCATCAAATAAATTAGCCCTAAATTATTATTGATTTTTTCATAGGAGAACTCTATCCTATGTTGGCGCTCTTTATTGTCTATTCTCATTTAAGAGTTCAAGGATTTGAACTTCAAATTCTGCAATCCTATATATACGAACCTCCAAAGTGAGTCTTGGATGACATTCGCTATCTTTATTATATTATTCTTAATTGAGAGATTGATTGTTAGCCACTAAAAAAATATTTATAACATATTTGAAATATTTCCCCCATATGACATCAAACTATTATATGTTAGAAAATTTATAATGATAGAGCAAGTGTTTAATATCTTAGCTTTGTGCAAAGATTCAATATATACGGATATAAAGCCTAATTTGGTAAAAAAACCCATGGAACCTTACTCAATTGCAATAATCTACTCTATAATTGAAAATACAAGAATCCACTCTTCTCCACAATTGTACAAGACGAGATTACACAATTAAAAATAATTATTTGATTCTAATTCTAAGGATTACAAAAGTTGGATATTCACATGCGGACATTTGAAGTCCAATAATACGATTAGATTTTACTAATTAAGTGATGTTGAAAGTCTGATGATGGTTTCAGTGATTGCTAATGAGGGTCATTAGAGAATATTTGGTTTTTAAGTTTTCAAATATATATCATGTGCTTAATTTGAGTTCATTCAAACTTAGATCGAATCATTTATAATGCTAATGAATTCATCTCAATAAGATATTCAATTCGATTATAAGTTTCTTTGATCTTAAATTTTGTCTGAAATTTTAAAATACTCTCACAACTCATGTTAATCAAGTATATATTTTGAGAACTTATCAGTTAACTGAAGCTTATGATTCCTTGCTTTTCAAATAGAACAAACAATAACCCTAAACTGAGAGCAAGTATAACTTCATAATCAAGAAACTGTGATGACATAATTCGCTGCGTTTCAGAACTTGTAAATAAGTGGCTTCAAAAGGAAATAAGAACCATCCAACAAGATATTTTTGATAAGCTGCATAGAATAAGAACACTTCCAAGAATATTGGGGAATTAGTAGGAACGTTTAAACCTGTGAATCTCAGATTGCAAGCAGTTTTAAAACCATTTAAAAATTAGATTTCCACATAAAAGTGGATTATCTGATCGAATGGTTCATAAACCATACAGATTTGCTCAACTACAGATCAGGAAGAGAGGAGAATACAAAATTCTTAGCTACAGAAGAAGACCAAAAGGTCAATTCCTTCCAGCAAATGAAAACATTCCTGATAATCAAATAAAACCATAGGCAACTTCTAGCTCTTGACGGCATCACATTATTGAAGGAAATGGTGGGAACTCCATTACCTCGGCAGGTTGCAGCTTTCACCTGAACTTTATGACCAACTTACTGCAGTTCTCATCCTCTTTGTTGCTGCATAACTGCATCTGATCTCTACTGTAATCCTAACCAATTACTGCAGAACTTTTCTTGCTTAAGCATATTTGTTGATGGCTTGATGCTTCTCCGTTTTCAACCTCCTCTCTACCAAATGCTCTTGCACCAACAACCGTAATGGATGATAGAGGATAGGCGAGCATTATGGCTAAGTTAAAGAAGTACTAAATAGGCATTAAAAAGGTTTAAACTAAAGCTGACACTGGTGATGTATATCATGAAACCATTGAATTCTAATATGACCATAGAAAATAAACAAAGCTATACGACAAGGTTTGAAATTGCGCAATTGGGTATTGAGGCGTTTTTCTTTCGTGAGGCGAGATGTAAGCCTCAAGGCGTTTTGAGGCGTAAGCCTTAAAATCCAAAAATTGCGTAAAGTGAAAATAAAGGTTAAAAGTGATTTTTTAATATAATACTCAAATAATATGTTAAATAATAACATATTAATTTTCTATTGAACTATGAAGTAACAAATTAACATACATATGAAATAAAAATTGCACAAGCGTAAAGTGACAAGTGATAAATTGCGTGAAATAGAATTGAAATCCAAATATTACAAGAACAAAATAACATGAAATATAGGAATCACGTAAAAGTATTCTATAGCATTATGATCAGCTCCAAATTCCTTCTTTCTTAGTTCCATACTCATCCACATTAATTCCTAAAAAAAGCTGACATAATTAGCAACTCAGAAATCATCTGCACCGTCATCAATGAGGGGTCTTTATTTGAGTCGTCGTCATAACAAATTAATCTATCCCCTGTCTCATCTTGTGGAGTTCAATGCCTCTCAATATGTTTCTTCTTCATTTATTTCAATCATCTTTTTCTTTCATAAATATTTGTCATCAACATAAAGATGAGAATAATACTTCAAATTTTTTAGAGGAGGTGGTTGCGGCATGAGGCTTTCAAGTGATTCCCGGTGGTGACTACGATGGGGGTGGCTACGGCAATGGCGGTGGGCAAGGGGTCGAGGCAGTTGAGAGAAAGTTATTGCAGCTTGGGGGTGCATGAAGGTATGATTTGTTAGGGGCTTTAGTTTAGGGTTTAGGTAAGTTTTAATATATATATATATATATATATATATATATATATATATATATAGTTTAGGGTTTAGCCGTACGCCTCATGCTAGTAAGATGAGGCGCGCTGGAGGCGTAAGCCTTAAGGCATTTTTCACTGGAATTGCGCTGAGCGTTAAGGCGAGCCTCATATTGCGCAATTTTAAACAATGCTATACGATAAGAAGATGAATATCTCAATAATATTCAATTTTTTTAGACTTTGCAACATTATCTAGCAAAGCAAGTCACCATACGTTATCGTAAGAAACCATCATTTAAGAAAACAAGGACTTCAGGGCTGAAAGCTCCAAAAAAAAAGTCATTGCAGTGGAAAAAAAAAAGAATTATATGAGTAAAATGGCATGAATTTTCAAGAGATATTTCTAGGAACTAAGCTGGCATTAATTCTGGATTAAGTAGATGAATATAGACATAACATGCACCTTGGCATTCTACAGGAGCTCACAATTAGGATCTTTTGGTATGCTGAAACAAAATAGATAAGTAGCAGCAATCAACTGATGCATGTACAGCGTATGCCCAGTTGTTACAAAGTTGTAAGTTTGCGAAAATTGAATGTACTAATTTGTTTATTCCAATACTGACAGTAATCGTAATAAGCAAACATTGAACAGCATTAAAAGGAAAGAGAAATGCAAAAGAAATATGATCATCATAGTAGCTTAAAATCATCATAAAACAGGAAACACCAATAATGGTAATATTTAAACAACTAGAACAGGAAGCAATTCTGACTGATGCTGGTCCGCTCAAAACATGGAAAATAAAAACTTAGCAAATCTCTGGTCTCTTTCAAAAACCTGAAATAGATGATGCTAAAAGGCCGCCTAAATCTAGTTCATGCGCCTGATAAGCTCGTTGATATAATCTTCACGGTTTCCAGCATCTCCACCTTCAACATAATGATTCCTCTTCTTCTTTAGTCCTCCAAGTGGTGCCTTCAGCTTAAATGGCCAAAGAAAGTTATTGGCCTCCTTAAAATGAGGCCCTACAGAAAAAATTTCATGAATGAGGTCCTCAATGCATATAATGTCGTGCTTTCCTAGCCCCTGAAAAAAAAAAAGAAAAAAGAAAAAACAAGAGTTAATAAAAATATATAAACAAGTCAGACATGCCATTTTACAGAGCATTTATACAAGATGTATAAATCGTTACCTGCTCAATTATGCCATTGTTAGTTAATGGAATCCTTTGCTTGTTCAATTTACCATATCCCCTCTTGTATATCAATTCCCTTACGCTTTTAAGGTTTGGATAACTGAAACATTAGATAACAAATGATCACATATCTACTAGACAAATAAATACTAAGACCTTTCAAAATAAACAAATGAAATTGATCAAGGAGACAAAGAAAAGATACCCATAGGTGACATAAGGCTCCACCCTGCGGAGCATATTAATAGTAGCTTTGTTCACTTTCAAGAAAACTCCATTAAAAATCTGAGGAATATGGAATGTAATAGATAAATCACGTTGGATTTATGGGGCTTGGAAGTGAAACTACTTTCAAGTTTTTTGCATATAAACCTGTCTCAGGCGCAAAAGCTGCAGGATCTTCTTAGTTTTCGGATGCATGGCATTGATCCTACATAGCATCAATTACATAAAAGAAAGTTCTAACAACAAATGCGTAGCCAATTAATCGGCCAATCACATTATTGAGTTATGCTAATAGAAAATTACAATATCAATGGGATATAAAGCAATAAGTGCTAACTGATATTACCAGCGATTAGAAATATAAGGAAAAGACGACTAATTTATGAATGAAAGAATAAATTAGCATCATAATGTAAAAATAGTGAAAAGGAAGGTGCACCCGCGGATTCTGATAATGAACAGAAGCTTCGCCTCGGGGCAAACGTAGAAGCCTCCTTTCAACCTAGCCTCGCGCTTTAACTGGATCAGCTCCCTCTCCTGAAAAAAAAAAAGAAGAAGAAAATTCATAGGAACAAGCCGGAAAGCAATAAATATAACAGCAGAAAGGGATAATCTTTGGCCTTCTCACTTGCTTCTGGTATTCCTTAGCGTACTGCTCTGCCCTCTTAAAAATGAGTTTGCGATTCTCGCGGTTTTTCTTCCTCTTCTCGTCGAGCTTCTGCTTCTTCTCTAGAGCCCATTGCTCCTCCCTCTTGCGCTTTTTCAATACGGACTCGGGGATCACGGATTTCGCCTCCGCCTCCGACATTTCTCAAACTGCAAAGCTTACCTTAGATTAGAAAGAAGATGAATGAATCCCCAGATCGTCGAGGTGAGATCGAAGTGAATGCTAGGGTTCGGATGCTGTTACCTAGTCGGCTCCCTCTCGAGCGCTGTGGCTTTAGATCCAGAGATAAATGACGACCGAGTTCGACAAAAGGACGCGCAGCAGCGGCTCGAAGGATTTCGAGAGGTAGAAAAAAGTGATCCAACGGTGGGTGATTCGCGATGATTCTTCAACGCAATCTTAAACGTAGGATTTTGCAGTTTATGCTCTTCTAGGGTTTGGCCGGTTTGGGCCGCTGTGGAGTGGGTTGGGCAGGCGGGAGGGCACGGTTCGCGCCTTACGGGTCTGTCCATACATATGAAAATTTTTATTTATGTGTCTCACAACATTTAAATCTTTAAATTATATAAAAAATATCTAAAATAAAATACTCATATACTTGGATTGAATTTAGTTACTAAAGTGGTGCATAATAAATATAAATGGGTAGGCTTTTGATATATAAATACAATTGAATTTTGTGATATGCAATATAAAACATAAAACATGGACGATGAATTTCATGATGAAATTTAAGATGTCTCGAGGCATTTGAATTTTTTAAAAGTTTTTTTTTTTACCAATTTCCTTTTAAGGAGAGTAAACCTGAGATTAGGAGACTAAGAAAATTAGTATAAATTTTAGTATTGACATTGGAAGTCAAAGTTGGTGTAAGAAATACGCATCGATAAATATACAATGAAATTGTGGGACGTGCATTAGCCTTATAAGCAATGATATTAATTAATGACTCGCACCAACCTTATAGGCGATAACATATATTAATGATATGCATTGACCTTGTGAGTGATGGCTCGCGCCAATATTATTGACAACAAAATTGATGTGCTTTCGATTAGTATTGATGATATGTATCAACCTTATTAATCTTGGCATATGTTCACATTTACTAGTGATTGTGGATGGGAGACTATAATCAAGTGACATAATGGTTATAAGAATGCTATTGCATTGTAGTGGTTGGGATAATGTATTCTGTTGATGGTGATCTGAAGATCGTAATAAAGGTGATAGTGGTTGGAGATTGTAGTCAGATAATGATAATCGTGAAATCATAGTCAAGCGACAACAAAGATGATAGTCAATAAACGACGTTCGGGAGATTGTACTTAGGCCATTGTGGTTAATAGATCGAAGTTGGGCAATGGTGATTAGGAGAATGCAGTCGAACAATATTGATTGAGAGAAGGTGACAAGCTGTAGTATGTTGATTGATTGAGGCTTTGTTTGGGACAGCTTTCTTATTGTTTTCTAAAGCAGCTTTTCAGTGCAGAAATTCTTTAAACTTAAATTTTATGTAATAACAAGCTGCTTTAGAAATCAGTAAGAAAGCTATCCCAAACGAAGCCTGAATGATTATAGTCAGACTTATGGAGATAGTGGTTGGATGATGTGGCAATGAGGCTGTTTTTGGACAATGATGTTTAAGCTATTTAGTCAGCTGACTTTAGTCAGACTTAACGACCCGAATTTCTAAAAATAATTAAAAATGAAAAATATGAAATTTTGTTTAAATTGGAGCACAGTAGCGCTAATCCTTTGAGCACAATGGCGTTAGGCTTAGAGTGCAACTATGCCAGAAAACTCCATCGTGGCATTGAAGCCTCTGTTTGTACAATAATTCTGAATTTGACGTGCAGCGATGCGACATTGATTGACGGTGTTGCGATGCTACCCTCAAAAAATTATTTTTTGTATTATATTTTTCCACCCACTATCCCTCATGTCCCCCAGCCATTGTCGGTGCAGAGCAAGGGAGAGAAGAAGGGAAGAGGGAAGGAGGAGAGAGAAATGAAATTTTGAATTTTTGGTCTCCGAATCACTTTTTTGTTTTTACAAAAAATTATTCAGATTGAGATAGATTATTCTTATCCTAACTCTATTTTCAATGGTTTTGATTTTGATCAATGAATTCTCCTCATTTTTTATTTTACTATATTTTTTAGTTTTATTTAACTATTACCGCACAACTTTTTGCATATTATCATACTGATTATCATAGACATTCTGATTGTAACATTTATGAATTTTATTGGGTAAAATCAAAGTTATTGAATTTTATATGATTTACACTGTATAGAAAATGTCTTTTTATTTAAGTATATTATTAATACAAACATTGAGAATGAAAATGAGTATGTGATTGTATAATATATGGTTATTATTATTATTATAATACTATGATAATAATCTGTGTGAGGATAAATAAAATATGGTTTCATTAACATTGATTGGAGACTAACTGACCTATATAGGATGGTGGACCCATAGGCTTTCCTTTAAATATTATATTTTGGTGTTATTATTTATTGATTCACGTGATAATGATTAAGAGTTATTACTATGTCAATTGGTAAAGAGTAAGAACTCTGTTTACTAAGACAACGGGATACTAATACGAATTTCTGCTTGCTGGAGAAAAGCCAATTAATTAAGACTTTTTACTTGTGTGACTACTGAAATACATGTTATTGATTCATTATTATTATTATTGTATGATTTTATTGCTTTACTGTAACTGTTTACTGATTTACTGTCACTCTATATATTTACTGTTGTTGTTGTTACGCCCCAAGGATCTCAAGTGAAAGAATTTTTTTATTCTTATTTCTTTGCATACTATTATCTTATCAATCTCATTATATTTATTCATCAACCAGATCGATAAATATTCAGAGCTGATTAATTGTATTACATAAAATAAATAAATAATGAAAAATATAATTCATATTATTATAGTAGTCAATATTTATATCATGTCAATAGAGTCTAAAATAATATATATAATTGCCTTCATAGGTTATAAAAGAATATACATAAACTAGATCAAGAACCGAAAAAAAAATTAAAACATCATCATAACTAAGCTTCAACCCATGGGATTCTTACCTTTACCCGAAATTATATAAATAACAAGCATGAAAGCCTATGAAGTAACCAAAGTCTTACAACTGAAATTAATGCAATAAGAAGAGAAATAATATACTGTAAATCATATAATGAAATCTATGCATTAATATTTATACCAATTATCTATATTAATTACTCAGTTTTTAACACATCACATCTTAGTCTATTACATCATCAATCATAGTATCCATAAAATAGTATAAGTGTTAGTTATATTATCAGTATCAATATCAATATTCTCAATGTTAGTTATAGTAACAGTAATAGTAATCACTAATCAGTAATAATAATCAGTATCAATACCGTGTAAGCTACATTATCAATAACAATAAGGAGTAATCAATGATAATAATCAGTATCAATACATTATTCAAATATTCAGAAGAGGGTATCTGATCTTGCTTTTGCACATATAACTCTCAGTCAGTCGCTCCTTATGAGTCTCAATTAATGAACTCCTTATAACTCCCCTTGAAATATGTGATTGTGTCATAACTCAACCATACCATAACATGTCCTATCATGTTGAGTTGTGACAGATAAATCTTAAGATCTAATTTTAGAATATTTTAGATTATCTTCTAATTATTTTAAATAAATTATAGACTACATAGTTACTAAACATCCATATGATTTTTTTATTTCATCAAAATATATCTACATTATAATACATGGTTACATGTAGAAGCTACATAACTAAAGAATAATCAGTATCAGTATCGTGTAAGCTACATTATCAATAAAATAAGGAGTAATCAATGATAATAATCAGTATCAATACATTATTCAAATATTCAGAAGAGGGTATTTGATCTTGCTCTTACACATATAACTCCCAGTCAGTCGCTCCTTATGAGTCTCAATTATTGAACTCCTTATAACTTTCCTTGAAATATGTGATAGTGTCACAAACTATGACATGTCCTATCATATTGAGCTGTGACAGATAAATCTTAAGATCTAATTTTAGAATATTTTAGATTCTCTTCTAATTATTTTAAATAAATTATAGACTACATAGTTACTAAACATCCATATGGTTTCTTTTACTTCATCAAAAAATATATATATACTATAATACATGGTTATATGTAGAAGCTACATAACTAAAGAATAAATTAGTTATGACTATACGAAAATCAAAATATAAATACTTATAAAGTCAGATCTGATCCTAAACTATTAATCAACAATCTTCTTTTCTTTCCTAAGACCTGAAAATCAGAAGCAAAATCACAGTGAACAACAACAACTCAGCAGGCCACATAAACTGATCTAAAATTTTAAAATTCTTTTATTAAATATTTTGCTGAATATTTAAAAGTAGTTAATTATAGTTTAATAAATCAAAGTGTTGAGAAATAGAATAGGAGCATAGTAGTTATCTAATTATTTAAATGACAATACTGAGCAGATAAATAAATTATAATTCATATCATAGAGCAGTTCATATCATATTTCTTTGACTCAGATAAAATCTCAAAAGATTTTGACCCCTTATAACTCTTTTTTGTGCTTATAGCACTAGAACATGCCTGCAAGCATCAAAATATGACTTATAGTCATCAGAACATTCCTTATAGGCACCATAATAGTACATACACAAATAAAATTTTAAAGAATTATGGTCCCTTATCTCTCCCAACAGATATAATTTAATCACATGTGCACATTTCTTATCATATTATAGTGGTTAAAATATAATTGAGCATGTATCAGAATTGCACAGTTTTCTATGACGATAGGTATCACAAGCCCTACTAAGAAAAAATATACATTTTTCAAAAAAAAATCAAATTATTAGAAATTATGTAAAATAATATTTTAAGATTTTTATCGTACTATATCACTATTTTTTTGAATCCAAATAATTTTCTATTTAATAAAAAATCCATCAATTTCAAAACTCCATTTGCAAAATTTAAAAAAAATATTCAAAATATGTGTGATCTTAATATCTATAAAATATAAAAAGTTACGCAGTAAAATTTTTACCATTATAAAGTTATTTGCATTTTTCGCTAATGAAAGTAAAATTTTAATAAAAAAATTTGACAAAAATTGCATATTTTTTAAAATTGAGATTAACATAATATGACTTATCTCGATCCGGATAACTTTTTAAACTGGGCTAACGGTTGAAAACGACTCGATGCGACTAAAAATCCTCTTCTTCCTTCCCAAATCGTCTTCTTACAACATTTTCTAGTCAGGTCAAGACATGTCACTTCATATGCTGAAACTGTAGCCGACTACTTATAACTCTCAATCAATCTCCAGTTTCTTATGACTCCAGCTAGTGGACCATACAAATCTTAAAGAGAGTACATTATGTTATCCTATCATATATCAATACATCATATTTAGACTAATAGCAATATTACATTCTTGTATAACTCAATCATATTAATTATTTCAGTACATATTACCTTATAGTCTTATCATGTTAGATCACAATACAATACTTTACAATTTATTTCTAGTCTGTCTTTTTTTCACATTTACATAGAAATTATTTTGTACATATTTAATCGTTAAAATATAATAAAATCATATCATATTATTCAGAATGATTAAATCTATAACATATCAAAAGTTATATGGTAAAAGCTTAAGAAATTAGGAGATAATATATTTTTGACAAATTTAAGAGAGAGAAACCATTATAAATCAAAATTATTGAATATAGAAGTAAGAAGATGGTAGCCTTGTGTCGCAGTGCTCAGACCCAACACCACAGCGTTGTATGTTGAATTCAGCTATTATAGAACATAGACTCAAACGCTGCAGCGACATTTTTTGGCATCGCTGTGCTCTTAAACCTAGCTCCGCGACCCTCACAAGTATAATGCTGAAGTGCTCCAGTTCAAACAGAAATTCAAAATTATATATTTTAAAATATTTTTTATTTTTGAGTTGTTATAACTATACTGACACTATTACCGATAAGACATCAATATTGTTTGATACTGCTATTGATTCACTGTACTGATACTGAGAATGTAACATACTGAGCCCGCGATATATTGATCATGTGATTAAGATACTGATTTGACACTGATATAGAATAATTGGTTCGCATATGTATACAATTATAGGGTTTTACTACATTGATATGATTTTGACAGTTTTTACCGATACTTTAATTTTACTAATTTATACAATTTCGTTACTAATTGATAATACTTATACGATGACTACTTTATCTATTCCACGCTCATACTAGTTTATTGGTTTTCCCACCATACTGTTTTACTGGCTTTCATACAATATTATTTTACTGGCTATAGACTTTACTGCTACTGCATGTGTGTTCTACTATTTCTGCATCGATTCATGATCACATGATTGCTACTGCTATGAATTGATTAACGACGTACATACTACTTCTTTATCATGTTTTGAGTCAAATGTAGGATCGGATGACCTACTGGGCTTTTTAGCTAATTATACATGGTTTAAATGATTTCAAGTCAGGTTAGAGAATCAAGTGTGTGAGATTGATCAAATAAGGATTCTCCAATTTTACTGTTACTTTATTTCTTTCTATCTTCTAGCTATTCTTTTGTACTTAGGACTAATGATGATAAATTATATTTACATAATTCTTGAGTATTTTATATAATTTTGAAATAAGAATACAAATGTATTTTAATGTTTTGATTACTAGTTTTGTTTTAGCTGATATTATTGATAAAAGAGAAATAAATAACTTTGATGTTAATTTTAAAAGATCATAATAATATTGAGATATTACACAGGCGATGATGACGATCAGACTATGATAATCGAGTGGTGGTAATCCAATAATGAAGGTTGGGCTACTATTGTTATGCAATGATGATGGTTAGGTGATATTGGTTAGACGGCATAGGTTGGGATCTAATAGTTCCACGGCGGTTCTTTAAGATGTAATAAAAAAGTATTTTCTTTGAGTTTAATTTTAAAAGCTGTTGTTTTTCAATGGCGTTAATATATAATTTTGATTAAATATAACAAATTAAAGCGGGAAATTTCCATGTCGCTATAAATGCCGGACGCGAATTGGATGTAAAGTGGAGCACGGTACTCGGATCCGACCCGTTAAGAGTACCACAGAAACACGATATGCCGGATCCACATCGGATGCAAAGTGGAGCACGGTACTTGGATCCGACCTGTTAAGTACCCGCACAAACACGATATAGTATCATTCGTTCTCTCCCACTCCCACGTATCTCTTTCCCTTTTCCCTTCATCCTTGTTTGCCGCTGATCTCGCTTCGATGGCGCATCGGCTGCTCCGCGACGCTCAGGCCGACGGCTGGGAGCGCTCTGACTTCCCGATCATATGCGAGTCATGTCTCGGTGATAACCCCTACGTTCGAATGGTACGTATTTACTCCTTCGCTTCTCTATTATTTTATTTTCTGTAGTCGTCTCTTTCTTCTGCAAAGAATAGCCAAATGTTGAGGCAAAACCCTGATGTGCGGCATGTGAAGCTAAAACCTAATATTATATCTTCTTTTGCTTATCATAGATGATTAGTTTTGCTTCAGGTCAGATTTTTCCCTTCATTTTTGGAGGATCTTTGTTGTTGGAATCGTGCTTATCCTTTTAGTTTTTATCTAACAGAACGGCACAATCTCCTTTGTAATGAGATTGTTAACTGATTGCTAGTAATCACTATGTTTTTAACCTTTTAATTATGCGGTTCCATGCATCTGAGGCGAAACGCTGAATCAGCCTTTCTGGTACTTTCACTACTGTATTTGATGGTATCATAGAAGTTCATGATGTGGAATGGATTAACTATTTGGGCTGATTGGTTCCAACTTTTGAGCAGGATTTCAGTTGGATTTGAGCTAATCCTTTGAATAGGTTTACAAGGCAGATAGCTGAATTAAATTCTGAATTTAGCAGTATTTGATAAATCACGGCTCAATCCTGGAAAATCTTGGTTTAAAGAAATGCAGACCAACATCATTCAATAAATCTCTTTAAATACTCCAAATCTCTCAATCTGCAATCAATCAGTCCAAAGAGTTGGTTTGATTTAAGAATTCGAAAATCAAACAGTTCTACCTTCAGGATTTACGAAATCCCATTAAAACCTATTTGAATAAGATTTATCAAATCTTGATTTATTAAATCCTGCATTTAACGAATCAGGCCCGAAGCTTCATAGCCAGTTTAAACGGCTAACCATTCCAGTGTGAAGAGCTTCATTAGATTTCTAAAATTTAAATTCTTCTTTTGATTTTCTTATGTGAGATCATGCATATAATCTTATATAACCATGCACTCTGCCTATTTCTATCTTTTGTGCAGACCATAGCACACTATGACAAAGAGTGCAAAATTTGCACTAGGCCTTTCACGGTCTTTAGGTGGAGGCCAGGTCGTGATGCACGGTTTAAGAAGACGGAGATTTGCCAGACATGTAGTAAGCTAAAAAATGTATGCCAGGTTTGCCTCTTGGACCTGGAATATGGTTTGCCCGTACAGGTCCGTGATACAGCACTGGCTATAAATTCCAATGATGCCATCCCGAAGAGTGATGTCAATAGGGAATACTTTGCTGAAGAGCATGACCGGAGGGTATGTTGCGCAAGCTTTTTTCTCTCTTGGACTTTTTGTTTGGGATGATTATTTAATAATCTATTTCCCACAATCATTATTGTTCTTAAAGGGTACCCAGACTAATATTTTTTTGGCACACCACTATATGCATAAACCTGCAGCTCAACGTTTCAGTTTTGCATTTATTGCTTAGTATTATTTTGTAGCTATAGCGTAGTTATTGTGCTTCATAGAATGTATAGTGTATGATATATGGCTGTGTCACCATTGTTTTGTCTTGTCGAAATGCAGTGGGTGTGTATACTGGGTATGGATTGTGTTCTGTGACCATTGTTGATTTGGCCTCTCGTTTAACATGATGCTTATTTTATGTCATGTGTTTGAGGACTTCTTCAGACTCACTGATTTGCAATCAAGACCATATAGATGATCTTGAAATCAACTGAGACAAGGGCTTTAAACTGAGGCTATTTCCAAAATGTTAATTTATGTCTGCTAATTATGTTTAAACTTAATGTCTTCCATGTTTTAGAAGCTTTATATTATAGATTGTGTTGCCTTCACTTTTTATGTATTAAAGGAGCAAGAAGCAGTTGATGCATGGCTATGATATTAGCATGAAGTCTACCATACCTTTAATCTTACTTTTTCAATGATAATTTGTTTTTAGGCAGGCAATGTCTAATTGAAAGTGGTAGCATTCATCATTAGCTATGAGCCCAATGATTTAAGGTCGATTTTATGAATCATCTTTATTTTTTGTTTCTGTGAAGTGATTCTAGTGGAACTAAACTTATTTTTCACAAATCTCTTAAACAACTTCCATCCAATCATCCATGTTGCCTTAGTTCCACCCTTCTTCCATCTTGATACTTCCGACCTTCATTTTGTTTGTAACATGCCTTCTATTTGATTCAGTAGATAATGAATATCCATTTTGATTTGTAAAGCAACAGCAATAGTGTTGGCTTTGTAAAAATTTCCACGTTAACATTAATTACTATTTCTTCTCATTGATTTTTTGTTTTCCTTTCAGTTTTAACCCTTTCCCCTGAATCCTTCCATGCTTCAATGATTTTACTCTCCTCGGCATCATCTACATTTTTATTGTTCTATTTATATCTAATCTTTATGTTCCATTTTAGTTGACGTGGACAAGCTCCATCTGTTCATTTGGCAGTTGTGATTGGTCCATAAGGTTCTTGGAGGCCCGTGAAGTTAAGGTAGCGTTGTTTAATCTCGTTTTATTCGGTGGATGATGCTGGGTCGTACTTAATGCCACCTGTGGACTAAGAGCCCGTGGGGAGAATGTAATGAAGTTCGAGTACGAGGGAAAAAGAGTGAAGACGGGAGATAATATGGATCTAGACAAAATCTTTATTATCTAAGCTAGAGATACAATAATAATGAAAGTGAGAGCTCTAAAATATAGAGCTTTTTAAGATAGGAAAGGAGTATGAAACAACATCTCTCTTGTTTTGCGGGTTTAATCATGTAGTCTCTTGTGTTCTTTTTTTGCCTCCTTCCCTTCTCTTGAGCATCCTCTTCTTTTTTATAAGGTTGAAAAGGTACATGGAGTATGTTCTGGGTATGATGGCCATCCCATTAGTTTTTATTGTAACTCGACCGTCGGTGTCGAGTGGGATGACGATTGAGAAATGCGAGCCAAGCGAGCTTATGGGAACTTGTCGACATTAATTGGAACTTGGTCCGGGATCCCCTATTGAGATGAAAAGGGACCAGTATCGTTTAAGCGTAGTCAGGAGAATAGACAGGTGTGAATATCTGATCTGAGGCTGCCCCATTGAGATGAGAAGAGGTGAGTAGCATCTTGATGGGACCTTCAGGTCAACCCGGTTGTGAGAGATGTTTGTAGAGGTGACATGTGTGGTTAAGCTCCTTTGAAAGAGGTGTTCGGTGTTGGTCCTGGTTCATAGTGCTTTAGTGTTAAGCTCCTTCCTGGCTCCTGAGCGAGTCTCTCGAACGAATTATTCCGAGAGAGGAGTAGGTCCTCCTTCCACTTGACTCGAATGTAACCTGCAAGACACCTGCAAACGGGTACTTGCATAGATAGTCATGGGTGTACTAGTGTGACACCCATTTTAGCAAAGAGTAATAATGTCAAAGAGCGGAAAATGTAATTTTAAAATTATATTTAGTAATCTCTTACAATTCCAATTGGCAGCAACAGCTGCCACTCTATGGAGTGTGAAGCTACTTATGGAACATTAATATTGTGTTCACTGCTAAACCTATTAGTTGTTCACTTCCTTCCTTCTCCAGATTTTGGGGGAAAGCGTTCTACAAGAAATATTGATCTGTTTACAGTAGGAGATGTTACCATCCTTTTGTTCTTAGTAAACTCTTTATATGCATCCAATTAGATTCCCAAGTCTTGAGTGACTTCTGTATTTGCATTTTTTTCTCTTAAAGCTAGGCACTTGCTGCTATGCGGCAAGTATGTGGTTTATTAAGATAGATACATGGTGTCGTATATGGTTGAGAATGTGTAGATAACCAGTATGGTAGAACTTATTTTTCTTTTCCATATAGATTGGTTATTACGTTTAATTAATCATCCACAAAGCATTATTGGTTAAATGCTATCAGATGATACCTATGTTTTTTTTTTGGGGGGGGGGGGGGGGGGATATGTGTCAATTGAGCATTTTTTTTTCTTTTAAGTTCAAACCACATAGTGCAAAGTAAAGCGATACTTTGATTTCCGCAAGCAAATTCCTTACATTATTCATGCATGTCACAAAAATTCCCCAAAAAATGTTTAATTAATTTTATATAAAATCAAACTACATTATGAAGCCAAGTTAGGTAGAATATTGAAATTATTGGGATGTTAGTACTGAAGATGATGCAATGTACAAGAAGCATTTGACATTTAAAGGACAGGCCTGCGGTGTCACTTAGTCTATTCGACTTTTGTGTTGGCTAGGTTTAGCTTAATTAATTGTTGTGAGCCAAATTTGACGAGCTAATGAGTCAAGTTTGATCTAGCCTCGACTTGACTTATCGGCTTGTGAGTAGACACATTTAAAAAATATTAATATAAAATGCATAGAAAAATGTTAAAATGCATGGCTTTAATATAAATTTATTAGAAATAATATAAAAATCTTTCTTGGTCGTTTCAATTAATATTTCTTTTTAATTTCTCATTCTTTTTGTCATTTTACTGTTGCATCTACTTGGAACTTGGATCATTTTCTTTTTTATCCAAAATAAATTAGCCAAATCATGATAGGCTTAAGCTTATAGAATTGAGATCAAGCTTGAAATCAATTAATTTGTCGAGCTTAAGATGAGGGAGCTTGGCTCGACTTGTTTACTCGCTAGCTTCTATTTTTTATAGGTCATGGGTTTAATTTATAGAAATAGCTCTTTTGTAATGGATGGATAAGGCTATATACATAAACCCTTTCCTAGGCTTGACTTGGAGAGATGATAGAGTATGTTTATTTGAAAGTTTAACTTGCCAACAATTGCTGTCTTCATCGATAAAAATGTTGAAAAAAAGAAATGTATATAAATACCATATAGCAAGCAAGCCAATATCAATGATGAAGAAATAGTGAATCTATATTTTGATACAGTTTCTTCTTATCATGAAAACACCAACTGGTTAAAAACTTACAATACTAACAAATATAAATAGCAGTGGAGATAAATAATCAAGCAAGTCAATTTCATTGATGAAGAATTAGATAATCTATAATTTGACCTATGTTTCATTTTTCATTAAAAACAACTGGTGTTTAAAAACAAACAATAATAAAAAATATAAATGGTAATGGAGGTAAATAAAGAAGCAATAATAAGATCTTCAACAAGAAAATATGAAGAAAATCTTGCAAATGACCCAAAGTTAAAAAATAACAACTTGTTTTCAGTTTTATTTAATTTTATTATTAGAATTACCTTTATTTTTTAGGTGTAATGACACTTTACCCCTCATTTGGTTTATCATAAGGGCTATATAAACCCACATGTGATTTAAAAATATGCACATATCTTTCATGTTCTTTAAAAATATAAATATAATCCCTTTGCACCCTTCAATAAATTGTCAGTCGTCTTTTCCAGCTACGATAAGGATAAAAATGTTATTACCTTAGTACCTCCCTCTACTAAACTTTTTATGTCGAAAAAAGGTGGCTTGTCCAATAAGGTCAATGACCACGAGTATGGATAGAAATGTCGTAGACTTGCTAACCTTATCTGATTGGTCCATAATTTGCCAAGCTCTTCTTGCCATCATTGATTGTGAAAACTTCTAGTTCCTCTTTGCAATAAAGTCATAATTAAGGTAATGAAGGGCAGCAAGGTTTCAGTGAACATTCTAGGAGCTAGAACCAATCGCACTAGAATCTACGAAGGCAGATATAGATATGGTCTTCCAATTCCTTTGCTCCCTTCTCAACATTGCTGAGCCCACCAACCTCAATGTTGGCTTCATCTTTGACAAGAATGTCCTGCTTTTCACCTTGCCCTTCAAACTCTTTTGCATGATTTGCAACACCCGTGAGGTTCTGTCCATGATCTACATTTCCTCTCTTTAGGCAAGAACATCTAGTTCTCTCCATCATCTTGAATGGAAAATATAATTGAGTCACTTTAATAAAAATACTTAGGGTTATATGTATATTTTCAAACAATTTGAATTTAATTGCCAATTATGATAAACCAATATGGGTAACATATAATTAACTCTTACATTAAATTAGTCGATAGAATTTTTAGGAGTTATCTAAGTTTTGATTCAAAATAGCTTAATTTTATCCTATAACCCCTACTTTTGTAAGTGTTGAATAGTTATTTAGATTACTGAATTATGAATAAATGTGAAAGTTTCCCTCTTTATTAGTTTCACTGTTTTCTATCTCAACATATGGTTATCTTCCCCTTGATTGTATTCTCTCTCTTCATGCTTTCTTGCTTCATAGAAAACTGAGGTTTTGAACTCTCTCTTATCTTTATCCACCTACAATTTTATCTCTTTAGTCATATTGTATATTGATAAAAATAACTTGAATTCTCTCTCAGACATGCACCCCAAGGCAGATTGAAAAAGTATTTTTCTCTCTTTTGGCATGAATCCCAAAGCTTTCTTATGAGTTTAAGGAAGAATGCAAATTTGTGAGAAAAAAATGAAAAGAAAAAAGAAATTCATCATTATGGATTTATCAATTTGACATCAAATCATTTCTTTTTATCCATCAATCTGGCATCTGAGCTGAATTTATTGATGGTATTTGCATCTAAATCTCAGCCACTCATATTCATCCCCTTATTCCACACCACCATGTCATCTATAAAGTTGAGTATGTAAGATGCATCAATTATGTTTAGAAGATATATCACAAGCATAAAAATTTGCCGGTAGATTTATCAAGTTTCTGTTAATATTATGGATATAATTTAGATATCAAACATTAAGTAAAGTTGATATAAGTTTGTCCCATAATAATTGGTCAAAATATTGCTTAAAAATGCTAGACGAGTTGTTGAGGAACAACATAATTATCATGCGTATGACTCATAATTACATTGAATCATATTATTAGTGTGGCTATATTTAAATTCTGACAATAATTTTGATATTAAAAACTAATTTCAAGACATATGAAGATTGAGGTATGTGAATGCTATCAATATTCTTGTGATGACTACATGATGATTATGGATGCAATATTTACAATTTTCAAAGACATTTCCGCATAATAATAGATATATTATGCATCAATTTTTTAAACTTTAAAAGGTTAGAAACCTATATTAATTTTGGATGCGCAAGCATCTGTATATTTTCTTACTATTCAAAAATCTTATCCTTGTATCGAGTTTGTCCATGAAGATGATTGTTTTGATAATTTAATTTTTGCGAATGAACTTGATGATGACGATTAATCATCTGTAATCAAACTTCTTGTTGAACATAAACTAAGGTTATAACATCTATTCCTGAGCCTAAATCATAGATCGTTCTCATTTTTTCATTGAGATTGAGAGGTTTTCTATTATTGTTTTTTATTGATATGAAGAAACAAGTTAATCAACGTATTATGATATTATTGTAAGGTGCTTATCAAGATATGTGGGTTGATCCACATGTTCCAAATGTTTGGCTCTTCTTCATTAAAAGAACATATTGAGTTTGTGTTATCACTTCTATAATTACTATGTTAACTATTATATTTTGTATGATATTGTTATAAGAAAGATGCATGTAAATGTTTGGATTTAAAGCCTCTAGATTCTACTTCTTATGTTCAAACTTTGGATTGCACCTTATGATATAGGAGATGCCCATGACTAGCTCCACGGCCTCATCCACCAAGAAGACCAAACTTCTAAGAAAGGATTTCTGCATAACTCTTCAAGAGAAGAGTTCTGTTTGCTTCAGGGGAATTGATGCAATATAAGAAGAATATTTCAGAAATATCTTAATCTTTTTAATTATCTTTGGATTTTTCTTTCAATTTTATTTAATTGATTGTTAGGATTATCATTATTTAAATTAGATGATAGAATTTTTAGTAGTTATTTATATTATAAATAAATTTGAAATTAAAAGTAGTTTGATTTTAAATTTGATTTTATATGATACTATTTTAAGATAAACGTACGATGCACCTAGACGTTCGGATTTGAAGCCTCTAGATTCTACTTCTTATATTCAAACTTTAGACTACACCTACTGATATAAGAGATGCCTATGAACTAGCTCCATTGTCTCGTCCATTGTGAAGACCCAACTTCTAAGAAAGAGTTTCGGCATAATTTTTCAAGGTAAGAGTTCTATAAGCCTTAGGGGAATTGGTGCAACACATGAAGATTATTTCTAAAATATCTTACTATTTTGAATAATTTTAGGATTTTTTTCTTTCCATTTTATTTAATTTGATTATTAGAATTATCATTATTTTAATCTAGATGATGGAATTTTTAGGAGTTATTTATATTTGAATTAAATTTGAATTTAAATTAGATTGATTTTAACTTTTAACTTTATTTCTTTAGCTATGATTTAAATTATTCGAGTATATATTGACATCAAATATATATATAGTTTTATAGTGTATTGAAAGAGGCTGTTTTTTTATTCGTATCTTACAATGAAGTCAACATACCCATCGTTGATACGCTCTCCATTTTTATGAAATTTATATGATAGGTGCAATTGGTTGGAACTTCTTAGGGAAGCAAAATTTAGGCATACTTCATGGAATCATGGGATGTTGTCATGGTTTCAGGTTTAATCCACTGTCATGCTAGGTATTAAGTTTGCTATTTGAAAAAAATTTCCAGGGTAAGTACCAACCATATAAAATAACCAATTCATAAACATTTGTGTCTAAATTCTCATGCCATCAGGTCTTTGGAACATAGCATGACTTCAATTTGATAATTTTTTCACATCATTAACACGAACACACAGCACATTTCATTCCTTTGATTTTCTTTATTTGGCCGAGTATTTTTTTGGGTACGTGTACCAGTGTTGTATCATTTGGAGGGAATGGATCATAATGTTTTGAATTTTCTGTTTGTAATAATACCAGATGCAAGTTTGTGGATTCGCAGCAACACCAAGTGATTTATTTTTACTAAATCTATCATTTTGAAATCTTTTCAGTCTTTTAAGTAGGGTGAGCTGTTGTGTAATATCACATTCATTTTACTTCTTGTTTATGTTGACCATACTGTTGAAATTGCTCGCCCTGCCTCGACACCTGCAGACACGCACACCGAAAAAAAATCCCACCACCAACCCCTCCATATATAATATCATCAATTAACTTTATTAAATGTATTTATTTTGTTCATTTACAGGCAAGAGCTGGAATAGACTATGATTCTTCATATGGGAAGATACGTCCAAATGATACCATTTTAAAGCTTCAAAGGACGACACCATATTACAAGAGAAATCGGGCACATGTTTGCAGTTTCTATGTGCGTGGAGAATGCACTCGAGGCGCTGAATGCCCTTACCGGCATGAAATGCCTATAACTGGAGAGTTGTCACAACAAAACATTAAGGATCGATATTATGGGTATGTATGCGTACTAAATCAGTCCTTTTTAATCGCCATTTGCCACTTTTCCATTGGGCATTGTGTTTCTTTAACACTGACATTATCAGATGAAATGATATTCATTCAAAGGTTTATTGATTGGGTTTTGTGGGCTGATTGTACTAATCCCGATACATTTTCCTATACCTTATTTCCATTTGGATTTTGAGCATGATGTGCTTCGCCAATTGATCATAAACCTTGTTAAATTATTTTCTGCGCTGGAATCAGTTTAAACCCATCAAGTTTGTATTTCAGTTCTGGTAATTCATGGTTTCTTATCATTTTCATGTTGAAATCCGCTTAGTTCTATTAATGTGATTCATGGCACAGTCCAGATTATTTTCTTTTGCTTATCTAGAAGTTATTTTGGAAAGTTATCATCTTAAGGGTATAAACATCTCCACCTTAGTAGAATACCTTTGTATAGCGTTATTTAACTACTACCTAAAGTTGGCTATTGGGAGGCTTTTTTAGCAAATAATGTCATTAATACTGAAACCAGAGGAATGACATGAAACCCCAAAACATTCTCAAAGTCAGAAGTCTTAAAGCCACCGACAACTTTATTTGCTCAATAACTTTAGAAGCAGGCGTGTCTAAACATCTCCACCTTAGTAGAATACCTTTATATAGCGTTATTTAACTACTAACTAAAGTTGGCTATTGGGAGGCTTTTTTAGCTAATAATGTCATTAATACTGAAACCAGAGGAATGACATGAAACCCCAAAACATTCTCAAAGTCAGAAGTCTTAAAGCCACCGACAACTTTATTTGCTCAATAACTTTCGAAGCAGGCGTGTCTAAACTCTAAACAAATTGCCCTTTTTAAAGAACATCTGTTAAAGGGATGAAACTATAGAACCATCTATAGAATATAGAATGTAGCTAAACTCATGGAAACTCCTCACATTAGAGATAGAAGTGAGAGTTGGCCAATGAAGGATTGCATTGAACTTTTGACGGATCTAGTTTAATGCCCTTAAAAGATGCCACAAAATCAAGAATGATCATTTTTGTCTGCATAATTTTTTTAAAGATTAATATACAACTTTTCGTACATTATTGGAAGCAATACTTGAGTGATCAAGATGATTGATTTCAATCGAGCTATAAATTGACATCTAATCATAGTACAACACTAGGAACTTACTATGAATGTCACAAGTATCTGATTCATCAATCTCTTGAAGGTACTAGGTACTTTAAAGAAAGCTGAAAGCATTAAAAACCATTTTTAAATTTCATTAAGGCTCATTTTCAAGTTTAAGGTTCATCACGTGTTATTATTTTTAATGAAGATTTTTATTGCTGATGAAGTTGCAACAAAAAAAAAAGAGTAAATTAATATGGGCCTAATAAAGCAATGAAAACAAGCCCATTTAGTCTTGTTGTGGTCTGATTAATTTTTTGTACTTGGCGATGACTGATTTATACCTTATTGATGGGCTTTACAGTGCAGCACGCATCCATTTCAGATTTAAAATATTTAAATATTTTATGCTTATTTTGATTTTGTTATGCTCTGTTCTTAGATGACTTCAACAACTTCTAATGTCTTGTTCAAGATCAAGCAAACAATTCATTTTATAATTGTGCAAAATAGTACATTGATTGTAAACTAATATATAAAGTGAGAATATCGTAATGAATGATTATTTTCTTAAAATTTATTCACTTCTATTAATAGAAGAATACTGGAAAAAGAGATTAACCCAATTTCAGGAATTCATGATTGTCCTTTGCATAATATTCATTACCTTTGGTTTGCATGTTTTTTGTGCAAGTTTGTGACAATTGCATGCAAAATTTGTCTTACTTTATGAAATGTTGATTCATATATATTGTACTCAGCCATCCCTTTGGGTTTTGCATTCTAAGGGCCTGTTCGGATGCCACTAGGATTTAATTTAAGTATGATTTTGTAAATCCTCTAAATCCGAATTTATTAAATCCTGAGGGTGTTAAATCCTTAAAACTGTTTGCAAAGAAGTATGTTAAATCGTTATAAATCCTATGACTTTGTTTGGCAATGTTATTCAGGATTTAAGGTGTCTAACTTATATGATATTTATATTTTAAATATGAATTGCTTATTAATATTAATTAACATCAATAAATTATAATTATGAATAATATAATTAGAAACTAATTTAATTATTTAATAACTTAGCTAATGATTTAAATACTAATTACAATATTAATTATCAAATTATTTATTTAGGTGTTATTTTAATAAATATTTTAATACTAATTATAATGATAATTATATAATTAATTATTTAATTATTATCCGAAAAATTAATCATTTAATTACTATTTACATTACTAATTATTTCATAAAATTTTAAATATAATTTTAATGAGTTTTAATTATTAATTATACTAATAATTATCTAATTAATCAGTAAAATATTTTATTACTAACTAATTATTTAATTAACATTTACATCATAATTTTCTAATTAATTATTTAATATTTCATCTATGATGCTGTTCCTCTTCTCCATTTCTTCGTTGCTGCCGCGTGAAGTAGAGTTTTGAAAGTGTCGCTTTGAGCTTCTCCGCCTCCGACGACGTTGTTGTCCTGCTTCGCGTGAAGCTTCTTCGCCTCCGACAACGACGTTGCTGTCAGATCGGAAGTCGCGATGGGAGCTCGCCGCGAAGGTAACGATATTTCTCCCATTTCGCGCGCTTCTTCGAAAATCTCCCAAAATGTTAGATTTACGAAATCCGGGATTTATGGCAAAAAAGGTCGAAAATACAGTGAAGTTGTGCTTAGACTTACTGTGATATTCAACTTTGCATTTTTTTGCATTTGGCAGGATTCAGCTCAAATCTTGTCTAAATTTGGCCTAACTCCTCCATCCAAATAGGCCCTAAGGGGGATTGGTCAAATATAAGATCTAATTCAAAGTTAGGTAACTTTTCTTTCGGAAGGAAAAATCTGATGACTTCAAACTACTATTCCAACCATAGAAAGTCAGGCTATTTCAAATTAAAACTAAAAAAATTATTATCTGTATTTAACACTGCCATTGTCAGGTCTCAAGTCCTAGATGAAAAAAGTGAAGGGTTGCGTTAGGTAATCGACAGATAGTGTAAAACTTATCGAATAATGATGACATGAATCCTTTAATACATTATGTGAATGTTAGGATATTTCTTGGAAGAGATGCGCTGTATGGCTTGAATACAATGAGAAGTGTGCAAGGGCCGCCGCATCGGCACCCGGATGCAGTGTTAAATAGGCAAGGGTTCTCACATTATAGATGGATGTGGGCAAAGAAGCTAGTCCATGAAACTTAAATTAGGTTAGGATCGTGGAATGTAGGTTCCCTTACAGGCAAATTAATAGAATTAATTGATATTATGATGCATAGGAAGATAAATATTTTATGCATTCAGGAAACTAAATGGATGGGAGAGAAGGCTAAGGAGATTGATAGTTTAGGGTTTAAACTTTGATATTCTGGTAGGAGTCGTACTATAAATGGTGTAGGTGTGAATATAGATAAGAGTTTGAAAGATAATATTGTAAAAATTGATGGAATTGGAGATAAAATTATAGCTTTGAAGATTATTGTTGATGATAAGATTACTAATATTATAAGTATGCTTTTCAAGTAGGTTTGGATATGTGCTCAAAATTAAAATTTTAGAATGATTTAGAAGAATTAATACAAAAGATACCTCTTGAAGAAAGAGTTTTTATTGGGGGAGATTTAAATGGACATGTTGGTAGAGAGGTAGAGGATTTTAAAAGCATTCATGGTGGCTATGGGTTTGGAGCGACTAATGAAGGTGGTAAGACTATATTAGATTTTGCTCTAGCTTATGATTTTGTTATTGCTAATACCTTATTTAAGAAAAGAGATGAACATCTCATCACTTATAAGAATGGATATAAAACTCAGATTGATTATTTTTTTGTAAGAAAAATAGATCGTTTAGATTGCAGAGATTGTAAAGTTATTCCGAGTAAAAGTTTATATACCTAACGCTGCTTGTTAGTTTTGGACTTTAAGATGAAGGGGCAGAATATGAAAAATATAGTATATCATTGTTCTAGGAGTAGGTAGTGACATTTAAAGGACTCTAACTAAAATATCTTTGAGAGTAAGATTCACGATCTTAAGATTTTGTCAGTGCATGAAGCTAATGTTATGTGGGAAATAGTAACTTGTAATATGAAGAATGTTGCAAAAGATGTGCTTGGAGTATCAAAAGGAAAAGCTTCTAATAGTAAAAATAGTTTGTGGTGGAATCAAAATGTGCAAGAAAGATTAAAAATAAGAAGTTATGTTATAAAAATTGGTTTAGATGTAAAAATTTTGAAAATTGGGAAAGATATGAAGTCGCCCATAAGGAGTCTAGGAAAACATTCTAAGATGTCAAGACTTTAGCTTTTAATGATTTATATAATAGATTTGATACTAAAGATGGCGAAAGATATATGTATAAGCTAGCCAAATAATGAGATAGGAGCGGTAAGGATTTAGTTCAAGTGAAGTGCATTAAGGATGAAGATCAAAAAGTACTTTTTTTTAGAAGAGAATATTCAACAAAGGTGGATGGGATACTTTACTAAGCTTTTCAATGAAGATTATGAAAATACGATTGACTTTAGTGACCTTAACTCTAAATGAAAATAAAGATTTTTGTTTTTGTCGGCGTATTACCAAAACTGAAGTTAGAGAGGCTTTAAAGAAAATGAAGTGTGGGAAAACTGTTGGACCTGATGGTATTCCAATAGGGTGTGGAAATGCTTAGGAGATGAAGGAATTTCTTAGCTTACTAAATTTTTTAATATTATTTTGAAGACTAAAAAGATGTTAGATGTGTGGTGAATGAGTATGTTGATTCCTATCTTTAAGAATAAAGGTGATGCACAAGATTGCGCAAATTATAGAGGAATTAAGTTGATGTGTCATACTTTAAAACTATGGGAGAGAGTTATGGTTACGACGTGATACTAATGTTTCTCAAATTTAATTTGGATTCATGCCGGGTAGGTCTACAATGGAAGCCATACATTTATTGAGAGAGCTGATGGAGAAGTATACAGAGAAAAAGGAAGATCTTCATATGATATTTATTGATTTAGAGAAAGCATATGATAAAGCTCCAAGAGAAGTGCTATCGAGAGTTCTAAAAAAGAAAGGGATTAATAATGCTTATATTCAAGTCATTAGGGATATGTATGTTGGAGCTGTTACTTGTGTTCAAACACAAGGTGGTTTGACCAAGCATTTTCCAATTTTAGTTGGATTATATTAAGGATCAACCTTAGGCCCATATCTTTTTTGCTTTAGTCAGGAATGTTCTTACTAGAGATTTGCAAGAGGATGTTCTCTGGTGTATGTTTTTTGTTGATGATATTCTTCTTGTTGATGTAACACCCCACAGTATTGTAGAGTGTAACAAGAATAAACATAACATTTTCATCACTAAACATCTCATTCATTTCAGATCTATATAAAAGATCATATAAACATCATCTGATACAACAAAGGAAGCATCTAATAATTCCCAAGTTTCATTAAAGACCTAGTATAGAGCCACTAAGGAAATCCAAGCAAATTCAAAATAATACAACATTAAAACTGTTTACTAACCTCAAGAGTAGACTTCAAACATAGAATAAACATTAACATAAAATTTAAATACTTACATATTAGACTTCTTCCACCTTTCCCTTTCCTTTTCTTGTAACAACAGTCAGTAATAAAATATTGGTGAGCTATGAGGCTCAATAAGTTATGCAACTTTAAATAACATTTAAATTACATGATTATACAATTTAGAACATTGAAAACATAAATAAAAGTTAGACTTCCTGATAAAACTTCATACAATATCATTTGACATTAACCAGTAATTCTTCCTAAATCCATACTAAATATCAATTTTACTCATTAAAAGATTTGGCTACTCATTCATAAAATATTCAATAGAGCCCAGGTAAACCTGACATTATCGTCATTGAATTACATAGAGGTCAATTTTACCTCTTTGGGGTCCCTTTTGCCCCATCTGCTATTCAGATTTCATTTCTTTAATGTCCCTTTTGCCCCACTTATCAAATAGTTTAATATGTGGGGACCCTTTTGCCCCACTTGCATTGGTAAGTTATACATAAATCTTTAGCCAAACTTTACTTCTAAATTGATATTCAATACATTTTCCATACTCATAAATCATACTTGTTTTGCTGCATGCTTTCTTAATCATTCATATTATAATTTGTATAACATGAATATGCACATAATAAGTAAAGAAAAGAACTTCCTTCCAAAACATTATCAACAAGGAAACATTTAAATGAACATAATAAACCTTGATTTAAACTCACATAATGAATTTATGTATGTGGGTATTCATACTCGGAAACTTGACTATGAATATCTTTTAGAAAAAAAAAATAACTAATAGTGCTTATTTTCCTTAAATTCATGCAATATCAAATTTACCAAAGTTTTCTTTAAACTTTAAATTGCATTACTTATCTTCTTACCGAGGCTCCAATTCTCTACTATGTATTCTTCGACGATTGTAAGTCACTTCAAAACTATGTAAGTCGAAGAATACATAGAAGAGAATTGGAGTCTCAGCAAGAAGGTAAGTAATGCAATTTAAAGTTTAAAGAAAACTTTGATAAATTTGATATTGCATGAATTTAAGGAAAATAAGCACTACTAGTTAGTTTCCTTTTTCTAATAGATATTCATAGTCAAGTTTCCAAGTATGAATACCCACTTACATAAATTCATTATGTGAGTTTAAATCAAGGTTTATTATACGAGTTTAAATGTTTTCTTGTTGATAATGTTTTGGAAGGAAGTTCTTTTTTTTACTTATTATATGCATATTCATGTTATATAAATTATAATATGAATGATTAAGAAAGCATGCAGCAAAACAAGTATGATTTATGAGTATGGAAAGTGTACTGAATATTAATTTAGAAGTAAAGTTTGGCTAAAGATTTATATATAACTTACCAATGCAGGTGGGGCAAAAGGGTCCCCACATATTAAACTATTTGATAAGTGGGGTAAAAGGGACATTAAAGAAATGAAATCTAAATAGCAGATGGGGCAAAAGGGACCCCAAAGAGGTAAAATTGACCTCTATGTAATTCAATGACGATAATGTCAGGTTTACCTGGGCTCCATTGAATATTTTATGAATGAGTAGCCAAATCTTTTAATGAGTAAAATTGATATTTAGTATGAATTTAGGAAGAATTACTGGTTAATGTCAAATGATATTGTATGAAGTTTTATCAGGTAGTCTAACTTTTATTTATGTTTTCAATGTTCTAAATTGTATAATCATATAATTTAAATGTTATTTAAAGTTGCATAACTTATTGAGCCTCATAGCTCATCAGTATTTTATTACTGACTGTTGTTACAAGAAAGGGAAAGGGAAAGATGGAAGAAGTCTAATATGTAAGTATTTAAATTTTATATTAATGTTTATTCTATGTTTGAAGTCTACTCTTGAGGTTAGTAAACAATTTTAATGTTGTATTACTTTGAATTTGTTTGGATTTTCTTAGTGACTCTATACTAGGTCTTTGATGAAACTTGGGAATTATTAGATGCTTCCTTTGTTATATCAGATGATGTTTATATGATCTTGTATATAGATCTGAAATGAATGAGATGTTTAGTGATGAAAATGTTATGTTTGTTCTTGTTACACTTTACAGTACTGTTAATGAGTATTTTGGGGTGTTACAGTTGATAAGACTAAAGAGGGAGTTGAAGATAAACTTGAATTATGGAGGTCAACCTTAGAGTCTAAAGGTTTTCGTTTGAGTAGATCTAAAACCGAATACATGGAGTGTAATTTTAGTAGGAATAGATCTAGTGGGCGGTTGGTGACTTTGAGTGATTAAGTCATTAATAAAAGTACAAGCTTTAGATATCTTGGGTCTATTGTTCAGAGTGATGGTGAAATAGATGGGGATTTTTTTAGTAGAATTCAAGTTGGATGGATGAAGTGGAGGAATGCATTGGGCTTGTTGTGTGGTAGAAAAATACCACTCAAACTTAAGAGAAAATTCTATAAGATGGTGGTTAGACCTGCAATGCTTTATGGCGCAGAATGTTGGCCATTAAAAGAGAAGCATAATATTAAGTTAAGTGTTGCAGAGATGAGGATGCTCAGGTGGATGAGTGGCTTTACTCTTAGAGACAGGATACTGATAGGAAATACTTGAGTTCGCAAGTAACCCTAAGGGAATACTTGAGTTCGCAAGCAAACCTAACTCAAAAGAGGAGCAAACCGCAGATTTTCTGATGTTAACAGCAGGAAATCAGCCCAAAACCAGAGAAAAAACAGAGGAAAACTGAATTAAAACCAAGCAAACACTTTGAATTCCACTAGTAGATGATTGAAAGCAACAAACGATACAACGTTCTTCAATTTGAGAGGAAGAACAACTCTCCAAAACTCTCTTGCCACACCAAGAGCCCAAGCACACAAACCCTAGATCTCAAATTGGATTCAAATTCAAGATCGATCCCTAATTCCCTCCTAAGCTCCTAATTAACATCAAAGGACAATTACAAAATACCTAAACAGCCCTTACATTCAAAAATTCCCTCCCAAACTAGTGCTTAAACTCCCCTAGGGCCCACAGGGGCTTCCGCCCCCCCCCCCCTCTCCCTGCGGCTCCGCCTGGAGTAAACCAGGACCGGTCCAGCCGGCCCCTCCTGGGCCGGCAAAGGCATAACATTACTCCCCTCCCAAAGATTCACCTTGTCCTCAAGGTGAAAGGAGGGAAACTGATCTTTAATTCGTGCAAATGGCTCCCACGTCGCATCGAACTCGGGGAGACCCTTCCATCCAATCAGCACTTCCTTGTCTCCCTTGTTGCCTGATCTGACTCCTCAGAGCTCCAGTGGTTCTAATATCACTTCCAAATCCTCAGTCAGTGTCTCTGGTAACTCCATACTAACCGGATGCTCCCCGATAGCTTTTCTCAACTGAGACACGTGGAAGACTGGATGTATGCTAGCTGATGGGGGAAGCTTCAGTCGGTACGCCACTGCTCCAATTCTGTCCAACACTTCGTAGGGCCCGAAGTACCTTGGAGCCAATTTCTCATTCCTCCTTCTCGCTACTGTCCTCTGCCGGTAGGGTCGTAATTTTAAGAAAACCCTCTCCCCTACTTCAAACTGCATGTCCCTCCTGTGTGAATCCGCCTGTTTCTTCATGATTTGTTGTGCTCTCAGTAGATGTTTCTTCAATTCTTCTAACACTCGATCTCTCTCTCCTAAATATTCCTCCACTGAAGAGACTGGAGTACTACTACTCCCAAAGTGCACCAAGTGAGGAGGGTCCCTTCCATACAACACCTTGAATGGCGTCATCTGTGAAGCCGAGTGAAAGGAGGTGTTGTACCAGTATTCCGCCCAGGATAGCCATTTTGCCCACAGCTTGGGTGTCTCTGACACAAAGCATCTCAAGTAGGTTTCCAAACTCCTGTTGACCACCTCCGTTTGGCCATCTGTCTGTGGGTGATATGCGGTACTCCTCTTCAACACTGTCCCCTGCAATCTGAACAGCTCTCTCCAAAAGTGACTGAGGAAGACCTTATCTCTATCTGATACTATTGCCTCTGGTACCCCATGCAATCGGACCACCTCCCTGATGAAAGCGGATGTAACTGTCACCGCGGTGTAAGGATGTCGGAGGGGAATAAAATGAGCATACTTACTCAATCTATCCACCACTACCAGAATTACCGTGAAACCTTTTGAACGGGGCAGCCCATCTATGAAGTCCATGGATATCTCTTCCCAAACCCGTCCTGGTAATGCCAAAGGCTGCAGTAGTCCCCCTGGCGACATAGCCATGTACTTGTTCCTCTGGCAAGCCTCACACCTGGCCACCATCTCCTCTACGTCTCTATGCATTCCCTTCCAGTAAAGCTCAGCAGCAATCCTCCTGTAGGTCTTCTGCACCCCTGAATGGCCCCCAACCGCGCTCCCATGAAATTCCTGGAGGATATTTGGGATGTGGATCGAGTTCCTGGGCATCACAAACCTCCCTTGATACAGCAGTCTATCCCCCTCTACTGAATACCCTGAGTGGCTCTCATTTTCCCTTACTAGATCTGCCCTGATCTTTCCCAACTCCTCATCCTTCAAGCTCTCCTCCTTGATTGCTTCCCAATCTAACATCAACGGAACAGACACAGTCACCGTCTGTAGTTCTCCCATGTATCTGGACAAGGCATCAGCCGCCTTGTTTTCCCCTCCGGGTCTGTACTGAATTTCAAAATCATACCCCAGCAATTTCGACAACCACCGCTGATGCTCTTCAGTCACCATCCGCTGTTCCAACAAGTATTTCAGACTCCTTTGATCTGTTCTGACGATGAAATGCCTTCCTAGCAGATAGGGTCGCCACTTCTGGATGGCTAAGACAATAGCCATCAACTCCCTTTCATATACTGACTTCAGCCTGGCTCTGGCGGCCAACACCTGACTGAAGTAGGCGATGGGTCGCCGGTTCTGCATGAGTACTGCTCCCAATCCATATCCTGAAGCATCGGTCTCCACTATGAAAGTCTGAGTGAAGTCCGGTAGAGCTAAAACTGGTACCGTGGTCATCGCCTTCTTTAATTTCTCAAATGCAGTTGTGGCTGGCTCTCCCCATAGGAATCCATCTTTCTTCAACTGCTCAGTCAGCGGCCATGCTATAGTACTATACCCCTTAACGAATCTCCTGTAATATCTTGTCAACCCTAAGAATCCTCTCAATTCCTTCAGATTCTTAGGTAAAGGCCATCTCAACATCGCCTCCACCTTTGACTGATCAGCTGCCACCCCTTCTTTGGATACCACGTGACCCAAGTACTCCACACGGGTCTGGCCAAAGCAGCACTTCTTCAGGTTGGCTCTTAGCTGATGCTCCTGGAGGACTCCCAAGACCAACTTCAAGTGCTTCAAATGCTCCTCCTCAGTTCTGCTGTACACCAAGATGTCATCGAAGAACACCAGCACAAACTTCCGGAGGTATGGTCGGAACACCCTATTCATCAGCGACTTGAAAGTAGCAGGTGCGTTGGTAAGCCCAAAAGGCATGACCAGAAATTCATAATGCCCTTCATGTGTCCTGAACGCTGTCTTAGAGATGTCTTCCTCCCTCATCCGGATCTGGTGGTACCCAGACTTCAAATCCAGTTTGGAGAATATCACGGCTCCATACAGTTCATCCAATAGCTCGTCAATCACCGGAATGGGAAATTTATCCGGAACAGTCTCCTTATTCAACGCTCTATAGTCCACACAGAACCTCCAGTTACCATCCTTCTTTTTGACCAATAACACGGGACTAGAGAAAGGGCTCACACTTGGTCTGATGATTCTTGCCTCCAACATTTCACTAATCAACCTTTCAATTTCATCTTTCTGAATCTGGGGGTAGCGGTAGGGGCGTACACTAATCGGTGACACCCCCTCCCTTAGCAGAATTGCATGCTCCTGTTCTCTGGCTGGTGGTAACCCCTGAGGCGGCTGGAACACCTCCCTAAACTGCTATATGACTGGTTGAACTGCAAGAGGAATGTCTCCCTCTTCCCTCAAACTGATTTTCTCCAATCGTTGTAGCTCCACCAAATATCCACCTCCAACCTCCTGGAGGGTTCGGATCATGGACTTGAGAGACACCCCCGTCCTAGACAGGCCGACATCTCCCTGTATCACCATTCTCCTTCCCCCCACTACCAGTTCCATCCGCAGTTCTCCCCAGTTCACCTTGGTCTCCCCCAAAGTTTGCAGCCACTTCATCCCCAAGATCACATCTGTACTCCCCAATTCTAAGGGAAGAAAATCCTCCCTCACCTGTATCCCCTGAATGGTCATCACTACTCCCTTACAAACTCCTCTACCCATCTCTACCTTCCCTGTACCCATCATCACCCCATTGCCTCCCGTATCCACTAATTTCATTCCAAGCAACTCAACAATCTGGGTGGAAATGAAATTGTGGGTTGCCCCACTATCTATCAAAACCACCACCTCGTGGTCAGCTATCACCCCTTTCACTTTCATAGTGTGACTCGAAGTGAATCCCACTACGGAGTTCAGAGAGACTTCTGCCACATCCAGATGCAACTTCTCCTCCTCCCCTTCGGACCGACTCCCACCTCCCTCTTCGTCTTCCTCGTCTTCGCAAACAAGGAGAACCTGAAGAGTCCGGTCCTTGCACCTATGACCCGGCATGTACTTCTCATCACACCTAAAGCACAATCCCTTTGCCCTCTTCTCCTGCATCTCCTTATCAGTAAGTTTTTTAAAATTTCCCCCAGGCCCTCCTCCTCCAGACCTCTCCCTTGGTACCTCTCGTGTACCCCCCGGTGCAGCTCCCTTGGGAGCCAGAAAAGTGGTCGTCATCCGGTAGGATCCCCCGGAGCTGCTGCCTCGAGCCCCTCTCTCCAGATGCTTCTGGTCCTCAACCAGCTGTGCCAACTCCATGGCCTCCCCCAGGTCGTGTGGTCTCATCACTCTAACAGCTGCCCTGATTTCTGGTTTGAGCCCCTTCATGAAGTTCCCCTCAAGCACAGTCTCAGAAAGACGATCCAACCTGCTAGCTAGGTACTCAAACCGGTCACGAAACTCTGCCACTGTCCCCTCCTGTGTCAGAGCAAAGAACTGTTCGTAGAAGTCTCCTCCTCTACTGGTTCGGAAACGCTCTAGCAAACAGTCTTTGAACTCCCTCCAGCTCCGAATAGGTCGCCTCATGTCTCGCCACTGGTACCACGCCAGTGCCTTCCCTTCCAAGCACAGTCCCGCCACTGTCAGTTTCTCCTCTTCCGTCAACCCGTTGACGGCAAAGTATCGCTCCACCTTGTAAATCCAGCCATGACCGTCCTCGCCCTCAAAGATGGGCATCTTCAGCTTCCTTACCTTTGGATCTTCTCCGTACCCTCGGTATCCTCCATAACCTCCCATTCCTCGAAGGGGAGGTGCTCCCCAATTGTCCCGATCGTCCCTCCGACGATTGTACCCAAACCCTTCCTCATATTCCCCTCTTCTCCCTTCAAAATCAGCACCCCTGCGATGCATTTCTTCCCTTCTCCCCACAAAATCAGCACCCCTTCGTTCGTACCCTTGGCTCATCTCCTCTCTAGAGAGCGGTTCTAGAGGCGGCATGTCGTCTTCCCCCTCAAGGATCTCCACCTCCGGATTTTTCCTTCCCCGAGCGGGTTCGGATTTCTTCCTATGCCATGGCCGTCGATGGTCTCTCTTACTTCTGATGTTGCCGGGTTTGTCTTCATCTCCATTAGTTTCTTCAGCATCTCCTCCACCACGGTGAACTTTCCTTCCAACCTTTCATTGTTGGATGTGATTTGATTTTGAAAGTCAAAAAATTTTCCTTCCAAATCTGATTTCAGTTGTCCGATTTCGCCTTCCAAGACTTCCACCTTCTTCCCGGCCATTTTTCCTCCACAAATCACAAGGAGTTCTCTTCCGGATGCCCAAAAGTTTGCTGAAATTTCTGGATTTCAGCCGCCGATGGTCCCAAAAACGATGCTCTGATACCAATTTGATAGGAAATACTTGAGTTCGCAAGTAACCCTAAGGGAATACTTGAGTTCGCAAGCAAACCTAACTCAAAAGAGGAGCAAACCGCAGATTTTCTGATGTTAACAGCAGGAAATCAGCCCAAAACCAGAGAAAAAACAGAGGAAAACTGAATTAAAACCAAGCAAACACTTTGAATTCCACTAGTAGATGATTGAAAGCAACAAACGATACAACGTTCTTCAATTTGAGAGGAAGAACAACTCTCCAAAACTCTCTTGCCACACCAAGAGCCCAAGCACACAAACCCTAGATCTCAAATTGGATTCAAATTCAAGATCGATCCCTAATTCCCTCCTAAGCTCCTAATTAACATCAAAGGACAATTACAAATACCTAAACAGCCCTTACATTCAAAAATTCCCTCCCAAACTAGTGCTTAAACTCCCCTAGGGCCCACAGGGGCTTCCGCCCCCCCCCCCCCCTCTCCCTGCGGCTCCGCCTGGAGTAAACCAGGACTGGTCCAGGCTGGACCGGTCCAGCCGGCCCCTCCTGGGCCGGCAAAGGCATAACAGATACGAAATGACCATATACATGAAAATGTTGGAGTAGCTCTAGTGGCAGATAAGATTAGAGAGTCGCCTTAGATGGTTTGGTCACATAAAATGGCGGCCTTCCGATGACCTGGTTAGGAGAGTAGATGTATTAGATTTAACCTATGTTAAGAAAGGTAGAAGTAGACCTAAAAAGACTTGGTTAGAAAATATTAGAAATGACCTTTCTTTATTAGATCTAAATGAAAATTTGACTCTTAACCGGACACAATGGAGAAAAATAATTCATGTAGCCGACCCCATATAGTGGGGTAAAGGCTTGATGTTGTTGTATTGATATATTTGCATTACATAACTTTTTATAAAGTATTATTTGACATTTTTTTCCACCTCTACGGACTTGCATGCCGTTTTAAGGCATTATAAGTGGCTTCTACTAAACGTTTCATATTCTAGCTCCTTGTAGGATATGAAATTCTTGGAAAGTTTTCTTAACCTGGTTTCCTTAAAAAGCAAATGACTTTCTAATAGATAATTATTATTCTTTCATGTTAGTTATTACTCTGTTTTCATCAGAGACCATTAATTATGGATTTTTTCCTATGTTGTTTATTTGGAAATTTGCTATTTTATGGATAAAAAAGATGAGTATTTTTGTGGCGGAAAGTTTATTAGAATCTTTTTAATTGAAGGGATATTTTCAATCTTCAATGTTTGTTTGGGCTACTGAATTTTTGTAATTTTATAATGGTTTCATACCATGTAGCAAGTATTTGGTATTTGTTTGACCCTTCAAAGTCTTCAATCTGTCATAGTTCATAACCCTTCAACAACTAGTAGAAGAATATAATGCGTGCTTCTGCAATATGTAATTTTTTAGCCTTTGTGGTATTCCAAAAATAATACTTTCAACGTTTTGGCAACGATTAATAAGATTTTAGAAAATAATTATTGCTTCGGCTTTTGCTTCAGCAGCAAGAATATTTGACTAGACTTTCTTTAATCCTTTGGATGTCACTGCATATATCAAATTTATTTCATTTTTTTATTATTTTTGAGATGTTGTAGTCTAACATAGTCTATTGTTATGTTGTTTATAGTTTATGTAGAATAGTAGAAAAGTGGGAAAAAAATTATATTGAATTTATTGTTTGATTTTTGTATAAAGTGTGAAAGTATTTATAGATTTCTTAAAAATGCTTACAATGAAGATAAAATAAAACTATTTAAAAAGAAAATATAAAAGTTCCCAAGAGGGGCGGACAATTAGAATAAGAAGAGAAGACATATTAATTGCAATCTAAGGGCTATGAGAGGTTTCATAGAACCCTTAATCTGTGCTAAAAAATTCCTACTAAGATTGGTTGATATGTGGGTACTACAATCATTTAACATTGCCTCTCAAACTGAATGATATAAATTTATCTTTTCAAATTTATAACAACAACAACAAGTCTTTTCAAGTTTGCTTATAATATTTTTTATTATTAGATTTAAGAATCTTTTGGTGAGAATATCTGCAAGTTGATTTCCTACTAACATATGTGGAGTGTAGATCATGCCATTTTTTGGTTTTTTTTTTATTCTATCCACCTCCACATGCTTGGTACGATCATATTGTATTGAATTATAAGCAATGTTGATAGTCGATTTATTGTTATAATATATCTTATGGTCATTGGCCCTTCTCATTTGTTTTTTAAGTCTTTCAAGATGATTTTAATCCACAAGAGCTCACAGATATCTTAAAAAAAGTCTCTAAATTCTGATTTAGTGCTAGATCTTGAAACAATATTTTAATCCTCCATGTTATGAAATTTCCTCTAAAAAAATATACATTATCTAGCTGTAGGGGTGTCAATTTCGAGTTGCGGGTCGGGTTCGGGTCGAACCCGAAACTGAACCGACCCTATTTGGGTTGACTCGCACCCGACCCGTTTTTGCAAATGATGGGTCAGTTTGTTTAACCCGTACCCGACTAGTTGGGTTTCCGGGTTGACCGACCTGACATGGATTTATAGGATTTGGCTGAAGAAGCGCACGGCAGCGGACGTGATGGACGCGATGAAGCCATGAAGGGATTTGGCGTCAGTCTGGACGCGGTGGACGCGATGAAGCCATGAAGGGATTTGGCTTAAGAAGCGCGCGATGGCGGATTTACGGGATTTGACGTTAGTCTGGCAGAGGCTGCAACGTTAGTCTGACAGAGGCTGCGACGGCTGACGGCCTTGACAGGTGGACGCGATGAAGCCATGAATGGCAACCTCCGGCAGAGGCTTGCGGATGGCGGACGGGCTCACGCGACGTCGACGCGTGACGGGCTGACACAGACGCGACTAGAGGCTTGACGCGGGACTTGAGACGGTTTCCTGGTCAGTCCGGGTTAATTCTGGGTTTGCGGGTTAACCCGGACTCGACCCGTTTTTTCAAACGGGTTGATTTCTGGAACGCGAACCCGACCAGTTTCGGGTCCAGTTTGACCTTAACCCAGAATTTTCGGGTCGGGTTCGAGTCGGGTTTTCGGGTCATGTCAAATATTGACACCCCTATCTAGCCGTATATCTTCCATCTATTGGCGATCTTGTATAATGTGTATTAGTATGCTCAATTTATAAAATATTCATATTTTCAGAAAATTCTTGTATTAGTACTTAATTTAAGGTTTATGAGGATTCCATAAGTAGCTTGAAGGTGGACTGGTGCAACTCATTGAAAATGCAACTTTGGACGGGTGTGAGATAGATAGGTTATTTTTCTAACTAATATTTGATATAGTCCTATGTTTACTTATTACCTGATTTAATCGGGGTTTCACAAGATTTGCATTCAATCATTTTGTTTTCTTTCAATGGATTCATTGCATATTTTTTGTTGAGAAAAAAATATTTTTTGTTATGATTGAGCAACTTCTATTCCTAAGTATTTAAATTTGTACAATTATGTGATATCAAATTCTGTAGCAAGCTTTTTAATGGATTCATTGCATATTTTTTGTTGAGAAAAAAATATTCTATGTCAAATAATAGGACTATATCAAATATTCTAACTAATATTTGATATAGTCCTATGTTTACTTATGACCTGATTTAATCGGGGTTTCACAAGATTTGCATTCAATCATTTTGTTTTCTTTCAATGGATTCATTGCATATTTTTTTGTTGAGAAAAAAATATTCTTTGTTATGATTGAGCAACTTCTATTCCTAAGTTTTTAATTTTTGTACAATTATGTGATATCAAATTCTGTAGTAAGCTTTTTTTTTTTTTCTGAGAGACTTCTTTTTTCTATTGTTTTCACCTGTTACAGTTATATTGTCAAAATATGCAATGAGAATTGAGATTTTATCATTACTGGAGTATTTTAAAAAGGGAGTATGATCACCTTGATTTGTTTGTATCAAGCTTCATTCAATATTTTTGTCAATCTACTAAATCATTCTTTTAGAGTTTGTTTAAGGCCATACAAAGCTTTTTTTGTTTTAATTTGTGCACTTTGTTTTTTTGTGAAAGAACTATCAAATCTAGGTGATGGATCTATATAAATTTCTTCAATTTCCCCATATAGGAAATTTGCATGGACTATACATGATTGGATGCAAGAGAAATTAAGATGCTATTATTCATTTTTGCAATGAAAAAAAAGTTTTTCATAGTCAATTCTATGGGATTGACTATATCCTTTAGCTACCAATCTCATGTTATACCATTCTAGAATTTCATCTGCTCCATATTTTATTCTCTTTTGGTGGTTTAACGTTTTCCCAAGTGTGATTTTTTTAAGAACATTCAAGTTCTCTTCCGAGATCTTTTTTCAAATTCCTCAAATAGTACTTGTGTTATTGCAATAGAATTAGAGGTGATATTTATAGAGAAGGCTTCATGAGTGGGAGAAATTTTTTGAAAAGATGTGTGATGGAAGATGAGATATATAGAAGAATGTATAGTGATGCATTTATTATTGTTATTTGATAATGATTCTGAGTTTTGAGTTTATTGAGACTTTGGTTGGGCTTATTCCTCCTTGTATAATCATGAATGGGTACAATGTCTGAATTTGTTAGTATTTATGTTGTAGGAATGTCAACATGAAAAATAGAAGTTTCATCAAACTTATCTTTTAGTTGAGAGTTCTCACCCCCCCCCCCCCCCCCCTCAAAAAAAAAAAAGTTTCATAAATTTTTTTTCTTTTCATCAAATGTGGCATCTTTTGAAAGAAGAAATTTTTTGTTTGTGGGATGATAATATTTATACCCTTTTTGAGTAGACAAATGTTCAATAAAGAAATATTTGAAAACTTTAAGATCTAGTTTTCCTTTGTGTTGTTCATAGATGTGGGCAAAGATTTTTGAAGGATTTTTTGATAGGGAGTTATTTATGGGTAAGAATTCATGTAGATATTTATTGAACTTAAGCTAATCACTTTGAAGAATTTGTGTTGTTAGGACTGCTTCTCCCTAGTATTTTTTTGACACTTATTTCTTAAACAAAAGAATCTGGGTGACTTTGAGAAGATGACGATTTTTTCTATTACTTTATTTTGTTAAGTCCGAATAGGAGGATTCATGAATGATTAATTCTTTTTGATAAAGATGATAATGTGTTATTAAAGTAATCACAAACATTATTAGCTCGAAATACCTTAATATTATGGTGGTGTTATTCTTGTATTATGACAGTAAAAATGAGGAGATTAATGCAGACAAATGATTTTTGTTTGATAATATATTCCTATGTCGTCCGAGTGCAACATCTATGAAGACGACAAATCCTATAACTCTAGAAATATTGGGAATTTTAGGAGTGAATAATTATAAAAGGAGTAGAAGATCTAGAATTATTTTAAGATAACTTCATAAGTTTTATAATGAAAATTTTCATATTGAAATTAAAAAAAAGAGAATAAAATATATATTGTAGTGTTTTGAAAGAGGGATCCAAGGCCTATAATGATGTTCTCAAATGACTTCTGCATTCAGGTTGGAAGTAAAGGAATATGAAAAGTGGTTTATATCTTTAAGAATATATAGCTCATCATTTTTTCTAGCTTGCCCAATTAACAAAATATGTTACCTTGTAGTTGTGATCTTTAGTGATTTTATGGGTTGATAAAAGATTTACAACAAGATAAGGAATATGCAATACATTATTGATGATAAATATCAAGGAAATTAAAATATTTTTTGATACAATAGTTGGAAAACCATCGACCACTTTCATTTTTTTATTACTGTGGTAGAGCTTGTAATTTTGAAAAAGGTTGGCAAAGTTAGTTATTTTGTCAGGGGCTCATGAATTTAGAATTCAAGTGTGAGGGTAATTATTTAAGTCATAAATACACTAGAGTTAGAAGTCTATTTTTTTTTGAGCTAGAGAACATGATTTGGATTGCTTTTTCAAAGAGTTGAGGAAGTTCCCGAGTCTGTTAATTTCTTTTGGATTGAGCTCTTCTGATTCTACAAGGCAAGTTTGCACTTTTTGGTGACCTTTATTTCCGCAATAGCTTGGGGGCTTTTTGTGAAATTTATAATATTTTTCTTTAATGTTTTCTTTTTTCTAATTAAGATGGTGGTGAGACCTGCAATGCTTTATGGTGCCGAATGTTGGCCATTAAAAGAGAAGCATAATTCTAAGTTAAGTGTTGCAGAGATGAGGATGCTCAGGTGGATGAGTGGCTTTACCCTTAGAGATAGGATACGAAATGAGCATATTCGTGAAAAGGTTGGAGTAGCTCCAGTGGAAGATAAGATTAGAGAGAGTCGCCTTAGATGGTTTGGTCACGTAAAACGGCGGCCTCCCGATGACCCGGTTAGGAAAGTAGAGGTCTTAGATTTGACTTATGTTAAGAAAGGTAGAGGTAGACCTAAAAAGACTTGGTTAGAAAATATTAAAAATGATCTTTCTTTATTAGATTTAAACGAGAATTTGACTTTTAACAGGACACAATGGAGAAAAAGGATTCATGTAGCCGACCCCACGTAGTGGGATAAAGGCTTGATGTTGTTGTTGTTGTTGTAATGTTTTCTTTTTTCTTGTCCACTATACATTGCCATTATATGAAGGCTTTTGCCATACATTGCCTTATCTTGAGGTTTGATGGTTTTGATGGTAGATGTTTTAGAGATGGAGCGTCAGCATTGCCGTTTTTTTTTCTTTTTCAACTCGTGTGAGGAAAAACCTCATTTCGTGGTAGTAGGTTTTCTTAGCTTAAGATTTAGACATGAACTTAATCAAAGTCATTATTGTGTCCTCAATGATCTTATATACTTTTTCTATATATTGCTTGAGAATTATCTCCTTGCAACATGTTATCTTGTGATTTTGGTAATAATCTAATTCAAGCCAATAAACTTTTATTGCATTAAAATATTCAATAGATTATCTTGTTTGGGTGCTAAAATCTTAGTTTTGATCTGTTAGTCTATGTGGAATCAGATTGTGTCGATCAATTGTCATGCTCGCTGGGGGGTGCCCTTTCTTGGGTTTGGGTGTAAACGCCCTGACGCTGTGTACCCAAGCGCCCCGACGCTGCATTGTTCGTTGAACATTTTTCTATAAAATCAACAGAGAGCAAAGTGTCGCAATGCTGTGGGGCCGGCTGGGCTGTTTCTTTTTCTCTTTTTTCTTAAGGGTGGCATCCTGTGGTGGTTGTATGTGATCTCTTTGTTTGTTCTAAGTGTAGAACGGTGTAAGAGAGTAGAGAAGCAAGGAGAGAGCGCGAGAGAAGAGAGATCAGTACTTATTTCTCCCAATTTTCATAGTGCATTTTTTGTGTGGCGTGGCTCTATAGTTTTTTCCCGATTTCAGATTTTTTCATGTTAAATCCTGATGTACCTTTTATCTGTTCTTTTACTTTTCTTGTTTGTTTTGTTGTAGTGTTTTACTTCCACCCCCAACATGATCTCATAGATGAGGGTAGAATCCTTCGCTTTTGAATATATTTGTTTGACGACATCTCAAATTTCTTTTGCTGTTGAGAGGAACATATATGACTCATTGATTTAGGCATCATGGTATTCCATAAATAGGTCATGATATTGGAATTTGTTTCATCTCAAAGTATAAATTTTCGGTCTTTTAACTCTAAAGAATGAGACGCGAGAGATGATTGTTTTTACTCTTTCTCTTAGAAAGGTGCCCACAATTTGGGATCATTTCATATAATCTCTCATTTGGACAATCCGAGGCTTATAACCATTGGAGTGTTTTTTTAGTCCGATTTTAATTATTCATAATTGTCGATTTCTTGGAAGGGAAATCAAAGAGATTTATAATTATTTTATAAATATGATTATAATTATAACTAAGACATCATATTTATATAATTAAATATGATTATATTATATAAGTAAATGCTATTTATAATAATTATAATTACATTTTAAATAATAAAATAAAAAACTGTCTAATTAAGTTATTGTTTTGTGCGTTTGAAATTATTTTTTAGTTTATTATCTTTCAAATAATTTTTGTAATAAAAGCATTATAACACCAGTTTTTTTTATAAATAATGTAAATACAAATCTACTAATTGTCACGCATGCCATCCCCATGGTTGCATTATGATATGATTCTATCCTCTCTAGCCCTTCCAACCCATTTACTAATCTTTGTAGTCTGATTTATAGCACTTTCCAGATCATAATATTTTGCTTGTTAAGTGGTGCGAACATCTTGAACTTTTTCTTTGGTTTTTTGCTAGAAATAATTGGCATCCACTTAGATCTCTTGCTTATTGATTTCATCTCCATTATTGCAGTGTCAATGATCCTGTTGCCCTTAAACTCCTGGGAAAGGCGGGTGAGATGTCATCTCTAGCTCCACCTGATGATGAGAGCATAAAAACACTTTATGTTGGTGGTCTCGATGCCCGAATCACTGAGCAAGATCTGCGGGACAATTTCTATGCCTACGGAGAGATCGAATCCATTAGGATGGTGTCCCAACGCGCTTGTGCCTTCGTGTCCTACACCACCAGGGAAGGAGCTGAGAAAGCTGCGGAGGAGCTCTCGAACAAGCTTGTTATTAAGGGCCTACGCCTAAAACTAATGTGGGGGAAGCCCCAGGCACAAAAATTAGAAATGGAGGCAGGAGACGATGAAGCGTCTCACCAAGGACTTGTATCCCATGGCGGCTTACTCCCAAGGGCAGTTATATCACAGCAGCAGAGCAGCCAGCAACCTCATCCTCCAGGAACCGTTGAGCATAACCAGCAGATGCCTGTTCATTACTTCAACATTCCCCCTCCATTGCCGTCTGAGAGGACCTTCTACCCATCGATGGATCCACAGAGGATGGGAGCGATGGTGCCTTTGTCTCAGGAGTCGAGCAATGGTAAGGCTGAATTAGAGAGGCAGCCCAGAGGTGTCGAAGGCTCATCCCATACATATCCAGGGCCTCCCCTACACATGAATGGCCAGTACCCACCATACTATCCACCTTATGCTTATATGGCACCTCCTCCACCTCACTATCAACAGCAGCAATACCATCCATTTCATCAGATGACAGCACCTCGGCCTCCACCACCATTGTCGGCTGCTCAGCAACCCCAGCCTTCAGCCGCTGATTTAGCTTCCTCATCACATGGTTGATCTTTCATGTTTTTGCTATTACAGAGTTGGCTGGAAAGATTTTTTTTGTCTATTCTGGAATGATATCTTGAAGAAGGCTTCTTTGTCTATGGAAATTCAGTTTTAGATTACTTTGAAGGGAAAAGGTACATTTGCCTTCAAATTATTGTTGCCCAGTTTTTTCTCCTTTGTCCCTTTGCAATCAACATGCTCTTTTGTGCTTGTAACATGAAAGAGAGAGAGAGAGAGGGAGAGAGGGAGAGAGAGAGGCCTTCTCAGTTAATTTATGGATTAGTTTCGAAAGAGCAGCTTTGTGTTGATTTTAGTTCAATAATATTAGCTAACATCATCTTACGTAATATGAAGCAGAATGATAAATAAAATTCCCCTTTATTTCATTTTACACGAAGTCGGATGCTATATATGGGGCAAATCGGGCAGAAATAATGGCTTATCTTCCAGAGCCCAAAAGGCCTGTAATTGTTGATTGGGCTGGGTCTGATTGTGGTGCTGCTGAAAGGTCTGAAGGATGGCGATCTGGGCTCTCGTCATTTCAAGCTCATTCTGGGCCTTACTGATCTCGTGCTGGAGATGGGCTATTATGGCATTGCTGCCGTATACTGGGTCTTGTACGCGCCAGTAAGCTTCCCAAGCCATGGCGTCTGCTGCCTGGGCACGTTTGTGGACCGGAAGGTGCTGAAGGAACAAACACAAGGAATGAACATTGAGATATAAGACTAAAATTTTTTTTTTTTAAAGGATTTTCACATAAAGTTAACAATCATTATATTTCAAAAGGAAAAAGAAATTGTAAGGATATTTTGATATAATTTATATAATATGAGTTTAAAAATATATTAAATTTAGTTTAGGATTAATATTATATATAAAAAAAATCGTAAGAAGCATAGTACCTGAAGCATTCTGGCTATATTACTGGCCCCAAAGATCTTATGAACACAAGCAAATCTGTAAGGATTAGAAGGATGAAAATAGGGAGCCAGAATACAATCCTCAGAGCATCTTCTCCTTAAGTACTTGCAAGCTGCGCATCTCCTTCCTCCATTAATACTGGACATATCTTCTTTACTGAGATTTGGATTTGGGATTTTCCTCTAATCCTTTAGAAAATCTTGTAAAGATTTAGATGCAGAAACGAAGAAGATTTGTTTTGATTTCTTCCCTTTGGAGAGAACACCGTTGATATAGCATTGGAGAGCAGTATTATGGAAAGCCTAACGGCTAGTAAAAAAATGAACGAGCTTGTCTTATTGAGGTGGAGGGAATGGAAGGTTTTCTAGCTAGCCTGTGGCGTTCCTGGTTTGAAAATTGTTGCTTTATTAAGTGATATTTTATATGAAATAAAACGATGGGAAATAAAAGGAAATTAAATGATGCGTAGAGATGTAAATATGTAATATCTATTGTTGTACAGGCTAGAATTCCAAGAAATTTCTTTCTTTCTTTTTTTTTTTTTTTTTTTATCATTCGAGCCTGTGTATTTTGATTTTTGAAGTGAAAATCTTCTTAATGTCTCCAAGAAAAAGATGCTAAACATCTTCTTTAATAAGTGATAGAATCTCTCAATCAATATCTCTAAATAGATATGGCTCAATTTTAACTATTTATGTAATATACTTTAAAATTAAGCTGTATTATTCATGTCACATGGGTCAGATACTAAATTTTTTTATTTATTTTAATTAGCTTAACATATGACTTGCCTAATTAACAAATATTGGGCGCATTTATCCTGTAAGTGCATAATATTACCCACTTCTTTTTTAGAAAATAACAATACATAGGCGTGTTCCCTTGAACTTATTTTTATTAACCATCTCATACAGATAAAGAGAGGGATAAACCTAGAGAAGAATCTACTGGCCACCTTTTTTTTATTTTTTATTTTTTTATTTTTTTATATTATTATTATTATTATTATTATTTAATCTACTGGCCACCTTGCGACAACATAGGCGTGTTCCATTGAACTTATTTTTTAGGAATTTTTACATACCTAACACTCAAAATATTTCTATTTACACATATCACACCTAAACTTAACTTTTTACTATTATACCAACTAAAAGCTCTAACACTCATCAAATACAACACTTCGTTCACTCTGTTTGCTGTTCCCGTTAAATGAGCCTCACCGAACTGCTTCGCCCTCACTGAATTGCTTCGCCCTCATTGAACTGCTTCGGTAAGGCACTGTTTTTACTTCTCATGATTTCATTTTCTTTAATTTTTTTGAAGGTGTATTTTATGAAGGCAATTTACAAGGCAATCTACAATGAGTTCGAGTTCCTCGGCAATGCCAATCCGAAACTTTAGTAATCAAATATATTGTCATTGCAACTTACAATGTACAATATTTACATCTTACCAATCTCGTAGTAGAGGAAGAAAATTTTACAGATGCTCCCGGAGTAGAACAGAAGGCGATTGCCATTATTTTCGATGTTGTGATGAAGTTAATGAATTATCGTATGAGAGCAATTTTCCAAGATCAAATGTTGGTGATAGCAGTTCAACGCATATTGCTTCAATTAAAGCCGAGATGTTACAAATTAAAATCTTGTTGGTCATAGTGATTTTCCTTAATGTTATGTAGCGTTCACTGTAAATAAATTACGCTATGCGTAAATGTCACTTTGAATCAATGAAACTTTTTTGAGTTCTGAGTATGATTTTGAGATTTTGTTTTATGTAATGAAGCAAAGGCAAGAAGAATTATAAATCTTGTTAGTCATTGTGCTTTGAGTTATAAATCCGTAATGAAGCAAAGGCAAGAAGAGTTATAAGCGAGAGCTACAAAGCAGCATTAGCAAGGAAATCAGATAATAGCAAACTAGTTTAAATATTATGATTTACTAACAAAACAGTGTATCATCAGTAAGAAAAATAAAAGATCTGACACTGCATCTCCCAGCAATCTCTATTAAAAAGGAAAGCATAAGTTGAATCAAATTGTTTCTTTATAGCTTTTGTGATGAATGCATGATGCAGCGTCCTAGCAACTATGGAGTTGTTTTTGAGTGGACAACAGGATGTTGGAAAACTGAAGTGTTACAAAAAAATCTTTAATCATTCCAAAAAACTGATATCATCCCAAAAAAGCTTCAGAGAACTGCTTGTACTAAGCATTAGTTCAGCAACCAAAAATCTTTAATCATTCCAAAAAACTGTAATCATTCAAAAAAAAAAAAAAAACAGAGAACTGCTTGTACTAAGCATTAGTTCAACAACCAAAAATCTGATATCATCCCAAAAGTTTTTGGAATCCACCAAGTCAATCCAGAAAATTGCAGGAGCTTGGCCGAGCATGAGGTGTACTAGGCAGCAGTTCACAGAACCAATCTCGTCACTGCAGGAGCTTGGCCGGCGTATATTCAATTTTGGCCGAGCATTAGATGTACAAGACTGCAGCACATCAGAACCAATCTCGTCGCCTCCCACATTTAAAGGATTCTTACAAGTGCTTCTATGATGGCCCCATAAGTGACACCTACTACACTTATGTCCAAGTTTTCTTTTATTTCCTATCTCTAAGAAATTCTTAGTTCGCCTTTTCTTGTGTCTTCTTCATTATTTTTCACTGCAACCACCACCTCAATTCTACTCCTTTCATAAGAACTTTCAAGCATGTCAACTACTTCTGAATCGCTTGAAACCAACAAGTAATTCTTCGGCGATGTTCCATTGACATGATAGCGTAAGTCGAATGGTTGACCCCTTAGCCAATGACAAAGTGTTTCAACTCGTTCTTTTAGCAACAACATAGTGATTTCATCTCTCTGAAGCTTTAAAGTTTTCTGGCTTCCACCCACATACTTCATTCGAGCATAACCCTGCACCTCACTCCAATATCCACCGAATTTGAGAATAATGAAGCAAAAATGAATTGAATCCATTTCTGTTTGTGCATATAATAATAAGTTAGACAAAGTGAAAAAAATTAATCAAAATGAGTTAGCCAAAGTAAACAAAAATTTCAGTTAAAAGTATTCTAATCAAAGCAACCATATGAGTAAGCATTCTAATCAACGTTGTTTTTTTTACTATCGCCTAAGGCGGACGCTGAAATGGCGGAAGTAACGACATCAGAAGAACGAAGCAGAGGCGACAGTCAGTTCGTCGGAACAGGTAAGCGTACCTTCTCTAGCGAATAATAGGCGACGGTCGGTAGTCGGAGAACAATATTGCGCGGGAAGAAGATCGCTCCGAAACAGGAATGCACGGGAACATGAACGGGATCGCAAGAAGCCAAGAAGGTCTACTAGGGGTTTTAACGCAACGTTAACGGAGTGGTATTTGAAATTTAAGAAATGTTATTTGAGTGGTATATTAGTAAATATAACACTTTGAGTGTTAAATATGTATTTTGAAATGTTTTAAGTGTTATGTATGTAAAAACCCTATTTTTTATTAATGTTTATTATTACATTTTTAAAAAAAATATGTGACAACATAGGCATGTTCCCTTGAACTTATCAACACCTTTTCTATTAACTTCAAGATGAGAACATCTTTAAAATAGGAGTTATTTTAATAAAGAGCAGCTTAATTAACAAAATTAGTATAAGCAACATTTAGTTATTAAAATTTAAATAGGAGCAAATTCGCTACAAAATTTGACACATTCAGAATGTGTCAAATAGTTTAGCGTATTATGAATACACTAAACTATTTGGCGTATTCAACTAAAGAGGAGAGGGAGAGGACGCGAGAGGGAGAGAGGAGAGAGAGAGACTGGGAGAGAGGGAGAAGAGAGAGGAGGGGAGAGAGCTGAGGGGTGAGAGAAAGAGAGAGTAGGAGAGAGAGAATTGATATGTAATATTTAAATATTAGTAAAAAAATATTTTAAATATTTAATTAATAATTATTTTAACTATTTCTTTAAATAATAAATATTTAATTATTATTTAAAGGAATAGTTAAAATAATTATTAATTAAATATTTAAATTATTTTTTATTAATATTTAAAATATATTTTACCTTATTGTTAAATATTTAATTATTATTCAAAAGAATAGTTAAAATAATTATTAATTAAATATTTAAAATATACTTTTACTAATATTTAAATATTACATATCAATTCTCTCTCTCCTACTCTCTCTCTATTCCCCGTCAACTCTCTTTCTCACGCCTGAGCTCTCTCCCTCTCTCCCCCTCTCTCCCCCCCTCTCTCTCTCTCCTCTATCAACTCTCTCCCTATCTCACGTCCTCTCTCTCACCTCTATAGTTGAATACATCAAATAATTTAGCTTATTCACAATAAGCTAAATTATTTGGCTTATTATGAATGTGCCAAGTTTTTTAGTGAATTTTCTTATATTTAAATTTTAATTCCTAGATGCTCCTTATACTAATTTTGTTAATTAAATTGCTCCTTATTAAAATAACTCCTATGACATAAGATACTTGTTTTTTAAACACATTGTACTTACAAGTTAAGATCAATTTCAATCAATTGACTATCTTAGGCTTTGTTTAGAACAGTTTTCTTACTGCTTTTTAAAATAACTTTTAAGTACAAAAAAATTTTGTGCTTGAAAATTTTGTACTATGAAGCTGCTTTAGAAAGCAGTAAGAAAGGTGTCCCAAATAAAGACTTAGGCTTCGTTTGGGATTATTTTTTTACTACTTTATGAAGTAGCTTTTTAGTACAAAAATTTCAAATTCAAAATATTTTTGCACTAAGAAATTACTTCATAAAGCAATAATAAAGCTGTCACAAATGAAGCTTTAATTTAGGATAATAACTATGTTTTGAAAGTTATGAATACAATACTTTAGATGATAATACTTTGTCATAATAGTCCAATACTAAATTATTTTTTGCCTAATTTGGGGATAAATGGTGTTATATTGGAATTAAACATACATAAAAGATCATGAATGATAACTCTAAGGTTTCATTTGTAATAGCTATATTACTATTTTTTTTTCAAATCACAATCATAATTTCTATTTAGGCCCTGCTTTTTTATTGCTTTCTAAATTTTTTTTTGTACTAGGAAGCTGCTTTCTACAATAGCTTTAAAAAATTACTTTCTCTATAACAGCTTTAAAAAATAGTAAAAAAATCATTTCAAAAGAAGCTTAAGGCTTCGTTTGGGACTGCTTTCTTACTGCTTCTTAATTTTTGTACTAAAAAATTGCTTTAAGAGTCAATAAAAAAGTTGTCCTAAACGAAGCCTAAATCTTTGTTTATTAAAACTAATAGTAATCTTCAATAGAGCATAATATTTTTTATTTTATATTTTGTCATTCAAATAAGTAAATAAATAAATAAATAATTTGTTAGTGACATCAGCCCAATTAATGCACTACAGTTCATGAGCATTCACAAAGTCAAAGTTGAAAAAATGAACCAAATTATAAAGAATGACACAACTTATTGACCATATTAAAGATATATAGTGATGGATTAATCAAAATCATTTATTTAGCGACTATGTATAATATTTTTCTTTGCTGGAAGCAACGCAATAAAAATTTTTAAAAATATTAAATAAAATTGTTACCCATACAAAAAAAAAAAGAAAAAAAAAGAAAAAAAAGAGCACAACTTATTGCACAAATTGTCAAAATTAAGCATGATTGAAAACTAATGCTAGCAGCCCATATTTTACTTGTTTGCCACATTTGTCAATGCATGCTTAATGGGCAATTGGTGGGTAATAGATTAGACATTGAGAGTACAATGAAGGTAGTCATTCCAAATTATGAATTTTCATGATAAAATATTGATGGATAAATCACCACAACACATATTTGAATAGAATATATTAAAGTTGATTGAAGACTTGAAAAGATTAGGATGAAAGGAGAAAAATTCTATTATGCTGATGGCAACTGATAATATTATGGTGTAAGCTCAAGGTAATATCTAAAAGTTTATTAGATAGCTAGGGGGCCATGAAGGTCTTGAGAATACATTTTGGATTGTACTGGGAGCAGGGATTCACAAACTCTTAGGCCCATGTAAATACGATATGGTGATCATTTCTTGCTTTTGTCTAGGAACCCTAAGTTACTTAAAAGGAAGGGAGATTCCAAACTTACTGGGAAGCAGAAATTTAGAATCATGTCCTTGAATGCATGATATATACTATATTTTAATGTTTTGAACTAAGAGTCTTTGGAGATTTAAAAGTATAAAGATTTATTTATCCATTTGAAAGATGGAATTCAATTTTTATCCATATAATAGATATTATATACATATATTCCAGTGCTTTAACATTAGTGCCCTAAAAAGTAGATAAAATGTATGATTCTATTTTTATCCATATGCTATAATTCAAAATTAGGTTCTTCATAGACAAGACCCATGACTAGCACTTTTATATTGTTTTGGTTGAGGACCTTCGAGGCTAACTAGTAGTGAGGTTCTTGAATGTATTCAATAATAACTATTTAGAATGAAGTATATAATAGCCATAATTTTTTAATCTTATTATGATCTAAACTAGGAGCATTAAAAGGTTATGAGGCATTGATGAGTTTGAAATCATCCAAGAGTAAATATTCAAAATTAATTGCGTTAAAGATGGTCTATGATGATTTAAGTTGTGAGCCTTAAGAATTAGAAGTCTAGGATTATTTAAATCCATAGAGTAATAAATTAAATTAGGTTCTTATAAATAGGAAATATAGATATTTTGAAGTTCTATTCATGGAGCACTTTTAGAATAAAAGATATGAAAAGCCCTAAATAAGTGTTAGTTTTGATCTAAAGGTTTCTATAAATGCTTTAAAAAAAAGGCTTCTATAAATGCTTGATTGATGTCTATTTAAAAATAATTTGAAGTAGGTGTACAAGCCTTTGTTGATCCCACTAGTTAATCCAAGGTTAAAAGCTCACACATAGAGGTCTCCACTTCATAGTTTGTCAATGCTCAATAGCATCAAACCAGCTCTTTTGATAAAGTGATTAAGGCTTTGTTTGAGACAACTTTCTTACTGCTTTCTAAAATGATTTTTTAGTACAAAAATTTCTAGTTCAAGAAATTTTTATGCTAAAAAAGTCACTTTAGAAAACAATAAGAAAGCTGTCTCAAACGAAGCCTAAATTATGGGAATTTAGATTTTTGTCTATAGGGTAGTGATACTATGATGATTTATTTGTGAGGGATGCAAATAAAAAGTCAAAAACATATATTTTTATTGACAAAATTTAAGAACAAAAATCCTATTGCTAATTATATCAAACTTTGTTGCATACAAACTCATGGAAAATAAAAGAAATGTGAGGACATTTTCCTACACCTCAATTTTATGGATTAGTCATTCTTAATTAATCCATTGACATATAATCAGATATATTTAATGAGTCATAGCTTATAAGAATTTTCTGATAACCAACGCTAAGATGAGGATTAGAGGTAAGCACTATTTAATTAATACTAATGAATTAGATAATCATAAGCTCACCTCAATTGACCATACAAGTCTTATGATTTTAATATGTAAAATACGTTGACTAATGGCCTTAGCCATTCACAAAATGCAAATGTTTCAAATATTAGATGAATAAAATATCAAACCATTGATTTTAAACATTAGATGCAAAATGAAAGATTGAGATTGGTGATGCCTATGTTGGCCTATGTTAGGACTAAAAATTTAAGATGAAGATTGAAGATTAAGGTTTTATTTGGGGCAACTTTTTTACTGCTTATTAAAGCAGTTTTTCAGTACAAAAATTTTAATTTTTATACTTGTTGCGGACTTAAATATACGCGGCGATAGAGTTTAAATTTCCGTCTCAGCGTTGTACGTATATCCAGCACACAAACAGAAGAATGAAAGAAACACCAGGATTTTTACGTGGAAAGCCCTGAAAAAGGGAAAAACCACGGGGTCACGCCCAGTTGAAAAAGTTCCACTAGTATTGTATGAAATACACAAGGTTGATTCATCCGTTAAATTCAGGACTATCAGATTACAATGAGTGTCAGTTAAGCAGAGTTCCGACGTCACTCGGGTGTCCGGCAGAATTCTGGCGTCACTTGGAAAGAATTCCGGCGTCACTCGGGCGTCGGGTAGAATTCCGGCGTAGGGCTGAATTCCGACGTTGCTCCGGTGTCGGGCAGAAGTTCCAGCGGTGTTCCGGCGGTGGTCGAGGAGGAGCTGTTCCCTCCTAGACTTCTCTTCTCTTCTTCTTCTTGGCTTGGTCCCCTCTTAAGAGAAATGAGGGGCTATTTATAGTTTTTCTGGAGTGGCATAGCCCGTAAATAGATGAGGATCAGGGGCAAATAAGGAGTGATCCGGATGAACGGTTGATATTGAATCCCTTGATCGTGAACCGTTTATTGAGCATTTTAAGGTCTTAATGGTATCATAATTCTACAATCTTGGGCTCGTTGGATTCGTCTCGTCGAGCCGCTCGATTCGACTATAAGCTCGTCAAAATCGGAGACCGTTTGGTAACTCAAATTGCTGTTCGATGCTTCCAACAGCGCTTCGGGTACTTGATTCGGACTCATTTGGGCTCGGATCGAGTCGAATTTGGTGTCGTTGGATTCGTATTTCCGAGACGCTCAGTTCGACTATAAGCTTGCTGAAATCGGAGTTTAAATGATCTCCGAATTAATTTTTGAAGTTTCCAACTTGAGTTTTTCCTTGAGATTCGTGCCTGATCAAGATAATTTCTTGGCGATATATCAATACTGAAAAATTGCTTTAAGCTAGAAGCAGTAAGAAAGCCGTCCCAAACAAAGCCATTTCATTTGGGACGACTTTCTTACTGCTTCTTTAAGCAGCTTTTAACTATACAAATTTAAAAGTTTTATACTAGAAAACTGCTTTAAGAAGCAGTAAGAATGCCGCCCCAAACGAAACCTAAAAAATTATCAATTGGAAGACTAATAGAATTGGTAGGATATTGAGGACTAAGGCTTTATGTGTACTTATGTCATTTTTTTGAAGGGTTTATATGGGAAGTAAACAATCAAGATTAGGGTTAGGGTTGTTTAATGAGTACTTGGGGTTTTTTGAGAAAGAAGTTTTCATGCATGTATGTAAAATAGGATTTCTTGAGGAAAAAAAAAAGTATTGCATGTCATAACATTTGTCGTGATAGAGAGAAAATATTTGATGTCTTAGTATTGTATAAAAATTTAACACACACAGAAAAAAGTGGAGTTGCAAGAGACGAGTAGAAAGGAACTACGGAGCATGACAAAGTTGAAATGATCCCATTAATGTTTGCCATCAATCAAAATGATGCATTTTCTCGAGATTGTAAAATACATTGATACAATATAGTAAACATGGATAGACTATACATCATGAATTCTATGATATAATTTGGAAGAGTCCTATGGCCTAGGAGTTATCTTCAAGTGATTGTTTGTTATTTGTTTGGTAGTTCTCCTTTGAGGAGGGAGATTATATTGATGAGTTTATCTTGTCTAGATGTTTGTTTGAGTAGAAATTTACTAAAATCGGAAATTAGTTGATATTGAATTCAATTTTGAAAATTTTCAATTTAAATAGGAATCAAGATTCTTATCTACTTTGACTCAGTTAGCTATAAGAATTAGAGGTTCCTTTCAAAACCCATCCAATAGGCATGCAATAAACTATTAATATATAAAAAAGACTTATCCTATGCGATTATCACAAAAACACTAATTAGAGTTATTTTTTTCATGCAATATGAGCTTCTTTTGACAAGAGAGAGAGAGACAGAGAGAGAGGGGTTGAAGATCGTTACAAACTTCGAAGAAAGATAGAGGCTATGGCAATGTGATAGACTTCCAATTGTCTTTTTTTTGGGATATTTAGATCAATTAAGGCAAATTTACACACACATCACATTGTTGGAGTTTGAAAGCGGGTTTTAAAAAAATTTAGTCTTCTTTGGGGAATTTAGAATTGAAATTAAACTTTAATTCTGAAATCAAACATCCCATCAAAAATATTACACCACCTCAGGAGGTGGAAATGAAATTTCAGGATGGGGTTCATATTTAGAATTATAAATTCCACCTTGAATATCATAACCATATTTAAGAGAGAACTTTGTATGGCCCCGAAGGGTCAATATAAAGTTTTGTCAAATATCGAGCTATGATAATCAAGAGGAGTAATCGTTAGTTTCATATTCGAATTCATTTTAATAAAAGATATATCTCCCTAAAGGGAGAAGATATCATTTATCAATAATTGTTCGAACATAACGATAACGATCGTTAGTAATTTAACTTCCCAAAAAAGGACTAATTGAGTTTTGAAAATCAATTTTGGAAAAAAATTAGATGTGGGTTCTAAATCTCCTACGAGCGCAAGCCCTCGTAGTTAATCACATCGTGGGAGACCGGAGTCTCCTACGAAAACTTTCGATTAAAATAATGGCAGAAATTTTATTTAGAGATTTCTATGAGTGATACCAAAGAGGTGAATTTGGATTTTGAAAAGGGATTGGAGCAAGATTGAACAATTATTTTGGAATCAAATGAGGAAGGGTAGGGGACACTTTAGGATTCTGAAACAATTCAGAAGTGCCCCGATCTAAGCTAAGTGTTGGGCTTTAAATTTTGGATTGAAAGAATATTTAATTTGAGTTGAGCATTTTATTAGAAATTTGGGATTATATTCCCGGAGGTTGGGGTCTTATGACTCAAAAAGAAATCAGCCCCGGATCCTAACTCTAAATTTGGACACTGGAACACAGTAGTCCGAACCTAACTAATGCAGTGCAAAATCTGGACTTACCCCAGCCTGGATTGGGGAGCCAGCTAAACCACCTAAACGCTTCAAAACCATGAGTCCGGTCTTTTGATGCAGAGTGATCAGGGACGTTATTTAAGATTGGTTTAAGAAGTTGGGGTCAACATCTAGAGCAGATTCCTAATTGACCCCTTTGACTTATGTCGGGTGGAATGCTTAGACTAATAATGCAATTAAAATTTTAATTTAATAAGTTTCTAATGCGATGCATGCTGGTTAAAGTATCCAAATCTGGTATGCATGAAATTTTTAAAAAAGGCTTATAAAATAATTTTTTTTTGAAAAGACTAGACTTCCCCAGATCCAGCACCTCATCCTCATAGGTCGGATTATCTGGACTCTACCCACAGGCGGGGAAGTGTCTTATAGCAAGGAGGGAGAGAGATGCAGTAATATGCATGCGACCCCGGACGATTTCGGCTATTCCCTAGGTCGTTAAATTTCTATGTTATTTAAATCTTAAAATTTTAAATATAGGTTATGAATAGAAATATTTTTGGTCCTTAAAGAGCCTAACGAATTCCAGGCTAAAACAAAAAGAACGGCATTCAACCGCCAAAAAAAAACTAAGAAAAGCAGGCAATCCTATACGCAATCAAATTAAATCACAACACATTAAATAATCAAATTAATTAAGTAAATGTCCATAGGCAAATTGCCTTGCTTATTACAACCCAGATTTACATAAATTAAAAGTGGCCGGGCACCACTAACAACAACCCGGATTCTAATCCTAATACAGACGCAAGTGACTTTGAGTGGGATACTCTATGTCTTCAACTTCTCGGTCTTCTCTTCCTCGAGCTCCTTAGATTCTTCGTGGTTGGATACCCAAATGGAAAAGAGAACTCTTCCCTTGAGGGGGAGGTTACTCTTTCCACTTTGGGTAGTGAAGTGATCCAAATTTGGAGTTCCAAATGGATAAGGACTATCCCCCGAAGGGGTATCCTTTCCTCTTTGGAATCCAACCTTTGGATCTATGTATCCCAAACTCAAAGTGTCACTTTCACAACTCAATACTCAAACAAATTACATGAATATAAAAAAATAAAAATTCTAGACTCTCCTGCAGGGTTATCCTAAGCATTTAAATATTAGAATACATCCCAAGCAGTTATATGTATATACGTGCAGAAAAGTAAACACACTTGGCCACGCTCTTTTTATTTGGGGGCTAAGCAGTTGAAGCACCTGTAGCATTTATATTTATGATTTATTTAGCCCCTTTTATTGCCCTGCACGAGCGTGGCCACCTGCAGAAAATCCAGTGAGCATCCAGATCTTTCCTAACCTAAGGGTAATCTAATCGCCCATCACATCAATTCACAGAGTGCAGTAAAAGTAAATAAACACACCAATCAATTTCAATCATAACATGCAATGAAAACTCGAAAAACTCGGCACACAGCAGAAAAGGAAACACCGGCTTAGCCTATCTAGGGTTGGTTGTCCTAGAAAACCATCTAAAGTGTGTGTAGTAGGTCGTGTGGCTAGGATAGATCCTAGGATTGATAATTGATTAAAGTTGTTTGATGTCCTGATTGGTTGAAAGGCTTAAGGGAGATTTTAATTGAAGTTTAAGTCTTAATGGTTTAAATTTGATTTTAAAATTGATTTTAATTGTTTGTTGAATACCACCTTTGTTGCACACCGAGGGCATGAAGTTTATTTCACCTTCCTTGGGGCTAATTTAATAGCCTCGTAGGCCTGGGTTACCTAGTGGTACCCGATATAATTAAGTGATTTGAGTTTGATTAAAGTTTAAAGATTAATTAATTTTTAATTAAACTGATTGGTTGCTGGTTTTAAAATAAAATTGATGTTTTCTGGGATTTTGAATGATTTATTGAATTTTAGAATTTTATGGATTATTTTAATTAGTTAATTAAGGGGTCCAAAATTGACTTTTCAAATTAAAATTAATTTTGTAAGTTTCAAATTTTTAATAAATATTAGACCTTATGACGAGTTGTTAGACTATTAGTACACTCAATTTGGAGTTTTCTATGAAAAGTTATGATTTTTCGAAGTTCGAGCCTAGTTATGAACTACGGTTGACCAAAAAGTTGACTTTTTGACTTTGACCAGATTTTGGAGGTTTGACATTTTTAGAAAATACTAGACCTTAATTGGAGTTGATTGACACTAAGTTTGCTCAATTTGGATTTTTCTGTAATTAGTTATGCATTTTCAAAGTTTCCTTAATTATTGAATTTTTAAAATTGCTTAATTAGGAAGGTTTTGATCATTTTGATCCAAACTCATCCCAAACTGGATGGAATCAATCCCAAAGGTCAAAAATAACCCATGGGAGTGTTTCCAAGTGTTTGGAAATTATTTTGGATTTTTAATAATTTTTAATTAATTAATATAATTAATTGTTGATTTTCATTAAAAGTCAAATTAAAGTTAAATTAAGAGTTCAGTCAAGGGGCTTTTATTTTTCCTAGGTAGAGAACTAAGTTCTGGTCAATTTGAGATATTATTTACAATTTTTGGAGTTAATATGGATTTATTACATTTTTTTGAATTTTCTGGGTCCTTAAATGGGCTGAAACTTTGGGTAATTAATTTTCTGACCTAATGACCTCCAAATTCAATGAAATTTGGACCTAAGGCTTATTATGTCACTAAGTTTTCTGTGTTCAAATTTCACCTCTATTGGGTGTGTGTACAATCCCCTAGGCAATTTCTAAGTTTTCTAGACTTTTCACTAAATATTTTCCCTAGGTGTTTCTATTATTCAAATGGGCTTGAAATTTGGTGTGACTAACCCTGACCCAAATGCACACACACAGCACAAAACATGCAGCCTAATTCTACACAGGAAGGGAGTTATGAATTTTCAAAGTTTTGGGTCCAAATTGGACCCATAACCTTAAAAATTCACATCACAAAAAACTATTAAGCATCTGACCCTAAAAAAATTATGGAACATGCCTAAGATGCTTAAAAACATTCTACCAAAATTTGGGGTCCATTTGACCCCTGGATTGCAAGAAAATTGAGAAAAATGATAAATAAACAACTGCAGTTTTCTCTCAATCCAGAGATCAAAACAACTCAAATTAAATTTTAATAAATTCTACACTGAATTACTTTTCCAACGAGCCCAAAAACATGAATTTTGGTGAAAAAATGAATTTTTTATGAATTTTGGAAGTTTCTGGACATTTTTGAATTAATTTTGACTCAAATTGAGATTTAAACGGCGGCGACAATGATTGCGCCGCCCGCCGCCGTTCGACACGTGGCAGGACACGTGTCAGATCCCGGGCGGATCACTTAAACACGTCGGACGGTCGATCCGACCGTCCGATCGACCGCGCGCGAAATCGACGGCTGGGATCAAGCCACGTCGCCCGCGCGGTCGTCTGAAGGGCGCGGGTTCGAACCCAGGGGCCGTCGCGCGATCAGGCCGGCTGGCGTGGCCGGTTCTGGGCCGTCCGATCGCGCCTTCAGGCGCGATCGGACGGCTCTGGTTGAACCAGAACCAAAAAAATTCAAACGTCCATATCTTGCAAAATACTCAACGAAATTCGACGAAATTTGAACTGTAGCTAGGGGGCAACATGATCTTGCAATGCCTGGAGTTTGGAGGCTCCATGCATTGCAAAATTTGTACAGTTTTAAATTTAAATTCTAACTAAAAGTGAAGATATCTTACAATCTACCCGGTGGATTTTCGTGTTCTTGGGCTCTCTGAACTTGTAGTTTGTCCACGCTCAAGTTTGCAGAAGACCCCAATAGATTTTGACGGCTGGATTTGAAGATATCGAAGAGAGAAGGTATTTCTCTCTTTTCTCTCTCCTTTTCCACTAAAATGGAAGTTTTAATGGTGGAAATGGTGGGGGAAGGCTTGGAATGGCCTTGGGAGATGCTGGAGAGTATGGGGAGCTGCTGGAGAGTCTTGGGGAAGCTGGAGTTTGGGACTTAGGCCAAGAAATGAGCAATTATGAGGGTTAGGGCAAATTTTGCCCACTTAACCCTCATCACTTGAAATGAATGGCTTGGATCTCACCATGGGTGGCTTGGATGCTTGCCAAGTGTCCCATGAGCAGCCCAAGATTAGGAAAAGGCTGGTGGATTGAGAGGGATTGCCTTGAGCCAAGAGGGGGGGGGACCACACCTCTTTTCCCTCATTTGGCTAAACCAAGCGTAAGCAAGGTTTAGGGAGCTGGTTTGTGGTCTCTTAGGGAGGGAAATTAGTCCCTTTTGAGCAGGTGGGAGCAGGTTTTGGGAGAGGGGAAGGGCTTGCCCATGTGGCATGGTCAAAAGCCCATGATTTTGCCTCATTTCAACATAACTTGACCCATTGACTTGTTGACTAGTCAATGATGACTAGGATGTGCATGGGAGGAGTCAAATGTGCTGTATGAGTCAATATCAAGAGACATGGGGCCATGGTGTTGAGACTTTAAGTGAATACATGAAATTGGAGAGGGTTTTGACCCCTCCAAATGGGTTGACCAAGTCAAACCTAGGGAGGATTGACTTGGAGATCCTTGGACATGTCATGAGTGTCCAAACAAATGATTTTGAAGCATTAGATTGGTTTGAGATGGATTCGAATGTTGAAAATAACAATAGTTGGGTTAAAGGTGGATTTGGTCAACCATAGTTGACTTGGTCAAACAAGTCAAACTAAGGAGTGGGTTTGATTTCAATGGGTCTCAAATATCATAAAACATTCATTGGAAGGGGTTTCAAAAATTTAAAATGTTGGACGATGTTAAATTTTGGTCAAAAGTCCAAAACCCCCTTTAAAGGGTATTTTGGTCATTTTGACCCCGGATGAATCCTGGGTCGAGGTGGGTCCAAAAAGATGTAGATTAATGTTAAACACATCAATATCAATGGTCTGGAGGTGATTAGAGGGTTTGGGGGAAATTCCAAGGTCAAATTTCCCAAAATAATGGGTCCAGTGGCACAGGCCGTAAATATTTGAAGATTTTACAGCCTTTGGATTTAAATTTAGTTTCTGGGGTTAGAGACTCCAAAATGGGCTCAAACTTGGAGGTTTGCCTCTAGAGACGTATCAAATCAGTATGCAACTGACAGATCATGAATCGGAGGTCATTTGACTGGGGTTTGAAATGTTTGAAAATTCCCTGAAAAAGGCTTTTAGGACTCAGGTATTTGGCCTTGAATTCTGGATTTGGAAATCCGGATTTGATATAGATTTTGGGTTTAAATATCTGGATTTGAATCATCTCAATCATTCATGATCATTTGGAGTGATCATAAGTGTTTGGAAATGATTTGAACTAGATCAAAGGCAGGATCAAGATTTGAACTAGAGTTTGAATCCTGGACTTGGCTGAAGTCTGGGTTTTGATTGAGGTCTGAACTGAATCAAGGTTTAGATTGACTTAGGTTCAGGATTGATTCGAAGTCTGGATTAGGCTCTAATGACCTCATATAAAAATGAGGTCAACACACATATGTAAGACTTGAATCCAAAACCTCTAATTGGTATCTAGCCAAAGCTCCCAACCAACAGACCAATGCGAGATACGTGCCATCCAATTGTCTTGCGATCACAACCAATCCAAAAATAAGAGATAAAACATGTCAATTAATCAGATAATAGAGTAGATAAATCAAACAAAACAAAAAAGCATACATTAACTTTGCAAAAATAAAAATAAAAAAAAATCATAAATAGTGTCGTAATTATAACGTTAAGCTTTTCATCTAAGTTTCAAATCAAACTTCAATTAGTGCCTAAATTTAATGCACCTAAATAGGATGAATAATTTAGGCTTCGTTGGGGAAAGCCAGTAATTTTAATTTGTGTACTAAAAAATTGCTTTAAGAAGCAATAATAAAGTTTGCTCCAAACGAAGCCTTAATTTTATTTAAATGCCGAGAAATATCAGAAAATAAAATAAATTTTTAATAATTTGTTAACTAATTATAAATATATAATTATTGTCTTATTTTTCTTTTTTAATTTTTATTTTATGAAGATGGCCAAACTTTTCCAAATAAAAAACATATAAAGAATTTCTCACACCTAATAGTAAATAAAATATTTATCTGATTGGCACATCTCAAAAAGTCATGTATCAGATAAAAAAAATATCAAAGAGATAAATCTACAACTGGAATAAAGCTTATCTGATTTATTTTATTATTTCAAGTTGCAAAAATTTGCTGTGTGTTTATTATTTTTTAAAAAATATAGGTCAAAATGACAAAATATCTTTACTAAAATTTGATCAGAATAATCACCTCATTATTAAATTCATGTGTTAAAATTAATATAATATGCAATTAATAAATTTATTAATTACAAAATCAATCTCATTAAATTAAACTACTTATATATTGACATATAAATTTTCAAGTTATTTAGATATTTCTTATTAAATTACTTTCTCACATTATTTTTTCAACCTATTCATCATCGAACGAGCAAAAAATTTCAAAAATTTCTTTTAAATTCAAAATAAGATATATATATATATATATTTAATTTTTCAAAATAATAAATTATGAAATATGTAACTCAAATTTATAATCTTAAAAAATACAAAAATCTCTTTTAACAAGCAAATTTTTTAAAATAGTTGATGAATGATAAATTATTATTTTTTGAGAAAATGATAAATTATAATTTATAAGTGTAAACTTATAATTAAAACTATAATTATCTTTTTAATTAATTGCTTACAAAGCCCTCTAATATTAAAAAAAAAGATTAGGTTGACTTTGGCTTCATAGTACAATAGTCAATGTGAATGAGACCAAAATGTACGGTTTTCTTAAAACAAAAATATTATCTTCTTTTATCACTAAGCCACAGACCTGAGGGAAATTTACAATTATGCCCATTGATGATTATCATAAATTCAAGTTGCACTAAACAACAAATTGATTTATTATATCATGATAGCAATACGGCAATACCGTAATATCAATCGATGGTTCCAATTTCTGGTCGAGATTTATGGTCTATAATATGATGGCATATCGTGTACTTGCTCGCATGCGGCGGCGGACTTTTGACTTTTGAGGCTGAGGCTCTGATGAAAAAAAGAAGGGGGGGATATGATATAAAATTATTATGTATTTATTTATATAATAAATAAATTTTTAATATTTATTTTTATATTTTTTAATATTTCAATTATATGAAACTATTGACATAATAAATATGTTTCACTTTTAAAAATTAAATATTAGTAATATTTTTATTAGAGTTAAAGATTTGAATGTTATATAAATAAATATAAAAATTTTAATATTAAATATATAAATTTTTTATATTATGTATATAAATCCCAAAAAAAATTTAGTGATTATATAATTTGACAAAAATTTAGTTAAGATGTATTTTAAATTTATTGAAAATTTTTAATTTAATTTAAAAATAATTATATTTATCTAAAAAATGTAATAATTTAAAGATCTATTTTAATTAAAAATTTGATTAAGATTTTTCAAAATAATTTTTCTAGATATTAATTTTGGGAAGCACGTGCCATAAATGGTCAATGTCCTCCACATGTGATATGTTATATTAATACCCAAATAAAAATTTTATAGATTAGGTAATATTTTTAAGTCACGTGAAAAAATACTAAAATTTAGAAAATAATTATGTGAGATCAGCTTTTAAGACATTTATTTATGTATTTTAAATTTTAATTTTTTTTATATTTATGTGTGTCTACTCTAACACATTTTTTACTTTTATTGAAATTATAAATTAATTTTAATCATCTATTTTATATTGTAATGCGCATTTTTTAAATTAGAAGTAAAGATTTAAACTTTAAAAAAAATTATTTAAATATTTTTTATTTTCCAAAATTTTTTATGATGGAAATAAATTATATCAAGATATAATGATATAATTTTAATTAAGATGGCCTTCTAAACTGCAGAATTTATTTGAAAATTAATTTTGTGCATAAAAAAATAATTTAAGTTTATCTCGAAATTAATTTAATAATTTTTAATTTTATTATAATAAAAAATTATGTCATAGTATTTCTGAATAATTTAAATTAAGATTTATTTTTATATATATTTAAATACAACCATTTCTTAGTACTGCCGTACGTCCGGACATAAGACGGCCTGCTTATATATGCCACTACTCTCGTTGGCTTTTGACACCATCAGAAATACCAAAACAAGAGTTCCTCCTTTCTTTGTACGTTCGTCAAGAAAGGTGATCTCTCTCTCTCTCTCTCTCTCTCTCTCTCCATCTATCTGTATCTCTCTCCTTCTCGATCTCTTTCTATCTCTGTCTCCCTCCTTCTCTCTGTCTATCTCTATCTCTCTCCTTCTATCTATATCTCTATCTTCATCTGTTCTCTATCTCTAAATAAAGGAATTGGTTTTGAAATGCAAAGGGGTATGATGAGGATGGAAGGAAGGAAAAAGGGAGCTGCAAGAAAGGAGAATAACAGTGGAATATGGAAGGAGGAAGACTTGAGTGGGATGGAATTGGCTTCCCTTCCAACTCATCCCTCCATTAATCTTGCTTGCATCACCAAGCTTAATCTCTCATGCAATAACCTTCAGGTACCTACTTATCATATATATATATATATATATATATATATATATATATATATATATATATATATATATATATATATAGTTTAATTTGTTTATTAATTTCAATCAAATGGATTTTTTTTTTAATTCAGAACTTGCCGGAGTCGGTGACGGCGAGACTGGTGAACCTGGTGGAGCTGGACCTACACTCAAACCAGCTTAAAACACTTCCTAATTCAATCGGCTGCCTCTCAAAGCTAAAACGCTTTGATGCTTCTGGCAACTCGCTGGACTCACTGCCCATAACCATCCAAAACTGCGGGTCAGTTTGAATTTTCATTAACAATTAGTGCAAAACTTGTAAATTTTCATTTGGAATTTAATAAAAACTATGGTAAAACTCTTGAATTTTCTTATAAAACTGTTAATTAATTAACTAAATATGTTTTCATCTACTACTTTGGCAGGTCATTAGAAGAATTACTAATCAATTTCAACCAACTAACCCAGCTCCCAGACACCATAGGACTGGGCTTAACCAAGCTTCGCCTTCTCTCCATTCACTCAAACAAACTGACTTTCCTTCCTGCCACAACCCACAAACTGTCCTCTCTCCGCTCCCTCGACGCCCATCTCAACTTTCTTCTAACCCTCCCCAAAGACCTCCACCTCCTTCCCTTCCTCCATTCCATCGATATCAGCCAAAACTTCCATCACCTAAACTGCTTACCTGACTCCATTGGCCTTCTCCCTTCCCTTTCACACCTCAACATCAGCTATAATTGCATAACTACCCTCCCCGACTCCCTCGCCTGTGCAGCTGGTCTTCGCAGCCTAAAGGCCGATGGAAACCCGCTGGTTTCTCCGCCGTTGGATGTGGTAGCGAATGAAGTGGATGCGGTGAGAGAGTATCTTATTGGGAGAATGAATGGAGTGGGGGTGAAGGGGAAGGGGAGGAAGGGGTGGATATGGAGAGTGGCAAGGTGTGGGATGGTTGAAGGGGGAAGGATGGGCAGGATAATTAAGAAGGAAGACGATCAGTATGAGGAGGTTTCTCGTGAGTATCATTCAGTTGATGGATTTGGAACGCCTGGGAGGCGGTATATGGAGGCTTTGTCTTCTCCTCTAAAGGCTTTTTCGAGGCAATGGTCGACGCCGGCGACGGCGAAGCCGGTGTGGAAGTAGCCAGCCAGCTCCTTTATGTACCTCACTTTTGTGCGTGTGATTTTTATTCAAACGATAAACTCTCTCTATATTACCATATTATATTTTCGTGGAAATAGGCAGCCAATATTACGTTTTTTAATTTTTTTTTAGTGTAATGATTAAAAAATAGCTTATGGTGGGCTTTGCGGAGTGGTACTTTGTGAATGTCTTCAAGAAACCATTACTGGATAAAATAAAAACTTTTGGGCCCTCAGTAACAATAATAGGCCCATTTCTTCAGCATATATACAATAATAACAAATTAATTTTTTTAAAAAATTGCAACACTGAAGTAAATATAATTCTAAAATAATTTTCTACGACAAAAATAAAAAAAATGAAAATAATAACTAGTGAATATTTGGCCGTAAAAAAATATTGACAAAACAGTCTCTAATGATAAGTATAAAATTAAAGTAGCTTTTTTTCTGCTTCTTAAAGTAACTTTTTAGTATAAAATTAAGCTTTTGTATTAAAAAGCTGCTTTAAGAAGCAATGCGAAAGTTATCCCAAACGAAATATTAGGCTTTCTATGGGACAATTTTCTTTTTGTTTTATAAGTAACTTTCTAGTACAAAATTTTTTAGTTTAACAATATTTTGTACTAAAAAATTACTTTAAAAATAGCAAGAAAGCCGTACATGCTTCATTTGGGACAACTTTCTTATTATTTTCTAAAACAGCTTTCTAGTACAAAAATTTTTATTTTAACAAATTTTTATGCTAACAAATTTCTTTAAGAAGCAGTAAGAAAATCATCTCTAATAAAGCCTTCTTCTCTAATTGTATTACTATTCTTTCGAATAATTTTGATCTCACTGCTCTCATCAGTACTTCTTATTTTTCACGACCCCTAACCTCTAAAACAAATCCATTAAAGCTTTATATGGGACATTTTTCTTACAATTTTCTACAGCAATTCTCTTGTTAAAAAAAATTTTAAAAATTAATGACAAAATATTATCTCAAATAAAGTCGAAATAAAATTATGAGTAACTCTCTCACTGAATCACTAAATTGTTTTTTTGTATTATTTCTCGACTAATTGGCTTTGATCAACATGTTAAATCATCATAATTTTCCTTAATTATCTAATATGACTATCATTCTGACGTATTTGGATATCACACTTCACTTAATTTGTAGCGTGGAATCGAAGTTTAAGCTTTATGCACTGTACTTTATATCCTTTCTTTGAATAATTGTCTGCTTCTTATGTGAACTTGAAGCTGGAAAAGAATAATGTCTTTAAAATAGTCAATAATGCCGATGAAAAATATAATAAAATTATATAAGTATTATTAATGAAATACCTCATTATTATAATTAGGGGTGTCAATATTTGACACGACACGAAAATCAGACTCGAATTTGATCCAAAAATTTCGGGTTAGATCTGAACCGATTTTAAAACGGGTCGGATTTGAGTTCCTAGATTCGACCCGTTTGGAAAAATGGGTCGAGTTTGGGTTGACCCGACAACCCAATTGACCCAGACTGACTCAAAAAAATGGGTCACGTTAGCTCTCGTGTCGCGTCAACTAGCCTCGTTGCGTCAACTGGTCGCGTCGCGTGAACTGACCTCATCGTGTGAACTGCCCTCATCGTAGGCATCTCGTGGCGTCCCTCCGCTGTCCGCCCTCCTCTGTCCGTCGTCCGCCCTCCTCCGTCTGTCTTCTTCCCTCCGTCGTCCGCCCTCCTCCGTCCGTCGTTCGCCCTCCTCCGCATCTCGTCACGTCCCTTCGCCGTCTGTGTGTGCGCCGATCGACCCCGTGCCACCATCCGCCGTCCGCGTGCAGTCTGCCAGCCGCCCTCCACGTTGTTGCCGCTGACACGAGTTGACGGGTCGTGTCGGGTTGACCCAGGTCAGAAGTGGGTCTGGTTCAGGTCCAAAAAGGTGACCCGTTTGCAAAAACGGGTCGGGTTCGGGTGAACTCATTTGAACCCAGATTAGTTTCGTACCCGACCCGAAATCCGAAATTGACACCCCTAATTATAATGTTAATTTATGCTACAATGTGTATAAGACAATTCTTCTTACAACAACACTAATAACAACAACAACATCGATCATTTATCCCACTACGTGGGGTTGACTACATGAATCTATTCACTATTTTATTTGAGTCAAATTTTCATTTGAATCGATGAGACAATTTTTCATGGCGAAAAAAAAAAAGAAGTTATAAAGCTTAACAAAAAGTAATCAAATAGCGTCAAACAACTAGTCGAGAATATATGACTATAGAGGGCATGGTTGATGCGACCAATAAGTTGCTGGGTTGAGCTTGAATCATCATAGCTTACATACATATTTCTAAGAATGTGAGCTCACAGGTTCACATTTAGGCTTCATTTTAGACATTTTTTTATCATCATTTTTTTTTCTACTTTCAAAAAAATTTTATACTAAAAAGCAATAAGAAAGTTATCCCAAATAAAATTTTAGGCTTCGTTTGGGACGACTTTTTTACTGCTTCTTAAAGCAGCTTTCTAGTATGAACATTTTAACTTTTGTACTAAGAAGATGCTTTAAGAAGCAGTAAGAAAGTCGTCCCAAACGAACCCTAAGGTTCGTTTGGGACGACTTTCTTACTGCTTCTTAAAGCAATTTTTTAGTACAAAAATTTTAATTTTTTAACTAAAAAGCTGCTTTAAGAAACAATAAGAAAGCCGTCCCAAACAACCCTTTAGTCATATGCAAGAGATAGCAATTCCCACAATAATAAGATCAAACTTTTTGAACCATTGCATTATTGTTATCAACTGTTTAAAACCATTCAAACCAGTTTTCTATGTATAATCTCCATACCAAAAAAAGTTTTGATTCTGATCCAGTTTTTTTTTCCATGTAATTGCCAATGCAACAAACTGATATAGGTGTCCAAAAATACTCAAACTATGCTAACAATTAAAGTAAAAGAGAACGCAATGAAATGATTTAGGCTTAATTTGAGATAGTTTTTTGTCATTATATTTTAGCAGCTTTTAAGAAATTTTTGTACTAAAAAGCTGTTGTACAAAACAGTAAGAAAACTGTTTCAAAGGAATCCTTAAAATATATAGGCTTAAAAATTTAATTTTAACAAGTGTAATATTATATTTAAATTCGCTTATTATATATTTGTGATTGCTTTTTCAACTAAAATTTGAATCAAAATAGATCTATGAAATAATTTATTTATTTTTTTTACTTTAGAAGATGCCAAATGTTATGCTCTTATAATCTTTTGTCCAATTTTCATATCTACCATTTCTATCAAGGTTGATGATGGCATTTTTAGTTGCCAATCTCCTATCTTATAAAAAGAGTGATAAGTAGAGTACTAATATATGCTATATGTGCGGAGACCGAACGCAGAACGCCGTCCGGAGACTAACAAGAATGCGCCACTTCAGAGGTATCGAGCCGCGGTACCGAGCGAAGGGGTGGCGTAGCGCATTCTGGTTGGTCTCCGGATGACGTTCGGCGTCCGCACAAAATAATTAATCCACTTGATGATAACTACAATGCCTTAAAGCTTCTTTAGCTTCCATCATAGAAATTATCATGTGAACTATGTTGCATCGAAACCTTCTTTGATTACGAGAAATGATATCATTTATAACTTATGGCTCATGGAAATGGAATCATTTTAAGTTTTTTTAGTCATAGCTCATGATCCCATACGACGTGGAACATCTTAGTTAAAGTTTTTCTTAATAATAGTTTATCTAACTTGTTACATGCTTTCTAGAATGTTCTTACTTGCTTATATATATAATACTGTAAGAAGAAGAGGGGATGATGAATATTATGATATTTTGGAGCCTTCAAGCTTGTGTTGGTTCCCTAGTTTTGTATCCCTTATAGTAGATCCATTTCTTCCACTGACCCACTACATCACCATGACTTCGTCATCATCGTGTACTAACCCCGATAAACGTATTTGTTATGGTCTATTGACGTCTGCCATCCCCTAATCCAACTCCCCATTTCCCCCTTCCACTGCTATGCCCGTCGATTTTCTAATATAATAAAAATATAAAGAAACTATCATTAATATATATTCAAATTGTTGATTAAATAAAAAAATATATTCATTTTTCATCTAATTAAATACAAAACATTACATCTTTGAATTTATTTTATAATATAATAAAGAAAAAAATGAATATTCCTTAACAAATATTGAAAAAAAAATGAGTAAGTGCTCTATTGACGGAGCATTAAAACAGATATGACTTGCATATTCATGCAAATATAATATTATAAATAAAAAAATTAAAAAATGTAAATATAATACTATTTTTTTCTCCATTCATCTACATTTTAGTAATTAAGCGGTGAAGATGCAGAAGTGGTTGTACCATAAATTAAGCGTAATTTCTGACTGTCTACAGGCGTGTTCTGCGATTGAGCTCTGCTAGGGTTAGGGCTTGTTTTGCTCTGCCGCCTTTTTCTGCTCCCCCCTGGGGAGGACTCCGCTGGCGAAATGTCCTCCTCCCATTTTCCACCCCTCCCCTCCTCTATTCCCACCCCAGCTCCATCTCCCACTGACCTCCTTGACTGGAAGCTTCTTCTCGCTTCTCAGGAACAGGTGTCCCACGGTTTCTCCAACTCCCTGGGGCACTTCCCTACCGAAAACTTTACCGTTCATTTCTCAAAGTCACAATTTGAAGCTGGTGCCCCCGAATGGTCTCTATCTCTAATTGGGTATTCCATTGGCAGAAGACCCTACTATGAAGCTTTGCTATCAGGTATCAAAAGAACTTGGTCACTAAAAGGTGCTCTTACTCTCTTAACTCTTGATGATGGTTTCTTCCTTTTGAAGTTCACAGCCCCAGAAGACTTTGAAATGGCTTGGGCTGGAGGTCCGTGGTTTTTCTTTGGAAAACCATTCATCCTCCAAAAATGGTCTCCCGATTTTGTTCCCAAACGGGAAGAGTTCTCTTCAATCCCCCTCTGGATAAAGATTAAGAATTTATCTCTCTCTTGCTGGACCCCGGAAGGTATCTCTCGAGTTGCTAGCTGCGTGGGTATACCTCTGGCCGTGGACGGCCTTACAGCTGCGAAGACTCGCCTTACATTTGCTCGAGTCTGTGTTCAGGTAAAATGTTTCTCCCCCCTTCCAGATGAAATTTTCATTTCTGTCAAAGGAAAAATTACTCATTTAATGGTTCTTTATGACTGGAAACCCATCCCCTGCACCCACTGTGCTTCCATTTACCACGGCCCACCGCAATGTCCCAAAAAACCTAACCCCCCTCCTCAGCCTTCCCTCCCGTCTCGTGGCCGTAGCTCTAGCCGTAAGCCCAGAAGATCACACCCACCGAACCTTATGATTCAAAAACCCCCACTACCACCTCCTCAATTATGCCACTCAACTCCTAATCCCAATCCCCCACTACAACCCCATATGTTACTCATCACTCCTCAGAATATTATCCCTAATTTGAACTCCCCCACCTCTGAGACACCTATCACTCTAGGATCTCTACCTCATCCCTTGCATGTGATTGGTCTCCTTCCCTCAAGCTCCAACTCTTTGCCTACTAATAATCAATTTGGCATTCTTTCCGATCTTGATGTTGCCGACATCATCCCTCAACTCCTTCCCTTAGCACTTCTTACAGCAATCCTCCTCTCAACACAGAACCCCTTCCTCCCAAATCAACCTGCACTAATAATCTTTCAGACTCGGATCCAGATCCTCCCTCTAGTTATCAAAACTCCCCTGCCAGCAATTACATATGCAATAGTAGCAGTAATAGCCCAGCTCACGATTCCCCCACTTAGAGTTCCAAGCCCACTAAAAGTAAGAATGCCAAAAAGGCATCAAACCGTCAAACCAAATCCAAATGACCCTTCCCCTAATGGCTTCTTGGAACATTAGGGGCTTCAACAACCCAGCCAAAGTCTTCTCTTGTAAGAACCTTGTTAAAACCCATAACTTGGATATTGTGTTTATTTTGGAAGCCAAAATAAATCCTTATATTGCTGCTGATAGTTGTTTTTTATCTACTCATTATGTCTTTTCCCATGAGGATTCCTATAATAACTTCACTCACTCAACCCCTGGCCGAATATGGATAAAATGAAATGCAAAAAATGTCTCCTTCATCCCTCTCTTCACATCCAGCCAACTTATTCATGGTGAGATTTTGGTTGGGTCATTTGTTACCTGTTGCGCTACTGTGGTTTATGCCTCCAACTCTGTTGTAGAAAGACAGTTGCTCTGGAATCAAATTACTCATATAGCGAGAGTATTAATTTGCCTTGGGCTATTTTAGGTGATTTTAACTGCTACCATTTTGCTCATGAGAAAGATGGGGGCTCTCCCCTACACCCTAGCAAACTTGGAGAACTTAATAACCTCATCTTTAATAATGGCCTCTTTGACCTTGCTTCTGTAGGTCATACTTTTACCTGGTATAATCAGAGAGCTGATTCCCCAATTCATATCAAGTTGGATCGTGTGCTTGTGAATAGCGGCTGGATGGAGGCGTATCCCAATTCCTTTTACAAAGTTTGCGACCCTGGCATATCGGATCACTCTCCCATCATCCTTCTGGATGGGTGCAATTTCAAGAAAAATCATAGATTCATGTTTAAAAATTTCTGGCCCAAAATTCCTAAATTTTGGAATGGTGTCATAGATGTTTTCTCTCGGCCGACTTCTGCGAGTCCTCTTTGTGAGCTTTATCACAAACTCAAAGCCCTCAAATATTTCATCAAGAGTCGGAATTGGTGCTCCTCTAACAACCTGAAGATGGAAATTGAAAAATTGTCCGTTTTGCAAACTGCTTTTATGTCCCAACTCCAAGATAATCTGTTGAATCATGATATTAATGCCAGCCTTAAGGAGACTAACATGAAACTTGTGGAAGTCACTTCCTGTTGGGTAGATTGGTCCATGCAAAGAGCCAAGGCTAAATGGCTGACTTTGGGTGATGACGATCTCAAGTTTCTCTAATCCAAAATCAACCATAGAAGCAACTCCAGCCTTATCAGATCTATTTCCTCTAATGCGGCCACCCTTACTACCACCTCTAAGGTTAATAATGCATTTATTAGCCACTTTAAAGACCTGTTTACCAATCCTAGACTTTCTCCTAATTCTATTTCTCCCATTCCAGCTGGATCTTCTATCCCTAAACATCTTACTGCAACGTTGATTGCTCCAGTCACTGTGGATGAAATTAAAGCTGTTATTTTCTCTGCTCCTTCCAATGCTGCCCCGGGCCCTAATGGGTATACTTTTGAATTCTATAAAGCAACTTGGAATATCATTGGTAAGCAAGTATCTGATGTGGTGCTGTCCTTCTTTTCCACATCCTATTTACCTAAGCAAGCTAAGCATTCTGCCATTGCCTTGGTACCCAAAAACCCGCATGCCTTTTGTATCATTCATTTCTGATATTCATTTCTCTGTGGCAATAAATGGAGCTCTTGAAGGGTACTTTAATTCTACTAATGGTCTAAGGCAGGATTGTCCTCTTTCGCCTTATTTATTCACTATCGTTATGGATGGTCTCTCTGCTTGCTTTGATGAAGTCTCTGATAACCATTCCTTCACTGGCATCTCTACAAGTAATGTCTCTGTCTCTCACCTCATTTATGCTGATGATTTACTCGTTTTTGGCAAGGCTAATTTGGATAACGCTTACGCTCTTAAAGAGGTTTTAAATCATTTTGCTTACTGCTCTGGCCTGGTTGTTAACCCTTCCAAGAGTGTTATTCTTTTCTCTAAGAATTGCCCTCTTGGTAATAGTATATGCTCCATTCTAGATGTCCAGCAAACTAATAACCCTATTAAATATCTTGGACTCCCTATCTTCTCTAAAAAGCTGCATCAGGTGGATTTCAACCCTCTTATCTTGAAAATTACTAGAGCTCTAGACACTACAGGAAAATTGGCCTTTTCCGTCGTTGGAAAATGACCAAAATCCGCTGGAAATTTGTGGATTTCCGACGGAAAAATTTACGCCGGTAAAACGTGCGTCGAAAAATTGTTCCCAGCGTTAAATAGTTCATCGAAAATTTTTCCGGTGAAATTCTGGCGAAAAATCCTTCAAAAATATTTCTGGCGGATATATACTCCGCCGGAAAAATTAAAAAAATGAAAAAAAAATTTAAAGCATGTTTAGCCCGCTGAAGCCCCCTCCAGCCCAGCTGGCTCAGCTTTGACCCGCTGTTGCACCAGCCCCGCGTGACCCGCCGCGCCTGCACCTGCCCCACGTGACCCGCCCGCCGCGCCTGCACCTGCCGGGGTTCGAACCGCCGCCTGCTGGCTCTCCTGCTTCCCGCATGACCATTATGCCGATGCTGCAAAATGAAATATTTAATGAGTTATTTTTTATTTATATATTTAAAATAATTAATTTAAAATATTTAAAAGATTTGTTAATATTTTAATTAAAATATAAACTTAATAAAAATTAAAATAATTTAATTAATTATTATACTACATTTAACAATAAATTAGTATAATTTTTAATTTATAAAAAATAATTAATATATTTAAATATCAAAATAATTAATATATTTAAAATAATTAATTTAAAATATTTAAAAGCTTTGTTAATATTTTAATTAAAATATAAACTTAATAAAAATTAAAATAATTAAATTAATTATTATACTACATTTAACAATAAATTAGTATAATTTTTAATTTATATAAAATAATTAATATATTTAAATATCAAAATAATTAATATATTTAAAATAATTAAAAGATTTGGTAATATTTTAATTAAAATATAAACTTAATAAAAATTAAAATAATTTAATTAATTATTATACTACATTTAACAATAAATTAGTATAATTTTTAATTTATAAAAAATAATTAATATATTTAAATATCAAAATAATTAATATATTTAAAATAATTAATTTAAAATATTTAAAAGCTTTGTTAATATTTTAATTAAAATATAAACTTAATAAAAATTAAAATAATTAAATTAATTATTATACTACATTTAACAATAAATTAGTATAATTTTTAATTTATATAAAATAATTAATATATTTAAATATCAAAATAATTAATATATTTAAAATAATTAATTTAAAATATTTAAAAGCTTTGTTAATATTTTAATTAAAATATAAACTTAATAAAAATTAAAATAATTAAATTAATTATTATACTACATTTAACAATAAATTAGTATAATTTTTAATTTATATAAAATAATTAATATATTTAAATATCAAAATAATTAATATATTTAAAATAATTAATTTAAAATATTTAAAAGCTTAGTTAATATTTTAATTAAAATATAAACTTAATAAAAATTAAAATAATTAAATTAATTATTATACTAAATTTAACAATAAATTATTAAACTTTTTAATTTAATTTATTTTAGCAATATTTAATTTAATTTAATAAAATGAATAATTTTAAATATTTCTAATTGTCATTTTTCAGAAAATTTAAAATTCCGTCGGAAATGCCGCCGAAAATGCAAGCGAAAAATCCGCCGAAAATTCCTCTCAAAAAATGCGTCGGAAAATCCGCCGAAAAAATTCCGCCGGAAATTCGTCGGAAAATCTGTCGGAATTTCTAACGGATTTATTTCTGCCGGAAATTCCGCCGGAAATCAGCGTTTTTCCTGTAGTGAGAAGGCTGGAAGGCAAAATGTCTCTCTTTTGCAGTAAGAATTCAATTTGTTAGATACACGATTTTCAGTACTCTTGCCTATTGGATTAGAGGCACTATTATTCCAAAAACTTGTTGTAAATCAATAAGTAAAATTTGTTCTAGTTTTTTATTTGGTCGGGATATCTCACAAAAAAAACTTCAAATGATTGCTTGGAAAGACACGTGTTTACTAAAAAAATATGGAGGCCTTGGCATTCCCTCAATTGACTCTCTCTTTCAAGGTTTTGGTTGCTCTCTCATCTGGCGTTTCCTTCATGAAGATAATTTTTTGTTCACTTGGTGGAAAGATCATTATCACTCCCTTTGGTCCCCCAAACCCAAAAAAATCTCAACTTACTGGAACTTCCTCTGCTCTGTTGCTGAATGAGTTAAACAATGCCTCACTCTTAGGATTCACTCATCATGTTCTTTTTCCCTTCTTTGGGACCCTTGGTGTCATGGGAAATCCTTAAGGGACATTATGGCTCTCTCCTCTGATGACCATATTACAAATACCTTCTCTGATTGTAAAGTTGAGAACTTTATTGCTAATGGGTCCTGGTCCATTCCCACTATTTTTGGGAATACTGTTACAGCTATGATTAATTCGGTGCCCAATTATGCTTCAAGTATTGGTTGCCTTTGGTTGGGATCTGACCATCCCACTACTCGTTCCTTTAAGATGCAATATTTCTCAAATCTAAATACTGTTAATTGGTATAAATATGTGTGGCACAAGAGGTATGCGCTAAAGTACTCTGCCTATTCCTGGATGGCCTTTAAATTAGGCCTTAAAACTGCTGATCTCTTGGTTAGGCGCGGTATTCCTGTGGACCCTATTTGCAAGCTCTGTTATAAGGATGTGGAATCTCATAATCACCTATTCTTTGAATGTGATTTTACATTTGGCATCCTTAAATCTTTAATTCCTGGGATTGGGTCGCTGCTGTTGAGGCCTAACCTTCTGCAAGCTTATAGTTTTGTGGAAGAGACTAGGTCGAGTAGAGATGTGCTTTATCTCCTCTTTTCGCTTATTGGTGCTACGATTTACTTCTCTTGGAGAGCTAGAAATGATCGTCTTTTTGGCAACTCATTGGATTGCAAGTCTACTGTGACTAGAAGAATTAAAAAAGCCATATTGTTCAAAACCTCCTGCTAGAAAAATGCGCTTGCTTTTAGACAATTTCTGGCTTAATGTGGCTTTTTGCTGTCTGTTTTTCTACTGGGGTACTGTGCTGGATTATTGGTTTTGCCATCAGTTTATGACCTTCTAGTTTGGTTCGGGCCCTTTTCCCTCTGGATGGCTATGTTAGCAACCAGGGAATTATGTTGCTTTGATCGGTCTGGCCGAACGGTTTTTTGATGGACAATGATGAGTGCTGGTGCTACCCAGCTTCTCCTTGGACGGCCTTTCTGGCAACCAGGAGTTTTGGTGCTCTATGCACGTCTGCGGGAGATCTAATTTTGCTCTATTTACCTTTTTCCTTTTATTGTAATGTTTTTTGTTTCCTTTGTTGTTTTACAGGTCTTCTTTTTTTCTGGCTTCTACCATCTTTTTTGGTAGTTGCTTTCGTCTTTTCTTCCTGTAACTCGATCAGTTTATTTTAATTTATATTCTGGGCTGTGACCCTAAATTTCTCCAAAAAAAAAGACTGTCTACAGGCGTTAAAATAAAATAAATTGACTACGGTCACCACTAGAATTTGGGATATGTGAAGGAGATGTCGTGCTCCATTTTTTAGAAGAAAAGTTTACCACTGTCATCTGAAAACAATTAAGGATTTAAGGATAACAGAACCGATCAATTTTTAGCATTCTGAGAGATATTTAGGGTAGGGTTTATTTTATAGAGGTGCAGATTAATCGTTAAAATTAGTTAGAGAAGTATTTTTATTAAAATTAGTTAGGGAAGTATATTTTATTAAAATATTTAGAAAGGGATGCATATATATAGAATAATTTTAAAAATAGTATATTCTAAATGCGCCATTTGAATTGACGCATTCAACTTAAGGGAAAGAGAGAAAGCAACTGGAGAGAGAGAAAAGTTGGGATGGGGGAGAGAGACACCGCGTGAGAGAGGAGAAATATTAGTAATTTTTTATTAAATAATGATTAGATTTTTTTAAATAAATAAATTTTTATTTAATAATTAATTTTTTAAAAAATATCTAATCATTATTTAATAAAAATTACTAATATCCCCCCTCTCTCTCACATCATTTCTCTCTCCCCGTCTCTCTGTCTCCACCTGCTTTCTCTCTCTCATTTACTATTTGGTTGACGTATTTGCTTAATAAATATGCTCATCTAATCAATTTTAACGATTTATTTGCTCCTCTCTGAAATAAACCCTTTAGGCTTTATTTGAGATAATTTTTAAATAATTTTTTGTACATTTTTTTTTAAAAAAATAGTAAAAAAACAGTGGTCAAAAGCTATCTAAAAGAAAGCTTGGCATGGAAATCCGAAATTAACTTGAATACGATTTAGGTTTCGTTTGTGACAGCTTTTTTATTGTTTTCTAAAGTAACTTTCTAGTATTAAAATTTCTTAAACTATAAATTTTTGTACTAAAAACTTGCTTTAGAAAAGATATAGTGTACCTCAAAATCATTATTTTTTCTACATTTAAAAATTGCCCAAATTGAGCGATTTCTAAACCCTATGTTATGCTCTACGTGATTTGCACCTCCCATAGTGCACAATCTGCCCTCATCCTCCCATCTGTATTTGAATCTCGTCAGCCCTCTCTTACTCTCATTACCTACATCAGCCCTTGTCCGTATTTCAATATGTTTGAAATATACATAATTTTTTTTCAATATATATGATTTGCATTCAACCTATAAATTCATAAATTTCTAAAATATATCTATCTTAATTATTTTGAAATTCTTAAATCTATATATTCTGAAAATATATAACCAAACAACCCCTCTTAAGCTACTGCTAAATATCAGTTTCAATTAAGTTGTTCATAATTAAAATTAATTTGAATTAATGACTACTTAAAATATGATTCCAAATTATAATTATTATTTTATTAATTCATCTCAGATGAATATAAAAATACATTTAAAAATAAAAAATAATAATTATTTTTGTGTTGCTTTCAATTTATAAATTATACATATTTTAAAATCAATAATAAAAATATCTCGAGGTCTAATATAAAATATATTTTATTACACTAAAAAAATTATATGTCTTATTAAATCCTGTCTCTATCGTTTGGGCCTTTCCCACCAAAACGACAACGGTCGGAGCTGAACTTAGCAAAATAGCATTAAATCCCAACCGCTCGTTCTAGCTGAGATAACCTTGAAAATCCCCGTTTTGCCCTTGGCCAGCGAGCTAGTGGGTGGGCCCGCTGATCGTAGGGTCCATATAACCCCAATGACTTCACCGACAGCGCAGGCATCGCCGTTAACTTTACGATGCGTCAATTTGTCGTCGTCTGCTTCCTTTGCTCCGCAATTTCGCGCGCCGAGACAACGGCTATGGGCCTCCCTCTGCGGATCTCCGTATAGGTGTTCCTATGCGGTAATAAAATAGAAACTTGTAAAAAATATCAATTATTTATTTGTATTTCTACCTTGGTAAATAGGTTTTATTTTGGACAATTTAGATGCATAGTTTTAAATTCTTATATATTTAATATGTATATATATTTTTAATATTTATTTTTATAATATCCTAATATTTAAATTTAAGTCTACAAATTTATTTTATTTTATATAAGTTCATATTAATGATATTTTTTAATTTGATTTAAATATTATATAATTGCATAAATAAATATAAAGAGTTAGATATTAAATTTAAAAATAAATAAGAAATCAATGGCACTTATGTAAATATCTCTTATTATTTTTATTATAATTTTATCCCAATATTTAAAATTTTTGTTCATTATCAACATCATCATGATTGGCCAATTTTCCAATTATTTACTATTGACTTTATAAAACATCATTCTTTTTCATTTATTCTCAATTGGTGCTAAGATAAATTCACACTTTATAAAATATTTTAGAGGACTTCTATCTATATAATTTTAGGCATTTTCCATTCTTTTCTAATCCAATTAGAGCTCCTTTCATTGCTTGAACTTATAATCCATAATTTATAAACTAATTTGTTAAATTCATCATTTTAATTGGACTTCTATCTATATTTGACTATGCTAATGGTCTAGCTCAATCAAGTTTAATCTATCTTGAGGTGAGGAGGATTAAAGATGCCCTCGTCGAAGGTCAAGGTGCACTCACAAATGATTAAGAATCACTTGTCAAAGACCACTCGTCACTTGCCACGTGTCACTCAATAGGTTTGCTAGTCACTTGTCACTCGGAGGGCTTACTCATTACTAGTCACTCAACATGCTCACTTGACCATTGATTGTCCACATATCAATTAATTGTATACTTTTTTAGATACATAGTTTTTGGTCTATATTTCTTATATAAATGAATGTTTCTTTATATAACTTTTCTTTTGTAGCCCTGTAATCCTATAAATACAAGTTCACCAGACAAATTCAAAGGGCGAGGAAGTCATTTGGGAGCACTTGAATTCAATAATACAATCTTTTGAATCTCTCTCATTCTCATTATTATTTTTTCTCTCTATCTACTATTATGATGCAAGGCTTGTAAGTCTTGGAATTAAGGTTGGGTATTTCCCAAGGAAAATTTTAAATTCAATATCCTAAAAGCTATCTTGAACATAGAATGATGCTAAGGAGCAGAAACCAAGCACTAAAAGTAGCAGAGCAGTTGCAAATACTCAGGAAACTCACCCTTGGAATTCAGGAAGAACTTGTCATGTCCACTCGTCAACCTACACACCAGGCTCAACTATGTCCCCCATATTGAAGTAATTTAATAATTGAAGTGCCCCAAATAAAGTTTAACTAGTTCAAAAATTAAACTTGCCGAGGGATAGTTTAACTCATCTAAAACTTGAACTCATCAAGGAAGTGTTCAACTTACATAAAAACTAATGGTGTTAAAGAAAGTTCAACTCAGTAGAATCAAATAAAAAAAATTAGCTGGACTCGTTCCTTATATATATATATATATATATATATATATATATATATATATATATATATATATATATATATATATATATATATATATATATATACCATCTTCAAGTTAAAGTGTTATATATATCCATCTTCAAATTAAAGGGTTGACATATTGATGGCTAGAAGAAAATTAATTCCTAGAAGGAGAGCACTTAGCTAATCATAAATAAGGTTGATTGACTTGGATTTAAGACTACTCCCTGTAGACGAGCAGAAGCCCACAAGCGCAAGGCTTGTAGGAGATCTGAAGCCCCCAATCACAAGACTTATAAGAGAGCTGAAACTCCCAAGAGAAGAAAAGTTTATGTTTAACAAATTTGCTTTTTTCTTTTTTTTTTTCTTTTTAAACTTGAGCAAGAGGAATATATGTCCAATAAACCTAAAATGTATAATTATTTAATATAGGTTATTAGATATGCACACCCATAACTGCTTGTGTAGGTATCTTTTTGTAGGTTTCAAACATGTTATGTTCGGGTCGAGCAAAAGGATGATTCCCTCCTCTTTTAGGACAATACAATCACAAGGCTTGCTTAGGAGTTGAGAATGAGCTAATCAATAGAGCACGACGAACCTCCTCTGGCCACTTCCTCCAAGAAGTCGTCCTCCCCGGCAGAGGCAACCTCTGATGTTCCTCTCTTAGTTGGAAAAATCCTTATTCATCTTGATCAAAATCAAATCTCCCATGCGAAACCTACCAAAAATCAAGCTAAAGACGAACATCTCTCCCATAAGATCTCTCACACGAACGGTTCATCACCGAGCTCAAATATCAACGTGAAATCATCACTCGCCCCCTCTCACTCTAACGGTGCAAACTTTAGACTGGCTTCCTACCTCAAGTTGACTCGATCTCCAGTCACTCATGGGTGCATCTCACCCACATCATCACCTACAAGATCGCTACACCACTGGGTGTAACTGTCAGAGCTACGTTAAAGATTGATAGTACAACTACTATACTTCATACATGTTCTACTGTAACTCTCCAATCCCAATAAATAGAGGGATAGGGGATACTAGAAGAACAAAGTAAGACACACAAAAAGAGACACGAAAACACAAGAAGACACCATAACAAAATAGAGAGAAAGAGAAAGAGAGAGAGAGAGAAATTATTGTGTTTTCTATAGCTTAGCCCAAGCTCTGCAAGACAGAGCATTCACCCCCCTCTTATTCTTATATTTATGGCTGAGATAATAAATATTATATTCTAATCCATTCTTTCTCTTTCCCCCCTTCCTATTTTGCCTTCATCGTGCTCGCACACAGGTCCTCAAGCTTACTTGGGTGCATAAAATAATGCCTAATATCATCCATCATATAAATTGGGATTCAACAAGATAGGTTGAATTGGTACACAAATATTGATTGTGCTCATCTTACTCTACAAAATAATTTTATGTATTTGCATATTTATTTTATAACTATTATGCTGGAATATTTTATATTAATTAAAGTGGTGAATTTTTTTGCTCTTTTGAGTTACCTTAATTACTTCTACTCTACTAAATAGTTATACACTTATGCTCTTGACATAGAATTACTTATATTGATATAATCCATTTCAGGACACTTGTATGTTGATGTTATAAGCTTTTATAGTATTAGTATCCTTTATACTTATATTTATAATTCAAACACTCTCATTAATATAATCATTCATTACACACCACACTTAATTTATTTAATCATAAATTTGTATGAGTATCATAATTTTCAAATTGATAACTTACTTTATAACTTATCACATCTTATATTTTTTATCACCTACACATATTGACATAATACTATGTGTTTAATTTGTGATTTGTGCTAACTCACTCTTAACTTAAGCAATTTATTACAATTTTTTAAATGACAAGAGAAAAATACTCTAATTACCCATGTTAGTTTGGTCTTGCTACTAATGATTTATGAAAATTTAACAAGAGTAATAATTCTCTTGCTAATGATTTAATTAAACCATTATATAAAATTAACTCACGATAATAAGGAATTTTGTAACTAAAATACATAAATCATTGTTAAATTATTATTTTTAACCATAGTAGGAAGAATGGTGATAAATGGAAGCTTTTAACTAGAGCTCAAAAAATCCTAATTTATAAAATTTAAATTAACAAAGTTATTATAACAAGTATTTGACAAGAGTTACATACTCTTATAAAGCTTTCCAACATGTGGCAAATTTAGGGCAAACAAAATTTAATCATCCTTGTTAAAAGCTTTAGATTTTTAAGGGTAATTTGACTTTACATTCTTCATAATATTTAAAATTGAGGAAATATACTCGATATTTTATTTCTTCGAGAAATGCACCCACAAGTTTTATTTTGACTAAAATACCCTAGACTTTGAAGAGATGCTTTAGTTTATATAACTAACCATTTACATGAGAAATTGATCGATCCCTCATAATCTTAGCATATTTATCTTATCCTATTTTCTCGTTCGCAAGTGATGGTTTCAGTACAAAATTCTAATGCACGGTTTTCATCACCATCTCTGTCTCTAACTAGGCCATAATTGCCTTTGAAAACTAATGATGTTATATGTTTGCACTTTGAACCCTAAATCTAGAAGTGTTGCATCCTAGAATATTCACGATAGTAGAGAAATATAGATTTTAGCATCTTAGCTTTACACGAAGATCTAACACAAATAAATAGAAGAGATGTCTGCATCAATTACAAGAGACACCAGAATTTTAACGTAAAAATCCTAAAAAGAGAAAAAAACTACGGGGTTTTGCCCAGTTGAAATGATTCCATTAATATTGATGGTTGATTACAAATAATGCCCTTTATCCGAGGAGGGCGTTAGCTCAATGTAGCAAATAGACACTATATATAGTATAGTACATATTTAGAGAATGACATGACAACTGCTCTTAAGAGAGTGTTAGTATGTTCATTTGATTAGTAGGATCATTAGTGGGCGACGAGGGTCAGAGAGACAGTAGTCGGAAGGCGATGGTGGTTGAAAGGACTATATTTGGCTGACGATGGTGGTCAGAAGGACCGTAGTTGGCGGGCAACAATGGTCGGAAGGACTGTAGCTGACGGGCAACGATGGTCGGAGAAACCATAATCGACGGGCGATAGTGGTCAGAAGAACCGTAGTTGGCGAGCGACAATGGTTGGAAGGACCATAGTCGGTAGGTGACGGTGGTCGGAAGAAGGCTTGTTAGTGGCTTCCATATCGAGGTCCGACAATGATGATAGGCTAGAGGTTTAACAATGGTAGCCTGGTGGCGCAGATTCATCATCGGTGGTGCCGTGATGGAGCTTCAGCCTCATAGCTCTTCTCTTCTTTATCTTCTTTTTTCCTCTCTCATTCATGAGAAGAATGAGGGTCTATTTATAATTTTTTGGGAGTGACATTGTTAGTAAATATGGAGAAGATCAAGGACATGTTGGGAGTGGTCCATCAGATAGATGGTATTAGTTCCCTTGATCTTAGAGTGTTTACCTAGCATTTAAGTGCCTTAATAATGTCATAATTTGATGATCTTGGGCTAATTGGATTTGTCTCATCGAGCCGCTTGATTTAACTATAAGCACATTACATTCAGATATCATTTGGTAGTCCAATTAATACTTTCAAGCTTCCAAATAGACTTTGGACCTTTGATTTGAGCTTATTTGGGCTCAGATTGGATCAAATTTGATGTTGTTGGGTTTGTTTCCTTGAGATGTTCAATTTGACTTTAAGCTTAATAAAATCAGACTTTGGATGATCCCAAATTTAATTTCAGAAGTTTACCATTCAGATTTGCATCGAGATTCATGCCATATCAAGATAATTTCTTGGTGACATATCAAGAAGTATATTAGATTTGTGATTACATGCTTCGATCTTTGCTTAAAACTCATTCTAGCATTGATCGAAAGATGTTTAGTTTATTTCTATTTGGATCCAGGATCAAAATATAGTGAAAGAAGATTCAATCATGATTCAAAGATGATTCGATATAGGTAAAAAAAGTCTCAATTAATATTAGAATATACTTTAAACAACTTATAGTAAGGTTGATCAAATTTCAATACTCTCAAGGAAAATTTGAATTTGTTTTTTTTCTCTCCGTTTCTTTTTTATAGGTAATTCATTTGAGTTGTCTAACTATGCATGCAGATGTATGTTCGAGTTACATAAAAAAATTGGGTGTGTGAGAGAAAATTATTAGGTATTTTGAGCTATTTTAGGCTAATGACATCACTGTGTTGGAAATAAGAGATAAGCATGGGCGGATCTACCTTAAGGCCAGGGGGGACAATTGCCCCCCTGAAAAAAATAAAAAAATTCTTTATTATATGATTCTTTAGGTAATTTATCCTCCTCAATATATTTTTTTAGTCTTTATTATAAAGGTTTTTAGGCAATTCCCCCCTTCCCCCACTAAAAATTTTAAAATATTATGGTCTTTAGGCAATTGCCCAAACATAATTAAACATATTGTGTAGAGATGTTATTGTTAAGGAACAATGAACCAAATACAAAGAGAAATAGGAAAGAGAATCCAACAATACAACCAAAATTTGTTCCGGGGGCGCTGCCCTTTGACCTCGCGACCTGATCGGGCAGGTCAACCCCTTCAAGGGGCGCTGCCCCCTTAGACCCCCAACATATCTGTGAAGCATACAATGATGAACAAATAGGGTCGAGAGATAGCGCCCCCGAAATAAATTTTGGTTGTAAGGATATTTATGAACCCCCCCCCCCCCCTGAAAATTAAGGTTGGATCTACCCTTGGAGATATGCTAACAAATCTTAGGCTTCGTTTGGGACGGCTTTCTTACTGCTTCTTAAAGCAGCTTTCTAGTTTAAAAATTAAAATTTTTGTACTTTAAAGCTACTTTAAGAAGCAGTAAGAAAGCCGTCCCAAACAAAATCTTAATATGCAAACACTAATCATACATATTGAGAGACGTTACATTGCTTAATACACAAATCACGCAAAACTCATTAATAACATAATTTTGTGATAATTGTGTTAAATATAAGAGAAAATGATACAAATCTTAGTGCGCAGATGCTAAGCATACATGTTGAGATACATAACATTGCTTCATACACAAATCATCGAAAACTCATCAAAAATATAATTTTGTGACAAAAATTCTATCACAAATAGTTCAATATGAAATTCCATCATTTCAAATTTATATTGTGATAAACTCACTTCGATCTTAAAATTCCAAAGAGTATTTAACAATATATTTCATTGCAAAATGTGTATAGCTAGCTGCCAGTGATTTGTTGCACGTTATATATAAAGTAAGTAAAAGGGTGAAAAGCTGAAAATGCTTGATTTCAACGGCTATTTGCATACATTATCCATTTATCCCGCATAAAAAATTGACCACTCTTGCCCCTAATTTTCAAAAAAACGAAAAAAAAGAAAAAAAGACCACTCTTTATCAGTACGGCGCGGTCTGAGCACCTGCCGTAGGCTCACCAACTCCTCACTCCCCCGAACTTCGCACGTGGCTCTCTCCTTCTTGAATATCTCGAGACACTCGGTTAGCCCGTCTTCTCCCCTCCTGTCCCCCCTTTCCTCTTCACTTCTTTTGCACACTGAACTCTCTCTCTCTCTCTCTCTCTTGCTGGGAAGGATGCTTTGCAGCAGGAAAGTGATGAACTTCTTCGTAAGAAAGGATGTCAAAAGATTTCTCAAGCGAAAGGAAAGCGACGCCAGTGAGAGAGGTACTCTCTCGCTCCGCCTGTATCTCCCTCCCCTTCTCTTGTACATCTTTGGGTTTAGGTTGGATTTCACTGTCTGATTCTTTATGCCACATTTCTTTTTTTTAAGCTTTTGGTTGCAAGAGAATTCATAGTTTGAAAGGGATCGCTTAGGGGGTTGGCTTTGGCTATGATTTTTAACCAAGATGAGGCATAAAGATGAACTTTTAATTACCGTGTTTTGGATTGCTTGGAGGCCAATTAAGTTTCTGTTGCAACTACCAGTAGGAAGATGGTCAGTTGCGACCTTGGTTTGCAGTTACAGGGTCAGCGTCTTAGCATAGGAGGGATAATGGAATATTAGATTTATTATTATTATTTTTGTATTTTTAATTTAAGTTGTGACGTTGAGTTGGTTAAAATTGACTGAAATAATTTGGGGGTTTGCTAGGCGTTGATAGTCCATTCAAGCTTTTTTGGAACTGATATTTGCACACTCTAAAATTTCAAGTATATTACCGTAGTTTTTCAATTTCAAACACCGGTTCTTTTTAATGGCTTGACTCTTTCCCTTCCTATGCACTTCATTGATTTCTACTAATTTTTGAGTTTATTTTTTTGTTGCAATTTTATGTCTTTTGAAACTCTGTGCATTTGTTCTGATAATTCCTTGATGGAATTAGGCAAAAGGTTAGAAGATCTTAGAGCTTCTCTTTTCAATGATCTACGAACATCTGAAGGTGCAAAGCGATTACAGCAGAGGATATGTGGCCCTACAGTTGCTTTAACATTCAATTTCTGGGTTTCTGTTTGTATCATTCTGATGAACAAGCTGGTAGTTTCTTGATGTTTTCACTTGTTTAATCTTGTTGTTTATTAATAGATTCCTGAAATCTTAAGATACTTTTGGCTTTCTTCAGGTCCTTGGAAAAATTGGTTTCAATTTCCCGATCTTGCTTACCTTCATCCACTACAGCCTGAGTTGGTTTTTGATGGCCATTATGAATGCATTCTCCTTCCTTCCAGCCTCCCCTCCTGCAAAGTCATCCCGATTCTTTGCTCTGTTAACTCTTGGCATAGTCATGTCTTTCTCTACTGGTCTCGCAAATGTCAGCTTGAAGTACAACAGGTATTTCTGTCATAAGGGGTTTTGTATAGGTAACTTCATTAACTTTTAAAAATGATGAGAATACTTTGCATTTTACTAGTGTGGGCTTCTATCAGATGACAAAGATTGCTGTGACCCCAACTATTGTTCTAGCTGAGTTTGTGCTCTTTGCGAAAACCGTTTCTTTTCAGAAGGTAAAGTTCTTCACTTGATGAAACAGTGTTTGCGTATCAAGTCGAGCTATGTTGTGATCAAGTTTCTATCTTATTTCTTTGTAAAATGCAGGTTCTGACACTAACAATAGTATCAATTGGAGTTGCCGTTGCAACAGTGACAGACCTGGAGTTTCACTTATTTGGCGCAATCATTGCTTTGGCATGGATAATTCCAAGTGCCATCAACAAAATACTTTGGTCCAATCTTCAGCAGCTGGAAAACTGGACAGCTTTAGCGTAAGTTATTCAAATTATGGACTTTTCTTTTGGATTGGTTGATCCATGAGCTTTAGGAGCTGCATTTACTAGTTTTGTATCATATAACCAGCTTAATGTGGAAGACAACCCCATTGACACTTTTCTTTTTGGTGGCTTTGATGCCCTGGCTTGACCCTCCTGGCGCCCTCTCCTTCAATTGGGACTTCTCCAACACATTGGTTATTTTTCTCTCAGCTATTCTTGGTTTCCTGTTACAGTGGTCAGGTGCATTGGCTCTGGGGTGAGGCTTCTTAATCCTCAAAATCTTTCCATGCGAAGCCCATTTTGCAATTTGCACTAGATAGACTGAGGAATCCCTATACTTACTGTGTTTTTAAATTGTATGATTTCAGGGCAACGTCTGCAGTCTCCCATGTTGTTCTTGGGCAGTTCAAGACTTGTGTTATCCTCCTTGGAGGTTTTCTTCTCTTCAATTCTAATCCAGGAATTTTAAGCATCTGTGGAGCTATTATAGCTCTCGGGGGTATGTCATTCTACACTTACCTAAACATGCTAGCCTCTCATCAACAAGCAGCCAAGCCAACAAACCGACAATCATCATTTCCTTTGATGAAACCTAAGCATAATAAAGAAACTGGTGATGCTCATGATGGAGATTTAGTGATGGAGCCTGTCTGAGGATCTGCATATAGTTTGGAAGCACTTACAACTTTAAGGATACATATCAATCTAAGATGATTGGTTGTGAAAATCAGAAAGAGAAAGGGTGAGAGAAACCAACTCAAGTTTTCTTTTGTATTAAACATTTAATTCCAACCTTTTTCCTTGTTGCAATTTCTGAAATTGCAGAAATAGTAGAAGCTACGCCTCTGTACTCAAAATTGTATTTAAATTGTGTATTAAGTGCGCTGTTCTTTTATTCTGATTGAGGTTACAAATGCATCTCTTTAGAAAGTATGTTTTCACTGTACATTTGGTGTAAATAATAGTAATCAGTATTGAATGCAGGATCCTTCATTCTAAATCTTGTTGTTCTTACATTAAGTTTTTAATTTTTATTTCTCTTAATTTGAAACCAATAACTAAAGGGGGAACGGTCATGCAGTTTATCAGCTGAAGACTCACAATGTTAGGTATTCTAACTTGTACTCTCCATTTATTTTTTAGGGCTGTCATTATTCTAGGGTTGCGGAAACAATAGTTTCTAAACATTTCCTTATTACGTTCTTGCTATCCTTTCATTAAGTATGATTTCTTCTTAATTAATACGAAGAAACTAAGGGACAACAATCTTGCAGTTCATTAGCTCGTGACTACAGTATTTTTAGCTGCGTGTGGCTTTTACTTCTTCTCCACATTAATTTCTTTGGTGAATGATTCTGTCCGGAGGCGTGAAAATACTTCTAATATTTCCTTAAAAATAGGTGTTGCATAACTTCATAAACGTCTACACGCCATGTTCTAAAAAAATCCAAATTTTGGCTCCCATCCTTCACAAACTTGCACTTATATTGTGCCTGTAATGAAAATACTTTAGGTTGCTCAACTGCCTTGTTGCTAGTGATTAGGATGTCAAATGCTATTATTTCCACTTTTCAAGGGCTATTGTAGGTTCCTCCTTGTTTTGATTGATTATCATGTCAACTTGCTCACTAAATATTGTTTTAATTTTATGTATACCATCATCTATGGCTGAATTTAGTTACATATCTCTTCATGGGACTTATGCCAAGCTACTGTTATAATTGCTGCCTTAAGATGATCTTGTTTCATGACATCAGCTCCACTTCTCTTGCATCATGTTTATCTTTGTCTGGACATTCCAACATCTCCCGTCTATTCTAGTAGACTAGCCTTTTCTGAGTTAATATATTTCATTTTTTATATACCTTTTTATTAGATTTGAATGAGAATTTGACTCTTAATAGGACTTAATAGAACATGTAGCTGACCCCATGTAGTGGGATAAAGGCTTGATGTTGTTATTATCGTTGTATACATTAATCCATTATCTGTTGTGATTGGTAAGTGGCACAATCATCATAAAGGTTGTTCTAATGAGAAATGAATGATTGTGTATGTTGAGTGGATAGACATCATGTAATTGATTTAACTTATGAGAAATGAATGATTGTGTACTTATCTGTTGTAATTGGTAAGTGGCACAATCAGTCCTAGTAAACCCAACTGTTTTATTACTTCTGATGCGGGACTATTCCCAACTCTCATTTGGATTTTGATAAACTCGTAGTGTCCTCCACTTTGCCTATGCCTTCTCAAATGGAAGTTTTTAATATCATTGAGTGTCATGCAGCAAGACTCGACTAAATGGAGTCTTGCTGGATACTTGTTCTTGAACCTAGTTTGATCATAGATAGAACCACCATGATCCCATGAAAGCAACACACCGCATGAAACACATGATCCCAGCTGAGCCATTGGATTCGACGGGGCTATTGGTTGATCTAATATATTTGTGAATGAACATCCATTAACCCAAACACTCAAGTTGATGGCCAAGGGCAACTATTAGTCTAAATTTCAATTCTAATGCAAAATTATTCTCCACTTTTATGTGAATCTTAATATTCTTTTACTCATCCTTTCTCTATACTTTTTTTCTTGTTTTCTTAGGGAGCAGAAATTTTTTAGTACTCAGGAGTTAATTTGACATAAATAGCTTTAAATCCGATACTTAATGTCATCATAAGCATATCACTATCAAATTTCATTGCTGTGGGGTTTTGATATAGGATAATTGCAGTGGAAACTTGAAGAAGTGATGGTTAAATCGAAAAGAGAAAGAAGATGAATGGGAGACTGGATGGAAAGTTTATCTTTATAAAGATTGATAAAAGAAGACTCTTAACACTTAACATGTAGACTGATTTAACGCATAGCATAGCAATGAAGACAAAAGCACTCATCTTACAATGAGAAAGGGTTGGCTGACCACGTAGGGGAAGCCTCTCAAAAATATCATTCAACATTATTAAAAGATAACCCTAGAAGTAAGAAAAGATTCTCAACTTCATGTAATACTTAAACCATGAAGTCAAAGATTGAAGCCGAAGATTTGAACATATTGGGCAACATGAACTCAAAAATTTTATGCTGAAGTAGATTTGTAGCCACCAAATCATTAACATGCCCAAGATGATCTTAAACGAGATATGCAAATTGGGAAACTTGTAGCTCAAGAAAATTAAGATGAGAAGAGTTCTGGACAAGGGGAGTTCATCTGGAAGAGCAACTTGTGGAGGCACCATGAGTTTATAATATCAACAATGTTGAGTTAAAAACAGAGACATCATCGTTTTCCTATAGGCATCTTCATATAACTTAATTCCTTTAGCTTTGGATAGTAGCAATGAAATTGTAGGAGATATATTCATGCCAAGAAATGAGTTTAGTGTATTGCATCTTGTTTAGCCATAGATTGATCATAGTTTATGCGAGAAGTAGCAAATTTAACGTATGATTCTAGTTTCTCCATCAATATAAGGTGGAGTGTCAAAGTGATTATGTGATGGTGGAAAAATGGGAATTGTGTGCTCAATTTGTCAGAGGAATAGAAGTATGACATTGTTTTGGAGGAGGATCATAGGACTGCCTATGATAAGCATGATGATCATCATAAAGATTATAATGGTTCTATGTGTGAGGAGTAGATTGACGGTGATAAGAAGAATTTTTTGAAGGAGAGTACCATAAGTAGAATGAGAATGTGTTCATGATCTTCAATTAAGATGGTAGTATGTATAACATTTCCTTTGAGAATATAAAGGATAAGAATAATATTCCATGATAATAACTATGAAGGTTGATTTGAAGAGTGTGGGGGGTGGGGTGGGGGTTGAGGGAGCATAATAGTTTAGGTGGGGTTGGGTTAATGGTTTGTGGATAAAGCCATCATTTGTAGGAGGAATACTGGAATATAGTGGAGGTTTAGTGCTAAAATTAGCAAATGGAAAGGTTTGTTTATGGATTGGTGGAGGTGATAAAGGCAAGGGGATGAACTTGCCAAAGTATTTAAGTGTGCTAAGATCTTGAGAGGAGTAGGAGGGGGCATTGGGAGTTGTGCAAGAGGGTAGGGTTTGTTGGGGTTGAAGGTAGATGGGATGAATTGTCTTTTGGCTATTTGTGGAGTTATGGTGAAGATCAAGAGATATTTTAGTTAAAAGTGGTGGAATAAATTAATTTTCACCAAATTTTATGAATTGTCCAACTTTGAGCAAAAGTAAAAATGAATTTGACAAGCTAGAATTCAACTAGCCAAAACCAATTTTGCGCTATGTTGGCCAATTAAGAAAGTTGTTAAATGTGATCAAGCCTAACTAAGTGATAAAAATAAGAGGCAAGAAATAGAAGAGAAGAACTTAAATCTTGTTCCTTGTTTCATAATGAAGAAAATAAGCATATTTATAGGTGAGATAATATGCAAATTACTAGTCATATGATTAAGGAACAATATGTGTAATTCTAGCATATGAATTATTACTTTTTTTGTTCTTCATGTGGAGTCATGTGAGGTAGAATGAGTATCAATGTATTGTTGAGTTGGATTCCTATAGTTGATTTAATCAGGGCACTGAAGGCGTGGGCCACATGGAGGTTCTTCTTCCAAAAATTTCACTCTCCTCAAGTTGGGGATATACGTTGATCATTCCTAGCTTGGAAGTTTGGTTATCAAATTATGATTGTTCAAGGGTTTTGGTCTTGATATTTGCTATTTAAAGTTTTGTCGGAATGTATTGTATTTGAATGATCCATTAATAAATTTTTTTTCCTTTATAAAATGTCTATTAATGTTAACATGTCTAGTTTTATCATTATGAATGGAGTTTTCAAGAATGCTTATTGTGGCTTGGTTATCACATATCATTACCATTGATTTTTTAATGTGGATTTTTAGGTCTTTTTAAAACTTTTTAGTCGCATTCTTTTTAAAAATCTATAAGCCATAACCTTGAATTTTGCTTATGCATAGCAACCACATGTTTTTTTCATTCTCTAGGTGATGAGGTTTTCTTATACAAACGAATAATAGCAAGAGGTGGATTCTCAATCAATAATGGGTTGAGCACAATCAGCATCGATGAAGTTTTTATACTCATTTGCTTCTTTTATGAAGAATACAATATTCCTCGAAGTCCTTTTTAGATATCTTTATATTATATAGCCTGCATTAAGGTATTTCTTAATGTGAGTATTCATAAACCGGCTAACCATGTCATGATGAGTATGAGAGAGATAAATAAGTTTTTTCAATCAAGCATTGGTTGCATTCTTTATCAACGTAAAGAGTCTCACCATTTGACCATATTTTATCAATAGAGTCCATAGAGGTGTTGGCATGTTTGCATCTCATTATCCCAGCTTTTTTAAAAGTCAAGAGTATATTTTTGTTGAGAGACATGCATTTTTTTGATCTTGTGATTTTCATATCAAATGAGTATTTAAGAGCTATCAGATTTTTAATTCCAAATTCATTTGCTAAGATCATCTTTAGTCTCTTGAATTCTTCATAATTATTGTTTATTAAGATAATATCATCAATGTAGATAATAAATATTGTAATTCGACCACTGGATATTATTTTACAAATAAAGTGTGATCGTTCTGCCCTTGTGAGTATCCATGCTTTTAAATTATATTTGTAAATCTACCGAACTAGGCTTATGAAGATTGCTTTAGGTTGTATAAGGAATTTTCAAGTTTATAAGCATTTCCTTTTTTGTAAGCAGTTTTGAATCCCCGAGCAGTATTCATTTATACTATTTTAGATATATCATATTCGTCTGAAATATGTTTGTCTAAATGGTCATTGACACACATAGGGAAACACTTATTCAAGATCTTCATTTAGGAAATTATTTTTTATGCCTAGATGTTGAAAAAGTCAATCAAGATTCACAACGAGAGAGGAAATGGCCCGGACTCATGCAAATATTTTTTGATAATCAATCCCATAAGTTTGAGTAAACCCCTAAGCAATTAGCCTAGGTTTGTATCTTTCAATGCTCTCATCAATGTCGTATTTTGTATTAAAAATTTATTTGCACCCAACATATTTCTTTTCTTTTAGTAAACTCGAGGGTTTTCATGTGTTATTCTTTTAGGCGCATATATTTCTGCATGAACAATATCTCTCCATTCAACTATTTTTAATGTCTCCTAAATGTTGGGGATGTCCATATTGGAAAGATTACTCATAAAAACTTGAAATTGAGGAAATAAGTTAGTATAAGAGATGAATTCACTGATTGGATATTTTGTACAATGTTCTATAGTCCTCATACATTTTTTTGTGAGCAACGAGAATATTAAGTTATAATTAGTGTTATCTTATAAAGGATGATTAAAGCTTGGTTTAGACGGCTGATTTTGTTGTCGAGGTATGTTTGGTTCACCAATGTTTGTTGAATATTCCTACGTTTGGAATAAATCATGATCTTGAGAATATTTACTAAGGTATGGGGATTGAGCTTTTGAGAGATCATGGAGAGGTGTTGGCTCAGAGAGAGTGGGATGATTACAATCTCATATTCATGAAGAGTATTAGGGTTCTCCTCATGAATGTGAGTTTTGGAAAAGAATGGCTGGTTTGTGTTATAATATTTGTTCATTTTAGGATAAGAATATTTGTACTCTTATTGGTTGGAGAATAACAACTAAAGATACATTTAATGACTTTTTTTGGTCAAGTTTCCTTTAGTCATTTCGTGGGATGTGAACAAAAGCAAAACATACAAAGACTTTGAGTAGGATTGTGGCGATGAGTTTGTTATTGAGATATATCTTGAGTACTTGACAACTCATTTTGAATTTGAGAAATTTTTATGACATTCAGTTAATGAGGTGTGCAACAATCAGTGCCACTTCTCCCCAATAATATTTTGGAACTTTATTAGTTATCATTATGGATCTAAAAACTTTTAGAATATGCCTATTTTTCCTTTGACGATCCAATTTTGTTGAGGAGTATATGCGTGAGCTTTGGTGCACAATCCATTGTTGAAGGTGGTTCCCACAAATTGGAGGTGCCATAACATGATTGCACTCTCTTTAAGATTAGATACATGCTGAGCATATTTCATTTATAAAGGATTTTCTTTAACATATAGGTGGTAGAGTCCGACATTCTTTTTAACATTGCCAATTGTCTTTCCCAAGAACAAATCCTGGAATTTATAGTGAATAGGAAAAAATTAGTGACTCAATTCATTCCTTGATAATTTTGCTGGTTCTTAAGAGATTATGGGAACGTTTATGAACTCATAACATCAATTTGGGGATATGGAATTAGAGATGTTGATTCACCAAATGCTTGTGCCTGCATACAATGATCCGTTGGCAATTCTTACTGAGTACTTCTTATAACAGGAATATAATTTGTGAAATAGGAAGATATCCTCAGTTATCTGAGATGAAGCCCCTAAGTCCATAATTCACGATTGGTTCTTGCTAATCTTTGAATGAAATGTATTTAGGACTATACCCTTTTGAGAAGTTGGCTTGATGTTGATATAGGATGTCATTGGTTTGGTTTGGAGTTGGCTGAATACATTTTTCAACATTTTCATTTACTCCTGATTGAGGAAGGAAAGTTTGACGATAGGTGGTTGGTTAAAGCTTCACTATTAGTTGCTGAGATGCCACGACCTTACTTCACTAGCTTCTAATCTGTTGATTTCTCGTGTAATTTCCACGAAGTTTTTCTTGTGTTTGGATTTCCAGCAGTGATTGCATTGTAGCCTTCTTGTTTTTGTAGAATTTTGTTGGAGAGGTTAGTGTGGACTTTTTCGGAGTGGTTGAAGTGCCTTGGTCTCCCACATGATTTTTTTTTTACTTTGCTCTCTTTGACTTTAGAAAACACTACCTCTATGATTTTTATGCTTCAAACTTCATCAAGATCTTATCCGAGAAGAATTTTGGCTATTCTTTCTTTCTCGATAATTTTCAGATACGTGGTTGTATCTCCTAAACACTCTTAATCTAGTTCTTCAAGGATAACTAATTGTTGCCAATGTCTACTGAGTATTATAATATTGAGTAATAGAAAGATTACCTTGTCGAAGATTGCGAAGGGTATCTTTGGTTTTGAGTAACTTAATAACTTAGTAGCATTTCAATTGTCTAAGTAATATTTTTTGCTGCATCTCAAATTTCTTTTGTTATGACATAAAATTTGATATATTGTCTAATTCTTTCTATGGTGTTATTGAGCTAGGATATAACTATGTTGTTTTTTTATCACCATGATCTTAATTTTGAAACTTTCTTTTGATAATGAATGATTGCACTAGTGAGATAACCTTTCTTGCCTTTTCCTCGTATGAACATAACTGATTGGACTCATTGGAGGTAGTTTTGCTCATTCAATTTGTGCTTAATGAGTGCTAAATTCGAGAAATTTATTGACCGCAGATGTTGCCATGAATGGAGGTGGCGTCGAAGGATAAGCTTTTATCGGGGGCCATTTTGTGTTTAACCTTAGTTATCATTTTGATTAAAGAATTAAATCATATTCAAGACGACGAGCGAGAATCAGACTCACAAGGTTGATTTCGAGGCAAGGCAAGCTCTTAGCAAGTTTGGGGAAACAAACTCGTAGGTTAACTTTTTGCATTATCAAAGTGAGCTCGTGAGTTTCCAAGTCCTTGGTGACTTGAAGCGAGCTTGAGGCGAGGTCTCGATGACTTGCAGGATTGAGGTGAGCCCTTGTGAAATTGTTCGAGTGAAGTTGCGTGAAGGGATCACAAGTTTCATTGAATTCATGAGGCGAGTCTTTGGGCGAGTAGTGTGAACTTCCATCAAGCATCACGAGTTCTGGTGAGGTCGAGTGAATTGAAAAACTAGCTGCTCCTTGATGAGAAATCCACGTAGTGAGTAATAAAATACGAATTGCGCTTTGAGACTATGATAAAACATAAGATACAAGAAATAAAGGAGAAGATATTGAATCTTATTCCTTATTTTATAATGTAAAAAATATACATATTTATAGGTGAGATAGTACACAAATGGATAGCCTTATAATTAAGGAATAATTTGTTTAATTTTAGCATATGAATTAATTCTTTCTTAGTTTAACATGAGGAGTCATATAAGGTAGACCAATTATAAATGGATTGTTGTGTTGGATTTTCATCTTGCTTGGATTAAATCAAAGGTGAATGATTTGTATAATATATTAGATACTAAGGATGACAAAAAATATATGTATAAGTTAGCCAAGCAAAGAGATAGGAGAAGTAAGGCTTTAGTTCAAGTGAAGTGCATTTAGAATGAAGATTAAAAAGTGTTTTTATTAGAAGAAGATATTCAACAAAGTTGGATGAAATATTTTGATAAGCTTTTTAATAAAAATTATGAGAATATAGTTAACTTTAGTGACCTTAGCACCTTAAATGAAAATAAAGATATTTTTTTTATCGGTGTATCAGTAAAACCAAAGTTAGAGAGACTTTAAAGGAAATGAAGTATGGAAAAGCTATTGGACTGATGATATTCCAATAGAAGTGTGAAAATGTTTAGGAGATTAAGAAATTTCTTGGCTTATTAAAATTTTCAATATTATGTTGAAGACTAAAAAGATGTTAGATGAGTGGAGGAGTATGTTGATTCCTATTTTTAAGAATAAATGTGATGCACAAGATTGTGCGAATTATAGATGAATTAAGTTAATATGTCATACTTCAAAACTATGGGAGAGAGTTATTGAGCATAGATTACGATGTGATACTAATGTTTTTCAAAATCAATTTGGAGTCATGCTAGGTAGGTCTAGTATGGAAGCTATACATTTATTGTGAGGTTTGGTGAAGAAGTATAGAGAGAATAAGGAGAATCTACATATGATATTTATTGATTTAGAGAAAACATATGATAAAGTTTCAAGAGAAGTGCTCTAGAGAGTTCTAGAAAAAAAAGGGTTTAATAATGCTTATATTCAATTCATCATGGATATGTATATAGGAGCTACTACTTGTGTTCATACACTAGGTGGTTTGACCAAATATTTTCCTATTTCAGTTGGATTATGTCAAGGATCAGCTTTAAGCCCATATCATTTTGCTTTAGTCATGGATGTTCTTACTAGACATTTGCCAGAGGATGTACCTTGGTGTATACTTTTTGCTGATGATATTCTTCTTGTTGATTAGACTAGAGAGAGTTGAAGGTAAACTTGAATTATTGAGGTCGACTTTAGAGTCTAAAGATTTTCGTTTGAGTAAATCTAAAACCGAACACATATAATGTAATTTTAGTAGTAATAGATCTAGTGGGGGGTATGACTATGGATGATCAAGTCATTAATAAGAGTACACATTTTAGATATCTCTGGTCTATTGTTCAAAATGATGGTGAAATATGTGGGGATATGATTAGTAGAATTCAAGTTGGATGGTTGAAGTGGAGAAATGCATCTGGTCTAATGTGATAGAAAAGAACCCCTCAAACTTAAAGAGAAAATTCTGTAAGATAGTGATGAGACCTATAATGCTTTATAGCACATAATGTTGGCCATTAAAAGAAACGCATAAAATTAAGTTAAGTGTTGCAGAGATGTTGATGCTCATGTGGATGAGTGGCTTCACTCTTAGTAACAGAATGTGAAATGAGTATATACGTGAAAAGATTGGAGTAGCTCCAGTGAAAAATAAGATTAAAGAGAGTCACCTTAGATGGTTTGGTCACATTAAACATCAGCTTTCCGATAACCCTATTAGGAGAGTAGATGATTTGGCCTATGTTAAGAAAGATAGAGACATACATAAAAAAACTTGGTTAGAAAATATTAGAAATAACATTTTTTTATTAGATTTAAATGAGAATTTGACTCTTAACAAGACACAATGGAGAAAAAATGATTCATGTAATAGACCCCACGTAGTTGGATAAAGGCTTGTTGTTGTGCTTTGATTAAATCAAAGCACTTGGATTGTTGAGTAGGTGAGGTCTCATGGGCCATGTCGGGGCTTTTCTTCTAGAATTTATAGTAAGGTTTGGTTGAGCTCTATTTTTGCACTTTGCAAGAACTTAGGAGATGGTGTCTTTAAAAAATCATGAAAATAGAATGGGGGAAAGGGTGAAAAATAAAATAAAAATGCTAAGAGGATGCTAAGCATACACATATGAAGCAGGAAGAAAATTTGAGATAATTTGTTGCTTTATCAAAACTTAACAAAATTAGTTGAAACATTTTACCTCTAGTTTATGCATGATGTTATGGAATACATATTCAAATTTCATCAATTTTTGATTAGTTTTGATAAAGAAATAACAGGGAGAAATAAAAAATGACAAAAATATATTACTTTTTTAGCACAAAATAAGTATTTTCTGAGAAACCAAAGAAACCAGTAAGAAAAATTACACTGCATGAGCCGCGAAGCGGAAGGAAGGAAGCTTGGCATCTAGCTTACTGTTTCATTAACGTCTGTTAGCCCCGCCCCAGTTTTCCTACTCTCCATCCACCACCACCATCATCACCACCACACACAAAACAACATAGCCTAAATACAAACAACAAAACCAAAGAAACCAGTAAGAAAAAAGCAATCAAAGGCAGCACTGTTGAACTTCTCTGCACCAATAAATTTCAAATCATTTGAGTAGAATAAATTTGGATTTAAATAAACTCAAACAAACCAGGATGATTGGTGTTGGCTTCTGGCTTTGCGAATGAGCAGGACTGTTGGAGATGTTGGCTTCTAGCTTCGAATAAGTAGGCGGCGTTGGCTTCTAGCTTCGAACGAGAAGGAGACGCCGAGACGAGACGGGAAGGAAGATACGTAGCATACGCGACGCGAAATGTCCGAATGAGCTAGGTTTTTTTTCCTCTGTATAAGCTTCGCCTTCGCATTCGCATGATCGCGTCTCAGCCGTCGGATGTAACTGTACCTGAACCGGCCGGTTATCGAAAATCGGGGCCGATTCGGCGGATCAGCGGTTGAACCACCGGTTCGAGCGGTTCGTTGCTAGTTGTGCGTTCAAGCGGTTTTAACGCGAACCGTAACCGGCCAGCCGACCGATTCGCAGTTCAACCTGTTGAATCGGCCGGTCCGGTCTTGTTTTAAAAGCCATGATTTTCTCAAAATAATAATTTTTTTTTCTCAAGGAAATTATTTGCTTTGATAACAAATGATTGAGGATAAGTGAATGAGCTTGAAGATGTGATGGTAAACCCAACGGCGGAACAAAGAAGATGATTAAGAGGTTCAATAGAAAGCTTCTCATAATAAATATAGATAAATGAACAAGACTTTGAGCACTTAATATGAAGACTCCTTAAGCAGAGAGCATTGGTAGGAAGACTCTTAGTACTATGATAAAGAGGAAGGGTTGACCGGTCACAGAAGGGAGGCCTCTTAAAAATACCATTCAACATCATTAAAAGAGAAACTTAGTTCTTTGTATGCTTAGGAACCAAGGGGTATGAATAACTACCATGTTTATATATGTCTTAAAACATAAAATAAACCTACAACTAAATAAGATAACATGAATGTCTTATAAAGACCCAATCACATCATGGAAAAGATAAACTTTATAATATGAGGACAACATAAAACAAACCATTAGCTGTGAGTATCATGATTTTGATCATGCTTGTTGGCCCTTCTTTTTTTGCATCAATTATTCATTATCATTTAGAAGCTAGAAAGTAAGGCGTGGGGTCTAGATATAAGTAAATATCTTGACCTTTTTTTTTCTATTAGATTTTAATCTCTCCTCAATGCTACTCAATGGAGTCCTCTATTGCTAGGTTTCCCCATGTTATGATTATATAAATACCTAGGATTAAATTTTTTAATCCATGTATTAGATTGGTCTATGTACTTATTCATTTGGTTGTTCACAAATAGAAGATATATTTTAGAAAATGATGATTTTATTTTTGCTGATTTTATGTGCATTAACAAAATCATTTTTGATATGTCATTACAAATTTACTTATTTGGATAAGTCTTGATTATTTGATCAAGAACACTAAGAATAATGTTTCTATGATTTCCTTGTAATGATGTTAGAACAAGATAATGGTCTTTTTTGCATTTACACGATTAGATTACATCAAGATCCATGTTGACTCATCAATTAAGCTTGATAGAATCAACAGTAATCTTGAAGATCGATTATTTCAGTTATCCATCAATTTCCCGTAAAGGACTGATGGTCCAACTCCAATTTTGAAGGCAGAAAATTTCAATCCACAACATTATGATTGACTGAAGGACCAAAAACACTCATAATCAAAGGGCATTTCTATCCCGTACAGATCTCAAAGATGAAGTGCATCTTCTATCTATCAATCATTTGTTGAACGTATCAAATTATTCTCAATCCAAACAACTATAATACTTAGAGGAGGAATGTAAAATCATTATGAAATCTTTCCATTCTTTCGAGAAAGCTATGTTGAGACATTTTTATTATTTTTTTTCAAAGTTGCTTAATGTTCTGAGTGTCAGAGTGTCTTTTTGAGAAAAGACTTGTGGTTTGTAAAAAAATAGTGATCACCATGAACAATATACCCTAAAGATCTATAGATATATTTTAAAATCATTTCCAACACATTTGTTTGATTCTTTATGTCACAAGCTTTCTCACTTGTGTTGATCAGCTACCTTATGGCCAATCGATACAATATGCAAAATATGTAGAGGTCTCACTATCTCTCGCTTTAATGAAACACTCGATATGAAGCCATGCATCAAATCTCTCCTCCTAAAAAGAAACATGCTTCAAGAAGGCACCTCTGCTCATATGAAAGATCAAGTGCTATAGATAGTGGAGGTACAATTTGAAATCCTATGCCTTTTCAGGAATCCCATCAAACAGAATAACCACATTCCAATGCACCAATAACCATTTCCCCCTCAACTCAGTATCCATTGAGGAACACCATCTTGAGAATACTTGTATATCGGTATCACATTGTTGGACTAAGATTCCAAAACATTATTCCCTCTCCCCCAAACAGGAAAAAAAAAAACTATTTAATATTATTCAATATAATCACCTCTAATGAGCTAGATGATTCTCCACCCTTCAATAAACCATGGAGATGCAGAACACATACTTCCACTATGAGTTGAAGGCTTTCCATGCAATCTCTTACGAAATGACTTATGATACCTCCTTCCTAAAATATTACTCTTTGGTGATATGAATCAATCTGATGAGGACATCCTATCATGGAAAGTATATCAGAGACGTGGCCGACGATCTACGGCCACGATTGCACCGATTTATTTTTGATTCATTATATGTATTTGTTTTGTTTATTTGCATTTTCCGTTTTTACTCTTACTTAAGGGTCTAATCATATGTAAGTCCTAGGGGCAAAGTTGTCTTTTATTTTTCCGTCATTGTATTTACTATTTATAAGCCATTTATTGTTATTTTGAAGGTAATGAATGATTATTAAAAAAAATTCCTGCAACATTGTGTTTCTGTGAGAGCTTGAGAGCTTTGGAGAGGAAGCCCTAAGAGAGGGAAATAGATCACCCACCAACCTTGGAAACATCCGGGTTTGTGGCTCTTTCTTCCCTTTATTTTTTCCTCTCTTTTCCCTTGTTACTGTCGGCCCTAACCCTTCTCCCTCCCACGGCCGAACCCCACCCAATCCTCCCCTAGCCGCCGGCCATAAGTTCCCCTCTTCCCCTTAAACTGCCAGCCATACAACCTCCTCCCTCTGATACCGAAAATCCCACCACCATTCCAAAGACTAATTGGCCTCCCCTTCCCCACCTCCACACCATCGAAACATCCTCACCCTAGCCCTAGCCACCGGCCACATCACCTTCCTCCTTGAATCCCCTCAATCAAAGCATGCAATGAAAGCCCTTCCTAATTTGGCCTTTATATTTTAGGTGACCCATTTAATTCATATTCAAATCAATTTGAATTTGAATTTGATTCCTAAAATATGAAGTTCTATTTTAGGAAAGTTCCTAAAATTAATCCTATTTGAATGTTAAATTGGATTGGAATTAGATTCACCCTTCCCAATTTAAGATTCTAAAATTAGTAGGTTTTAATTTCCCCTCCTAACCCTACCCCACTCACCCAAGCTGCCCCCCCCCCCCCCCCCTCTACCCGCCGCCCCTTTCTCTCCTATCACCCTCTCTCTCCATTAATTCCCCTCCCTCTTTGGAATTAGATTTAAATTTCAAATTCCAAATCCCTCCAAATTAAAATCTGGAAATTAAATTCAGATTTTAATTTACCTCTCCATCTCAAACATAAACCGTACTTTCAAGACTTGGTTCTTCTCTCCCCTTGGCCGAACCCCTTTCCCCACCCCCCCCCCCCCTCAAGTCACTTTAATTCTTTTGAGCTTTCTCTCTTAAGAATAGGAAGACCATACTCCCTCCACCCACGACTCCGTCTACATATGAATGGCCGATCCTGAAGTCGACCACGGCTTCATCTACAACAATCAAGGTCAAGTCGACGTCTCCAAATCACCATTCTTCGACGTCAATCTGGAGATTGATCACATAGTAGAAGAATACGTGGAGAGAATTGTCTTCCAGCTTTCTGCCACCATCGAAGAACAGATCTCTCTCGTCCAGTGGAAGATTGTTGCTAAGCATTGACGACGGTAAACTAATCTTTCAAATCTGGTATCTTCCCAGTTGCTTTCAATTATGGTTTTATTTTGATTCATGACGATCATGTTAATTTCCCTCCGCTAAAGCCTAGTAATTTAATGAGTTGAGTAAGGGATCCTTTTATAGTGGCTAGTCTTGTTGTAAACATAGGGATTTCTTGTTGAAACCTTTCATGTATGTAACGTTAGAGTAATTGACTGTTTTAAGATCTTAACCTCTACGCATGTGATTTGGCTTAAGCTTGTCTCATCGCTTCCTAATTTTACTTTATCGTTTAAATCACTACAAGTAATTAATTATTATTGTTCTCTAAACTAAAGCGTGCAAAATCCTTAATTTTCATTATTTAAACATTTAAGTCCTGCATCATCTGGTATCAAAGCATGGTTGCATTTAGATTGCCTATTAGAAAAACTTTCTTACATATCTAGCATCTAAATAGCATCCTGCATATTATAATTTCATTTGCCTGTTTACATATTAAGTTCTTTTATTTCTGCATAAATTCTGAGTTAGATTAAACATTAAGATGGGCCCGAAATAATTGCACAGGACCTTAGACTTATTGGTAGGTCAGATGAATATGATTAGTCAGCAACTTAAAGAGAATCAATTCGACCTAGCTGAACTCCGGCGCCAAACGACAGAACGCTTCGATACACTAGAACGAGTTAGGCATCACCCTACCCCTTATTCACCTTCTAGGCCTCCTTCCATATACGGGGACGATACCTTTTAAGATGATGGACCACATCGTGCCCCTTATCGAGTTCCCCAGTATGGACATAACCTTAACCATGATCCTGACATACCCCTGATGAAGAACATTAAGGTCGATGCTCCAACCTTTGATAGAACTCTCAATCCCCAGCTCTTCCTGGACTGGATCAAATGTATGGATTTTAAGTGGCACAACATTTTTGAAGCTAGGAAGGTTAGTTTTGCCGAAATGAAACTCACTGGTAGGGCTAGCCAATTTTGGTCCAACTTAGAGAGCCTTAGAGAAGCCCATAATGAGTATCCCATCACTGATTGGCCGTCAATGAAGCGTGAGCTCAAGCAGAAGTACTTGCCTCCCTCGTACTTCCCTAGGCTCTTTGATAGGTGGAATAGGTTGACTTAGGGCAACAAATTAATCAAGGATTACATCGCATCCTTCGATGGTTATCTGATTCGCTACAAGGGGAGACCTCTATACCCCCTGCACAAATCCTATCCATGTTCCGTACGGGGCTGCGCGAAGACCTGCGCAACGAACTGTTTGCTCGGAACATCACCACTCTTGAGAATGCCTACAGTCTAGTCTTAGATATTGAGGAAACCCGTTCTCAACACCCTAGCCGACATCAAGACTCTTAGACCTGCCTATCGACCCTCTAATGGTCCAGCCCACTCCACTGCCCGGCCGACCCCTAGAAACCTAACCCGACTACCTCCTGGTCCACCTACACCCCGCCCTGATTCTAGAAGTAAGCCTCCCACCCCAGATACCCCTAAGTCCAACTTAGGGACCAAGTACTTTAGATGCCAGGGGTATGGGCATATCGCCTCTCAGTGTTCTAGTCCCTATAAGGTCACTATTATTGAGGAGGCCACTAACGAGGAATTCGAGCCCGAAGTTGACCAGATTCACCAAGTGGAAGACGATGGTGAATTCTTTGAGGAGGATGACGACATTGCTGTCGTCCACTGTATCCAGAAGCTTGACCCCTCTCCCATCTATGTGGTGAGATGTGCGCTGTCCCAACCCGCTGCCACTGATGATTGGCGTAGGACCTCTTTCTTCCACACCTACACCAAACTTAAAGATAAGAACTGTAAAGTCATAGTGGATAGTGGCAGTTGCATCAATGCTGTCTCCTCCAGCATGGTGTCTAAGCTTGGCTTATCTGCCGTTCCTCACCCCAACCCCTACAAGGTAGCTTGGGTCAACTCCATTGCCTTAGAGGTGAAGGAACGAAGCCTCATACTCATCTCCTTTGCTGACTGTAAGGAGAATGTGTGGTGTGATGTTCTGGTGATGGATGTTGGACATATCATCTTAGGGCGTCCCTGGCTCTTTGACAATGATGTCCACATATATGGGCGTTCAAACACCTGCGTGTTTGAATATGCAGGTAAAAAGATTAAGCTTCTGTCCTCGCAGCCCCGGGTTAAGGAGAACCCCAAACCTAACCCTGTTAAGCCTAAGAAGGGACTGAACCTTGTAACTGCCAAGGTTCTGGATTCTGAGGTCGCCCAAGGTGCACCCCTATATGCCTTGGTTGGTCGTGAGACTCCCACTGAGTCTGAAGAACCTATCCCTCAGGAGGTCCAACCCATACTAGCTGGCTTTGCTGATGTCTTCCCTGATGATCTCCCTGATCAATTATCTCCACTTAGAGACATTCAGCATGCCATAGACCTTGTCCTTGGAGCCTCCCTACCCAATCTGCCCCACTATCGCATGAAGCCCACAGAGCATGCTGAGCTTAAGAAGCAAGTGGATGAATTACTTCAGCGAGGTTTTATCAAGGAAAGTCTGAGCCCGTGCGCTATGCCAGCCCTCCTCACCCCAAAACGAGGGGGAATCCTTGAAAGACTGCTATTTAAGATTTTCATTTAGACTTGATTGTAATGATCATATACGTGAAAAGGTTGGAGTACTTCCAGTGGAAGATAAGATTGGAGAGAGTCACCTTAGATGGTTTGGTCACATAAAATGATGGTCTTCTGATGCCCCGGTTAGGAAAGTAGAGGTATTAGATTTGACTTATGCTAAGGAAGGTAGAGGTAGACCTAAAAAAATTTGGTTAGAAAATATTAGAAATGATTTTTTTTAGTAGATTTAAACGAGAATTTGACTTTTAACCGGACACAATGGAGAAAAAGGATTCATGCATGTAACCGACCCCATGTAGTGGGACAAAGGCTTGATGTTGTTGTTGTTGTTTAGACTTGATTGTCCAAGAGTCAATCTAGAATTTCTTAGTGCAGTCTTCTATAAAAGGCTTTGCTCAGAACTATTCAATTGATCTCTAATGCGGAAAATGACATGAACTAATTTGGAAATTATCCATTGTGTTGAGGCCAAATTATTTTTAATGAGGCTATTAACATCACCGACAATTACTCTCAATACTCTAAGAAAAGGAAAGGCCAATGGGAGGAATCAGGTTAGATCTCATTATGTTGGAAAAATGGACAATCTATGAATCAAAACCTTTCTTAATAACATCAATAAATGAAGCAATAATACTAGAAAGAGTGCATATTGCTCAATACCTTTTATTCTAAAGTCTATTGGCTATACTGGATGATGAGCATGTCGAGTAGCCAAATTCAAGAAATTAGTCCCTGACACTGCAAACTCCAATGTAGCTACTCAAGTGGCTCTTAAACCCTGTCAAATATATTGAGGAAATCAAGGAAACACTCTTGCTCAAAGGAATGTCAGGAACACCAAGACATTTTCTCGACTTTATTTCAATAATTTCACACAATAAAGTCAGTTCAAATTCTCTCTTAAATTAAGTCTCAAGGGGATATTCACATTGATGTTTAGAGAGTAATTATAGTTAGAAGGGATCTTGACCTAACCATCCTTTGAAGTCTATCACATAGAAGGTAGATGACTTTATTTTTAAAACCTAATAATAATCCTTCTTAAGTTTTTCAGCATATTCACTCCTTATAATCTCAAGCTAGATCTTTCTTCTAGATAGGTTGGTGCATCAACCTTGAAAGAGGCAAATTATTCTTTTAGGAGGATTTGAACTTCTTGATCTTGAAATAACTCATATGCTATTGGGTTGTAATTTGATAGAGTTCCAATTATTCTTTTGTGGAATTTATTTGACCTCCTTCATAATAGGCTATGATCATTGAGTAGTACTTCAATTAATGTTATTGAATGATACTTGGGTTTAGTCTTCCGTTAGATTGTTGAAAAAATATTTATGTAGAAATTCCAAGTGGTTATCCACCACCTATAGGCATAATCTTTTTGGTTGAAACCATATTTAACCATTGGTGTATTTTGCCTAACTTTAGTGTAACTTTGATTCATCCTCCCTAATAAGTGATATCAAACTCAATGATTTGGTTGTGATCGAATGGTTCATCCAATTTGTGGTTCCTATAGGTCTTTAATGGGTTTTATCATGGCCGAGCAAGATTAAAAAATAAGTGCCTCCACATAGTTGAGCGGGCTCTTAGTGCATGATAATTGATGATGTTTAAATGCTTCTATTTATGAGGGAGTGATTGTCAATGTGAAAAACTCTTGCGTGAGGGAGAGATTGATATAAGACACTTATGATTTGGGTTTTTAGTCCTGATACGTCACCAAGAAATTATCATGATCGGGCCCGAATCTTGAGACAAAGTTCAATTGGAAACTTTCAAAATTAAATTTGGGACAATCTGAGCTCCGATCTCAGCAAACTTTCAATCAAACTAAACATCTTGGTAAGATAAACCCAATAACACCAAAATCGGTCTAATCTGAGCCCAAATGAGCTCGAATCAAGGGCTCAAAGCATATTTGAATGCTTCAGAACATTAATTTGATTGAAAGTTTGATTAGTAACTAATTAAAACTAAACTAACTAAACTAAACTAAACTAACTAAACTAAACTAACTATTTATTAGTTAGTTTAGTTTTAGTTATTTATTAGTTTAGTTAGTTTGAATGGTATCCACACATAACATGCTTATAGTCAAATCGAACCGCTCGACATGACGAATCCAATGAGTCCAAGATCATTTAATTTTGACGTCGTTAAGGCACTTAAATGTTAAATGAATGCTCTATGATCGGGTGAATTAATACGGACCGTCCGATGGAACACTCCAAGTTTGTCAGATTTTCTTTATATTAATGGCATATGCTACTATCAAAATCTATAAATAAACATCCACTTCCTACATGCGGGGAATCTTTGTCCAAAGATTGGAGAGAACTTTGACGTTTCATTCATCTTAGAGCTCCTCTTGATCACATCTCCACCATTGCATGATCGATAACTGTCGCTGGACCACTGCCCGGTAGCCAACCGCCTTCGAACCTTCGCAGAACTTTCACCTGGCTATTGCCACTAGACATGCAAACTCCATTGTCTGTCGACTACGGTCCCTTCGACCTCCGTAGCCCGACTACGGCCCCTTCAACCTCCGTTGCTCGATTATGATTCCTCCGACCTTTATCAACCGACAATAGTCCCCTTGACCTCAGCCTCCCAAATACAGTCCCTTTGACCTCCATTGCCCAACAATGGTCCCTCTGTCCTCTGTCAGTAGAAAACGGTCCCCTTGACCTTAGTTGCCTGACTACGATCCCTCCAACCTCCATTGCCTGCCAAAAATTTTCTTGACCTCAGTTGTTTGACTATAGTCCCTCCGACCTCTCACCCGACAACAATCCCCTTGACCTCGGTCACCCGACTAAGGCCCCTCCGACCTCGGTCGCTTGACTACGATCCCTCCGACCATCGTCTACCGCCTACTATGGTCCCTCTGACCTCTGTCGCCTGTCGACTATAGTCCCTTAGACCTCAATTACCCGACTATAGTCCCTGTGATCTCCATTGCCCCACTACGATACCGTTGACCTCTATATCCCGACTATGGTCTCCTCCGACCTCCGTCGCCCGCCGACTACGATCCCCTCTGACCTCCATCACCCGTGGACTACGATCCCTTTGACCTCTGTTGCCCGTCGACTATGGTCCCTCCGACCTCCGTCACCCACCGACTGCGGTCCCTCCGACTTCCGTCGCCCGCCGACTGTGGTCTCTCCGAACTCCGTCGCTCGCCGACTGCGGTCCCTCCGACCTCCTTCGCCCGTCAACTACGATCCCTCCGACCTTCGACTATGGTCCTTCGGACCACTGTCACTTTACTACTGTCTTTCCAACCATCGTCGCCCGACTATGATCCATCGATCTCAGTTGCTCGGTTACGGTCTTTTCGTTCTCTGTCGCCAGCTAACTACGACCCTACTGACCAAATGGACAAGCCAACGTTCTCTTGAGAATATGTCTCATATCGTTGGATTCTTCCAACTCTAACCATGTAATGTGCTTTATATAATGTATATTTGCTACATTGTGCCAACAACAGCCCCCGAGGAAAGGCATCATTTGTAATCAATAATAAATACTAGTGAAATCACTTCAACTGGGCGAGAACCCATGATTTTTTCTCTTTTTCAAGATTTTCCACGTAAAAATTCTAGTGTTTCTTATGACTCTTGCACCCCTCGTTTATCTTTGTGTGTTGGATCTTTGTACAAAGCTAAGACGTTCAACTCTATATCTCTCTATCGTCTTGAATGTTCCGACATGCAACAAGTCCTATGTTAGATAATTGGAAGTACGTTAGTGTCAAAATATTAAATGGTTGACCCTCACCCATAGGCTTATAAGTTTTTGAGTTGAAATGAGTTTGTCCATTGATGTATTTTGCTCAATTTTTTTCCCCCTTTAGTTGATCCTCGTAGACACTATTATAGTTAAATGATTCGTAGCTCCTTGTTTTAGAAGATTCACTTTTAAATCACCACCAATTATATGAAAATGATGCAGTGATCAATTTAAACAAAATAGGAATTTTTTTTAAGGTTCTTGACAAGAGATCTAAAAATAGGGGCAATTGATATGTCCCAAAATATTTTTTGGTTCTAGATCTATAGTGGCCTTCCAATCAAGAACATTCAAATTTAGGCTTATATGATCTCCATGTGACTAGCAAAATAAAGGGGTCTTCCAATCAAGAACATTCAAATTTATGCTTATATGATCTCCATGTGACTTGCAAAATAAGACAATGATTTTGAGTTTATATTATTAAATCACTTGAAGCTTAACGTTAATTAAGCCCAAAGGGAATGAACACTAATCTTGAAGACTTAAGTTTTTAATCTATCTATTTGTTGCCCCCAGGGATCTGATGCTTTAACACCAATCTTGAAGGTTAATGTCCCTTATTCAAAGAGCATTTCTATCCAACATGGATAATGGAGATAGAGTTCTCTCCAATTTATCGTTTACTTATTGAATGTACCAAACTCCCCTCAATAAAAGAACTAAAAATACCCTCATAGTGGGAGAGATTATTACGTGCGGAGTCCGGACACAGAGAACCGTTCGGTTTTGTGACTATGAACAGTAAAAGACAATCAGTAAACAGTAAAATCGCAGTGGTGAAATAATAACTGCGCTTTTACTGTTCATAGTCACAAAAACGAAAAGTTCTTTATGTCCGGATTCCGCATGTAATAATCTCTCACCATAGTGGGGAGATTAAAACTTGTCGAAAATCCTTCTATTTCTTTGGAGAAGGCTATATTGAGCCATATCCATCATTTCTTCTGAACGAACTTATTGACATGGGCATTGTTGTGTATTATTAGGAAAATGCTAATCAGCGCATATTCATTCTTTTCTTTGGTCATGTATGTTGGAAGCAAATGATTACTATGAATGGCATGCCTTAAAGAACTCGACCGACCGTAAATTATTTCCGACACAACAATTATGTTTTGAGTCAATTTTGAGGGCATGCATAGAGTCTAAAATTTGATTGATTTTCAACCACATCCAATGAAATAATTTTTCTAACAAATTTCCCTATTTTTGAAAATCCCGTTTTCAAACTTAAAGCAAACAAATTAGCATTTGGTGACATTCCATTCTTAACAGTTTCTCGGCTGCACAGAAATTTGAGCAAATTTGTAAAGATGGGACAAACCCCACTCTCCCAGTGACTAACACACAGTAAGCACTGAGATCTAAAACCAGTGACTTAGACAAAACATTAAGTATCTACCAGTGAGTCAGTGACTTAGACACAGTAAGTACTGAGGTCCAAAACCAGTGACTTAGACAGAACATTAAGCATCTCCCAGTGACTTAGACACAAAAAGTACCGAGGTCCAAAACCAGTGACCTAACACAACATTTAAGTATTGAGGACACTTCAATCATTATGGCTCCTCGGCTGAAGAATAACCAGATAAGAAGCCAGTCCTTCAGCTGAAATGCACGCATCATTCCTTAAATGGAGCGAGCTTGCTTAAGAAGATAAGTTCTTGTGGGTCAGTCATCATTAAAGGACCACATAATAGTTGAGATGCGTATGATTTCAGAAGTCTGCCATTTTTTATGCTCTCCTGTCTGTTTTATATGCTTCCATGTTGCTTTCAATGAGGCATTTTGCTTGTTCTTCAAGGCTTTTTAAGATTGCTTTAAATATTTTTTTGGTTTTAGTTTGTCATTCTTGTTGGATTTTGTTCTAACTTTTCTTCCAACAAATAGATTATATTTATTGTGACCTTTAAGTTGTCCTATTAGCATGTGATAATGTTTAGAAATGCTCAGTCATCATACAATATTCCATGCCGCTCTCATGCTCATATTAGACTGTCCAGCTTTTTCTTAAATGTTGCAAGCCATCTTTCTTTTGCTACATACAAGTACAAGAGCACATGCATCTATTTATGAACACTCATAATAAAGTTATTGTTGACTAAAGCTTCGTTTGTGACAGCTTTCTTACTATTTTATGAAGCAATTTCTTAATACAAAAATATCGTGAATTTAAAATGTTTGTACTGGAAAGTTGTTTCATAAAGCAGGAAGAACACTGTTAATCTCAAAATTTTTGTACTAGAAAACTACTTCATAAGATTTCGTTTGAGACAGTTTTCTTATTGCTTTTTAAAGCAATTTTTTAGTACAAAATTTTCCTTTTTTTAAAATTATACTAAAAAATTGCTTTATAAAGCAATACGAAAGTTGTCCCAAACAAAGCCTAAAAACACATAATTTCTTATAAGAATTTAATGTGCATATTGTGAGAGATTTTTTGATTTGGCATAGCTTAGTTTATATCAAGTTGAATCTTATGATTTTATTATTTTTGGTGTAATTTTTTATAAGGATATCATCCCATTGGATATTATAGTATGAATATGCTTAATTTTGGAGTTTCACAATTAAACTTCAATTATTTTACTTTAGGAGTTAGGTTCCATTTGAGATCTACATTTTTTTTTTTATAAAAATATCTATTATTTTAAAAATCTATTATGAGTATTTTATAGATTCTTTCTTTTTTGAAAAAAAATGGAACAGCTTTCATATATTTATTACTTCACATTTTGATAAATCTAGTTACAAAAATGTCTATCTCATTGCATAAATTTTTCAAAAATGGTAGCAAAATTATAGTAATATAGAGGTGACATTTTTATAAAAAATGTAGCAGTGAAAAGGCTATCCCAAATAAATTTTTATTTCATTCATTCCCTCTTCTTCAGCAATAACAAGGACAACAAAGCCTTAATCCCACTACGGGAGGAGAATACTCTTTCTAGGTTTGATTATTCATGGCCTGATTTGGGCTACGAGTGTTGGTTAGGCCCAGTTATGGCCCAATGTATAAACAATTATTGTATAGTAAGCATGTTGCGGCCAGTTTGAATTTGTCGGCCCAATGAACTTATCACACAACTGTTAGTGGCTTTAGTGAAATCTGGGCTCTTAAGATCTGCTCAAGCTCATTTGTTTTGATCTGGAGCTTCACGCTAAGGCAAGGTTAATTATGGGCTAGCTGAATCTGACCTTAGTAGTTAGATCTGACAATTGCCTATCAAAGCTCTCGTTCTTTGTGAAACTTAGGTAGAGGAAGTGGATGATTTAGAAATTGCAGTGATTAAAGCGAGAAATTATTCTGTGGGAGTCTGAATGTAGAGGATCTTCTGGATTGTTGCGTATTTACTGCGTATTTGTAGATACACAATAAATAAGCAGCAAGTCAACAATACTCATTAAATATTCATAAAATATTTAGCAAAAATGAAAAAAATACTCACTAAATACTCAACAAATATTCACAACTAATGATTAGTTTAGTATTTGATTTGTATCTATAAATACGCAGTAAATACTCAGTAATTTGGAAGATCCTCTACGTTTGGACTCTGTACAGAATAATTTCTCGATTAAAGCTGGACTGAGCTAATAACAACTTGCTTTTGAAATGTTTTATCTTTAATTCAACTTAAATTTGAGTCAATTCTTCTAGTCAACTCAAAATTATTTATGAGTTGACTAAAAACTATTGAGACGAGATAATCTTGATAAGTTTTATGTACCTACTCGATGATTGATTAGAAGTAGTTGAGTTGCATCTCCAACTATTGACAAGGTTCTTTGGCAGCTAATCATTTATGAATGATCTTAATAAGAAGTACGAGTTGAATGCATGAAGGAAGACAAATGTGAGGCACATTTGAGTTAGTGGTGTCATATGTAGTCAAGGTTTGAATGATAGAGGCATATTGGTGATGGTCAACGTGAGGAGAGGGAGAAATTATTAGGTGCGGAGATCGGACGTAGAGATATGTCCGAACATCCACTTAAAATTTGACACTGGAGTGCACTTTTGTTGTACTTTTTTTGTGTGCTTTACTTGTGCTTTACCTGCGCTTTAGTTGCACTTTAGTTGTACTTTGACTGCTCTTTTGTTGCGCTTTTTAATTGGCTTTGATTGCACTTTACTTGTGCTTTTGATGTGCTTGGCTTAAAGTTTCGTGATACATTAAATATATAAAGTAAAAAATAAATCCAATTAAATATACACGTGTCCACTCCACTTGTCAACATTTTATTGGCGTTCAAACGCAGAGCTACGTCTGATCTCCGCACCTAATAATTTCTCCAACATGAGACTGTTGACAAAGTGAGGTAGAAAGGATCACAATTTGACAATGAATCCAAAGTTGCTATTGTGAATGTTTAGTCATAGGCTTGGGAGATGGTCAATTAGAATAACAAAGAAAAAACATTAAATAATATTAAATAATGTTTAAAATATGTTATATTAAATAAACATATGTTTATTACATTTCATAAAAATATTAAATAATATTTAAAATATATTATATTAATTTGAACACAAGAAAAACATGCATAAAGTAATATAGGGAAGATAAGCCATGATTGGATTGAATTACATCACATTGCATAAATTTATCTATTATGTGTTTGTTTATCACTTCTTTAAACGCAATAAGCTACTTTATAGGATCAATTAATCCATTATTGTTATTAGTTGAGGAGTCTTCAATTTTGGTGGAATGAGCTACTCTAAGATTTCTATAATGATGACTGAGGTGTATAATGAAAGCCTAAAAATTTAAATTTAATTCAATATAATTGTTAAGTTGGTTGATCTACCAACTGTCTTGCTTGCCCTAGCATTGTGGCTAGGTTCTTGTATAATGACTGGTTGAGAATGTCACCTAACTCTGAGTGCTCAGTTCATTTCCTTGATTGCTTTGATACATCATGGTGTTGTAACTTAGTTGGGGCTTTTGGCTTTATTAATTAGGGCTGCTTGGTTGTCTGCATTTATAGTATAATGTATTTCAAACATTCAAGTATTTAATTGGGCGAATTTTAAATGCAAAGTAATTTAATGGTGAATTTAAATTTTACCTTCTAGTTCAATTTTGATGTAGTTAAAAATCGTTATATTTAGCTGAATTTTAAATACACTGTAAATTCTCTGACATTGTTGCTGCAAGTCATCGCTTGTCACCACCTCCGCTGTTGGTCGTCAGTGATAGCCATTGCCGGCCACACACCGGCTATCAGTTGTTGCCTGTCTAGCCCTCACTGGCCGTCAACGGTCACTGCACTGGCCACCAACAATAAAATAGATTCTTAGTATAAAAATTTCTTAAACTAAAATTTTATGTATAAAGAGCTGCTTTACAAAGCAATAAAAAAACTTTTCAAATGAAACCTTAATCTATAACAAGATGATGAGATTTCAAGCTGATTGATAATTTATTGGTATAAGCTAAATTGTATAATTATTCAGAAGGTGATGAATATATTTGATTGTGTTAGAAATCAATAAGCTAAGGCAAACAGATGAATTATCACTCCCGTGGCCTTATTTTATGCTTACAACAAATTAGGGCAACATTCCGCTTATAATCTCTTAGGTAGATATTTTTAAAATGACAACATTAATAAATTGTTTACTTAATTGGTTATATTAATTGACAATAATCTTAAGAATTAAAATGTGTTCTTAGTGCTAACAATTCTTTAAAAAAATTTTATCAATTAAAAGCTATTTATATTTCCATTTAGTTACATGCAAAAAGATTTATTTATTTTATTTATTATTATTATTATTTGGATAAAACCCACGGCGGGGCCTACGCATTAATAATGATAAAAAAAAACACGTCCTTAGAAGATCAAAAGCTTGCTAAAAGAACATCATTTGAAATAAAACTTAAGAGCTTTAGATCCTACTGAATACAGGAAAGAAAAAGCAAAGCAAAGAAAAAGATAAAGCTTAAAAGCAATTAAAGAAACAACAACAACACCATCAGCAATATCTATTATAGCATCCCAACAAATAGCCACAAAGGGCAAACAAAGCGACCCAGTATATAATCCAAGTAAAGGAAATAAACAACCTGCAAACAACAAGAAGCAGAAAAAAGAAGAGGATAGGAAAGCATCACCTCCCCCATAACCATCACCAAAACCCAACAAAACCGACCAGCATCACCCAAAACCAAGACATGGCCCAAAGGCTAACCAAGCCACCACACACAAGGACACAAAACCCGGCCTAAAAATGAAACAACCATCAACAACAAGCACCAAGCAAAGATAAATCCACACAACAAAACAACAAAATAACTACTACTTTGTAGATTTTCTCCTACGTCGTTTACTGACACGAGAGAAAGCTTTCTCAACAACCTGACATATATTTAAGCCATACAAATCCTGAAAAGACTCATCTTGCTCATCACCTAAATCATCACCCACCTCACCAGACGATGAAGGAGACCCATCATTCAAACCCGATTGCCCGAGACAAGTAACCCCCAAATTAGAAACAAACTGACCATTCAAACTGTTAGGGGATATAACAACTATAGGCACCTCAACAAGAGACTCAGTTCCCAGAGATCCCATAGTCACAGGCTAATCAGAGGGCACGCCACCACCAGTCCCCACAAGATCGGGAGAAACTAGCCCATCAATAAGATCAGGAGTAACCACAACACCAGTTGAAATATAACACACTTCAGCTTGACAAGAAATCCTTTCGCCTCACCTTCCTCCTCCACCTCAACATGAGACAAAGCCATTGCACAAACCCTCACATCATTAGAGCCAATCAATTGCACTCTTGCCGTTGCCTGAGTATTCACAATAGGAGAAACAAAATGACCAGCACTATGAAACACAACATGACCTCGATCCTTAGCTAAAACATGCATAATCTCATGCCCCACATTATTAAGCAAAGGAGAAACAACACCATCATTCTCAGGAGCACACATAAAATCTTGATTCTCCACCATATCACCTTGAACCACCCCAATCGACCAATGGCAAGAGTAATGTTAAGACCATCAATGTCATGCGAAGAAGGAACATCGACCACAATCCCCTCGGTAGGAGGAGCAGCACCCAGATTTGGAAATAAGATCGGGCAACTATCATTCGAATGACCCAAAGTTTTGTAATAAAAGTAACACGAGGGAAAATCTTCCATTTCTACCAATTGAATGTAACCTATAGACTCGGAACCAAGCCAAACTTGAGAAGTATATCGTTTAGTAACATCTAATTCCACTAATATGCGAACCACAGGAGGTTTAGAACCATTAGTTGTCACATTATCCGTTCTCAAAGGTCTACCAAACAGCAACCCCAATCCATGAAGTAGGGGGGCTGGGGGGAAGATGAGGGCACAAACTGGGAAAAAAAACCCAAATGGGAACTATAGAAGACTCCACATCTATATCAAAATGGGGAGTCCACTTAAAAAGCTTCATGAAGCAATTGCTAACGAAGTAGAAGCAGTGAGAAAAAGCCCTGCTATAATCTAAATCATTGACTAGCTTAATCAACATATTTTTAGGGTTCAACGAAGTAACCGAGAAATCACCAAAAATCTTTAGGTTAAAGAAGAATTTGTGAATCGTATCAAGAGGCGGGCGTCGCCGACTCACCCGATAAAACATCTCTAAAAGGCCTAGATTTAAGCTTCCTATCAGCCATACGGAGGAAAATCGAAAGAAACCAAGAAGGATTAAGGGAGGAAAGTTACCCAACTAAAGTGGCAACCGGGATCGGGGAAAACCCAAGACATCATCTTTTGAGTTTTCTAGGTCGGTTCACTACCTAACCTTGAGCTAGAGTTTATGCAAAAAAGATTTATAACATTTGAAATTAGTCCAAATCTTTTGCTAATCTAATTCCTAACTACCCTTTTAACTTAAAAAAGCCTAATTAATTAAGAACTCTTAATGGTGATTAGATTAATTAGAAGCAAATTAATTTGCTATTCAAAGATTAGCTTTCAAAGCACTCAACATCCTGCGAACGTACGACAGAGAATCGCAAAGGTAATTAAACATCAGATAATTTAGAAAATATGAGCAGACTGGTCATTAATAGGATAGCTTAGAGAACAATTAAGAGGAAAAAAAGTTTTTAAGGATCTTAAGAGATGTGACGTTAGCGAGCAGTTAATTAGTCCATTTCTTATTAGCTAAACATGTCATTAGAAAAATTAAAAATGTATGGTAGTAGGTGTGATTTTGTTAATTTTTTTTAGTAAAATATATAGATTCCACTGAAAATATTGCTATGACTATGACTTAAGTTTTGTTTGGGACAATTTTCCTACTGCTTTCTAAAGTAAATTTTTAATACAAAAATTTCTAATTAAAAAATTTAATACTAAAAAGCTGCTTTAGTAAGCAGTAAAAAAGTTGTCACAAACAAAATCTTAGAGCTCATATATCTTAAGAAAAAAATATATTTATTTTGAGAAAAATTTAAGAGCTGAAGCCTAAATATATTGAAGTAAGAGGAAAATATAGATATGAAGGCAAGAGGTCTAAATCATAAAAAAGAAAATAAACAATTTTAGTAGACAATTTTGGTATCTTAGTGGAATTTTATAAAGAAAAATATTGATTGTCTTTTGTAAATTTGGATTTCATGTTAATTCATTAAAAGATTCAAAGCAATGATTTTAAATTGCTAGTTCTTTCATTATCAAAGGCTTGTAATCCTCAGGTGTTCTTAAACAAGGTGATCCTATTATTAGACATAGGGTATGTTTGGGATAGCTTTTTCGTTATTTTATTTTATATACATCAATTTCGATTTCTTTTGGCTATTATTTTCTTGTTGCTTTTTCACTAATTTTAAAAAATATTTTTGGTGGAAGATTATTTTTTATAATCAAAGCAGTCAAATTATTTTTCCACAAAAACTTCACAATCAATTTTATAAAAAACTATAGTTGTCCCAAACAAACTCATAATTTCTGTTGGTTTTTCATTTTGTAATGATATTTACATTTTTACTAATGACATTCAAAGCTCTATGAGAAATATTATTAATATCTTAAACTATTATGAGCTTCTCTCCAAGACTTTGACTAACTCATTTGTTTTGCGAAATTCATTACAGGAAATGCAATAATTTCCAGCGAACATACTCACCTAAAAACTTTGAAACTTCGTTGGAAATTTTTGGCGGATTTCCGACGGAAAATCAAGCGTCAGAAACAGATTAGTGAACTAATGAGAATGTTGGGGAGACAGGGGGGCACGATCCAGGGTTTGTTTCAGGTGAGAATCGACTGAGAGGGCTGTTTCACATGAAATGGTGGAAGAATGGATGAAATAGTAGAAATAGGGATTTTACCCGCAAAATTTCCGGTAGCCTGAAATTTCCTTCAAAGAAAACTGGTGGCTAAACTGCCAGTATTCTGTTGGTATTTCTGATGAGCAATATTCTGCCGGAAATAACATGATTTTCTATAATGATCTACGTTCTTTATTCATTTTAATTATTTTAAAAGAAGAATTAATGTTATTAGGAATCCCACCAAGTTTTGTTTGGGTAATTAACCCATGACTTAGGTGTTCCCCTCTACAAAGGTTATAAAAAGTCTTCTATGTATGATGATATTTTTAAACAAAATTCAATGTAAAATTATTGACTGGGAGCAATCTCTTCTATCTATTGGGGGGAGGCTGACTTTGATTAAGCATTCATTTTTTATTATTCCTATGTTTCATTTTCAAATTTTAAATCATCTTAATAAAGTTACCACCATATTAATTATAACATTTAATAAGTTTATGTGGGTTGCTAAGAAAAATATAGTTAAATTATTGAAAATATTCGGCTCCGTTTGGGACAGCTTTATTACTGCTTTTTAGTATAAAAATTCTGTAAATTAGAAATTTTTGTACAAAAAAGCCGTTTTCGAAAGAAGAAAAAAAATTGTCCCTAACGAAGTCTTAAAACATCATTTATTTTCCTTGTTTTTAAGAGTGGTTTTGATATTATATCATTTAATGATCTTATTAAAATCATGTCTTTTAAATTGTTGTGAAAATTTAGGCTGAATGAATCATTTTGGCTATATTTGTTAAAGAAGAAAATTGTAGATTTTCTATATTATCTTTTCTTTTAGGAGGCACTTTAGTCATTTTTGCTCTATTACAACTAAACTTAAAAACCTCTTTTATTCTTTGAATTATTATAATGTTTCTAGATCTTATAAGTGTTAGAAGTATAGAGAAAGAACACCAAAATTTACGTGAAATTTTTAAAAAGGAAAAAAAATTGAGAAGCCCCACCACGTCAAGAAATTTATTATAAAAAATGAGGAGATATTGTACAGATCTTTCACTGAACTCTCTCTTGCAGCCTTTCACACTCTATTATATATCAAAGCATAACTCACAGTTATAACTTGCACAAACAAATATATATACGAAAAACTGCAAAAAATAAAAATAAAAATAAAAAAGACTACATGACTCCTTGGCGCGCTAGTTGCCCCTTTGCGTCCTAGCGAGCTCCTTATCTTTTTCGACCGGCAAAATTAAAATTTGAGTCAACAGTACAACTCAATTGATCAACATAATCGGATTCCACAAATAACTAATAATAAGGATTTATTGAGGCTGATTTTGCTCTTATTATTCATATATTAACAATATTATCGTATCTTCTAACTTCTAAAATATGATAATATAAATGCAACCATTTAATATCACACTAAATATAATAATGTTTAGTGTGATAATATAAATACAAACATTTAACATCACACTTATTGAGATCTAAGTGTGACTGTGATTGAGGTATGTGATAATATAAATAATGACAGCTTATTCTGTTGACGACTTGCAATGTTTTTGGACATTTAACCTTTTTTTTGGGGCATTTAACCTTATTCTCCTTTATAATACAAATTATTCTGTGCGGATACCGAACGCCATTCAGAGCCCAATAAAAATGCGACACGTCACCCTCTACTCAGTACTGTGCTCGGTACCGCGCTTAGTACTGCCGATATGGTGCATTCTGATTGGTCTCCGAACGTAGAGCTGCGTTCGGCATTCGCATAGAATAATTTCTCCTTGATGAGTTTTTTTTTTTTTTTTGCTTATTTTGGCCTCCATTTGTTGCGGTTTATATAAATACATGCATTAGAACTACTTCGGATTTCTTCCTTTGAGATTTAGGATACATAAACAACAGCTCAAATCTATTTAAATAGTAGCACACATATCATTCACACTATAGGAAAAAATGGCTTCAGCAGCATTTAAAATAGGCTTTCGTGGCAGTTCTAATCGCCACAAAAGTAGTCTGCAGCGGTTTCAAAACCGCTGCATGTCAGTTGTATTTGATTCCGTTGCAATGCATTGGTTCATGAAAATAACAGTAACATAAGCCATCAACAACACAAATATTTTCAATTTATTTGTAACTACAAAAACAAGATTTATAATACTAGTCGTAGATATTTGATAATCGCCACAACAATAAAAGTTGGTGTAACAATCTCATCCACTACAAATATTAATCTATAATAGCCAAATAAAGGAATGATTAGAACTTTAAGGTCAATAATACAACAATCAAAACGTATAGTAGTAATTAATGAAAATTCATCTGGTGTGAGCCCCTCCTAAAGAAGTTCGCAAGCTTTTCTCTAAGATTACAATTAATTAAGTTAGGAAGACATTATAAATAGTAACCAACATTTACTAAAAAATTGTTAACAACTTAAAGTTACAAAACTACCTGAAGAACATATAGAGGCTGAAGTATACATGGAGAGGAGAAAGCGGTTGTCGATAATACCTCACAATAGATCGGCTGCAGTCTTTAGATCATAGATCTTTGGCTGTCAGCGCAGCTCTCGACGCATGATAACAGCAGCAGGGGAGGGAGAAATGTAGTTGTCTCAGTTGCAGGCTCGGGAGAAGCTTGTGAGACGGCTAGGCCTTGATCCGGTCGGGGAAGCAGTTGCGTGAGATGAACCTTACCGGAGGAGGATATCACATGATGGCTAGGGCTTGCTGAATGGAGAAATGGGGAAATGAGTAAAACACGCGACAGCTAGCTGATCGAATGGGGAAATGGGTATTAAAGTGATTAAACATAGTTATTTAGACCTTGCATTTAGTAGTGGATTCAACCGCTGCCTAAACTTATCTATAGAAATGATTTTCAAACCACTGTAGGGAATTGTTGCGAAATAATAGTTTTTTTCTCGGATCTAAGACACAAATGTATAAACTCGTACATGGCTAAGTTTTGATATGTTTAAGGTAAGGTATAAATTGAACATCACATCTTCTATTTATTTCAAACAATTATATCAAAATACCAATAAATCACATATGACAAACACTAAAATTAGAGACATCATCAAGTATTCACTATGGCTTTAGATTCGTAAAAATACAAAAAAAAAAAAAGCTAAATTAAAATATTCTAAATGGTGTCGACTAACGACCAATTTTCTAGAAGTATTTGTTCTTCATGAATTTGATTCTTTATCAGTTATTATAAAAATTTCTTTTTCTTCAGCATCTCGGAGTAGTTTGATTGAACATATTAAAACACCAATATTGCAAAAAAAAAAAAAAAAAGCAATATATTTTAATTTAAATAAGCCATCTAAGATCTATTTGAGATCACTTTTTCATCTGCTTTTCAGATAGCCACCCCTAGGGGTGTAAGTGATTGACTTGCTAACTAGCTTGTGATTCAAGCTTATCGAAATTTGAATTCGAGTTCGGGCTCGTTTACTAAACGAGCTCAAATTCGAGCTTAATCAGGCTCGACTCGTTAGTTTGTCAAGCTACTCAATTTTAAAATATTTTTTAAAAAAAATTTAATATACCATTTTAAAAAAATTAAGATAAAAATTCGAGCTTCATAAATGAGTTGAGTTCGAGCTTTTTAATTGAGTTGAGCTCGATCTTTTTAACGAGCTCGAGTAATCGAGTCGAACTCGAGCTTGATTTTTATACAGCTGGTCGAGTTCGAGCTCATTAAACGAGCTTCAGTCAAGCTTGAGCTCTAGTTTGAGCTCAACTCAATAATGCTACTATTTGACTCAACTTGTTTATACCTCAATTTCTTTTAGCTATTCTTTCCTCACGGCCTTCTCATTATTTTCCAAAACTTCTATAATGAATTTCTTTTTTTTAGAATAATTTTTCCCATAATAATTTTATAATCAACTTTATGAAACATTAAAATTGTCCCAAATATAACCTTAATTTTATTATTTATTTAGACAGTTGAGGAAGGTGGGCTCATCTATCATGGGCGATTGATGTTGGCACAACAAGAATGATGACCAAATTAACCACATATTAAGCCCTAATTTGCTAAAATTTTATTATCTTCTTATATCAACTTGCATAAAATTTTTATCAAACAAAACAACTTATTTCACTGGAGGTGTAACTTTCTTATTTAAAATTAAATAAAAATAGATAAATGAGCAAAGTCAAGTTATTCTAATTTATAGGTAGGAAGCAAAGAGATAAGATCACCACATGCTCAATTAGTTGTCCTTTGGGCTAGGAACCTTATCCTATCCATTTGCCTAATTAATTATATCACATTACCAAAAAAAATTAGTAGACAAGCGAAAAGCAAACTCCACTATTGCTCTTTCTTCTTCAATCTCCCCCCACCCAACTCACTTGGAAATAAAACTCTTATCCAAACGATCAGATCAAATTAAGCTGTTAATTCTTGAATTATTCTTTGTTTATGTTTTACTAATTAAGCATTTATGTAACAGATCAAATATAAGAGGAGATGAAAGATTTGATATATTGGAATTTCATAATAAAGAAGCTAAACATGTTGAAGATCAGATAAGGAGAATGATCTAGGTGACTTGAAGGTCTTGCTTAATCCTCTCGCACCACCATGGCTGAGAGGTTTGGGGAGAGGGGCAAAGGAGGAGATTTCTTCTCCCCTTTCATCTTCCTCCTCCTCTCCTTCTTTAACAACATGACCAGGGGAGAGGAGTGAGGGTAAGGATGTGATGAGTGAACTGTAGGAAGCTCTTCGGCTTCGAGAGATCTTGTTGGCCATAAGGATCCTTTTCCTCTTGTTGAAGGGGTTCTCTTGCTTCTTGAGTTCCCTGGCACTACCGGACGAAGCATCGGAGAGGCTGGCGAATGATTTAGATTTTCCTGTGAAGAAATTCGACAATCCTCTCCTGGATAAGAGTGAAAAATTTCAGTTTCTGAGGTGAAAGTAACAGGAATATAACTTAAACAAAGTAGATAACAATCACCCCTTCTGAATCAGCAAGGCTTGAAGAAGAACCATAATCATTAAAAAAAATCAAGAATCATATGAAATAGAAGGTTTGAAGAAGAAAAGAGCTCACTTTATTGGAAGGGAATCTTCCAAAGAGTCCAGAGAAGCTAAGGCCCCTTCTTCTTTGAGCTTGCTCTGGACTTCATTTCCCCTTTCGTCATCATCCTCCTCCTCCTCTGAAGAAGAGGACTGAACGCCAATCGACGAGCTCTCTGATGAATCCTCAGCCTCCTGCTTGTCCTCCACTTCCTCCTTTGTAACAAAGGAATAAGTATTCAAACTTTTCATCCCCAACAAGACAAAATCCTCTGTTTCTCTTTCCCGTTCAATTTCCAAGCTGGTTTCTTTGTATTCTCCATGGTTGAAGACTGGTAGACTGACTTGTTGCTCCTTTATGCCCACCGTTGGGCCGTTAAGTACCTCCACGCTTGTGAACAGAAGGGACATCTCTTTGTTCTCTTCTACAAACTCTTTACTCTGTTTCTCTTTCTTTTCGCTCTTCTGAATATCCTTCCAAAGGTCAGGACGTCGATTGCTTTCTCATCCAGGCAAAGGATAGCCTGAAAGCTAGGAAGCCATGGCTCTCCTAACTAGCCTTTTCAATAAAGAGCAACGATGGAGAGAGAGAGACAGAGAGATGGGGAGAATAAGAAGATGAGGTTGAGAAGATAAGGGGATGGTCTTTGACACGTTCATGATAGATAGGTCGCGTGTCCCGTTTTGCGACTGTGATGCTGTAGCTGGCTAAACCACTTCAGATTTCCGCAGGCTTATCAATACCGGCCTCTTCTTTCTCTCCCTGCCTCTCTGTAATGGATAAAAGGATGCTTTGGGTACAGTGATATTCAGGACTCATACGATAATGGAATGATCGAAATTGAAAAGAATTTGAAAATATCTTCTCTTAGAAAAACAATAATTGCTTTAAATTATAATATCATGTTTTAAACGATAATAAAATATATTGCTTCATTATTCTACTCCAAATTAGCAGTTCAGCCTAAACTAAAGTGGCTTTTTTTCTGCTTTTAAACTAGCTTTTTAGAACAAAGATTTTAATTTATATACTAAAAAGTTACTTTAAGAAGCAGTAAGAAAGCCGTCTCAAATGAAGTCAAAGGTTTTGTCTGGGACAGCTTTCTTATTATTTTATAAAGCAGCTTTTTAGTATAAAAAATTTATTTTTTTATTCTAGCAAACTATTTTAAGAAACAGTAAGAAAGTCGCCCCAAACGAAACCTAAATGTCCCATAATTTTGGGGTTTTCAACTTGGCTTTGAGTCCTTTATTGTTGAATGAAAGGGCTCATGGCTCATGTAAAAGTGATGGTTATATTTTAGTGGTGAGATTAGAATTTTTTTTTAAATGGAGCATATAAAATTATTTTTTATTATTTAGATGAGTAGAAATTAAAATTTAATTATTAAAAAATATTAAATAATTGAGATTTATAATAATATCTATTATGTCAGTTATGTCCTAATCAATATATGTTGTGATCTATTGTTCATCATTAGCAAAAAATAAAAATAAAAAGAAATATTTTGTAGCTGTGTTGGTGTGTGTAATTAGCTAATCGTGTCAACTTATTCATGCTTAATCGGTTGAGAGTTTTATGATCACTAAGGCTTTGTTTGGGAAGGCTTTCTTACTGCTTCTTACAGCAGCTTTTTAGTAGAAAAATTAATTTTTATACTAAAAAGTTGCTGTAAGAAGCAGTAAGAAAGCTGTCTCAAACGAAAATTAAATTTGAGATTGAGGGTTAAGTGTTTTATCACTGTGAATTGCCTAACAAAGATTTGATTGAATTATTATACATATGTAATTACCCCCCATCGACCTTGATGTATCGCCAAAAAATTATCTTGATTGGGCACGAATCTCGAGGAAAAACTCAAGTTGGAAACTTCAAAAATTAATTCGGAGACCATTTAAACTCCGATTTAAGCAAGCTTATAGTCGAACTGAGCGTCTCGGAAATACGAGCCCAACGACACCAAAGTCGACTCAATCCGAGCCCAAATGAGCCCAAATCAAGTACCCGAAGTGCTGTTGGAAGCATCGAACAGCAATTTGAGTTACCAAAGGGTCTCCGATTTTGATGAGCTTATAGTCGAATCGAGCGGCTCGACGAGACAAATCCAACGAGCCCAAGATTGCAGAATTCTGATATCATTAAGACCTTCAAATGCTTGATAAACGGTTCACGATCAAGGGATTTAATATCGGCCGTTCATCCGGATCACTCCTTATTTGCCCATGATCCTTCATCTATTTACGGGCTATGCCACTCCAGAAAAACTATAAATAGCCCCTCATTTCTCTTAAGAGGGGACCCCCAAGCCAAGAAGAGAAGAAGAGAAGGAAGAGAAGAGAAGCCTAGGAGGGAATAACTCCTCCTCGACCACCGCCGGAACTCCGCCGGAATACCGCCGGAACACCACCGAAGCACCACCAGGCGCCCGAGGGACGTCGGAGCCCTGCCCGACACGGGAGCAACGTCGGAATTCTGCCCGACGCTAGAATTCTACCCGACGTCCGAGTGACGCCGGACTTCTTTCCAAGTGACGCCGGAATTCTGTCTGACGCCCGAGTAACGTTGGAACTCTGCTTGGCCTTGTAATTGATACTCATTGTAATCTGATCGTCCTGAAGTTAAAGGACGAGTCAGCCTCGTGTATTTCAAACAACACTAGTGAAACTTTTTCAACTGGGCGTGGCCCCGTGGTTTTTCCCTTTTTCAGGGCTTTCCACGTAAAAATCCTGGTGTTTCTTTCACTCTTCTGTTTGTGTGCTGGATATACGTACAACGCTGAGACGGAAATATTAAACTCTATCGCCGCGTATATTTGAGTCCGCAACAGACCTAATAATTTTTAGTTATATTAAATTTGACAAGTCAAAATGCATTAAAAAGTACGTAGGGCACAAATCTAATTTCAAATCAAAAATAAAAAACAGCTATACATATTATTTTATACATAAATGATTGCACCTTAGACTTATATGTAAATTACTCGGCACTAATTATATATGCCTACATATCTCGACTATTATGGATCACATCATAAAAAATTAAAAATAATTAAAATATAATCATAGATATTTGCTACACTATAAGGCCAAGAAAAAAATAAAGACGTCTAAAAAATAAGGAAAATTAGGATATAGGGTTGTTTAAGATGGCTTTTTTAGTGCTTCTTAAAGCATTTTTTAATACAAAAATTTAAATTTTTGCATTAAAAAGATGCTTTAAGAAGCAGTAAGAAAGCTGTATCAAACGATGCATAGATCAATATTCAAAGATAATTAGCTTTGAATCAATTAATAGATTAATCTCCAATCCCTTTCGATTTTACTAATTAAATTATGCATGCATTAAATTCATGCAATTGTTTTTAATTATTTTTAAATTTATTATTAAAATGATCCAATAAAAGATATTGAAGAGCAAATTTACTTATGAATTAACTTGATTTTAATAAGTTGGTTAATAATGTGTTTATCGCATAATTTTATTAAAAAAATTTTGAAATTTGTCAAAAATTGTGCCTAATTTATAATGTTTTTTTTTTTGGGAAAAAAATCTTATTTATAATGTCGTCATTGATTTGATCAATTTCATCATATTGATTGGTCTGACCAACCAATGAACAGATAGCAAAGTTGATTCAATAATGATGAGCCTTAAAAATATAGATTGCCGAGCCAACCAATGGAATAGAAAACAATGCACATAATGCAATTAATCAAGGAATGTATTAAATTTAAGTATTTGTACTGTGAGAAGGTTTTGCTAATAATGATGTATTTTAGTAGATGGTTAAAATAAAAGAAAGACTATTTTGATAAAGTATTATAGATCTAAGAGTTTTTAAAATATTAGTGTTTGATTTAAATAAAAGAAATGTGGAGTGAAATTTTAAATTTTTTTGGAGTTTATCGTTTAGTTCAATTTCAATTTTGTTATATTTGAAAATCGTTAGATTTGACTGATTTTCAAATATATTATAAATTTATTATTATTATTTTCGCAAGATGTCGCCACCGAATGCCATCTGCAACACCCGTCACTTGTTGCTAGTCACCACCCGCCACTGTATTTGCAGTTAGTTGTCAGTAGCCATTGTCATCGTGGGTTGCCCTCCAGTGTTGTTGTTGCCCTGGTTGTTGGCTACTTCCCACCACTTGCCCTATCACTTGCTATTGGTCACTTGCCACCAGTTGCCACCAACCAACATTGTTGATGGCTATTGCCTATGACTGTCCACAACTATTGTTAGGATTTATACTATATTCATTTTATTTCAAATCAAATAAAACAATAATCATTTGTATTTATTTTACACTCATATAAATAACTTTAAATATTTCAAATATATTATATTCCTTTTGAACCATTTTTTATTTTACTCTGTATTCTTTATTTCATCCAACTAAATCACCTCTAAATGAAATACATTTTTTTAGTGAATGAATATGCCAATTAATATATTATCTAAAATATGAACTTGGCTAGTTGTAGAAAGGAACATTTTTCTTGCATAGCTTTTTTGGGGCAAATTAAGGCTTCATTTGAGATGGATTTCTTACTGCTTCTTAAAGCAAATTTTTAGTACAAATTATTTTAAACTAAAATTTTTGGTACTACAAAATTACTTTAAAAATCAATAAGAAAGCTACCCAAACAAACCTAATTATTAGTACTTTCTAGGAAGTAAGATGATCTCATCTCATTACTTAATAAGAATAAAAACATTGCATTTCAAAACCTTTTAGGCTTTTTTAATTTGAAAAAAATTGAAACTGAAAAAAAAAAAAAGAAATTAAAATATATAAATGATAAAGAAATTCAATTAAAATTATTTTCCAACCAATCAATTATTTGATTGAGGAAAAATTGAGTGAAAAATATTTTTTTATTTAATTCCTAAAAATAAAAAAATATGTTTCTTATGAGTAGAAGACATTTGAATCATTATAATAACTTGATAAAATTTTCTTCTTAATTTTAACCAAGATTGTGAAAAAAAATTATTATTATTAAAAAAGGGCATTTGTTCCATATTTTCTTTTAGATGATTCCTATTATCTAATAATTTACATTAATATCAAATACTAAGAAAAAACTATGAAATAAAATATATTTGCATTCCTTCAATTGCTTTTAACCTAAAAAGAGTCTTAACGTTATGAGAAAAGAAAGAATAAAGCTTCCCTACTAAGAAAATCACACTTTAAATAATAAAAACACTCGTTTTTTTTAAATTTTTATGTTGAGCAATTAAATAAACTTATTTAACACTCTTAGGGCATCTCTAACCGAACTCCTCATTTTTCACTCAAAATGCAGCAATAACCATATCAAACAATAAATCATCTTTAGCTGAACTTCATTTCTAACACCGAAAAAAAATATTCCATGTGGAATCTTTCTTATCTTCATTTTCACAAAAAAAAAGGGTTTCTGTGATTAGTGCGACGTCAATATTGGATCACATTATTCACCGTCATAAAAATGAGTTTCATTTTGACGTTCGGGTGGAGCCTCATGATAATGCAAAAGGACGTTTGTAGTTTGATTGGCGATGCTCTAAATTAGTCACTTTAATTTGTCCACAAAGTGGCATAAACAGTTAGCTTGAGAGAGAGAGAGAAACTTGATAAAAATGGCTGACCTCTCAATTTTTGTCCTCTATTTAATTTTTTTTATTTTAAATTTTATATAAATTAATTAGTTTGAAACTGGCAAAAATTCATAGGTCAATGTGATCATAATTTTTTTAATTAATGCTAATCAAGAATTAGTTATACTTTTTAAAATATTAATTAGTATTATAATCTACAAGTGGGATGACCTATAAGAGTTTTGTGCTATGTATGTAAATTCCTTTAAAAAATGCACATCGGGAACAATTTTTTTGATAAATATTTCTATGTAAATAATGATTATAATAATCATAATTTTAAAGTATGAGAAACTTATCATTTGCTTATCTCATACTAAAACTTTTAAGTTATCACTATAAATTTAAATAATGTGACTAAAATATCATATTAGACACTTTTTTTTTTTTTACACTTTGTAAGTTTTAATCCTAAAATTTTTCAAAAGTATGACTATTAATTCTATAGCTAAAACTTGATACCTAAATTTATTTTAAATATATATATATATATATATATATATATATATATATATATATATATATATATATATATATATTACTATAGCTCAAATATGTTTTAAAAGCATTATATATAAAACTAAAATTGTTATAAAAGAACCTTTAAATTACATTGAAAAAAAGCAACTTTTTTAAAAGAAAAATTAGCTTGACCTAATAACTATTGGCAGACAAGCATAGCTAAGACCTTATTAAACAACTAATAAAATTAATGCACCTTGCAATTATACAATATTAAATAGTTTTTAGGAGAGAGAGCAGTGGTCAATTACTCTTTGAACCAATGAAATTAATATGAATTGCAAAATAAAATCAAATGATACCTCCATAATCATCACTAGAATCTAAATATTCCCCACTAATCTCTTCAATACCTTTCTTTATAGACACTTAGCTCCTTTAGCTTCTGTTGCAGTAGAAAAATATAGGAGAAGGTACATAAAAATCAGCTAAGGTGTCTTAGAAGCTTTGTTTTTTTAATCAATATTATTAATTAAATGGTTTTTAGTTAGTATAAAATTTGATTTCTTGCCTAATGCCAACTACATATGTTTTAGTGGGTAAGGATAGGATCATGTGTAATCTCTCTTAAGGTATTAAGTAATGAAGAAGGAGCTATGAGTCAAAGGAATTTTGGCAAGTTTGGCCTTGACCACTTAGCTATAATGACACTTGAATTTTCCTATTATAAATAGTTATGTGTGTAAAGTTTAATTATTTTATTAATACAATTAACCACTCAAATTATTAAAAAATTAAATATATATATATATTTTTATTTTTTTATATTTATTTTATAATTTAGTTTATGGTTAATATTCAGTAGTTTATTTTAAAAATCTACTATAAATTTTATAAAGAATTAGATTTTAAATGTTGAAAAATGAGTGCAAGGGAAGAATAGAAGACAAATGGGAAAACAAATATGATAATCAAGAATGGAATTTTGAAGATAGATATTTTTATAGGAAAGTAAGATAAATGATAAAAGATTAAAAAATATAAAAGGCTGAGAAGAGAGAAGAATTCAAACAGTTGTGAAGAAGAAAGTTTCTGCGTTTGATCAAACTTATCCCTTCCAATCAAGGCTTTGTATATGGTGGACTTCTTTCATTAAGAATAATCTGTACAGACAGTGACAAGTTTAATAATATCAAACCGAAGAGATGAATCACTGCGAAGCAAAAGCATGGAAAATGGGGCTCCAATTTGTCAAAGTAACAGCAAACAAGCAAACAGGCCAAATTGCTATACGTGTACAATTTGCATTAAAAAGTATCAAAAATCTCTTCTAGAAGAAAGCAGAGCGAAAGAGAAGAAAGAATTCTGCTGCAAATAAGAAATAACTATTCTGCAAGCAATATATACAGATGATCTGTACGTATTCTCCTCAGCATTTTTTGGCGGAAAATACATTTACTGTGGGTATGATTAATCTATTGTTAAAGATGAAAATTTGGAGAGGAATATCAGAATTATAAAATATTATATGAAGACTGAACTTCACTCGGCCATCATCACTGAGGAATTGATAGAAGAAGGATTTAACAGTGAATGGAACATTGTTTTCCTCTCCGGCTACAAGTGGATGAGAAGATGATAAAGTGGGGTTTCCTTTTGTCTATTTGTTGATAAGGTTGATAGTGGCCACCAATGGGGGTTATAACACGTTTTGTTTTCTTTTTCAGCAGCTGCTAAACTTTCTATCAGACCCACCATTACTTAGTTTGGTTGGTGGGCGAGTACGATTGGGAACCCTCCAACCCGTGCTCGATTCCCCTCGAGCGGTAGCTCCTCTTAAGTGGGGCCCTATCAAGTGCGGGCTAGGAGGTTTCTGAGTGGGTGCCTCCTCTAGGTCAGCCGAGGATTAGTCACGTTGCCAAGCGCCTTTTTGGAGGTGGTAGCGGATAAATACTCCGCTCCAAAAAAAAAAAAAAAATTCTATCAGATTATCAGCATATCATATTAACAAAATTATTTGATGAATTAAGTGACAATCATTATTATATTAGTAAAATTATTTATATAATATTAATTTTTTTAGCTTTTTAATAATCATCTAAATTATAAATGGTTGAGATTTGTTATACTCCATTACTTAAAATCCTCCTTCAAATCCTTATGATAGCTTTATGTTGGAGTTGCCTCGAATTTGGTGTCCTCCCTCATTTGCTTAACAAAAATGTCGGGGGTCCAAGGGGGCAGTGCATCCGAAACAAATTTTGGTTATAAGGGTAATTTTAAAATTCAGTTTGTTTTTACGATGCCCTAATTTTGCCTTATAAATATATTGTAAAGGGCTTAGGGTTTGCAAGACGTTTGTACTCCGCATCTTTTCTATGGTGAAGCCGTTCTCCCTCCCCCCCTTGATTTTTCCCAGATTTGAATTTTCCACGTAAATCTCTTATGTTCGTTTGTGTTTTGCAGATCGTAATTCATTATTTCTCTTTGTATTTAATTCATCGTTCCCTAACACTTTACAATAAAAATCAACTAGTATTTGAATCTATATGACACATTTTCTTCGTAAGATAAAAAATAGACTCCATTACTTAACCGCATACACCATACGCATGTGTAAAAGCTTCAAGTGACAGGCTTGTTTCCAAAATACTTCAATCAATTGTTGTATGACATGTCAACAATACTAGTGCATTATAATCACACAATAAAACATACAACTTGTAATCCAAAGATAAGAGATGATTATATAAGTCCAAGCGACGAAACCAAATGGTCCCAACTGAAAGGGAAAGCTTATAAGATGGGTAAGTCGTCCCATCCCTGTCTTTGTACAATCAATCAAACGCATGCAGAAGAAGAAGAAGCAATCACAGCCACACAACGGGTAAGGCAGCTACCCCAAGGAATGGACTCCAATTGGTCTCCACTACAGCAGCAGCTGCCTAACTATGAAGCTCACATCTCCAGGTTGATGGAACACTCTTCTAGACCTATCATTTTCAGGAATCAATGGAGTGATGTGGTGGGTCCACCAGCTGAAAAAGAACGGTCGAGATTGGTCGAAGCTGCATCAGATGGAGGTGAATAATAATGGCTATTCATGGTGTGCAGGAGATGAACTGGTTGGCTAATTGGAGGAGAGGAAGACATCTTTATTATTGTTTGCTTTGATTCATGGCAGAGTATTTGGACTGTTTATATATATGATGAAGATAATGTTTTTGGATGTTAATTGATATGTGGGGGAAGGAATTTTGGATAGTTTACTTAGAATTTTCTGGCTGCTTTGGTGTTTATTGCTATAAAAAATAGTCATGTTATGCATCAACAAGCTGTCTTAATAATGTGATGTTATTTGGAATGATAGATCTACAATAATTTTGATAATTTTATAATCATTTATCTTAGATGTTAGATAGCCTAATATTTATATAGATGTCGACATATTTGGCAGCTTACAGATCATCAAAATAAATTATGAAAATTATTATTTAAAGATGTTTGCTTAAACCATGACACTACAAATATAATTGAAGTCCAACAATTACTTAGTAGATGAAAGGAAAACTAAGTCTTCGTGTTTGGGATGGCTTTATTTCTGCTTTTTAAAGCAGCTTTTTAATACAAAATTTTAACTTTTTGTTCCAAAAAGCTGTTTTAAGAAGTGGTAAAGCTGTCCCAAATGAAGCCTAATATACATAACATTTTGGTGCTACAAAACTTGCATATTAATTTGTTTTTTAGTACATATAAAGATATGGATGATAAAGGGAGAGATGACAAGAAAAGTATCAATGAAATTTCAGCATCTCTATGCTTTGGAAGAACTTGGCTGCTAGCAGAATAATACAGGTTATGAACTTTTCCATAAACTGGCAAAGCAACCATGGATGAAGAGCCAATTTTAACTTAAAATGCCAATTCAAAACAGGAAAAAATATATATACAACTCAGCACACATAGCAATGTAAAATGGAGATGATGAACTGTGATTTATCATTTTTAGCCCTTGTTGTGATGCTCACAGCAGCAATCTGTTTGAAAATATAAACCAAAATTAATTATCAAGTATTTTTTATATCTAGGAAATTGTATGGAAGAAATTTCTAGAATATGAAATAACTCTTGGTAGTTGTTAGATGAACTTTTATTATATAAATTTTCAGATTGTGTTTCTAGAATGGTCTTCGTATAAGTATAAAAAGGCCTTTGGCCTTGTCATTTTGATCTAAGGGAGAAAGAAATTTAATAAAAATTCCTCTTCTTTTGTCATATCCTCTTCCACTCTTACAAACAATTTATCTCTAACAAGTGGTATTAGAGTTAAGTTCGATGATAAGTAATAAGAATTAGTAAGTGCCTCGTCTCACAAAGGAGAATTACACAAATTAGAGTCTTAAAATCTCTAGTAAAGAATGCAACATGGGAGCTCACAATATTATCAAAAGGACATAAAACTATTGGTGTAAAATGGGTATACAAACTGAAGAAAAATGCAAAGGGTAAATTAGAAAAGTATAGGGCACGGCTAGTAGCAAAAGGATACAAGAAGAAAGAAGGCATCGACTACAATGAGGTATTTGCTCCTGTTATTCATATAGAAATTATTCACTTAATTATTTCTCTTGCTACAGAAAATAATTGGTATATTTATCAAATAGATGTTAAATCTGCATTTTTAAATGGAGTCATTGAAGAAAAAATTTATGTCGAACAATCATTGTGATATATTAAAAAAGGGCATGAATTAAAAGTTTATAAATTAAAAAAGACTATATATGGGTTAAAGCAAGCTCCAAGAGCATGGAATGTAAGAAACGATTCATACTTCAAACAAAATGATTATATCCTATGGCCTTATGAGAACGCTCTTTACGTGAAGAAATATAATAATGGAAATATATTACTTGTTTGTTTATATGTGGATGATCTTATTTTTATCGGCAATAATTAACTTTTATTCAAGGAGTTTAAGCAAACTATGATAAAAGAATTTGAGATAACAGATTTTGGACTCATGTCATTTTTCTTGGAATTGAAGTAAAGACAAAATATTTATCACACAAGAAACATATGCAAAGCAAGTTTTAAAGAAATTCAACATGGAGAATTGTAATCTAATAAGCTCTTCAATAGAATGTGGAATCAAACTATCCAAGAAAGAAGAAGGGAAGATAGTAGATCCAACTATGTTCAAAAGTTTAATCAGAAGCCTGAGATATCTAACAAGTACAAGACAAGACATTCTATAGGCAGTTGGAATTGTTAGCCGCTATATGAAAAATCCTACTAAGACACACTTGAAGGCAGCTAGGGCTGCAAACGAGCCGAGCCGAGCCGAGTATGTGAGTGTTCATGTTTGAGTTCATTTAATATCAGCTTGTTCAAGTTTGGTTCGTGTTTGTTCGAGCTTTATTATTTGTGTTCATGTTTGGTTCATTTAAATTAATGAGTGTTCATGTTCGGTTCATGTTCAGTTCATGTTCGGTTCGTTTAGTGCTTATCGAGCTTTAAACAAACGAGCTATAAACGAGCTCTACTTTTAGATGTTCATTAACTTAACAATAATTATATCATTATATTATAATAAATTTATATTGTTGTTAATTATAAATTAAATAATTATTATTAGTAAATAAATGATAAGTAATAATATTCATGAGAATTAATCAATTAATATATAATACTAGCTTATTTATTAAATATATATAATAATAATAATGAGAATTAATCGATCTTGATGTCAAATATCAAACATTAATCGAGTTATTTGTTCACGAGCTTCTTATCGAGCTTCATATCGAGTATGTTCATGAGCTTTAAACGATTATGTTCACGAACCTAATCGAGCCAAACGCATTGTTGTTCAAGTTTGTTTGTTAACACATCGAGTATTTACGAAAGTGTTCAAGCTTATTCAACTAACTAATTGAACGATCACAAATGAACTCTTATCGAGCCGAGCCTCGAGCAGCTTGTCAAACGCTCAGTTCACTTGCAGCCCTAAAGGTAGCCAAAAGAATTATTCAATATATTAAAGGCACACAACATCATTGACTTTTATATTCTCATTCTAATGAATTTCAACTTTCAGAATATTTAGATAGTGATTGGGTTGGAGATCAAGATGATAGAAAAAGTACAAGCGAATTTTTATTTTATATGGGTGACACTGCATTCTCACGGAGCTCAACAAAACAACCAGTTGTTGCTCTATCTATTTGTGAAGCTGAATATTTTGCTGCATTACCATGTGTATGTCATGCAATATGAATGAGGAAGCTACTAAAAGAGATTTGATATTCTCAAGTAGAACCTACAAAAATCTATGTTGATAATAAATCAACAATAGCATTATCAAAAAATCCAGGAGAAGCAAACAATATTGATGTTCGTTTTCATTATATAAGATATCAGATCAAGGATAAAGAAGTTCAAGTGAAATATATGAAATCTGAAGATTAAATTGCAGATATTTTCGCAAAATCATTAGCTGAAGAACAGTTCATAAAATTAAAGATACTTCTTGGAGTAGTTGATAAAATTTTGGTTTAAAGGGGAGTGTTTGAAAATATAAACTAAAATTAATTATCAAGTATTTTTTGTATCTAGAAAATTGTAAGGAAGAAATCTCTAGAATATGAAATAACTGTTATGGGAGCTTTATATTGAACTCTTGGGAAGACCTCGTTAACTTCTACTTTTTGGTCAAAAGGTTTTTTGATCACTTAAATCCGCGGTCTGAGAATTTCCCTTTATTATTTGCTATGTTATTTGCTATGTTCACTACTATTGTCCCTGCAGGCCTCTTTTTGTGCAGGTTTTTGGAGATCCTTTCTAGTTTTGTGCAGGGGCAATTTTTGGTCGAGAAGACTGTGCTGAAAGTGTTATTCATTATCTTCGACAAGTGGACTATTTTTTTAGTTTTTCGTAGAATGTTTATAGGTTTTCATGTACTCTTTTCTAGTAAGAACTTCTGGCTCGTAGGTGTTTTTTGTGGTTTTGCTGTAGCTCTTTTGAGCAGTAGTGAGCTGGAGGTCCTTTTAAGGACCTTGTACTCCACTTTTTAAATTAACACGTAGGCCCGACAGAGGGTTCCCCCCTCCCCAAAAAAAAAAAACTCTTGACAGTTGTTAGTTGAACTTTTATTATAAAAATATCTAGATTGTGTTTCTAGAATAGTCTTTGTACAACTATAAAAAGGCATTTGGCCTTATCATTTTGATGAAAGAGAGAAACAAATCTAATAAAAATTTCTCTTCTTTTGTGATATCGTCTTCCACTCTTACAAACAATTTATCTCTAACACAATCAAGCTCTGATATGCCACATTTAAGAAACAATTCGTTAACGAAAAGCCCAAAAGCTGAAGTGGAATAGAAACCGATGGAAGGCCAGCAGTGCATTCGCGGCATTACAGAATAGAAACATATCGTAGGAGTTATTAATTAATGACAAAAATGAGATGAATGTTCTGAAGCTTTTTCAGAATTTTGGAGGAAGAAACCGAAGTCTGAAGTTTTTTTTTTCTACAGAATTAAGAATTGTAATGTTAATTGTAAAAGAGAATAGAAGACAAGAACTGATCAACTCATTCTCGATTGATCTTTTTCAAAACTTCAGCTGGTTAATGATACGTTAATCTTTAGTTATGGTAATCTTAAACAGTCCTCTTTCTTACGAACAAACTTCTTTTGTCTGAAGAAGCTTTTGGTCTCAGCATAACTTTCAATAAATCTTCTATCATTTATTCGGTTAAAACAATCAAAACTTGGATAAACAGTTAGCTACTTTCCTCGGTTGTTCGATTGAAAAGTTATTTTAAATACCTGGTTCTCCCTTTCTATTCCAAAAATCTTCAAGAATACGTGTGGCTGCATGCATGTCATTGTCAAGATTCAAGCTTATCTTGCTATTAGGACAGAAGGGGAAATTACCTTCTAAACTTGGAAGATTTATTTCATTTATCTCTTTGTTTGACTTCTTAACCGCTTTACTTCTATCCTAATAGCAAGATAAGAGAGAGAGAGAGAGAGAGAGAGAGAGAGAGAGAGAGAGAGAGAGAGAGAGAGAGAGAGAGAGAGAGAGAGAGAGAGAGAGAGAGAGAGAGAGCATTCAATGGAAGCCAGTATTTTATTCAACCAATCAATCATCTTACTTCTATCCTACGCTCTTAGTGAACCTTTATATGTAGCATGATCATCAATACATATTGAAGTTTACTCAAACTAATTATTGCATAATGAGCCAAAAAAGTGAATGATCGAGGTTCATTTAATTGTCATGATCTTGTATCATAGTCATGTGTTGTTGACGCAGATCGTAAACCTGATTAGATGGATAGACGTCTTTAGTGATCAAGAAAATTGATCAAATTGGAATGAATTTTCTTTGGAAAAGCTTCTTTGATTATGAAGGCTTGTATATGTCAGATTGGAAAATGGCTTTCAGGCCCAAAAATCTTCATGGTATCAATATCAGTAGTTCAAAATTTGATCTTTTTAATACAAAATTTTAGATTTTTTTTTTCCTACTATAACCCAGTGGGTATCATACTACCATCATTTAGGACAGATGCTTCAGAAACGCCAACAAAATCTCTGTTTTTTTTTTAATATAATAAAATGTTCTATTTAATTAAAAAAAGTCTGTTTTTTGGAACAACAATTCTATCTATCTTTAGCAGAGATCATTAAAGCTATCAAAAAAGAGGCTGATCCTTTTATGAATAGAGCTGCTAGCTTAGACGCCTTGTTTGGCTAATATTTCTTAAGTTTTGGAAAGCCCATTGCCCATTGGGTTTATGGATTCTCCCTTGCTTCTATTTCTCTTAATCTCGTTTTTAGTTGTCCCTAAAAGTTAGTTCTGTGTGAAATCTGATTGTGTTGATCAATCTGGTTATATTGGTAACTGCTATCTCAATTCCGTCGGTCGAGCTCATCAGAGAGTTGGAGGGCAGCCTCCCCTTGCTTGGGGTTCAAGGTTGCGACGTTGTACATTAGAGTACTGGAAAATAAAAATACACTTATGCACTGTAGCATCGTATGAAGCAGTGTGGCAGCGCTGTAGTTTTGTCTTGGAGATAGAGAGTTGAGAGCTATAGCGCTCCAAAGTCAGTGCTACGCCACAATGAGTGGGGCTGGAGATAGAGAGTGGAGCACTGTGACGCTACATGTCAATCGGAGTAATTTTTTTCCTCTTTTTCTTGTTTCATTGAAAGGGTGCGTCTTTTTGTGTATTGAAAAGCATCACTTTATTTCTTCTCTGTGTATAACGAAAAGAGAAGTGAAAGAGAGTAAGAGAAGAGAGATTTGTATAATTTCTCCTATTTTCATAGTGAATTTTTTAACGTGGTGTGGCTTTGTAGTTTTTTCTCAATATTTGATTTTTCCACGTTAAATCCTGGTGTTCATTTTTATTATTATTTTTTATTTGTTTTGTTGCATGGTTTATTTCCCAACATGTTGCGTCTTAAAAGATTAGCGTCCAAACTTTGTATGAAGATCCAACACACAGACAGATAAGAGAGCCAAGAAAGATTGTTGCTAGTATGAATGTGTTCCTGGGGCATTCTGAGCCCTTTTTTTGGTCTTTTGTCTATTTTTGTTTTGTTTTACTAATTTCTTGTTTTTATCCTGTGTTAGATGAAATATTTCCTCTCTTTGATTGTTTCTTCCTCCCCTTCACTGGAAGTGTATTTTATTTTAATTTTTTGGTTGTAATTTTTTAATCATTTTGTAAATAAAGCTGGGCTTTGCCCTTATAAACCAACCCCCAATGATTCTCATTAAAATAGTTATTTGACCTCTAACTTGAATTTAAAAAAAAAAAGAAAGAAAGGAGATGAATACATCCCTATGACTTCTAGAAATAAACTGTCATTGCCTTTTGGGAATGGAAATAGCTTTCGTGAAGCCCATCAAATGGAAATAAATAGACCACTTAAGGCCAGCGGTACAAGTAAACTTGGAAAAGTCTATCCTCATCCACCATCATTTCCCTTATCCCAATCATTTGGGGCTTGGTTTAATGAATTCTCATTGTTCATTTATTAATTATTGATGGTATTGCTTTACATGAACAATTTTAATCCATGGTACCTTAATATTTCTCATAACCCTAAAATTCTCATAGACATCTCATATGCACCTAAAACTTTACTTTTATGCATCTTATATAGAGTTAGCTCCACTCCATTTTATTCGATCGATCATATAACATGTCTCATTTTTTGTTCATTTTGCTCTATCAACATCATATTCTACTTAAAACTCCATATAATAATTTCTAACTATAACATTTACATATTTCCTCGATGTCTTCATCTTCAACTAAGTTTTTATTATCATCACTTCTAATGCATCTAACTTTATTGAGAAATTAAGATCTCTTACCTCTTTCTCGGGATACCCTTTAGATCTCATTTTCTTAAAATTTAGTAATGTTGCGACCTGGAATATTCGTGGCGGTAGAGAAGTATAAAGTTTAACATCAAATTTTGACATCGAGGCATATTCGGAAGATTCAAATCATAATTTGGATTACCAAACGGTTTCCAAATGTGACATGTTTATAGTTAAATCGAGTGACTCGACGAGATAAATCTAACGAGCCCAAAATCATCAAATTCTAACATCACTAAGGCATTCAAATGCCCAACGAACAGTCCACGATCAAGGGAATCAACATCGGCCGTCCATTCAAACCACTCCCAATATGCTCATGATCTTCTCCTTATTTACTGGCAATGCCACTATCAGAAAACTATAAATAGACCTCTCATTTCTCATGAGGGGGGCCTCGAAGAAAAAAAGGGAAAGAAGAGAGGAGAGGTGCCACCAAGCTCCTCATCGACCACCTCCCGGCCACCGACAGACACCAGACTTCCGCCTGTTGCCAGATTTCTACTTGATGCTGGATTTCCACCGGTTGCCCAACTTTCTCCTGTCACTGGATTTCTACCCAACGCCGGACTTTGGCCCGTCAACGATCCTTCTGACCTCCCTCATCAGATAATGGTCTTTCTGACCTCCGTCACCCGCCGACTAAGATCCTTCTGATGTATGTCATCTGCCGACTACAGTCTTTCTGACCACTATCGCCAGACAATGGTCCTTCCGACCTCCGTCGCCCACCGACTATGATCCTTCCGACCTCTGTCGCCCGTCGACTATGGTTCTTCCGACCTCCGTCGCCCGCTGACTACAGTCCTTCCGACCTCCGTCGCCAGACAATGTTCTTTCCGACCTTCGTCACCCACCGACTATGGTCCTTCTGACCAAGCGAACACGTCAACAATGATTCTTCCTATTTCCACCATGTAACACACTTTATATGATGTATATTTGTTACATCAAGCCAATACCTTCCTTCCAATGAAGGGCATCATTTGTAATCAACTGTAAATACTAGTAGATTCATTCAAATTGGGTCAGGCCTTGTAATTTTTTCCCTTTTCAGAGTTTTTCATGTAAAAATTTTGGTGTCTCTTATAAATATCACACTCTATCTTTTTATATGATTGTGTGTTGGATCTTTGTACAACGTTAAGACATTAAACTTTATACTTCTCTACCGCCGCAAATATTCCAGGACTCAACAAGTAACATGCATATTATAGAAAATTATAAATCATAAAAAAGCTATTGTTTCTCGCTTTGCTCTCCATTTGTTGTAATTTGCTCTCCATTTGTTGTAAAATTACTAGTTTTCCCATAATCACTATACTCAAAATATAATATCTCATAACTTTTCCTCATGCCTTGTATTTTTCACCTTTCTAAACGAGCAATATTTATTTATTTATTTTTTGATCTTTATGTCCGCCAATCCCTTATCTTTCCATTCAAACTTCACAAATTCTAGGTGGCAAATAAATTACTATTTTTAGCTTTATTCAGCACTTGTGATTAAATTATACTTTGCTACTTGTTGTTGCCGGCCAATCCAATTCTTATTTGATCTCACCATAACTAGGATAAGTTGTGGTGTGTTATTTAAGTTTTGTTTGGGACAATTTTATGCTTTCTAAAACAGTGTTGCAGTACAAAATTTTTTTGAATTAACAATTTTGGTACTAAAAAATTGCTTTAGAAAGTAGTAAAAAAGTTGTCCCAAACGGATTTCTTTGTGTGATGCCTTAATAATATCTTGCCTTAGAAAAACTCTTGGAGTAGTAGCAAAATTTAAATGTTGATTGATTTCATCAGAACTTTGACATAAGTTTCACAATTGAATATCACCTAAATCAACTCTCAATCTTTCTCATACAAGCTTGAGATTGACTATAACAATTTTTTTTTTTAAGTATGAAAGGGGCAAAAATCAGCATGCCCTTTGAAAATAATAAAAAAAAAACTATTATTTTGACCATGGCTATTTGTATAACAAGGAGGTCTATCAATGTAAGTTCTTTAGGGTTCCGTCAGTCCTGTAGAAGAAGACAGGACAATCCATTTACATTGTTGCTTCCTTAAAAATAAGATTGTTGACAAAATGGAGAACATATGACTATCCTTCCCATATATTGTTTCATTAATTCTGAACGAGTAGCGATCGTTGACAGTAAGAAATGGTACCGTAAACATAAAGGCAAGGGGGTGTCAATTAATGGCACTATTTGGAAATTCCATTCGAATTTGGCCTTGAAAATTTGGATTCTAGTCAATCCATTTAATGAATAGGTTGGGCTCGGGTCAACCATTTAATAAAATGGGTTGGATTCGGGTCCTAATTCTTGACCCATTTTAAGAATCAGGTCGTGTTCGGGTCAACCTGCTAATCTGGAATCGACTCAAGTTCGACCTACGTTTCCTGTCCCGCAATCCGCATCCCTGTCTTGCACTCGCATAGTCGTGCTCACCTGTCTCACACTCTCGCTCTCCTCTCGCGCAATCACACTCACCCTCGAGCACTCACCCGGGTCGGGTTCAGGTCCATGTTTATGATTCGTTTATTTAATCGAGTAAGGTTTGGGTTATACAAGTTGAAACTGGGTCGATCTTGGGTGGACACGAACCCGATCTGAAAATCCATTTTGACATCCTTAGGCATGAATAGGGGTATAACCGAGTCAAGCCGACTCCTGAGTCGATTCGGACTCGACTCATTAACCAGCTTGATGAGTCGAGCTTATCGAGCTCGCATGTCAAGCCCGAACACAATTGCGAGCTCGACGGCTTATCGAGCTCAAGCTCGAACAGAACTCGGATCGACTCGTGAGCTCGTCGAGCCGCTCGCGGATGATAGTGGACGCAACAGAGCTTGGGCCGAAGACGGAGCTCTGGACAACAGTAGACGCAATGATGGAGCTCGGGAGGACAGTGGAAGCATCGACGAAGCTCACGTGCTGCTCGGGACGACGATGGAGCTTGGGACAACAGTGGACGTGTCGACGGAGCTTGTGTCGACGAAGCTTGACGACGGAGGTTGCGTGCTACTCGGGACAAAGCTCGATGATGGAGCTTGACATGAGACGAGTCGAGCTCGAGCTGGTCATTTGAGCTCGACTAGGGTTCGAGCTCGAGCTCTAGCTCGGTATTTGGCAGTCGAGCTCGACTCAAACACCCCCTAACTCAAGCTTGACTCGAGTCATTTGTACCCCTAGGCATGAAGCAATAACAACAGCTGACAATTGATTTAATACTTATGCGTTTATTATTTATCCCTTCATATTTAGTCACTTGGGTATATTTTAGTCAATTATATCTTGAGCCCCTTATTCCTCAACCTTGGATCTACCCATGGGACTAGTTCCAAACTGCAATTTTGTCATATGTAATTATCGGTTATTTCAATCAGAAATCAAATAGTCCATCAGATGCTTAGTGTTTATTCATTTCCTTTGATAAATTAACTATAATAATTGTAAGAAAATCTTTTTTGTTTTTGTATATAAATCATCTCATCTAGTCAAAGAACATTTAAAGACTTGCAGAACGATAGAATGAATATAAAAGGGTGTGTGAAATCAGATCTTCTCATATGGAAGGCAGGAGCGAACCCGGCCCGATTAAAGCAATTCAAGCCCAGAGTTGAGCGGCCCAAATGTTTTGTATCATTTTTCTTATTGATTGTCTATAGGTTCAAATATCATCAAAATGGGTATGTAGATGAGTCGGGCCGATCTTCTTAGCTTGAGCTTGAACTTGATTATCAATTGAATTCGGGCTTAATTTCACGAGTTCGACTTGTCTCATGTGCCCGTTTATTTATAAAAAAAGAGAAAATGAATTTGATTCATGCAATTATTATAATAAAGTTCAAAAAATTAGAGATTAGGAAATAAATATTAAGGAATTATTTAGATATGAGAAAGTGAGATATATTTTTTAAAATATTTTTAATAGCTTTGTACTTAAACTTTCAAATTCTTATATATTTTAAGTGTATTTTTTATTAATATCTTTTTAACGAGATGGTTCGTGAGTTAATGAGTCAAGTCGAGTCGAGTTGAGTTTGGCTCATATTTGACTTATTAACTCATTCAATATGGCTGACGAGCCTTTTATCGTGCTAAATTTGAGCAGGCTAACGAGTTGACTTTACTTGCACCACTGAGTCGAGCCAATTCAATCCTTGTAAATTTTAAGTACAAAGGATTTTTTTTTTCATCAATTCCACTAACAAGTAACGAATTATTTTAACTATACCACTGAAATTTTTTTCATGCATTAAATAATTTTCTGCGAACTCTGTTTATGAAATTCCAACTAAGCATTAAAAGGGCAAATTATAATATAAAAGTAATACACGTTATTTTTTATCTACCAAATTTACATATTTTCACGTATCATATTTTAATTAATTTTAAAATAGAAAAAAAAACAGAATTAAAATTTTATCATAAATTTAAGATTTTGATGATAATTAAAAAAATAGATATAAAAAGATACTAATTTTATACATAGTATAAATTAATGTTATATATATATATATATATATATATATATATAACGAGCTCGTATTAAAATTTCGACTGAAAAATGTTTATTTTTCTTTTCATCAAATTTTCAATAATTAATTATGGTGAGCACATATAAATACCCACAATTAACAACTTATTATTTTTAAAAATAAATATTTATTGCATGCTAGAATATAAGAAATACTTATTATTTGTATTGTATAGACATCTAGCACGTACACACATAGTTAAGAAAAGATTTATAAAAAATACTAGAGTTTTTATGTAAAATCTAAGAAAAGGGAAGAGGCCTAGTGTGGTTAAATGATTTCATTAGTGTTTTTTATCGGTTACAAATGATGTTCTTCTTCATGATTATGGAAGGTGTTGATAATAATATAATAGACATATAATGTATAAAACGCATTTCACGTGGACATTGAAAGAGTCTTGCGACATGTGAGCTGTCTTTAAGAGGGAGTTTGTTATTTGTTTGTTTGTTCTTCTTTGTGGAGGATGATGCTGGGAGTCATAGTTGATATTGATGATGTGCATCAGCCTTACTGGTGATGGTATGCATTGACATTATTAGTGATCGCAAGTGGCAAACTTAGTAAGCTTCGATGTTGTTAAATGAAAATGGTCAGATGACTAGTTGGGTGATAGTGGTTGGAGGATTCTAATCGGGTAGTGGTGGTCCGATAATTATAGTTGGTTGAAGGGCTATGATCGAGCGATGATTGTTAGTAGTGGTGGTCGTAGGATCATGTTTAGATGATGATGGTGGTTAAAGGACTATTATTGGGTGACAGTAGTTAAAGGACCATGGTTGAGGGTGGTTGGAGGAAAGTAGTTAGAAGATCATAATTGAGTGATGATAATCGGGCAAACATAATCAAGTGAAGTTGATCGGGTAGTAGTGGTCAAAAGAATGTGGTTGGTGGTCAGAGGATTATGGTTTAGTGACTATGGCTGAGAGACCATGGTCAGGCAATTGGGGTCGAAGGATAATAGTTCAGCGACAAAGGTCGGATGACCATAATTTGGTGATAGTGGATGAAGAATCATCATCAAGGGATGGTGGTTTGAAGACATTAGTTGAGCGATGATGGTCAAAAGGATTTGACAAGATTCGAGCGACTATAGTTAACGATAGTTGTTAGATGACCATTATTTGCGGACGGTGGTTAGAGGTTCATAGTTAGGTGACAGTAATTAATGAACCATAGTATGACAACAATGGATAGATGATGTAGTACATGGAAGTAGACCTATTACTCGGGCAAGGGCAAGAGCTTATGATGAAGTAGACATGCATTTAGTCTAATGTTTAATGTATATTCATGTTTTTGGTGTTGTAAGTGTTATGGGGATTTCATGTTGATGTAATTCTCTTTGTTAGAAGCTTTTCATTTAAGTCAAAGTCATGTTATATGAAGTGAAAGACGGCTATGCTAGTATGCATGAGAGAAAGGTGGTGGTTGTAGGTGGTTGTTCGTGGGCCCAAGTATAATACCCAAAATACTCAAAATAAAGCTTAAGTTTGGAGGTTATGTAGCAATTTTTTCCAATCAATCATGTTGAGAAATTTGCTCATCTATTTGTAAGGAGCCATTACCCTATTTCTAATTTTATGGATTTTGTTTATTTTGTGTTTTATGCATTTTAATTTGGTCAAAACTTATAAAAGTTATAATATCTTAATTTTTAGCAAACTTCTACTACATCACTTTTAGTATATGATAGGTGTCAATAATATGAGCATGTTGAATTTTACCATGTAAAAAAAAATTATTGAATTTTGTAAAATTTGCACTAAATAAATAATTGGATATTTTTATTTAAGCATAATGTTAATACATGAATTTGGAATGAAAATGAGTGTATGATTGGATAATAGCTTGTCTCTATTACAATTATAATAATATAATATGTGTGAAGACAAGTAAAAATATAGTTTCACTAACGTTGGTTGGAGACTGACTGACCTGTATTAGATGGTGAGCCAATATGTTTTTCTTTAAATATATGGTTGGATGTTATCCTCTGTTGATTCATATGATATGCTGATTGAAAGTTATAAAGAGTTATTACTATGTTGACAGGTAAAGAGTGACAACTTTATTTACTGAGCTAACGGTTTACTGATACTGATACAATGCTAAAAAAATATCGATTAAAGAAAGACTTCTTACTTGTTTAGTGTGACTATTAAAATACATATTATTAAGACATTATTTTTATTATTAAATAGATTTATTATTACTACATGGATTTATTATTACTATATTATTTTACTGCTTGTGCCATTGAATTGTTATTATTATCGATATAGACACCAATACTGTTTGATGCTACTGATTCACTATATTGATACTAAGCATGTTGTTGCAAATTTAGGATCCCTAGCCTGTGATTTTGATGATGCCAAACCTTATTGATTGAATTATATTCTCAGAAAATATGTTGGATATTGTTTGTGTCTTGTGCACTAATGATTGTAGGTACAATACTTAAGATGACTAAAGACTCAAGATTGGATAGGTTAAGATGTCAAATCAAAAGAGTTTGTATTTTTATTTTCTTTAATTTTCTATTTTCTTGAGTCAGGCCACATTAGAGTGTATGTAATTGGGTGACCGTGCACACACACAGGGGGAGAGAGAAATTTTTTTAGAATTAAAGTTTTCTAAAATAATCATACTGTACGATTTAAAATCATACTGTACAATCAGTTGATTTATAAGTTGGCACAATGGTTGATTGAAAACTTATGTTCTATGAACTAATCGTACTATACGATATACATCGTAATGTACGATTCATTTCATTATCAAAACCCTAGCTGTTATAATTTAAGTAAGATTTTGAAATCAATTTTTGAACTAATTGTACTATACGATATTAATCGTACTGTATGAAAATTTGATCTTTCTAAAATCAACCCCTATAATTAGTCAACCAAATCATGGTTTAATTAATTATAGTCGATCGTACTGTACCATGTCAATCATACTGTATGATGTCGATTTGTACTAGACAACTTATAGAGGCGAAATTTGGTCGTCCCGAAGATTGTATCAAACGAAACCATAATTTTTTGAACTAATCATTTTGTACAATATTGATCGTACCAAATGACTAGCAGAGATGATTTTGGTTATCTCGAAAAGCGTACCAAGCGAAGCTACAATTTTTTGAACTAATCATAATGTATGATATTTATATCGTACTGAATGATTTGCCTAAAATGACTAACCGTACTGTACGATGAGAGCAGTACGAGACGAGTGATAGAGATGACTTTCAATCATCCCAGGAGTCATCCCGTATGAATAGAAGAAATTAAACAGATTGTATTAGATGATCTCAGGATCGTACTGTCTGATGCGTTCATAAAATTTAAAAAGTTCGTTTGAATGATTTTTTACATCGTATTGGATGAGACTAGTTTTGAACTGATTGTACTATTGTACTGTATAAACAGTGACGACCAACTTGAATTTTTAGGGTTTCTTGAAGCATATTATAAAAGTCATTATTTTAATTCTTTTTGAGAGAATGCTGAGAGAGGAATGTGACTGAAGGAGGAACTCTGAAAGGGATCTTTTGAAGAAATTCAGGGTTGGTGAGAGGAAGGAGATGGTGAGCTTAAGCGTGAGAGAGAAGTAGTGTGAGGGGATCATACAATTGCTCTGGGCTAGCTGTACACTTACTCCTCCTGTGGCCTTGGTGAGTCTTTTGGGAGCTCTTTAGGGAGAGAGGCTTCTTAGTCTAGTCCTCAAGGTTCTCTGCCTTCTCTAGGAGGGAGAAAAAGGAGCCGAGATTCTCTACCTTCTTTAAGAGGGAGAAAAAGGAGTTGAGATTCTCTGCTTTTTCTAGGAGGGAGAAAAAAGAGTTAAGGTTCTCTGCCTATGAAATGAGCTTCGGTCCTCTGTTGCACTGGGTTGGTAGAAGAGAGTTTATAAAGGCTTCTCCGCCTTACTAAGGGAGCAAAAGGAGAGTCACTTAGTGTTAGTGCAATACTCGGAGTGGAGGACTCCGAGGAGTGGACGTAGGTCAAGGTTGACGGAACCACTATAAAAAATTTGGTGTGCTTTTTCATTTTCTGCATTTTACTTTGCATTTAATTTTTGTTATAATTGCTTGGTGAATTTCTGAGATCAATATTTTGTTGTACAATTTAGAATTTCATCATCATTGTTTTCAAATTGTAATTAATGTGTTAGCTTTCGTATTGTGAAATTAAATTGCTTATTTTAAAAGTCTAAAAACTCTTCAAAAAATTGGTACTCATGTTTAGGATATTTTTAAAGTACCGATTCACCCCCCTCTTGGTGCATCTCGAACTTTCACATGTGATATACTATGCACGTAATATACTGATTTGATACTGATATAGAATACTTGGATAGTACGTGTATACTTTTATATAATTTTACTTCATTGATATGAGTTTTGATAGTCTTTACTGATGCTTTGGTTTTATCGCTTTATATAATTTCTTTACTGATTGATAGTATTGATACAATGACTATTTTAGTGATTCGACACCCATACTGGTTTATTGATTTCTCCATTATACTACTTTACTAGCTTTCGTACTGCAGCACTTTATTGATCACAAATGTTATTACTATTGTATGTGTGTTTTATTGTTGATTCATAATCATATTAATGCCACTATTATGATTTGACTGATGGCATATATATTACTTCTTTACCATACTTTGAGTTCATTTGTAGAATTTAATTATTTGCCGGGCTCTTAAGCTCATTATATATAAATAAATAATTTCAGGTCAGGACACGGGAGCATGAGTGTGAAATTGACCAGGATCTTTCAAGTTTAGGTTTTTTACTTCAATTATTCTTTTGTATTAAGGAATAGTTATGATATGATTGTATAGATCCTGAGTAGTGTACATAATTTTTGAAAAAATAAATAGATGTATATATTGATATTTTGATCAATAGTTTTATTTTCGCTAGCATATATTTTAATATAGAAAATTAGATAGCTCTGATTGTTGTATATTAAAAGATAAAAAAATAATTTTTCCAAATTAAATTCTAAGACATTGCACTTGAAGGCATGGTGGTTGGCGAAATCCGAGGCATTTGGTGAACTTCTTGAACGCCCTACTTTGAAGAGTAGGTTGTAATTTCTTGTAATTTTTTCACTGCAAATTTTTGCTATTGTGTTATAATGCTTGCAATCCATCTTATAAAAAATACAAAATCCAATTTTCTTACTCCAAACTAAAGTTTGATCCTACTTATTAGGGTTGGCTAAGAATTTTGTTTTTGTTGGACTTGTTTTATTCCTAATAGTCATTGATTACCCTAAACTCCATAAAATCACACCAAAATATCCTAAAACTTTAATAACATTAAATTTATTTGGGGTTGTTCTCATTAAAATCCTAGAGTAAATGAAACCTATTTGTAATTTTAGTTTGTTGTTCTTACTTAATAACTTAATTTTGGGCCCCTATAAAATCCAAAAAAATTATGAGAACACCATAAAAAATATCAAAACTTTCATATCCCATATAGGGAGTTTCCTTGATCATTGTCAAATGAAATTATTGAATTCCACCTATTATACGGAAAACCATAATTGAAGCATTGCACTTAGGTAATGATAGCCGAGATATTGCAATTAGAAGACGGTGGTCGGAGAATAGCAGTTAGGTGATGGTAATCGAAGCATCATGGCCGGATGATGATGATTGGATGACTATAATTAGGCGATAAAATTTTTGAGAACTGAAATAAGATGATAGTAGTCATAGGATTATAGTTAGGCTACAATATTCAAAAGATCATAATTTGAGCGATGGTGGTCCAATGCCGGTGATTGGCTATGATGATCCAATGATGATGGTCGAACAATGGTAATCTGATGGTAGCGGTTAGACAATTGTCTTATCACTATGACTGGTGTTAAAAGATTTGATGGCACCTATCAAGTGATGGCTCGAGGTTAGTACTTGAATAGAATGTTTAAAGGTTTTTTAAGCCTCCAAGCTCACTTGCATCACAAGCTAACATTTAAGCCATTCATGTAGAAATTATAGGTCTATTCATAAATTTTTAATGACATCTCATAAAAATAACCAAAAATGTTAACATTATATCTAATAGCTTATATTGCTTCCCTCATTTGAAAATAATTCACAACATTTAATTACAATAATGAATTACACTTAAATGACTCTAATTTTATTATATTCATCTCATCTAAGCTCAATTTAATTATAAATAACAAAATTCAAAAATCATTGAATTTTCTACATAATATCTTAATTTTTTTAATTATACATAAAATCTTTACTTTTGATGATTTAAAGTGAATTATTTTTTATAGATTCATCTCACGAAACAATTAATTTGATTTTAAATTTTCCAAAAATGAAGGTCAAATTATCATGAATATGCATTGATATTTATGCTCGCTATTTTTTTAATGCTTTTTCAATACTAAAATATATATATTAAAAAAGCATTTAGATTTAAAAAATATTATTAAAGCAAAAATTAGGCTGTAATAAAATAACATAAATAAAAAAAGGCAATAAAATAATATTAACCCATAGATCTAAAAAGCGTGGAAAGTGCAACCAATCCCCTAAACCCACTCCACCCCGCATTAAATTACCAGAAATCTACACCGCTCGTTCAATATATTGTTTCTATTCAAACTCTTCCACTTTTTACAAAAAAACCCCACTAACAAGTCAACGGGGGAAAACCATATTCAAAGAAAAAGAAAAAAATAATTAGAGGAACCCCCAAAAGCAAAATAAACAATCTAATAGAGGCGAATCGAACGGCTCAGATCACGCGTTGGGGATCGAGGACGATGGAAACCGGCGGCTTGGAATGTATGTGCTCGCCTTCGTAGGTGACGATAAGCATCGAAGGGTCGTCCGTAGCGCGCTCCACGTGCTTCCTCGCCGGACAGCCGCGCACGCCGCTACACTTGTAATAGCCTCTGTGAATAAGAGAAGAAGAAGAGGGTGAGATTACTGAGAGAGCATCACAGCCGTTCAATCACCATCGGTCGGTGGGAGATCTACCTGGGATACGGCGAGCCTTTGATGGGTTTCTGCCCGTATTTCCGCCACGAGTACTCATCGGCCGGAATATCGGCTATCTTGGAGCTAATCGCCGGCACGCGGATTACAGATTTAGCTCGATTCTTCCTGCAAGAAGGAAACACAGGTTAGGGGGAGTCGGAGATCTATTAACGATCGTGAAAAGCGACGGAGAAGATTGATTTGGGGGTGTACATGCGCTTGGTGCAGTGGCATCGGCCACCGGAAACGGCAGCGATCTTGCCGGAGATATCCTCCGGTTTAGCATGTTCGTGACAACGTTTCTTGTAGGCTGTTGAGGAAAGAGGGGGTTTTCCGGCAGCAGCGGGATGGAGGGCGGAGGAAGACTGGCGGCCGTAGGAGACGCTTCCGTCTCCGGTAATTGATGAAATAAACGACGAATTAGTTGACGAGATGGTGAACGTCTTCTTCGCAGCGGCGATCGGGATTTCTCCTGATGTGCCGCCGATGGAGTTCGGCTTGGTGAAATTAAGGGGCTGGGGGTTGGGGGTTTCCGTTCCCGTTGTCGTCGAAGGAGATGATGGAGAAGGCGGGGTTGGGCCACGGCGGAAGCGGGCGTGACCGGTGCGATTGAGTATAGAGATCATCTTTCTGAATTTAGAGACTGTTTGATCGGTAATTTCCCTGCAATCGATCTGATTCGCAGCCATTTCCGGGGAAATCGCCGTCGAAGTCGAAGCCGACGACTTATGGTAATGGTTGAGTTGAAAAATTAAGTTCTCCATGCTCCGAATCCCTGCTACCGCCACCTCCTGCACTGAAATCTTGTCGTCCATCTTCGTGTATCCGATGAGATCGACAGCCATGTTGCTTCGCGTCAGAGGAGAAGGAGATTTGTGGGTGAGTGGAGGAGAAGATGAGGGCCTGGTTTTATAAATTTAAAGGAGGAAGAATCTAGTCAAAAAGGAGCAGTGCTGGATGGACGGTTTAGATTACAACACTGACCTCGTGATGCGAAAGGGGGAGAGAAGCTTCGGTCAGACCATGGACTTTTTCTTATTGGAATTATTAACGTAATTATTTGGCCGTCCGATAGGTTAGATCTTTGGACTCCGGGCCATGTGCTGGCCGTCCGATCGTTGGTGTTGAGACTCCCCATTTTGCCCCTGCTCGGCCGGCTCGTGAACTTGGGTCAACTGAGGGAACGTTGGCGCAAGAAATAAGCTCCTTCATTATTTCTTTTTCTTTTTTGACCTTCAGCCTTTGAGAAAAGGTGCATTAGCAAGATTGTGAAATTGGGTCGGACAATAAATCGGAAGGAGGAGATATTCACGGTTCGATCGATGTGATCGGGATCAAGTTGGTTGACATAATAAATAATAATATTATTAAAAATTAATAAAATTAATATAACAATATGACAATCTAACCTTAAATTTAAACATAAATTCATCATATTATATATATCAAATATCCAAACAAAGAATGAGTTGGAGTTTTAAAATCACACTCTATAAATAATATAATTCATATATTAATATAAAATTATATATATATATATATATATATATATATATATATATTCAAAATTAAATATAAATAATTTCTAAATTATTTTATATGTTTAGATATAATTTATACCTATGAAATGTATACAAAATTTACATTATAAAATTATATATATATATATATATATATATATATATATATATATATATATATATATATATATATATATATATATATATATATATTCATGTTATATTATTTATTATTAAAGTTTAGATATAAATAAATAAAATGAAAAATAATAGATAAAAAATAAATATAATTTGTATTATTAAATTTTACTTAAAAAATATGTAGAAATATATAGTGTATGTATAGTGAACTTGAGGACCTCACTTTAATTTTTAGTTCCATGTCACCTAGATAATATATGTTAGCATTATTTTTGTCTATATAAGCTTTTTCAGTCACTTGGATAAAAAAGTCATATGGTATGCTCTGCTATGTGATAAAGCATTTTTTATGCTTGTTTAACTAAAATATATAATAATTTAATTAATTTACAACAACAACAACAACAACAACATCAAGCCTTTATCCCACTACGTGGGGTCGGCTACATGAATCCTTTTTCTCCATTGTGTCCTATTAAAAGTCAAATTCTCGTTTAAATCTAATAAAGAAAGATCATTTCTAATATTTTCTAACCAAGTCTTTTTAGGTCTACCTCTACCTTTCTTAACATAAGTCAAATCTAAGACCTCTACTTTCCTAACCGGGTCATCGGGAGGCCGCCGTTTTACGTGACCAAACCATCTAAGGCGACTCTCTCTAATCTTATCTTCCACTGGAGCTACTCCAACCTTTTCACGAATATGCTCATTTCGTATCCTATCTCTAAGGGTAAAGCCACTCATCCACCTGAGCATCCTCATCTCTGCAACACTTAACTTAGAATTATGCTTCTCTTTTAATGGCCAACATTCAGCACCATAAAGCATTGCAGGTCTCACCACCATCTTATAGAATTTTCCCTTAAGTTTGAGGGGTACTTTTCTATCACACAATAAGCCCGATGCATTCCTCCACTTCAACCATCCAACTTGGATTCTGCTGATAATATCCCCATCTATATCACCATCACTCTGAACAATAGATCCAAGATATCTAAAACGAGTACTCTTATTAATGACTTGATCGGCCAAAGTCACAATGCCCTCACTAGGTCTATTATTACTAAAATTACACTCCATATATTCCGTTTTAGATCTACTCAAGCGAAAACCTTTAGACTCTAAGGTTGACCTCCACAATTCTAGTTTACCTTCAACTCCCTCTCTAGTCTTATCAACAAGAAGAATATCATCAGCAAAAAGCATACACCAAGGTACATCCTCTTGCAAATGTCTAGTGAGAACATCGATGACTAAAGCAAAAAGATATGGGCTTAAGGCTGATCCTTGGTGTAATCCAACCGAAATAGGAAAATACTTGGTCAAACCACCTTGTGTTTGAACACAAGTAATAGCTCCTGCATACATATCTTTAATGATTTGAATATAAGCGTTATTAACTTCTTTCTTTTCAAGAACTCTCCATAGCACTTCTCTTGGAACTTTATCATATGCTTTTTCTAAATCAATAAATATCATATGTAAATCCTCCTTATTCTCTCTATATTTCTCCATCAAACCTCTTAATAAATGTATGGCTTCCATCAAACCTCTTAATAATAATTTAATTAATTTATTAAGTAAAAAATCTAAAAATAAATTAATTAAATTATTTCATTTAATTAAACACTAGTTGAAATAGTGTTTGACAAGCGACGTAGATTCACATGTTAACCAGTTAAACTGTTGGTTCAAGTTGGTTCAGTTTTGTTCATGTTTAAAGTAATGTTTATAAAATTTTGGACCGATCGGTGGATTGGTTCATGGTTCAATCGGTTGAATCGGTTGAACCGACTGATCTGGTTCAATTTTTAAAACATCGTGCATTAGATCTCTCTCTCTCTCTCTCTCTCTCTCTCTCCCCCCCCACCCCCTAATTTATTATATTCACCACTCATATGCTATTTTTTAAATTTTATTTAATAGATAAAAATATATTATAATTTAATATCACTCCATGCATGCTACTATTTTACGACATTACTACAAAAAAATTGTCTATTACTAACGGGATTGCTCAATTTTTTGGCGAATTTTGATGTTTCCAACGAATTTTAGACGAAAAATTTTGCGTCGTTAAAAGTCGCGTAAGAAAAACTTTCGGCAAAAAAAAGTCGCTGGAAAATATCCTCAATAAACATAAAAAGCCATTTGGCCCTCCTGTGGTAACCCTCTACCAAGCTGTGGCATCCGCCCGTTACTTGTCTGCACATTACCCGTTATGCCCTAGCCCACTACCCACCCGCCCCCGGAGTGTTAACCGGCACCTGCCCACCCTGCCCTAGCCACCGCGCCCCGTCGTGCCCGCCTGCGCCCTATCGCAGCTGCGATTCGAACCTTCCTTGAAAATCTCCAAACACCCAACCACTCTGCTACAAAGAAAAATGTGTTTAAATTGTTACTCTATTATATTTAAACTAGAATTAAATGAAAACAATAATTAATAATTAATAAAATAAATTATTAAAATTAATAATTAACTAAAATAAACTATTAAATTCACTAATTAATTAAATTAAATTATTAAATTTAATATAAAATTAAGTGATAACTTAATATTTAATCATTTTACTTAAATATTTAAATAGTTTATTTAAATTAGTTAATATTATTAATTTATTTTAAATAGTTAATTAGTTAATTCTTCTTTTGAAAATACAAATATATGATTTTTTCAGAAATGTTTAAAATCTAGTAGAAATACCGCCGGAAATATTTCTTCGCAAAATCGTCTGAAAAGCCGCAGGAAAATTTGCCGAAAAATCAGTCAAAAATATTGCATCGAAATCCGTCAGAAATCCGTCGGAACGAGTGACGATGCACTGGAGGTTGCGATATCATTTTATATCGCTTTTGTGATGAATACCTCCTCATCTTGTGTCTTCTTTGAGGTAATTTCTAGTTAATTCATCTTTTGAATACTAATGACATATATCTTTTAAATTATTGTTACTGACACATAAGCCAAAACTTCTTGCTTGTTCAAAATGATTGCTTGAATATGATTTACTGTACTGTTTCACTGCTTCTAATATAATATTACTGATTTATTATACTGTTATTGCTTATTCACTATATCGTTGACTTATTGTTACTGAGCATGTGATTCTTATTACTGATCATGTGATATAAGACGTTGATTTGATACTAGTATAGAATAACTGAATATCATGTGTGTACCTCTATACAATTTCCTAATAGTATTGCATTATCATGAATTTCTAATAGTCTTCATAGGTACTTCAGTTTTTTGATTTATATGATTTTTTATTGATTGTATAACACTATTATGATTCTTGGTTTAAGAATGATGGTTTACAGTTTTATCATTTATATATCCATATTGTACTATTTTATAGACTTTACAAGCTTTATTGCTACAGCATGTATTTTACTATTTTTGTAAAAATTCATGATTACATTGACTGCTACTATTATGAATTGAGTGATTAAATGTGTATTATTTTTTCATGCTTTGAGTTCAATGGCAGGATTTTAGTGACATGCTGGACTTTTTAAGCTGATTATATGTGGTTTAACAATTTCATGTAAGTGAAGAGGATTAATAGTATGAGACTGGATGAAGGATTCTTCAAGTTTTACTATCATTTTATCTTTTTTTTAATTATTATTTTATAGTCATGAGTGGGCATATAGTATATTGTATTTGTATGACTCCTAGCTATGTATGTTGATATTTGATCAATGGCTTTATTTTTGTTGGTATTTTATTATTAGAAAAAATTAAATATCTCTGATTATTATTATTAAAAGATAAAAGATATAATTATTTTCGGCTTAGATTCAGGGAATGGCTGGCTCAATGCCTTAATTTGATGCTTTAGGCTAATAAGCATAAGAATGAGATATTGAACCACAATCTTGAAAATTATGGGTTTTTAATCATAAGCTAATTAAATTTTTATTTATCGCTATATAATTTGATATAAAATTTCATTAAACATGATAAAAAATGATGAACTTAAATATATATGTGAGCAAATGTAAGGGAATATTTGCTTGTAATTAAAGAGTTAATAGCCAAGCTAACCCTAACCTTGTTAGTAATTATAGAAATGTAGGGAGATTCCAAAAATTAAGGTATGGGGTTTATTCCCAAAAATATATAAAGAAGAGATCCTCCTTGACTAGCTTTAAACATGCATTCCATTTTTTGAAGGAAAAAACCAAGCAAAATCAAAATCTTTATGTATGAAAATTCGAAGAGAGAAAAATCCTCCATCTTGGGTGAGTCAATCCAAATTAGCTTTAAGATTGTTAGGATTGATCCAATTTTAGTTTAAGGCATTCCATAAGACACCACACCGGTGTCAGTTCCTATATATGTAGATGTATAAGGATACCCATTGTAAGAAGCCCATTTAATAAATGAATAAGAAATTCTTGTGATTGCTCTCCCTCTCTCCATTCCCTACCTCTGTCTCACATCCAAGAATCCTCTTCTTGATTCAAAAATTTTTAATAAGTGGTATTAGAGCAATGGATCAAGAACTTCTGAGTAGATCATGCGGGAGTGCGCAAGAAGCGACCACCGGACTTGAGATTAGATGGGCGGCTCGTGCAAAGTCGCAGGTTGGAGCACGCATGGGTATCCGGGATAGGCCGGCATGCTGAAGGGTGCTCGGTGCTGGAGCACGGGCGTACTGAGCATAAGCTGGAGTTGTATAAGGCATAAGCATGTGGATCACAAGAGGAAAAAAGATGGGTGCAGGGGTGGATGGGTTAGTATAAGAGTCCGAGTTGGAGCCATGGATTGGAATGCACACTGGAAGTTGAGTGCGAGCGGGATTGGGCTCAACTTGACAGATTTGCTCATGGAATTAGTGCAAGGAGCTAGTTAGATCACAGCGTGCGTGGATTCATGTGAACAGGTGGTTCTTTAATCTTTTGTGTAAAATCTGGATCATGGTGGAGATTGTTATGATTGATCCAGTTTTAGTTTAAGTTGTTATGCAAGACACCACACAGATGTCAATTCATATATATATATATGATACCCACTATAAGAAGCCCATTAAACAAAGGAAAAAGAAATTCTTGTGATTCCTCTCCCTCTTTCCCTTCCATGCTATTCTCTCTCATCCAAGAATCCACTTCCTCATTCAAGTATTCTTAACAAAGATTTTAACTTTTTTCAACTTACTTTAAAAAATTCTATAATAAGGCCTTTCTTGAAGGAGTATCCAATTAATGACAACTATCAATCCTTAAAGCCATCTTTCATTTCAATGATATAGAAGTAAACCACTTCATCTTTATTTTTAATTAATGAAGCTGATGGTGAAAATAATTTAGTATGAATTTTCTTCAAAAGGAAAATTCTTCTAGTATATGATAGCGAGTCATGTGTGGTGATTATTGGAGAAATGTTGGAGTAGGATAGGAAGAAAGGCCTAGCTATAATAATAGAGGAATTCTAGGTTAGGTTTTTTTTATAGTTTGTGGTGTTAAGAGGAGGAAACTAGCATTAATAAGAAGTTTATGTATTACACGCCTTCAATTGAAGTACTAGGAGAGTTTATATTGGGGATGCATCTTGTTTAGTTTGTTATGATTGGTGGAGGGAGAGGAAGTTTTGGTTGATATGATCTTATGAAGTTAGGAGCTGAGGTGTTTGTCATGATTGTGATTAGGATGGGATTAGTGGGGTTAGCATAAGGTCTAAATCACTACGAGGCCCTATGAGTCCTACTTTGACCTTTATATTATTATTGAGAGTAAGGCTCAATGGCTTTTTTAGAGGCCTTAGGGAAATAAACATGCAAATGAGATATTGAACTACAACCATAAATATTTGTGAATTTCCAATCATAACATAGTTTCAGTTTTTGCATATGACAATCAAAATTGTTATCAAAATTTTTAAACAAGTTCCAAAGCATAGAAAAGTAAATAGAGATGCAAGCAAATGAAATACAAGATTTGCTTACAATAAGATAGTTAGCATGTAATGCAACTTTAGCCTTCTAACAATCCTAGAAATATATATAATGAGATTCTAACAACATTAGAAGAGATTTGGTGTTATGCCTCAAAAATTTTGAAAAAAATATTTTTACCTACAACAATCAAGAAATATTTCAGGATCTATTATAAGTTCAAATCACAAACTGTCTTAGTCATAATATATTTATTATAGTGTTGTAGTGTCACTAATTTTTTTCATAATTTTTAGGCACTCGTAAAATTTCTTAAAAAATTGGCACCAGACGGTACCAGTGGGGGTTTTAGGACCGTTAGGTATCCATTTTGCAAATCGATTTTATCAAAAAATTTTAAATAAAATAAGTTGTTTTATTAATCTTTTTTTATAATTTTTAGAATCCCTTATAGAATTTATATGAATTTTATACTAGAAATTGATTAGAATATTATTATATTATTATTATTATTTTATAAAAAAATTATATTTAAAATCACTCATTTAAATTCCCTTAGTCATTTTCATTTTTGTTGACTGAGAAATGGAAAATAGAATTTGAGGGGAAAGAGAGGAGAAAGAAGAAAGTTTGGTTTTGGTGGGCGTATAGCAATTTTGTTTGTCGTCTTAGTTAGGAAATTTGTTCGTTTCGAGGTAGATTACATTTTGCCTATTCAGTTTTTAATAATTTGATATTTTTGATATTTTTTTATTAAATTTATATTTTTATTACTGAAAAATGAGGATAAATTTTGGTAAAATTTTTCCCGCGTAACTTTTAATTAGTTATAGAGAGTAAGATTATGAACAATTTGAGTATATTCTAAAAAAATTTTGCTATGTGATTTTGAAAAAACAGCGATTTTTGTCTGCTTAAAAATTTATTTTGACATTAAAAAATAGTGATTTAGTTCAATTAAAACTTCAGAATGATGTTTTACGCAATCTCTAGTAATTTGGTTATATTTTAAAATTGTGAATTTTTTTCTCAGTAGTATTCTGTTGTCTATCATTATGACATTTTGACAATTTTTGAATTCAGTTCAATTTTATTTTAATTAATGAAATGCATTGAAAAATATAAAAGAAATGAGTTGTGATGTCGTCGCTAGTGGGCGGCTGATGTAGGATTCTGTTATCGAAGTATTATGATACTGATGTTAGTGGATGACCAAGGTGGAATTCTGTTACCGAAGTGTTGTGATGCCGGGGTCAGTGGGTGACTGAGGTGGTATTATGTTACTGAAGTGTTGTGGTGCAGGCGCTAATGGGCAACCGAGGTAGTATTTTGTTGTGTCGGTAACATTTGGTGTCAAGGTGAGATTTTGGTAACGAAGATGTATGAAAATTTGGGCTTAAGAGCTATTCTGACAATCATTATGAAGTTTTTATTTAATTGTATGCAATTTCAATATATAATTCTAGTTCTTTTGGTTTTAGTTATTAATTTTTATTTTAGATTGCGATAGCCTACTGAGGTGTGTTAGCTCATCTCTACTTTTGCTTTTATTTCAGGCCCAGGGAAGGGTAAGGAGCGAGCTGAGTAGTTCGAATAGCATGCTCTAATCTGTGCTGTAGGTTTATTTTGGTTAGTTTTGATTTTTGCAGGCTTGACTTTTATTTTGTTATTCTCTCTATTACGAAGCATTATTGTAGATAGCCTTCAGATTATTTATTTTTTGATGATATATAAAAAATCATGTTGAGATTCAGTAGTCTTTTACATTATATTGCATTGATAGTAGCTTTATGTAGTATATAAATTAGAAGTTTTATTTCAGTACTTCTCCAACCAGATCTAGGGGTCAGTCTTGCCACAATTTAACATGGTATGAGCTGTGATATCAGATCATATCGGGTTGGATCGTGACATTTGGGATATTTATTTAGAGAGATATCTAGGATAATTCATTCTTGATTTTCTTTAAACTTGCATTGTATTTACTTGGCGATTAAAGGGGTTTCTAAACAAAAAATTGATGCCCTCCTCCCTTTAAGCAAAGTCAAAATCCTTAAAATTTCATTTTGTAGCCCCTCACCTTATTCTAAAAGTATTATAGTTAGGCATTTTTGAAAGAGAGCATCCAAAGAGTGATAGTTGTCATTTGTAAGGGGCATCTTCAATTTTAACGGCGGAGAAGTAAATCACTTTGTCTTCATTGTAAACAAAGTTCATAGTAAAAATACTTATGTAGGATTTTTTTAGAAAGAAAATATCTCTAGTTTAGAGTAGCTTATTGCACAATGGTGGCAATTGGATAAGTGTTGGAACAGAGTAGAAAGAAAGGACTATTTCCAAAGATTAAATAAATTTGAGATTGTGTTTTTGAGAATGTGTGGCCATAAGAGGAGGAAACTTAGAGAGGGGTTAGAGTCTAATATGTCTTTATTTGAAGTACTAAAAGAGTTATTGACCTTAAAAAAGTATGTAGTAAGGCTTTGTGTGGCTTAGAAGTGGTTGGCCTCTAAAAAAGGCTCAACCATAAGAGATGGGGGAGGTATCTCATATTTCGGGTGAGGTATTCGACCTAAGTTGGAGAGGAAGAGAATATTAATAGTAGGCGTGAGGATATTTTCATGAAAAATTAGAGTGCACCATCATGAGAGGAGTAAAGAAATCCTATTCCTCATGAGAGGACGTGTTTACGTAAATCCTAACCTTAGTGAATTAGCTTACTAGTTTAACACTCTTGATATTATTATTTAAAAAATCCTAAAATTGTTTTAAAAATCTTATATACAATGATTCATATATTAGAATTTTCACTTTTGAAAATTTCATTAAATAAAACAAGAAAGTGCAAAAAAATATTATAAGACTTCTCCTCTCACCCAACTCTAATTACATTCTTAAACATTGATTAACCCTACTCAAATATTTTTTCTTCAAGCTTTATTTTTTTCATCCTTTCAAAAAAATTCTTATGAATCTAATAAATCCAAAAAAAAAAAGAATCATATTTGACTTCTTGAATAAAACAAAATAAATTTTTTTAAATTCATATAAAAGTCAAGAACAAAATTATAAAAAATCAAGAAATGATTTTAAAAAGATTGATCAAATTCAGGTTTCATTTAGGACGGCTTTTTTATTACTTCTTAAAATAAAATTTTAGCAAAATTTCATTTTAAGATGTAATAAAAGTCGTCTCAAATGAAGTCTATATATATAGTGAAAATAATGCTCCAACAACTACATTTAAATGAGCTATTTTCACTATTAAAAATCCAAATTTTGAATGTCCAATTTTCTTGGGACCTTACAGTAAAAAATAAAATAAAAATAAAAATAAAAACGGCACTCTCATCCATGGGGCCCGCCATCTCTGACTTTTAAATAAAATAGCAATGCGGCAGCTGGACGCAATACGAAGTATATAAAGCAGAAGTCAAATCTAACAAACAGACGGAAAAAAGTCAACCGATTAGGGAAAACGAGACAAAACTCCTTACAAATGCCTTAAAGAGAACGTGACGTTAAAGTGTACCGCGGGTTCTCCATCCGCCGACAAACGGAAGGTCCTGATGCAATATAGTCCCGTATCAGACGGCACGAATAACCCGACCTTGCTTCGTCGTCACGGCTCTTCGCCTATTTTACCGAGAAAGGCAATGCAATGCAACGCCTCGTTATTATTCTCCCGTTGACTTCACGATTCCACCATTCGAATAAAATATTTAGAGTTATTAACAGGTCGTGGATCGATGCGACGTGGCTTTCGTCAGTTGCAAAGTCAATGCGATCAATTGATCTCGACCGTTGGATCGGGAACCGGCTGATGCGCCTAATCCCGGTTCCATCGCCCGACTGAGTCGGTCAACCTCTCCAAAGTCTGGGTCTGTGGTGGGTCCCAGCAAGCAGTCAGCATCCAATTTTTTCTTGCTTTTAAAAACATAAAATAATTGCATGCCCTTTTTGTCATTCCACGTTACCAGAAACCGAGACCAAGAAATTTGACCGTGAACACGCTGGTCGCTGCTGGAGGTTTGGTTTCGTCGAGTGTACGGTTCGACTCGGTGTGAGACTTGACTTTTTTTTAGGCGTAGGCAAATTTATTATTAATTAATTATTTGTGCGAAATTAACAAGGAAGATGAGGGCCTCAATCATTCAGGCAACAAATTCACCACCTGTCTTAATAATTTGAAAAGGGGGATTTATATTTGAATTAATTTTTTATATATTTATGTATCTAAGACTAAATAAATAAAAAAAATGGTAGAGTTGGATTATTTTGATGAAAATTTTGAGAATTTGATGAGAATTAAAATATATATGAAATATGATTTTATTATCTTTTTGTAAATGAAAACATTTGATATTAATTTGTATTTTAGTTATAAGTGGAGAAAATTTTGCCTTAGTGGTGACTATAGTCACTATAATATCAATTTAGAAGGACAAAATTATAATAAGACATTTGAGTTAATTTTTGGTCCTTTTAAGTGGGCATTTTGATTATGTTGCTAGTGACCTTAAAATTGTTAAGAGTATTATCTTTTTGACTCATTAACTCTATACATTTATTTTATTATAGCAACATTTTTTTATTTGTATATCCATATACTTAGGCTAAGAATATATGTTATTTGTATATTGCTACTTGATATGCCTTTAGGGATAAACTACATGAGATGTTGTTCTACGAACTTGTTACACTCATTATTTTCACCCCAGCACTACCACTGGTGAACCCTCTCCACCAGTCTATCGTTGTTGGACTTCTGCCCGACTATTACCATCAGACCACCATCCAGTTCCTGAATTTATGCTAAGTGGTGTATCTCTTGGACATGTGTTAGTTTTATATGGCTCTTTTTTCTAGAATGAATTATATTATTAATCGTGAAACAAGTTTTGGGGAAGAAATCACAAAGAGTTTGGAGGTTTGGTGGGCGGCCAACCCAAGGTGATTGGGTGATCCTTTTAAACTCTCTATTAGGGGCAGTAGAATTTAATTTTCTTGAATTTATTTTGTATTGCAAACTTCTTTGGTATATTCTTTAATGAGCTCGCTAGTTGAGCTCGAGCAGGATTTTGAGCTTGTTGGGCTTATCGAGCTTGAGTTCCAACATCCATCTGCTCAACTCGATTACTCGTCGAGTGGCACGCGGAAAGTAGAACATCGAGGGGTGTAAGGCGGAACGATGGAAGCTCACGTGTGAACGGCGGGGGAACGCGGAATTGTGTGTGGGATGTTGAACTGAATGGCAGATGCAAAACTGCCTGGAATGGTGGAATGGCGTGTGAATGCTGAACTACATGCGGATGTGGAGCTGCTTGTTGAATGTAGATCTAAGCCTCTCAACAAACTCATTTACTGTGGCGAGTCGAGCTCAAGTTCAATTTTTGAGCTCGACTCGAGTTCAAGCTCGAGTTAGGCCTGACTCGAGCTTGACTCGACTCGACTTGTTTGTACCCCTACATAGCACCAACCCTAAGATTGATTGATTGGCCTAATTTAACAAAGTCTTTAGCAAGCTAAATCATGCCACCAGTAAACAAAGACTTTAATGGCTTAATCGAGGGAAATGTTGACTTGATAATGGTTATTGTGCTTTCTTTTTGACTAGGTTAGTAAACTATCCCTCTTAGTGCATCATGTGTTGATTTAGCTTATTAAGGCATTATATAGACGTGGGGCATAAGTTGATCATTTAAGGTTTGAAGGGGTTCACTAATACTTAGATAATTTATTAAAGACTTATATAAGTTAACTGGGGGGCGGGGGGCGTAAATAAGCTACACCATAGGCTACATGGGCCATAAGACGTTCGTCAGACTTGGCATCCAACGATGGGTGGCGAGAGCTGAATGCTAGTTCCTAGACTTTACATAGCCTATATTTTAGACAATACGTGTTACTAGAGATTAGGCCTAGTGTATATGGTCTTTGTACTTAATTAAGTTAAGTATCTTAAGGTTAGGCCACAAATAGAGTTTTGTATTAAATTTAGAGCTATGTTATGCATATCATGACTACACTTAGAGGCTATTTTGTTTGCTCAAGGCTTGGTGGGATATATATAGTAAGGGAAAGACATAAAGGCTTATTGCATTTATCTCAATAGAGTTATATCTGAAAAGTTCTAAAGAAATTTGGAATGTAATCAACCAAAGCAGTTTCATCACCACTTGGTTCACAGTTCAGACTCTCTGTGTCACAGTCACCTACATCAGAGGAAGATCATAGGTATATTCGTTCAGTTCCATATGCAAGTGCAGCTGGCAATTTGATGTATTATATGGTTTGCACTAGGCCAGATATTGCGTATGCTGCAAGTATGATTTGCAGATTCATGACTAATCCAGGGAAAGAGCACTGGAGGGCTGTTAAGTGGATCTTCTGATATCTCAGAGGATAAGATGTCGTTGGGCTTAATTACAGAAAGGATAGATGGGACAGATAGAAGATTTTAGGTTTTGTGGATTCAGATTATATAGGGATCTGGACAAGCGTTGATTTTTGACAAGGTATATCTTTCAAGTCTACGGTAATGCAGTCAGTTGGAAGTCCAATCTTCAGTTAGTTGTGGATTTATCAACAGTAGAGGCAGAATACATGGCTGCTACAATGGCAATAACGGAAGGCATATGGTTGAAATGATTTCTTGAAGAGCTCGAGCATGCAGAATTAAAATCAATTATCTGGTGCGACAGTCAGAGTACTATTTAGCTGATGAAGAATCATATATTTCATGAAAAAATAAAGCACATTGATATTATATTACATTTTATCAGGGATGTTCTAGCTCAAGGCTTGGTGGAAGTTCAAAAAGTGCATACAAAGGAGAATCCAGCCGGCATGCTTACTAAGGTAGTGTTTGGAACCAAATTCTAACACTGCCTTACTCTGCTTCATGTAGGTAGCCCTCTTGGTTAAGGAGGCTTTAGGAGAAAGAGGTAGCTAGGCTTATTTAATATTTGATTCATGGTGGAGATTGTTAATTAATTTGTTAATTAATAATTTGTGAATCAAATTATTATAAATTGGTCCTATTTTAGGTTATGCTATTCTTGCAAGACATCACACCATATATATCCCTATAAATATGTTATTGGTTGATGTATTGAGTACTCATGTAAGCTCCATGATGAATTAATAAATCCCTCTCCCTTTCCCTACTCTTCTCTCTCTCTCTCTCTCTCTCTCTCTCTCTCTCTCTCTCTCTCTCTATTGCAAGAAAGGTTGTTCTTGTAGCTAAGAAGAAGCCTCTTCTTCCTCCAATGTCATAACAGAAAGGTGAAAGAGACGATGGTGGGGGAGACAATAATAGGGGTAGGGTTAGGGGGGCTATGGGTGGGGATTATTTACAATGACGTTTGACGATAATGGGTAGCAACGGTGACAACTTATTGTGTATTAAAAAATCAAATAAAATATGCCAATTTCTGAAAACATCCAAAATGACATAAATAGTGAGTTTTAAATGTATCAAAATTTAACTTGGAAATTTTTTTCCATCAAATCAAATACCATGTTTCGTATAACTCCTGCATTTGAAATACTTGAACCACTCAAACCATGTAGCATCTTAGTTCGATGGCAAGCTAATTAGAAATTAAAGTTTTTATGGCCTTTTATTTGTTAAATTCACACACACACACACACACACATATATATATATACATACTATTATAAAAAAGGCTTGAGTTTCCTTCCACATCAAATCCTTGCCATCCATTTTAATTAATTTTAATTATTCAAATCAAATCTCAACCTTTCATTTTAATTATTATAATTATAATTAATTAATAATTATAAATTTATTCATAAAGTTGATGAATTAATGAAGTAACTATGTATTAGCACCTCTTCGGATCACACTCACAGCCATAAACTCTTCCTCTTCACGTGCTTCTTAATCATGCAGCTGGCGGCTCTTCGTATTCCCACTTCCAACCCATAACATTCATATTCCCATTCGCAGTTCTTTGTATTCCCATTGACACCAGCTATACTAATCTATACTAATTTATACCACATCCCTCAAGTGGCTATTAGAAATAACATGGAACATTCTCAGCCATTGGATCGAAGGGAAAGATCATTATTTTGAGTATTCTTTACCTTAATACTTGTAGGCGGGCGGTCTCTCTTCATTCCACACAAGCAAAAGACGAAGGAGTATGCTCGGCGTGCTCGACCCACCCTTCGCTCTTCCCATCTCTGGCTGGCGTGTGCATGGGAGAGGGAGGCGGCTTGCTTCCTTCAATTCTTGACCAGGAAGAGGAAGAGCTTTCGGCCGCTGCTTGCATGCCATATGGATGAGTTTCAGAAGGGTTTGGATGGCGATGATGCTCAATAAAAGTCGGACACTCGCAACCAACCCTACTCTTTAGATTCTCTCTTGTGCAAAATTTCTCTTCCCTTTGTTGATTCGTTCCTTCGGCTCTCACACCCATGAAAGCTCTCCTCCCCCCTTCAGCTCTCTCATACACCAGGCTGCTTGACTCCTCTTCTTAGAATAACAGCTGTTAGAAAGTAGGTATGTAATTCATCCGCAAAATAATCCTAATTGATTCAACCGACTATTGGATTGTTTCAGTAAATAAGAAATTATATGCTTGGATATATAAATTCTTGCAAATTGCAAACACATTTTCTTTTCCTATTTAATGAATATTTCAGTTTCGATATTTCCTTGAGATGATTCAGCTTGCATCAGTGTGCTATTATTTTCCTTTTTCTATGTTCGAATTTGTAGAGGGCTGAAACAATGGTATGGAGATTAGGCATTGTTTGCATATGGCTTCTATGGATTATCTCTAAGTTTTTTTTTATTATTATTTTTATGATGATATGGTATGTAAGTATATCAAAGGCATATGAATTTTCTCTTGATCACTTAAGTTAAAATATTTTTTAAATGAATATTAACAGCTAAAATCTTTGATAGATTAATATAGTAGAATAATTTGATATCTATTTAAATCTTGTACATAACTTAAATGGCATTTATTTTAATATGTGCTCTAAATTTTTATTAAATTGAGAGCAGCAATTAGAAAAAAAAATTAGATTTTGTTTTGTCCTTGCTAAAGCGAAATTAATTCTGCTAGAGTTAAAAGAGAAGTATGACGTTGGGGGCACACATGGTGATGTAATTTTAGAAGCATCGGGTAGGACATCAGTATTATTCAAAGCTCAGTGTCTACTATTTCACTTATATTTGTCAGATTCGAAGTTACTCTTTTACCATGAGAATGATATACTTTAATTTGGGGAGATTGCATTTTTCTTCCTCATATGTTTATATGTAATTCATAAGAAATTCATTTTTTGAACGAAATTCTCACATGTGTATTTTCTCCTCTCTAGTTTTTCGTTGTTGTTCGAGTATGCTTACATTTCTCGCTACGAAGGTAACGATCTTCCATCCCTTTCTCACTTTGCTTGCTACAAAGAAAATATGTTTTTACCCCTTTCTCTATTAATTGTTGGTTCACATACTATCATATGTTCTTAATATGCTTCAATGCTAGTGGTCTTATTATTTTATTATTATTGTAGGCCAAACAACTTTCTTTCTAATATTTTTTTCACTTTTGTTGCAGTCTATTGAGCTTGCCGTTATTCTATAATCTATTTGAATTGTGTAATTGGTTTTCATGTATTGGTTAATTATTTTAGTTATGGTTATGTGTTCTTTTTTTTTTTTTCCACTAAGAATATGCTTGATTTATTTTTTTCATTTACATTTTGAATTTGGCTTGGTGTGACTAATTGGATTATATTCACCATATCTTTCTTCGAGCCAAATTTATCTTCATGTGGAAATGAGTAGGGAAGCAATGGATATGACTTTCATTACTATATATTTGTATTGTTTATTCTATTTTTTTTCACAGGAATATGAAACTTTAATCATTTTTAAAAGCCATTAAACTACTCTTCTTCGGCTTTATTAGATACTCAGCAATTATCCTTTTATATATGTTATTCATGTTTATGGAATCCCTAATTTCTGATTTTTTTTAATTTATCTTTACCTTAGATGGGCTCATCTGTATGATACGATCATATTTCATGGATTGGTTTATTTAAAAAATAAGAGATTAAAAAAAAGAGGAAGAAGAACACACAAGAATTTGTCATGGAGGAGAAGGTCGAGCTGAATCCTAAGAAGACCAAACTCTACATAGAGGAGAGAAAGCAACGAATCTTTACAAGCTTCAGCATGAAAAAAGATTATATTTGCCTTGAGAGGATAAATAGAATACTTGTGAATATTTTACATGGCCTAGAATTGCACATATATGTTTTTAATTCTATGGAACAAAAAGAAATTATTGTTCATTTTTTTATTTTACATTCATTTATAAAATGTTTTATATATTCATATTATATTTGTAACATCATATTTGAAGCTACTTATATGAACAAATATTAAACTATGACTTCATATTCAAATTTATTTTAATTTTGGCATATATAGTTGTTTATGTTTTCCTTAATTAGCTCCTCGATTAATCTGTCTAAAAGTATAACAATTAATTTTCTAATCAAATGATAGCTAACTCTATTAACCTTGTTGAATCATTTAATTAATTAAATATGGGTATGTAAATGTCATAATTGAGAACTTGAATTTTTTTTCCAATTTATACTTATTTGTTCTTTCATTATTCTAATAAATTATGATGCAAATGATTCAGACTTGATTGAATTTTTTTTATGGTAATAAGGATATTTCTCCTTTTTCTTTTTTTTAGTTATATGTATGAATGCTTTATAAATTTCACTTCATGTTTGATTATTTTTCTTAGAACATAACCTGATCTAATGGATGCTTCAACTGTAAGTTTGTCATGGAGTATTTTTGCAGCAATAAAAATAAATTAAGTTGGACATCAAAAGGATATGAAACTTTTAGTAATAAAAGAATAAAAATTTATACGAGATATTTTGCATGATTGAAGAATTCTTATTTTTTTAAATAAATCATAATTACAATCGTTGGCTATGTATAATATACAAAATTGTCAACTTGTACTAGAAAATGAATCCTATTTATGGTGAACATCATTGATTATCTGAATATCATGAATAAAAAAATCATTTATTTGCATTAGTTGAATTCATATCCTACGATTTTGGAAATTGGCTTTTTAAAATTTATATGCTTAGTAAAGTTCAGATTGTTCAGAGCTTGTTAAAAATCACAATAGGTTGGTTAATCAGTCAGCTTCTTGATGAAATTTTTTTAATATGACTTCAGAAATTCTTTGATTGATACTCTTCACATTTTATCGATAATTGTTTAATCCGAATTCAAAAATAACTTGCGATCAAGATCTATATTGCTTTTAGTCTCCATTGCTTTCTTCTATCGTTTTGCTTTCTCAAAGAATTTTATAAGTTTAATGAATAAAAAATTTGTATTAACAATGTGCTATCAAGATCTTTATTGCTTTTGAAATACTTATATAAGCATATGAGATGTTTATACTCTTGGTCATTTCCTTAGAATTTCATCTTATCTTATCGTTTGTAGCAGTTGATAAAATTCAAGCTATTTTTTTAGATCATACGTATTATGAACCAAAAAAATAGATGTGTGGCAAAAGACGGGAGACATTACAATTCATATATTGTTATAACTATGCGGTTGTAATTTGAACTTATTGATTTTTTTCTTAATTAATTTTAAAATAAATATAAAACTAATTGCAAGAAAAAAATGGGATCATTCTTGGTATCCTTTGTAATGTGATTGCTGATCATATTCCAAATCTCTTGAAGCTTATGATAAAAAGATTAATTACATCACATGTTCTGTCTATTAATTATGTGCATGATAGCTGCATTATTAATATCTATGATCCTGGTGATTACATATCGCCTCATATTGATAGTAATGATTTTGAAAGACCATTTTCTATCGTGTCATTTTAAGCGAGTGTAATATAATATTTGGACACAAGTTAAAAAGTGTTGGATCGGGCGAATTCATCAGACTAAGTTCAATTCCCCTTCCAGTTGGTTAAGTATAAGATATTATTTTTCACCCTATTATATTTTAATATATTTTTAGTAAGTTATATAGTATAATCTTCTATGGATATTAGATAATTTCATATCATTTAGATTATTAACTTCTAATATCAAATATTTAGATATATGCTTGTCTTAAATGATAATTGAGCTGATCTTACTATGCAATAAATTTTTGCAGTTTCCTGCAAAAGATTTCATAATTTCACCTCATTTTTAATTATACATCTATCTTTAATTTCTAATGTACTTAATTTTTTTCTTAAATTCTGTAGGATATATGTTATTTTTAGAAAGATGGATAAGGCTAAGCGACCACATAACTTCAAGCTTGATTTAGATTTACAAAATATAAAGTCTTTTGATTTGAGTGATGCTACTAAATCCTATCATACATATAAAAGGATGCCTTTATAGGCAGTGGCGGAGCCAGAAACTTTTTATAGAGGGGGCACAATTTTTTTTAGAAAAAAATTTCCCTCAACTTTTCCATCCAGGATTAGGAGCGGCATTGACATTTTTAACTTTTTTTTTAAAGATCAAATAATAAATATAAAATAAAAAGCACTTACAATTTATAGTGTATGTTACACTTGCAATTTATAGTGTATGTTACACTTATAATAACATTATTACCAATACAATCCAATATTTTTTTTCTCAATATAGGCAGGTAAAGTATCATTCATCCATTGATATCCAATTATATTTCACGGTCGAGTTTTAATGATGACCATTGCAGAAAATGCTCTTTCAACTCCTGCTGTTGCAACCGGCAAAATTAAAGCGAGATTTAATAGCCTTAAATAAGAGGATATAAAAAGGCATGCATGTTGTATGAAGATATAACATGTAATTATGCTAATGTTGATACACTTGAGTGTGTTTAGTTGTAATTATCAATCTCCTATCCGCTAACCACGGCTGAACTTCCACCCGGCTGCTGACTACCACTGGACTTTAGCTCAACTATTGTCGGATCACCGTCAGGTCGTTGAAATGACAACAAGTTGCAAGCATTCACAAAAAAAACCATCACCACAAAACCTGTTGCTCGTGGCACTTGAACAGAAAGATAAATTTTTGCCTTAAGCAATCAAATATTGAACAAATGGCCAAACATTTTTTTACCATAACATTACATCTCTTGTTCATAACTTAATGGACAAATGTCAGGCCAGGAATTTTTTTTCATTTCAGCTACTTCCCTTAAGCACACACTTCAAAGTTCAAACTTTCCACTCTCAATATTGAGCCATCACAGTTTATCAAGCCCTAGGAGTTATGTATGATTTATCCATTGTTGCAGTAGGAATTATGTATGATTTCCCCATTGTTGCATGAGAACAAGACCCTCATCCATATTCCACAGACCACAGCCAGATAGAATTTCCTTCACTGAATATACAGTAGCTAATGGATTTCATTAAACACTTTCAACTTCCATGATTAAAAGCGAAGTCTTTAAGCAATTACGAAAACAACAAAGCATAAATTCCTCCATAAACTAGATAACTCATCTAGAGACGTCCTTATTTGAAGCCCGCATGCATTACTTACGAAAATTCGCAAGGAAAACGGAAACCACCAGCATTTCGAGAACCAAGGAATAGGTCGGACACAAAAATCCTACATTTGGACCCTAGGTTTCCTCATTTAATTTTGATCTAATCCAAGAAATTCTTGATCGGTAGTTTGACAGAAAGAGGAGAAAAAGAACCATAAGGGAAAAGTAAGCATACAATTTGCTGGAGGCCGCATCGTCGTTTGTTGCCTGGACGGCGACGGTGGAGCTGTGAGCCTCGGCCACAAAACCTGTTGCTCGCGAGTGCTTCTGGCTTCTGAACCCGAACAGGAGCAGGCGAGCAGCGGAAATATTAGGGCAAAACAACTTTGAACCGCCCAAATGTCTGAAATACCGAAGCATACGAATTTTTTTTTATTTTTCCGGGGGGGGGGGGGGGGCACGTGCCCCCGCGGGACCCCCCCAGCTCCGCCGTTGTTTATAGGGTGATAATATCTGATCGTTTTTCTCTCTATATTTGTTCCATTTACATATAGATATTTTCAATGCAAATACTGTATTTTTTCTTTTATCTTCACTTAATAATTGCTATATTTCGTGACAGATTGATAGGTTTATGGTTGTTCTGATAATAAAATTGTTTTAATTATATAATTTTTTATATAGTTTATATAGAATATATAACTTAATGAAGACCATCAATGACGTTATTCACTATGATATTGAGCTTGTTATTATCAAGAAATTTTTTGATGTAGTTGTTATTGAACTTTCTGAAGATCTTACTAAACCTATCGTACATCTTTCATCAATGCCTTCTAGCATTATTTTAAATTTCTTACTACCATTGAAATTTATTGCAATTATTATTATTATTATTATTTTCTTTATTTATGGCATTATCAATTCTTTTAAAGCATAACTTTTTTTTCTTCAAGAGGAAATTTATTAGCCATTTGAGAAAAGATAAATGAAATAAATCTAAATTATATATATAATTTTCTTCACGTGCATCATATGCACATATATTTATACTGGTATATATATACACGCCCTCAACAAATTCCTTCAAACTCCCTAAAATTTATTATTTTTATTCGCATATAACTGAGTGGATTTTAAAAGCTAATCTGTGCAATAAATTAAAAATTAAAAATTAAAGCCACTTCAAATGCTTTACACGATCCGCACTCCAAATATAAAGGTCCTGTTAATTTTTAAAGTGGTGGGCCAGCAATCTTTTTCTTCTTTAAAAGCGTTACCGGGCCCAAATGCAGCCCACTAGGCCGAATGGCTGTAACTGAGCCCACATTATGCCCAGCCCAGCTGCAATAATAGCCCGGATCAACAGCCTTGAGAGCGCTAGCAATAATAAGCAGGCAGGAATTCTCACAGCCCGGTTCATATGGTTCTTCTGAATTCCCGATTCTAAAGTAAAAGTAATGGAGTATGAAACGTTTTGGTTCATTTTTAATGTACAGTAAATTTGTCCAATTTTTGAATGAAAATTAATATTATTGCAAGCAAGCTCTCTTACAGTAACCCGCCACCACATGTCGCAACTCACTTCCACCGATTGTAGGCCACCACATCCACTTAATGGTGGGTGGCAGCGGTTGCCGTCAGCCACCATTGCCTCCAACCATCATCACATGCAGCCACTATATATCGTTGCTCATCGGCACTACACAGTGCTACTCACCGCTGCTGACCACAGACTCAAGCCACCATTGCTGCAACCACCGACCAGCACTGCTTACATCTCTCACTATTGTCACCCTCCAGCACCACATTTGTCTCCTATTGTCACATCTCAGTACTCATATATTTATTTTACTTCAAATCAAATAAAAAAAATCACATACATTTATCAATCACTAAAATAAAAAAATTAAAATTATATATTTTATGATTTATCATTTATCTCTGATTGTTGTAAAAAAAAACTTTTTTTCTGAAAATTAAAAACTATTTTATAAAATCGGCTTAAATATATTCAATCAAAAAGTCACGTCAAAACTAATTATAATGGGCCCCGATTGAACCTTAATTTGAGTACGAAATGGCTTCTAACGGAAAAATTGCTCCAATCTAATCTAACTTTAAAATTTAGGACTTTTTTAATTGAATGAAATTTGAATAAGCACAATTTAGTTATGATTTACCTCAAATTCAATCGGAATCGTCCTAAGCTCTTTAGGCTCATGATTTCGATTCAAATTTGATAATAATAATAATAATAATAATATAGTATTAAAATCATTCACAATTTCGGAGCAGAATTCACAATTTGGCCATTAAAAACTTAATAATAAGAAAATAATGCTTGTTAAGAGTTTAGAAGTGTTACGTCCTAGAATATTCGTGGTAGTAGAAAGATATATGGTTTAACGCCTTAGTTTTATATGAAGATCAGTACACAGACAGATGAGAGAGGGGTGCAAGAGTCAAAAAAGATGCCAAGATTTTTATGTAGAAAACAATGAAAATGAGAAAAATCATGGGGCATGTCTCAGTTAAAATGATCCACTAGTGTTTGTTGATTACAAATGATGTTCTTCTCTAGGGGAAGGCGATCGCTTAATATGAATCATATATATATAACACATTAAAAAGTTGGGGTTAGAAGAATCCAATGATATTTTAGCTATTTTTAAGAGAACATTGGCATGTTCATTCGGTTAGTAGTACTATAGTCGGGCGATGGAGGTAGAAGGGTTAATCATGCGATTGAAGTCGGAGGGATCATAGTCGGCGGGCAATGATAATCGGATGACGACGGTGGTCGAATGATCCATAGTTGGCAAACAATGGAGGTAGGACGAAGGGTCGACAATGGTTGTTCGACAAAGTTCCGACAATGATGGTCGTGCAGAGGTCCAGCAGCGGCGGCTTGGTGGCGAGAGTTCACCGGCAGTGGTGCTAGGGTGGAGCTCCGGGATGCTTCAAAGTTCAAACCTCAAAGCTCTCTTGAGTCTCTAGCCCAATGCTAAGCCTCTAAAAGTCCTAGCCCCCCTTCAGTAAACACCAAATTTTTACTTGAAAAACACGAACATGAAAAAAAATCATGAGGCTTGGCCTAGATGAATGATCAACTATGTAGATAGGTTATAAGATTCTATTCTTCTTCTTAATTGGAGAGGATGAGATTATAAAATATATAAGATAAATTTATATTTATATAAATGCGAAAGAGAATGCTTGAGATGTAGTAGTTAGATTGTGTTATTCATGCAATGATGATAAGATAAGAATAGCGGAGTTAAAATAGTTGGGCAATGATGATTTGATGACTGCAATCAAATATTGATGACCGAATGATGGTGAATATATTATGATGATAGGGCGATAGTGTCAAACTGTGAAGTGTTGGTCCATGATTTAGTTTAGGTTGATCCTACATGTTATCACACCATTGTATAACTCTATAAATAGAGGCCTTATATGATGTATTAGTAGAGGAAAATTTTAATAGAGCTTTGAATGTATTTCCTCCCCTAAATACATGTATCTCTCTCCTCCCTCTCCCTCTCTATCTCTCTTGCAAGAAGAGCTCAAGATAAGCTCAAGACCATCTTTCTCCTGAATTTTCCTTAACAATTTGGTATCAGAGCCTCGTTGAGGCGATCAAGGAAGGAGAAGGTGTTCTTGTCCAAGAAAGGGAGCAGGTGGTGGCTGCCGGTGCCGCTGATGTACGTATCCACGAGGATTTGTTCATTCAGGCGGACAGGAGGTAGGTTGGTCTCCGGCCGTGGGAACAAGAAACGGGCAGAGCTCGCAAAGGAGGGCGATCGCCCATTTCGGGTGCTCGGAAGCGCTCGGAGGAACTCGGCGGAAGGATCGTAGATCAGGTCGCTGTTGGATTCGGCCCAGGAAGAGGGAGATCTCATTTGCGTGAGATAGAGCAGGCCGGGTCGTGTGAGCCGACGAACTAGCCGAATGCATGCAGGCTGGTGTCATGGTTTCATTGTGGGCTTGAACGGAGGTGGCGGCACTGGCAGACCGGAATATGTGTGGGATCTTCACGGAAGGCTGAGCCGTCGGATGCTTGCGGTGTTGGCCGATGGACCAAGCTGAAGGGCCTAGGGTTCGCAAGCGGTAGGTGGTGCACGCGGAATCGCCCTGGAGCAGAATCGGGCTTGGGCAAGGCGGATGGGAAGAAGACCGTTCGCACATGAGGATTGGAGATCCTTGCAGCTCACGGGGAGCAAGGCCAGCTGAGTGAGTAGGCCGAAGCCAATCTCCGGAAGAAATTCCTAAGGCGACGTCTAAAGGCAAGAAGAACTCAAGAATTCTAATATGTAGCATCAGGCAAGCATGCAGGTCTTGCACAAAGGGCGGAAGGCCAGCAGGGTGGTCGCAGTTCATGGGGTGCTTGCGGTGCTGGCAGACGTGAGGGATCTTGCGAGGGAGATCGACGGATCTCACGGAGCAGAACGATTACGTCCTTCTTGGAAGGGTAGTCATCGGGGCGGCCCTGGCCGAAGAACAGCGTATGTGGCTCGGGCTTGATAGATCTCGACGGAAGTTTTGCGAGAGGTATCATTCGCAGAAGGGCCGCGAGGCCGGGGCTTGATCGCAAGTCAGAACTGAAGCCAGAGCACGAGGCTCGGGCTAGCATTGTGTGAGCCGGTGGAGCAGCCAGACGGGTGATCGAAGGAACTCATGGGCTCGCAAGGGAGACCGGTGGCAAGCGGGCGGAAGGCTGAGCGGGGCACGCGATCTTGGCGGGGTCACTTGAATCGGAACATGCTTGCTTGACGGAGAACCTTATATGCAGGATTCGGTCGGGTTCAAGGAAGGGAGACGACAACAGAACTTTGGAACATGGCTGTTCATAGGACTGGAGGTGGAGCTTCAGGATCTTTTGGTTATTGGTGTGTTGGTGCAAGTGGATCATGAAAGGAAATAAGTGTTAGAGCGGGCGTAGTCCGAAGAAAGGGTTGGTTTATTTTTTTGAGCTCGGCTTGGTTTCTTGAGTGAGAAGGAAGAAGAGAGAGGTGGTGAAATCTTGGGATTTCTGTGTGTGTGAAGAAGGTGAACCCTTCTTGTTTTCCTCTATCTTGTTCTTCTTCTTTGAAAAAGACAATCGCAATGGGATTGTCGATTGGAAGCGAGTTTAATGCCGTAAGCTCTTTTGTTCGGTGTTTTGAGTCAGGTGTGAGAGCAAGAAATGGCTGGATTTTTATTAACGGTTGTGTTGAGCTTCTTGTGGGTGAGAGAAGATGTGAGGAGGTGAAATCTTGGGATTTCTGTCTGTGAAGAAGGTGAACCCTTCTTGTTCTCCTCTTGTTTGTTCTTCGTCTCCAAGAAAGACAATAGGTTGTGATTGTCTGTTGGAAGCCGGTTGGCACCGTAAGATTTTGTTCCTTAGCTGAACACTGGAAGTGCAGGTGTGTTGATACCTGTTGTGCTTTCGGTTTGGGGGCTGCGTCCCCTGTTTCACCCGATTTATTGTTTCTGTTGCTCTTATTTTAAAGATCGGGTTAGATCTTGAATTCTTTGATTGTAAATCTGGACCAAGGTGGAGATTGTGAAGTGTTGGTCCATGATTTAGTTTAAGTTGATCCTACATGTTATCACACCATTGTATAACTCTATAAATAGAGGCCTTGTATGATGTATTAGTAGAGGAAAATTTTAATAGAGCTTTGAATGTATTTCCTCCCCTAAATACATGTATCTCTCTCCTCGCTCTCCCTCTCCTCTCTCCCTCTCTCTCTCTCTCTTGCAAGAAGAGCTCAAGATAAGCTCAAGACCATCTTTCTCTTGAATTTTCCTTAACACAAACAATAATGATCGGGAGATGATAGGCAGATGACATCAACCAAGCAATGTTGGTTAGATAATGACAATCAGACAATGACAATGGTTGGCAATGTTGATGTCGAACATCAAGTTGTGATATAAAGTTCTTCAGATCTTCAAATTGTCTCCAAACTCAAGTCTAGGTCTCTTTTATGTGGAGAATGAATATCTATTTATAATATTTTTAGAGTATATATTTTCATACATTTTGCCAAAATTCTATAACACTATATTAGACAGCTCATATCAAATCTTTTGATCATTTATAATTTATTCAATATTTAAGTTCAATAATGTCCTTAGAATTGGGTGATCTTGGATTTGTTAAATTTATCTCATCGAGCTAGTTGTTTTGAATATAAGCAAGCAATATTTAGAGGTCGTTTTGTCATTTAAGTCATGTGGCACAATTTTCTACTATCCTTAGAGTGCTTAGTTGAGATTCATTTAAACTTAGATCAAATTACTTTTGATGTCGTTGGGTTCGCCTTGTCAAGACACTCAATTTAACTATAAGTTTACTAAAATCGGACTTCTAATTATCCTGTATTTAATTATAGAAGTTTCCAATAAAAAATATTGAGCTAGGATTCGCGCTGATCAAAACGATTTTTCCTAGGACATATCGGTAATATCTTTATTTGAGACATTTGAGCCATTAAGATAAGTTCACACACATATAATATACGTAAGCTTCGAATTCAAGACCTCTTGATTAGCATCCAAGGCTCCCAACTGACAAAAGTACTCACAATTAAACTCGACAAACACCATGTTTAAAATTTAGAGCATAAGGTACAAAAAAAGATCATCTATATTGGTCAAATTTAAGTGAAAACAAATAAGAAATAACCTTCTACGGCTGTCTCCAACCTCATTAATTCTCTTTTTTTTTCTTCTTTCTTCTCTCCATATTTTTTTTCCTATTTGTCTATGTGATGGGTTACCCATTAAAGCTCATTTAAAGCTCACTTAGGCTAGCATATAATTAATATACTTCTCCAAATAATATTAACAAAAAAATACACTTAATTATTTAGATTAATCAAAATCAACTCAATCATATTGAGGGAGCCATGTATGAAGTATGACTGTCATGCCAAAAAACCATTTTGAATTATTTTTGAATTATACATATATTTTTTATTGATAATATAAGATTATATAATTTTTTAGGCATGCAAGACTTTATTTTTCTGTTTATTTGAAGATAAGAGTCTAAATCCTCTTTTTTATTTCACCTGGGCGAAGATGACAAAACAGAATGGAATTAACAGTGACTGGTGAGAAGAGAACACTGCTGTGTTTTGATCAGATATTTGTAGTACCTGATGATTCAAGCAATTATTTACAAGCTTCTTGCCCTTCAATCTCGCTCTCTTCACTGTTCAAACTCAGCTCTTTCATCTTCTCTCTCTATTGTCTCCAACATTATCTCCTCCAACTATCCGACAATAACAGCCCTATTGCCTCATCTTTAATCCTTCGAGATCGAGAAACTTAAGCGAAAGATCCTAAAACATTTAAATACGGAACAACCACTCAAAGACAAGACAGCACCGAATCATAAATTCAAATTTCAAATCCTTAATCTTCTTTTCCCTCCCCTACCCTCCCCTCCCCTCCCCTCCCTCTAATCTTCTCTCATAAACAATATAAAACATCAAAACTAATAAACGCTTAAGGTTAATGACTTGTTACAGACAGATAGAACCAAATTACACGAAAAATAAACAGGTTGACAAAACGACATACATAAAGGAAAGAAACAAAGCTTCAGGTTTGTACACTTTGTCCATGTCAGCCACCACAAGTTATCACATGCAAACATGCAAAAGACTTGCCAACAACGTGATCTTCCATGATAGCATCATCTGTAGGCTGCAGCCTTAGTTTATTATTATTATTTTTGGGAATGGGGTATCTACCTGCTGTCACTCCCTTCGAAGGCGCATAACAGCGTAACTAATCCTTCGGCGAGTCTACCAACAACCAGCCCCACAGGTGCCCAGTTCTTTTCTAACACCGAAGAGTGTTGCGCCGCATGGGCGGATTCGAATTTGGGATGGGGGATTCCCAACGACGCTCGTTCAACAACCCAGCTAAGCCCTGTGGGTGCCTTAGTTTAATTAAAAGCTTAATCTTCTTAATTCCGTATGATCAGTGAGTGAATCATGTGCTGTTACGATATTTTATTTTGCTGTATAGTTTAGGAGAGATAACATGCAGCTTTCTTGGAAATTGTGTGGGGGGTTTGGATCACTCGCTCTAGTGGGTACAGAGAAGGGAATGCTTTTGGGGGTGTGTAGGGTACGTTGTTGATTGGGGAGGTGGGGACGGGTTGGTGGTTGATTCAGCTTCTATAAAGAAATCTATATTGGGATCTTAAGAATTTTGGATTTGTGCCCCAATTGTGCCAAGACATGTTTGGATGAGGCACAATAAAGTTTGTTAGTTGTGTGGGAAGGTCACTGAAGGGCACTAAGCCTTTTAAGGATTCCAAAGCCAGTAATGCACTATGGAGTTTCTTAGCCTTTTTATGATGATTTTTAAATAGTTGCACAATGAGTATTCATTACTTGAATATTAGGCAAAATGATTTCTGAATAGTAGATTTTTTAAATAGAATTTGTTAAGGGATGCAGATTGAAAGGAAAAGAATAAATTAAAGAGGATCATAGGAAAGTAAATTATATTAAAAAAAGTAGAAGAGAAGAAAAAGATAGTGTAGTATAGTGCTTTTATGTGGGTCCATGATATGATGCAAAGTAAAAGAGGATTTTTCTCAAGAAAAATTATAGATGCTGAGTAGGATAAGATCCTCCTCAAATCTGTCAAATTATTACTTCAAATTAGTGATAGAAGAAAATAATAACATTCACATCAATGTTAAAATCTTTCTACTGTCAACATTTTACAGTTGATTTTTCATAAAAAAAATTAGCTTTATTAAATAGGAATTTTGATGCATATATAAATTGGAAGCTTCTAAGATTTAATTCATGACCATCCAAACTTATAGTCAGATTAATCGAATCGATGAGATGAACTCAATAATACTAAAAATGCTTCCGTACAAGTCCAAACAAACCTTGATCAAGAGCTTGAAGTATAGTTAGAAATTTTAGAATATTAATTGGATGACCCAAATGACATTCAAATATGACATGCTTATTGGTCAATTTGAGCATCTCGGTGAGACAAATTCAATGAGCTCAAGATCCCTCAATTTTGATAAAGTTAAGGCACTTAACTACTGAACTAACACTTCATAATAAAAGAAATTAACATGACATTTATGATGCACGCTTGGCTGAAGATTCTAAAGAGCTCAAAAGCTTGAAGAATTCCAAATTTTCATTTGAGCACTACTATCATTGCACCACTGCCCCATCACCGCCATTATACACCCCCCAACCACCGATGTCGGACCTTTGCCACCCAATTTCCACTGTTGAACCTTTGTCAGTCGATGGGTGTTGTCGAACTTTAATCACCTGATCACTGTTGTCAAACACTACCTTAAGAACGTCATTATCGCCCAACCTTTGTTGTCTAACCGTCACTACACGATTGTTCCCTCGTCACCCAATCGCCTTCGTCGAATTTCTACTACCTGACCAATACTGCTAGGCTATTGTTACTCGGCCACAGACATCCAAATGACTTTAAACTATACATACTTTGTCATGTATTCAAACTATTATAATCTTATCATATCCTTATTAAAGAACGAGCAAACATTTGTAACTAACACTCACATAGTGGGCTTTTCCTCTTTTCAGGTCTTTTATATAAAAACTCTGATATCACGTATGCTCTTTTATTTATCTGTTTATGTGTTATATTTTCGTATAAAACTAAATCGCAAAAACTCTCTTGCTATATTATTATAAATTTTCTAGCGCGCAATAGCAGTCTTGATCAATGCAGCAATCAAAAATATACAAATGGATAGTGTTGAGGTGAAGTATACTTATCTTAGTAATGTGGAGATGACATAGAGCTTTCTAATTTTTAATGAAAATATGATAATAACTCGATAGCCATAAAGATATTGGCACTCTCCTCACTAATAAATAATTCTATGGAGCTAGCATTAGACATCAACAATGGAATTCCTTCCTCTCCAAAAACATGAATGCATGCTTCCTCGAGAAAGAAGATAACTAAATAACAGTCGGTCAATTCAACCTTGCCCGGCCTGTGAGCAAATTTGCAGGCACTCAAACTCTAATGCAACAAATTTAGGCATTTGCAAACCCATTTTGACGCCGATTTCTTGCTGTTTCTAATGGTATAGATCAAACTTATTTTAGAAGGATATTTGAGTGGGGAGCCAACTTCATTTTAGAAGGATTAGTTTGGGATGACTTTTTTATTATTTTATTTTTCAGAAAGCAATCATAGTTTTATTTGTATACTGCTTTCGTGCTGCTCTGACTATCATTTTTTAGAAATTTATATGGTGGAACGTTGTTTTTTGTAACCATAGTAGCTAAGATGTTTTCACTATAGCAATTTCACAACCAACTTTATAAGATGCTATAGCCATACCAGACGAACCCTAAATTGCGCTAAATCATATAATAATCAAATCTTTTATAAGCACCACGGGATTCATGTTCCACATTAAAACGTTTCTAAATTTTATACATAATTTCATTATCCCATTGACCCAAGCAAATAAAATAACACTCTAAATTCAAAGAATACATCATAAAGATTATAATAGTTAAAATCATAAATGACGACATCCAGGTCACAAATTCCTTAGTTGATATTTCCTTAAAATTTTTTTTTTTCATTTTTATAGATTTTATTCGTGAAGAGAAGCTTACTAATCCCGATGAGTGAAAAAGATAACAAGCGAGCGAGCGATATATATATATCTCTTACCAAACGGGGCTTTTGGCTTAGTATTTGAATAAACAAATTTTTTTTCTAATTTCACTATCACCTGAAATGAATAAAAAGTTTTTGAAATGAAATTAGATATTATATGAATTTCTTTTTTAGCAAAGTTATATTCAAAATAAGTGTTTTGATGAAGCGAACCCAATGATACTAAAAGTGTCTTAAGTCGAGTGCAATGTCCTAAAACCACCAAGATGTTGCACTAAAAAAATTATTATTAAACCATCATTCTACATATGTTGGGAAATTTGAACCTTAATCCAGGCTAGAGAGATCTATGTTCAATGATTATAGCTATCACACAACTACTATTGCTTGATTGATGTCGTCTAACAAGTCGACCTTTGCTCGACTACTATTTGATGATTATCATTGCCTAACTACCGTTTGCTAACTTTGTCACCTTCTACCAAAAAAAATTGATGCATTCCAGGTAAACAAGGCCGATGCACCCCATTTACACCAACACTGACACATGTCATTGCTAATAAGGCTGATGCAGACCAACAACAAAAAGTGTTGACAGACTGATGTAAGAGCATTCTAGTTATAATTAGCTTATGGACTAGCATATCTAGTTTGTTACATGCTTTTTAGACTATTCTATTACTAGGTTGTATATCTAACTATTGTAGTAGGAAGATATCAAGAATATTATGATATTTTGAGCCTTGAGCTTGGTTTGCTCTCCAAATTTATGTTTTCATTCTAGCAAATCTGTTCTTCCGTTGATCCACTACATTAGTTGGTATCAAAGCCTGAAGCTTGTGAAAAATGACGGACTGCCAAAGAAGATGGGCTGTCGATGACGATTTAAGCCAAAAAAAGGGCAGTCAACGAAGATCGACGCCGAATAAGACATGCAATCGATGACAATTGACACCAAAGAAGATGGGCGGTCGACTCCCCTTCACTCCAACTTACACTCCAATGGCACGATCCTCTACCCAACCAACGACCCATAGCCAATGCTTTACGCAAATGTGACCAGATCTGCAATCAACCCACCGTCATCCATGATTACCCTCTGCTCCAACTTCCACTCTGATGGCGAGATCCTCTACACGACCACACAATCATTCCGTGTTCGTCATCCATGACTCGCCTTTGCTTTAGCATGCCATATCCCGATCAGATCCGCCCGTATGCCGAAAGTCCTGTATCATAGCTCAGCCGATCCTATTTGGTGTGACCTTCATGTTATCTCATCCACGCGACTAGCCCTATTCCAGCCCAATTTCATCGCCCACGATTCCACCTCTACTTCCTATCAAGACCAGAAAAGCGGCCACGTGCGACCAGAGTCTTGCACTCCTAATGCCGTCTCCGACACTCCACAGTCCAAAGCTCGTTCCCTAACTTGTTATATCATGGTGATGGCAGTGAAATTGGAAGGATCACAACCAAAGTCTGATCGAGAGGTCGATGATTGGTCTCTGCTGCCCGCATCAGCGAATGAGACTCTAGCCGGGAGAAAATCCTCATCCGCGTTACCTATCATCTGATCAGAGTATTTCAGCTCCACTACCATTCCACTCCAGCTGAATCTTTGTTCTGCCACTCGTTAGAGCCTGCCGCCACGTCTCTGCACTCCAACAACTTTTCTACTTTATGTAACTATATACCTAGGATACTTTAGTCATTGTATCTTCTACCTACACCTTTGTATATATACACTTGATTGTGCTATAATAAAAATCAATACAAATAAATTACTTTCTGCTTTCTCTATATAATGTTCATCCTCTTCATGTTCAGATGTTCGGCATATTTGGTGAAGGTCGGTCCATCGAGTTCAACATGGTATCAAAGCCACGCACCTAATGGCTCTTGCCTTCACCACCAATGAGAGATTCAACTGCATCCACACCATCCACACCTTTGGCTCTAACATCAGATTTAGCTGTATCGACTGACGTCTTAATCTCCCCCCACTCTCAGGTTTCTTCTCTCCAACATCAAGAATATTATCAATGTTCAACTCCTCCTCGACTACTATCCCATTTGGCGATCTGCTATTCAGAAGCTTTTTGCCGCAAATCACTTCTCTGACTATCTCAATGGAACCCAACCGTGCCCACCCAAACACCTACTTGCCACCATCAGCCAGTTCGCCCTCAACCCCTAATTCTCTTCTTGGACCTTAGTAGATCAAAACCTCTATGTAGCTCTCTTCACCATAATTTCTTCCTCTATCCTACCCTACATACTAAACCTCGACACCTCTGCATCGATATGGAAAACACTCAAACACATATCTACAAATCATTCTTGGGTTATCCAACTCAAGTAGGAACTTCACTCTCTCTCTCTATGCATAACAAATCCATGATTGACTCCCTTGCTTTGGTTAAAAGCCTTGTGGACAATATCTCTATTGCCGACGGCTCCGTCGACAATGAAGACATACTCTGTATATCCTAAATGGTCTTCCACCCTCTTATCAGTCTTTTAAAATGACCATCGGCACCTCTCTTCATCCCATTAGCTTGGACGACCTATACTCGCTCCTCACAACGAAGAGGTAAACCAAACTACAAATGTCGTTAAGGAGCTATCCTTGTCCACTACTTCTCTGGCCAACTTGCCATTCTCCCTTCTTTCAAATCGTGGTCGTGCTCGTGATCATTTTACCTACAACCATGGTCGTGGTCGCACACAATCCAAACACAATACTCAACCCCCTCGGTAACCTCATTTTGATGATGATTGCCAAATATGTGGCAAACACTGACACTCCACGCTTACTTGCTGGCACCGAGGCAACTTTTAGTATGTCCCTCCGGCTTCCACCTCCAATGTCGCTCTGCTTGCTAATTTAGACCCTGCTCCATGGTACTTGGACAGTTGGTTACAATTAGCTTAAGGACTATCATATCTAGTTTGTTACATGCTTTCAAGAATATTCTATTACTAGGTTATATATCTAACTATTGTAATAGGAAGAATGTCAGGAATATTAAGATATTTTGAGCCTTGAGCTTGGTTTGTTCCCCAAATTTATGTACATTATTGCCTATAAAGATGAAGTGCACCATCAACCTTAACACGTCGATATGAACGTATATACACCCTTCACCTAAGGTGTAAAAAAAATGGCCCAATATGATACACTACAGGAAATTCACCAATTACCGGCGGATTTTCTGGCAGCTTTCCGGCGGCCACTTTTCCGGTGGCTTTCCGGCGGCCACTTTTCCGGTGGCTTTCCGGGATTTTCCGGCGGAAGACAACGAGACAGATTTTCCAGTGGAAGTTTCCGGCGGTCAATTTTACCAGCGGCTTTTCCGTCGGCTTTTCTAGATTTCCGGCCGCTTTTAAATAATTTAAATAAAATGATTAAAATTTTAACCATTTAAATCATTTATAAAATGATTTAACAAAAAAGGTTAAAAATAATATTAACTAATTTAAGCTAATTATTTCATTAAGTAAAAAGATTTAAATTTAAAATTATTATTTAAATTTTAATTTATTTCAAAATTTTATTTTCAGTGATTAGTAATTTTAATAAATTATAAAGTTAATAATTCATTTTAATTAAATTTTAATTTAATTAATTTTCATTTTAAATTAATTAGAAATTATTAATTTTTAATTTTAAATTAATTAATAAATTTAATTTACATAATTAGTAAATATCATTTTAGTTTTAAAATTGATTATGAATTTTACCGAATTATATAGTTTAAATATAAAATATTTAGCAACATTACATATTTTGCTCCACAGCATTATGGTTTGTGTGTTTCAAATAGATTTTAGGAATCCAAATTTGAATCCCGCAGGTAGCGCACGGGCGGGCAGCGCCCTTGGGCTGGGGGTCAGCGGGTAGCTCGGCGGGAAGGCAGCGGGGCAGCGCGGGAAGGAGTCCGGGCGGGCGGGCAGCGCGCTGGGTCAGCTGGGCAGCTTGTGCGGGCGGTCAGCGGGCAGCTCGGCGGGAAGGCAGCGGGCAGCACAAGAAGCAGTCCGGGTGGGCGGGTAGCGCGCTGGGTTTAGCTGGGCAGCTTGTGCGGGCGATCAGCGGGCAGCTTGGTGGGCAGGTTTTTTGAATAAATTTTTGTATCTTCCTGTGGCCTTTTGGCCGTCGGAAAACCGACGGAATCTTTAACCGCCGGAAAAAAATTTCCTACGCGTGTTTTACCGGTAGAACTTTTTCCGCCGAAAAACCACCTGTAAATTTAAAAGCCGCCGGAAAATGATCATTTCCGCCGGAAATGGCCGCCGGTAATAAATGATTTTGCTGTAGTGATAATTTGACACAAACATGATCAAAGAAATTTGGGTCTAGCTAATTGAGTTTTTACTACATTAACCCTATTACTATTCAGATTCGGGTGAATGAGTCGAGTTCTTACTAAACGGGTCATGTTTGGGTTAAAAACGAGTCCTATTAGGGTAAATTAAGTCACACTAGTGACCCAAAAAATTGCATGACCGAATAAAAAACGGGTTAAGTAGGATGAGTTCAGATTATGCTATTTTTAGTCAATTCAGGTTCAGTTTAAATATTTCAAGTCCCCGATCGATCGCTTGAATTCCAGTGGAAGCCACTGCCACTCGTAGCTTTGCATCCGAATAAACCGAATGGAGAGAATGGAGCCACGACTGCACAATGAAGCCCCCTCCCCCCCCCCCCAAAAAAAAAACAAGCCAAACTGCATTGGATGCCTCTGGCAAGCCGAACGGTAATAGGTACCGTAGTATTGCCTAGCTTCAATGCATTTTTCAATGATCTCATTAGGAAATACGGCTGCAGCAAAAACAAAATAAAAAAGATTAGGTGATCAGTGAGTGATCTGATTCTTCAGCCCCACGGAATCATTAATTTGTTTGTTGAAAAAATTTGAATTCAATGAAGGACGTCAAGCATGCGGTTTTCCTTTTTATAATGCAAGTCCACGGTTGGTTTAACAAATCACCTTTTTTTTAACCCCCTTAATAATTGCACCTTGTAATTTAAGAGAGTGGTTGTATATAGAGTCATAGCTTCGAATTAAATAAAATATTAAGTTTTAAAAGTGAGGATTAAATTTGATAATCTTTAATTGATCTCAGTCTCATAAGGATAATTTGGAATAGATGAGGGGAGGCAATAATTTTTTAAATGGAAATTTTTCATAAGAAAAAAAAAAATTTATGGGGCCTAATGAAATTATAATGGTAGTACATGTGAGGTCTACCTCATGTGATTTGATGGACTTGAGCATAGGATGCTTCTTCGCTATTCGGAAAAGGTGTTGCAAAGGGGATCTGGGTTGATCCATGTACATGTTGGTTGTAAGTGCAAGGATTCAAGTCATAGCGAGTTGGTTGATACTAGCCCCGAATATCACATAATTAAGGCTGTGTATACAAGTAGCATTGCCATGATTTTCATTACTTGTGATGGTTTTAGACGTACATCATCAAAATTTCGAGTGGGGCAACCCCATCTTGGTTATTGTATGAAGCATGTTTGATGATGCTATTATGATTGCAAAATAATCATAGATAAAAGAATGAGTAACACCAAATCCTCGGGTGAAAACCATACTCAGCTATCATCATCATGTCAATTTTATCTAATGTTTTATTATGATTTTATGTGAGAAATGGAATATATAAATTATTTGACCTCCACGGGATGCAGATTGACCCAATAATTTACATCACGTGTGGCATGTCATATGTTACTATTATGATTTTATGAGGGCATCCAAGGATATATTATATAAGGAGCTTGTTCGATACAAATCAATAAGTGAGGGTTATAACATAACTAGAGATAGTTGCGGCACAACTTCACAAGTGGATTGAACAATAAACCCAAGAGAACACATTCCCAAAGATTATTGAGACATAGGTCTACAGTCGACAAGGATAATATATAACAAGTGAAATATAATTGGCGGTGGTTGTAGTGTAAGTCTGTAGTATATGAGAAAAACAACCGATGCATGTGGCATATCAAAGGATAGTTGTGGCATAAATGTGTAAGTATAATAGACAAGGGTTGTGGCATACCCAAAAATAGTTATGATATAAATTTGCAGCTTATAAATACGGTAGGTGAGAGGGTTGGGGCATATTTGACAGCTATTATGGTGTAAAAATTATGGGTGAAGGTAGTAGCACATTTAGAGGTAGCAACAACCCATGCCTTATGGGCGACGGCTATGATGAATTTCTCTTAAAAACTCTTAAAGCATTGATACAATCTTTAAAATATAAAATATCTTAGCCAAGTTTAACTAAATGATGCGGTTTTTTTAGTTTAATAAATGAATATTTCATCTATATCCAACATATTTATTATTATTATTATTATTATTATTATTATTATTATTATTATTATTATTAACATATAGAGTTGATTACATTTTCTCATAATCAAATCATGAATAAATATCATTTCCACTGGGATGAACAAATTTTCCCATCTATGCTTGGGCTGATATATGTGATGACCGATGATCGTGGTATAATTTTAGTTCTTGTTGATGATGCCTTCACCTAGTGATCTAGGCATACTAGATTATTATAGATTTGGACTTCGTTATCATATTGATGTTGATAGAAGAAATGTTTTGATCAAAGTGGCAAACTAAGTTCATGGAGTTCACTAGATTGAGCTCGTACTACGAACTTAAGAAATTTTAACCAAGTTTATCATTTACCTCCAAACAACCCCCATCTTATAATTCATTTTGATCAACCATTAATGCCAAGCACAACAGTTCCCTTAATAACAAGCGTTCTCAAGCATTCGATCCAAAATGTAAATAATCATAGAGACTTGCGCCCATAAAAAATCTCGATCTCTAACTCTAATGTAATTCCTCAAAAACCCAAGCAACCTCAATGAAAAATATATATGTAAAAATTAAATAATCTTCCCTTGAAGACTCCATGATGCTTGCCATCCAATCTCTAGATTCCAAATTGGCAAGAAAATTGACCTGATTAATTTACAAAACCTTAATAAGAGGGTGACAATGCAAAGCCATGTGGAAGCAATGCAAACCCATGTGGAAGCATGCGCTCATATCTGAGTAAGATCCCAAGGCCAAGCTCCATTAGCATAACCCATGTAGCTGTTGAAGAGATCACTATTGCAACAGCAACAAATCTTCTTAAACAATTGGAGTCTCTATCAAATTATAATAAAAAATAGTAATAATAGTTGGGAAATGGAAACAAAAAGAAAGGTTTTGGTGAGTTAAACAAGATGATCATCATGTTACTTGAACTTCCCTCAATCAACCAGCAGCGAATTTCTCGCGATAAATAATTGTCTCATCGTTGACCTCTCGGCTGCTATATATCATGATGAACAGTAAAATCTATAAATCTAGAAAATAAAAATAAAAAAACTTGTGGATAATAAATAAATATCTAAATTTTGTAATGGTTTCTTTCCTGTTACTGCTTATATTTATGTATCTTTTACTTTTTAATATTATATAATATTTGGATTTTCATCCTACATAAATGGCATCAGAATATCTTAATGCAATTGTTTTTGTTCATTCCTCATGTCCGCTTCCTCACGTGCATTTGTCTACGTAGGAATCTTTCCTAATCTCCCCCCTCCTCTATTAACCATTTTAACCCAATTGGTAAGAGCGAGAGAGAGAGTTGTAGATCGAGAGACTGCTTTCTTTTTATCAAATTTACAGTCAATTCAGAGGTAAGGATATGGCTGACGATATACTGATCAGTATGGGCACCAATTCCAGTCTAGAGAAGGAGAGACACAGAAAGAAGTAAAAGAATTACAATTATGTTGCGCTTAATTTAACTGTTTTCATTAGATCATGTTGATCAGATAATTGACAGGGCATGAACCATCATACCTATATGCTCATCAATATTTAGTTAAATCCTTAACAGCAGATCAGAAGGAGAAGAAGAAGAAGAAGAAGAAGAAAGGGGATTAGAAATCTTAAGAGAGAGAAAAAAAACATGAACTTTATTCCGGGAATTGAAATCAATAAACCTCAAGATTGCAGAAGCAAAGCCGAGTGGGGATCAGCATAGCCGAATTCTCTTCTTGGGAGGGCCAGCCGTAGGAAGCTTGACGAAGACGGAAGACAAATCTCGCCGCACGGCGTAGATTCGGTTCAACGAGAGCTCTGTCAATGCCTTCCTGCGAACGGGTTGGAGCTTCCTCGGCGCTGGCGGGCAGAAAGTAGGTTGCTTTAGAATAGAATTCTCTGATTTGGGTGTCACCATCTCCTTCTCCGGCTGTTTGGTTGCCTCCGCCATTGCCACGGCTTCCTTTACTAGCATTGGTGGGGAAGATGGAAGCTCTTCCTTGATGGAGTTAGCGGAGGCTGCCGCCGGCGTGTCATCGGATGGCATGATCGATTCAAGGAGAATGGACCAGAGAACGGAGAAAGAACGATATAAGGAGGGGTGAAGCTGTGTGGCTTTTTAATTATGAAGGGAAACACGTGGAAGAGGTGGTAGTGATGATGAAGGATGTAAGGGAGTACTGCAAAAAAGGAGAACAAAATTGTCAGCAGATAAATAAATGAGGCAAATTTCTTATATTTTATTCAAATTTTAATTATTTACATAATTAACATTTTTTTATTATTGCTCAAATAATACTCCTTTATATTAATTTATTAAACAATGAACTAATTTCATAAAAATTATAAAAATTTGACCTCTAAATGAATAAATATGAAAATTAATTTATTTACCCTTTTAAAATCATGAACTTAAATGTCTTTGTTGTTCAATAAAGAATGAACAAGATATTCATTTATTAATACTTAATTATCTATTTGATAATTTGTTTTTATATTTTTATATAAAATTTTTAAAACATCTTATATAAGTAATATGATATAAATATCAAATAAATATTGAAAGGGTCCAATTTCAAAATAATTCTTATATTATTCTTATATATAATCATTTTAGTCTTAAAATATAAAACTACTATATATCACCAAAAAATTATCTTGATCGGGCACGAATCTCGAGGAAAAACTCTAGTTGGAAACTTCAAAAATTAATTCGGAGATCATTTAAACTCCGATTTTAGCAAGCTTATAGTCAAACTGAGCGTCTCGGAAATACGAACGCAACGACACCAAATTTGACTCAATCCGAGCCCAAATGAGTCCAAATCAAGTACCCAAAGCGCTGTTGGAAGCATCGAACAGCAATTTGAGTTACCAAACGGTCTCCGATTTTGACGAGCTTATAGTCGAATCGAGCAGCTCGACGAGACGAATCCAACGAGCCCAAGATCGTAGAATTCTGATATCATTAAGACCTTCAAATGCTCAATAAACGGTTCACGATCAAGGGATTCAATATCGGCCGTTCATCCGGATCACTCCTTATTTGCCCCTGATCCCTCATCTATTTACGGGCTATGCCACTCCAGAAAAACTATAAATAGCCCCTCATTTCTCTTAAAAGGGGACCCAAGCCAAGAAGCCAAGAAGAGAAGAAGAAGAGAAGAGAAGTTTAGGAGGGAACAGCTCCTCCTCGACCACCGCCGGAACACCGCTGGAACTTCGCCGGAACACCACTGAAGCACCACCGGGCGCCCGAGGGACGCCGGAGCTCTGCCCGATGCTGGAGCAACATCGGAATTCTGTCTGACGCCAGAATTCTACCCGACGCCCGAGTGACGCCGGACTTCTTTCCAAGTGACGCCGGAATTCTGCCAAACACCCGAGTGACGTCGGAACTCTGCTTGGCCTTGTAACTGATACTCATTGTAATCCGATCGTCCTGAATCTAACGGACGGATCAGCCTCGTGTATTTCATACAACACTAGTGGAACTTTTTCAACTGGGCGTGGCCCCGTGGTTTTTCCCTTTTTCAGGGCTTTCCACGTAAAAATCCTGGTGTTCATTTATTCTTCTGTTTGTGTGCTGGATATACGTACAACGCTGAGACGGAAAACTAAACTCTATTGCCGCGTATATTTGAGTTCGCAACAACTCTAATTTAATTTCTCGACTTTTCAAAATTATTGGTCAAAATAAAAATAAACATATTTCTATTTTAAGCGAAATAAACCCTAAAACATAAATAATTAAAAAAAATAAATAAATCGTAAATTAAAAAAATAAATAAAAATAAATATTGAAATAAACAGTAAACATAACTAAATATGCCTATAGCAAATATATATATAATAAATGCAGAGCTTCCCTCACAATTTGATCCGCGTGGTACGTAATAATTTGCGCACTATGTGGGCCAAGAAAAACCTTCTCTCCGATCTCTATTCTTAGTATCCTTCGCTGCTCATGTGCTCTCTGTTCTCTGCTATAGACATTATCATGATTTCAAATAATTTTTATTTAAATATTTAAACCGAAATTAATTTTACCGAAAATTCATAATAGCCCGCCCATTCCTTCCCCCGCTGTAAATAAGTACTATTACGCCTAATCCTTTTGATTATAATTTTGTTCTTCTTCCTTCCCTCATCATCACCACCACATCCTCCTCATGTCTCCTCCTTTAATTTAAAATTCGACGAATTTCGCTTCTTTTTCCCTCCTTCGATCTCCATCCCCTGTTCCACACACCCTCACGCCAACATGGCTTCTGATGCCACTGCGGCGTCGCTGCAGCCGGCGGCGGCAAACTCGTCGAGCAAGGAGGAGGTACCATTACTCCAGCCAATACTAATGAAGGCGGTGGAAGGCACCGAAGAGAAAGAGAATGAGATGGTGACTCCAAAGTCAGAGAATTCGACTTTGAAGCAGCCAACCATCTGCCCACCGGCGCCCAGAAAACCCCAACTTGCTCGCCGGAAGGCATTGGCTGAGCTCAGTCCCAACGGATTCTACGCCGTCCCGCAAGATTTGTCGACGGCCTTCGTCAAGCTCTCCAATGGCAGCAGCCCTCCAAAGAAGAGAATTCGGCTACTGTAAGCCCCAGCTGGCCTTGCTTCGGCTTTCTTGAGCTTTACTGTTTAATTTTCCATCGTTTCAAGATCTCGCCTTTATTTTTCTTCTTCTCTCGATCGATCTGCTGTTATGGGAATCAATGAAATGGCAGGTATATAGATGTGGTGTAATAAGTTTGGTTAATGCCCTGTGAATTCTCTGTTAAACTCGCTCTAATGAAAGCATTTAAATCAAGCAACCGAATCGTAATTCTTCTATTTCTCCCTCTTCTGATCTTACAAGATTTGATCTTTGTTCTCCTTGCTGTAACACATCCTCAACTGTTTAATTAATTATTGACTGTTAATTTTGAGAAAGCAAAATCAATTTGGCTCTCTCCCTCTCTGATTGTTTTCAAATCTTAGAAAGAGAGAGAGAGAGAGAGAGAGAGAGAAAGGGAGATTCTCCTGTAGACAAATGCACATGAGCAAATGGCAGCTGCTTGATTGATGGAAATCAAAGGGACCGGATCATCTTATTTAAATCACAACACACTATTAGTTCCCATTACACAGCTAATAATACTTTTTTTTTAATATATAATTTGAAGAAAACACCGATTTTTTTAAGGAGAGTTGAGTTGTTTCTCTTTCAAATGGGATTCTGCAAATGGGATTCTGGCCGTCGGATGTTAGCAGAGGATCATCGATGAGCAGTTGATGCTTCTGCAAGGGCTTGCATTGTTATCAGAGAAGCCTAGGGATCCATATTGTACTAAATTAGTCTATGATCATTTTAAAAAAAAAAAATTTGGAAGTATTTGGTTTCCTAAGCTGGGTTAGTTTGATAGAACCGAGGTGAATGTCTTCAGATTTAACTTTTTATTAAGCTGATAGTCTTTGCGAGCTAACAAATAGTAGAAATTTTTTAATTCTGATAGCATCAGTAAACGACTTACATGCTGTAGTTTCTTAGAAAGAACTAAGAGTACGAAGGAAATTCTTGGAGAGATCGAGAAGGGTAAAAGAGAAGAGAAAGTAGCATTTTTGAAAGCATGGAAATATGCCCACACCAAAAGTATTTTATTTGAGCTCTATTATGGGCATAGTAGGGAACTTTATAGCTTGGCCCTAAGTGGATCAAGATGACTCCTGAATCAACTTGGGTTCGAGTTCTTCTTAAATGTCTCTGAGCCGGGTCAAATTTGAGCTAGCCAGTATTCGATCTGTTGAGTTATGAGCTGGCTTATTTAAAAGAATTAATAAAAATTTATTTAAAATATACTGGAATTTAAAATTTTTCGTATAAAGTTATTTAGAATATTTAAAAATTATATCTTTTTTATTTCAACTCATTTTTTTATTTAATTTCTTATTTCTTTAATCAAATTAGCTAAAAAATAACTTGAAAAAGAATGATCTTTTCTCTTTTCTAATAAATGTGCACAACCTGAACTCATAGAATTAAGCTTGAGATCGAGCTTGGACTCGATTAATTAATCAAGCTCAAGCTCAAGCCGTGCGTGACTTGAACTTCGCGCTACTTATCCATACTCTTGTTGTGAATACATAGCTTGAGAATTGGTATTTTTTTAATTTTTTACAAAATATTTGAGTTAGATTATCCTTAAATAATTTATATCAAAATAATAAAATAAAACATTTAGATTAGAAAATTGATACGCCATAAAAAAATCTTCCAAATTGGGTATGAATTGTGATGCACATTTGAATTTTTAGAATCAAATTCATGACCCTTTGAACTCTTATTCTAGTAAACGTATGGTCAAACAAAATGTCTTAATGAGATGAACTCATCGACACCAAGAGGAATCTAATCTAAGCTCAGACGATCCAATATCAAGCCTTTGAAACATAATTGAAAACTTTCGGATACAAGTTGGAGGATCAAACGATCTCTAAATCTCATAGGCTTATAGTTAAATCGAGTGTCCCGATAAGATAAATCTTAAATTATAAAACAATAGTATATGATCAATGAAATTAATATGGTCCAGCCGATAACGTGTCCAATATTTGGCTACATGGGCTATGTAACACTCAAAAAATTATAAATAGACCCACACTCTTTACATGAAGAATGTTCAAGGCCCTTGGCTTGAGATTTAAGAGAAGTCATAAGCTTGAAAAGGATCCTAGGGATCCATCAAAGTCCTACGATCATGTAATAAACAAAAAATTTTAAAAATGAAATTATATGAAAAATATGAAAATATGGGTTACAGCATTAAAGCACTGTGTTGGGAAGGGCAATAGCACAATAACGTTGGGATGTTGGGAGTCACGATGCTGAATCAACTTTTTAATATATTTTATATTAAATATCTATCACCACCTTCCCCATATCCCTCAGTCATTTTATTTGCTCGAAAGAAAAGACAGGAGAAGGAGAAAGAGGAGGAAGAGTAGAGGAGAGAGAATGTTCTTCAGGGCCTCTTCATTGATCGCTCCTGTTATAAAATTTATTCTGATTATTGTAAGTGAACTCTACACTACTTATATTTTCGATGATTTTGAGTTTGTTACATTTTTCCCTCTTGAAAATGATAAAAATATAATATCTTCTGTTTTAGTGAGCTTCACCCTATAACTTTTGGTATGATATGAATATCATCATTCTGATTATTTTGACTAATTTATTTGAAAAAATCACTATGTAAATTGATAGTTATGATTTTTCGAAAAAAATGAATACTGTATAGATTTTCATATATTTTATAGATTATTATATTTTATATATAATGTTGACTCACACAGAGAAAATGATATAACTAATATAAGATAAATATGACATTTGCAAGAAAGCAATGAAGATTAGTTATGAATACTATAATTAATATGAATTGACTATCAAAATGATAATACCCTGTACATGAGGGTGTGTCGACGGGTTTTTCATAAAATAAATATTTGTGGTGTAATCCTGGTACTATAAGCAGAAAAAAGAGTTATAAGGGGTCAGAATCCTTTGAGTTTCTATTTGGGTTTGAAAAATGTGATATGAAATGCTCTATAATATGAATTTTAATTTATTTAAATCATAAAATAACTACTATGTATTTATTACATCTCTCAGTATAATGATTTATTTTGACTGCACTACTTTTAAATACTCGATAAAATATTTGATAAAAAAAATATTTACAAATTTAGATTGGTTTGTGTGGCATACTGAGCTATTGTAGCTCACTGTGATTTTTCTTCTGGTTTTTAGGATTTGAGAAGGGAAATGAGATTGTGAATTAACAGTTCATGATCAGATACAAGGTTATATATATTTCTCTATTTTGATTTTTGTACAGTCATGACTAGTTTATTATTCAGTTTTGTAGCTCAACATATAGTCATATACTATAGTATAGATATATATTTTTTAATGAAATAAAAGAAACCTGGTGGATGAGTTTATTTTTAGTATTTGGATATTTTAGTAGCTCTATAATCTATTGTTTATTTCAATGAATATTGATAGAAAATCTGAAATAATTTTAAAACTAGATCGTGGGATTAGCATGTCATAGCTCAACATGATAGGACATGTCCTAATCGGATTGGGTGTGATAGTGTTGGATAATGCCCCATGAAATAATAAATTGATTACTTCAGAAATACAAAAAGAGATCACACATGACGCTGCGGAAGAGACTTCAAATATCATAATTAATGAATTGGGCAATGAGTTATTTATAATTTTATTAGATGAATAATGTAATATATCAATCAAAGAACAATTAGCAGTTGCATTATGTTATGTAGATAAAAAAGGTTATGTCATTGAGCATTTTATTATGATCGATTATGCATGTTGAGAAAACTTCTGCTTTAACTCTAAAAAAAGGCCATCTAACCACTTTTTGCAAAATATGGGTTAAGTATATCATGATTACATGGACAAGGTTATGATGAAGCTAGTAACATGTGGGGTGAGTTTAACAGTCTAAAAGCTTTGATTATGAAAGACAATAGTTCTGCTTTCTACATGCATTGTTTTGCACATCAACTTCAACAAGCACTGATTGCTGTGGCAAAAAGTTATGTTCAAATTGCTTCACTTTTCTATACTATTTCTAATTTGGTAAATATTATTGGAGGTTCAAGCAAGAGAAGAGAAATACTCTAGCAAAAATAATATAACAAACTTATTGAACAACTACAAAATAGTGAAGCATTAAGAGGTAGAGGCTCCGTTTAGGAAGTAGCTCTTCATCGTGCGCTAGAGATACACATTGGGGTTCACATTAGGATCTTTTATCAACTTAATACTTTTGTTTGGATCTATCATTGAGCTTCTTGAGATAATAATACATGATGGTTCAAGTAGTAAGCGGAAAGATGAAGCATATGCCCTTCTTGATTCTATATAATGCTTTGAATTTATTTTCAATCTGCATATGATGAAAGCTTTATTAGGAGTCACAAATGAGTTATCATAGGTGTTGCAAAGAAAAGATCAGGACATTATAAATGCAATGACTTTGATAAAAGTATCTAAGCAATGGTTCCAAAATATGAGAGATGATGGTTAGGACATTTTACATAAAGATGTTTGTTTATTCTGTGAGGCAAATAATATAGTTACTCCAAATATGGAAGATACTTACATAACACAAGGAAGATTAAGAAGAAAAGCTGAAGTAATCACAAATAGACATCACTACCAAGTTGAAGTGTTTTACACAACAATAGATATGCAACTTTGAGTGCTCAACAACAGATTAGATGAAATAAATACATAACTAATTATGTGTGTAGCATGCTTGAATCCATGTGATTCATTCTCAACTTTTTATAAGGCATGATTATTAAGCCTGATTAAGTTTTATCCATAGAATTTTTCAAATATAGATATCATTATATTAAACAACCAACTTGATAAATTTATTATTGATATGAGATATAGTATTGCATTTATAAATTTGAAAGAACTTGGAGAACTTGCTCAAAAACTGGTGGAGACAAGGATGAATGAAATTTATCATTTGATATTCTTACTTATAAAGCTTATTTTGATTTTGTCATTTGCTACTGCAACGGTCAAACGAGCATTCTCAACTATGAATATGGTAAAAAATCGTTTACACAATTATATGGGTGACTCATGGATGAATGATTGTCTGATTATATATATTGAAAAAGATATTTTTAGCACATATAAACGATTTCAAAATATGAGGACTCGAAGGGAGAAATTGTAGGTAACTTGTATTTAAATTTGAAGACCAAATATTTTGCACTGTAAGTTCTCTTTTTTACTATATAATTTATCTTTTTGATAATGATGTATTTAAAAAAAATTTAAACTACTAATGTCGGCCCCAAGCTTGAACAAAAAAGGTTGAGATTTTTTTTTAAATCAATGATTTGTGACCCCACAAAAAAAAAATTTCTGACTCAACCACAGCTTGTGACCTTTTTTTATCTATATATGTAATGGATCTCCGTATAATATTATAACAATAAATTATTTCTCTTTTTACTATCATAAATATTCTAACAATTAATAAAGTTAAAAAAATTTAAATTTAAAAACAACTGCATAACTATAAAAAATAAAAACATATTTTATTTGTCTTAACAAAAAGTTAAATCTGTTCTAAATTTAAGTTTTTGTCTTTTAATTCAACTATTTATTTTATAAATTATATTAGAATATCTTGTTATAATTTTTATTTGATCTTTAATATAAAAAAAAATGATGGGTCCGGCTTTATTCCACAACCATGATCGTGCAGACCCTACACATGAGGTGTAGACCTTAAGCCTGATATGGGAAAAAAATCACGTCGGAATATTTTAATATAATTTATATTAATGTATCATAAAAATAGAAAGTTTATTTTGAGATGTATTATTATTTTTAAAATAATTTAGTTATTTTAATTTATTTTAATTTAGTTATATTAGAATATTTTATATGATTTTTTTTCTCACATATGGCTCTCACACGTGGGGCTCACCTCTTCAATTATTGTAGGGAATGTATATATATATATTCAAATAATTAGATTTATTTTAAAATAAATATAATATAAATATTAAATAAATTTTTTATGTATTATTATTATTTTAAAATAATTTTAACTATTTTGAGATTCATATTTATTTAAATTTATTTTCGTAAAAAAAGAGAATTTTGAACAAATATTATCAAAATATATTATACTTATAAAAATTTCATCTACATAATTGTATATATTATGATCAAATTATTGACACTTTTTAATTTAAAAAATTAATTTTTATTATGAATTTTAATGTGGATGAGCATTTGAGGAATTAAATTAGAAATATATTAATTTAATTAAATAATTAAGCTTTAGAAGATTAAGTTGAAAATGTCCTAACAATTAATTAAGAATATTTGGGCGAATCTGAAAGAACTAAGTCCTCCTTCCCGAAGGATTTTCAAAGTTCAATACATTAAATAAAGTGAAAATTTATATGGTTCGGCCGTCTAATTATGATCACCGACGGCTTTCAAAATTGGGTCACGAGTTGAATTTGGATCGAACCTAGAACTGACCCAACACAAGCAGGGGCGGAACTAGCCTCTCTTTTGAGGGGGGGGGGAGGGCAAAATAGGATATTTTGAGAGGGGGCAAGATACATTACTACATGTAAATTATATTATCTAACATATTAAAGCAGCATGCCAAAAATAAAAAAGCTTCAACAAAAAATGTGATAAATTTTGACTTCTGTAGAGTAAGAAATTCATTTTTGTGTTAAATTAGATGCTTTCCTTACTTTGAAGTGAAAAAACCCACCGAAAATTCCAAAATTTGAGGGGTTGCCCCCCCTCACCTCCATGCAGTTCCGCCCCTGAACACAAGTTGATCCTACCCGAACTCGACCCGATTTTGTAAGCGGATCAGATATTTCAACCCTGATCCTACTTGCGCGGGTTATCGGGTTGACCCGACCTGACCCGTTTGCACATTCTCGTTCAGGCATCCCCGCGATAGCGGTGACGCGGGCATCGCGGTCAGCAAGGGCACTCGACGCGGGCAGACACGACACGGTCAAGAGGGCAGAGAGGTCAAAGCGGTTATTCCGGGTCATTCTTGGGTTTCCAGGTCAACTCGAACCCGGCCCGTTTTACAAACAGGTTGATCATAATTCGAAATTTTCGGATTTAGTTCGAGTCGGATTTTTAGGTCAAGTCAAATATTGACACCCCTCAGGTCACGTATTCATCTTAATACAATAAATTTGATCAAGCTTACTTTTTTTTTTCTTTTTAGTTTTTATTTTATTTTTAATGTTAACTAACACGCTTTACATTACTTATGGATTCCAAAATCAACTTGACCTTGAAAATTAACGTTGAGATTATTTTTTTGTTTTTATTTCTATTTTTTTATGTTCTTTTATGAACAAAGTGTTCAGAAAATAGCAAAATATAAATGCTTTCTATTTTTTATTTTAATTTTATAACTGATTGATTTTCTTAAATGCGAAATCTAAATTTGAGTTGCTTTTCATATTTTAAAAATAATTTTTTTCTTAAACTCAACTGTGCTTCTTAATTCAAATAAGTTTGCGGGTATTACCATAATCTTATTAGCACCCAATAAGAGAGTAAAGTAATGATTAAGGATATGTTTGAGACTCCTGCTGCTTATTGTAAAGAAGATTGTAAAGCTGGTGTGAGGAATATAACTTTTTCAAAAGCTCCTCTAAAAAATACTTTCTAGTATAGAAATTATTTGAATTCAAGAAAAGTATAACAGCAAAATAGAAAATGTGGCTGCTGTTTGAAAAGCAAAATAATAAGTCAGTTGTACCAAAGAGAGAATTTAGAGTGAAAAGATATGAAATTTTGCTAAAATAGGTCTCAGTGAACAAAATTGTGTATCAAAAGCTCAATCTCTAGTCCCCTATTTATAGATTTGGACCCGGGGGGTTAACTCTACAAAAAGGGCTAGATATCAAGTTATATGTATTAAAAAATACACAACAAGGTGCAAGGATTGCTAGTTGTAAAACACATATATAAGTGGAGTTTAGCTAAATTTCATTTGAACAATTATTGATATGTCAACAAAAATAGTCTTGATCCAACACAAATCTCGAGACATATTCAAACTAGAAACTTTCAAAATTAAATCCAAGATCATCCAAACTCTGATTTCAACAAACTTACAGTTGAACTGAACGTCTCAAAAAGATGAACCCAACGACACTAAAATCAGTCCAATCCGAGCCCAAATCAAGGGTCCAAAGCATATTTGGAAGGTTCATAGCATAATTTGGATTGCCAAACAAATTCTAAACTTGACATGCTTATAGTCGAATCGAGCGGCTCGACGAGAAGAATCCAACGAGCCCAAGATCACAAAACTCTGAAATCAATGTCATGCCCAATAAACAGTCCACGATCAAAGGGATCAATATCGGCCGTTCATTCAAACCACTCTCATCTTGACCTTGATCATTCCCATATTTACAAGTCATGCCGCTCTCAAAAAAACTATAAATAACCCCCATTCTTCTCATGAGAGGGGGGGGGGGGGGGGGGGGGGCGAAGAAGAAAGGAGGAAGAGAAGGAAAGACTTTGGGAGCTTTCTCGTCCCCGACCAGCGCTGGAGTTCTTCCTGACCACCAGAGCTTCTTCGTCTTTCAAGATCCTACAGATTTGATTAAGAACCTTAAAATGTGACGGTGGATTCGCTAAGAATAAGGTCAGTTCATTATAATCTTAACGAGTTCATATTAGCCCAAATGAGTTCATAAACTTCAACCTTTGACTTGATCGACTAGACCTAAACCATGATAACTTAGGCCGAACGTAATATTCAAAATATTAGGATATTCATATACACCCACCCCCATTTTTTATCCTAACAATCCCCATTGGCTCCAACATCAAACTCTCATTAGATTTGGTATCACCTAATGCAAACACTATGTATTAGTAACAACTTATGGTCTATTTTGGACAGCTTTTTGGTTGTTTTGTTTTTTTAATAACAACCATAATTTCGTTTGACTACTATCTCTTTTTTTTTTCTCACAGCTTTTCTAAAATTTCTATGATGTAAAGCTTCTTTATATAATCATAATAATGAAATTGCTTTCTTCACAATAACTTTAGAATCAAGTTTATAAAATACTGTAGTCGTCCCAAACTGACCATTAGTTAGTGTGTTTGATTTAAACGCAAGCAACAGGTATTTGTGGGATTCAGGTAATATGATTGTAAGAGAGATGCTTCTGCTTAGAAATTATTTTTGAAAATAATAAATACATAAAAATATTATATGTATATATATTTTTTATATTAAAATATAAATTAAAAAAAAATTAAAAAGTAAGACCGTAAGAGTGATTTTAAAGAGAAATTATTCTGTGCGAACATTGGATTATCTAGAGACGAATGAGAGCACATTACGTCACCCGGTATATAATGGTACATAACAAAAAAATAACATAACGTGCTCTCATTCGTCTATGAATATCATTGGGATCCGCATAGAATAATTAATCGATTCTAAATAGGCCTTTAACATGCTACGAAGTTGTTTTTCTCTAGGGAGGGAAACCACATGTCACATCTAATAAAGATGCATCGCCATCAATCTTTAAATTCGTTTATCTCTAACAACGACAATAACCACTCACCATTTATTTCAATCCTTCTTGCCCGCCGCTGCTTTTTGGTTTGAAATAAATTGAGAGTTACATACTTCGATTGTAAGTATTTAAAAATATTGGCATTTCATTCCCGTAAAAGAAATACGGTGTACAATTTTGAAATATTTGAAATCCATATTTTGATTTAAATTCGATGAATTTGAAAAATATTAGATTTGATCATTCTAAGTACACTTTAAATTATATGTCATTGTTGTCAACACCGTTAGGAGCTGCCACAAGCACCTCACAACTCGCCACCGATCACTACCGAGTGGCACTGCCATTGATTGTCTCCGCCACCTGTCACTAGACTTTGGTTGCTGGCCGCCACTTATCACCTACCACCATTGCTACCGATCAATGTGGTGGTCGACAGCCAGGTGGAAGTCTGGCAGCGATCAGAGGCCGGGCGGTGGTCCGACGACGGTCAGGCTAAAGTCCACCAACGGTCGATGGTTGGGCGATGGTCTGATGTTGAGAGGCGATGTCGTCCACCAGAGGTGAGGGTGTGCTACTAATAGTCAAGCGAGAAGCTGATGATGGCTTGTTACTGGCCTAGCGATAGACTAACAGTGTCAACCGAGTGGAGGCCTAATGATGATTAGGTTATAACACTTCTTTGAAGAAGAATTCGTAGGAGATATTTCAGTGTGAAGTGGAGAACAGAGTTAATAGAATCCATCAAGGATATTTGAACTTTTTGAAGTTATTTGTCACTTGATGACATTAACTTGTACAGATGATGCTGACATAATTTTTAATTTCAGCTTCCTGATGTACAATTTTGTAATGTAACTCCAATAATATAGTATATGAAGTTGAGATTATTATATAAGCCAATGCTTATTTCTCATTTCAAATGAACTTATCCTTCAGAGTAAATTTTTCCTGGGCCTTTTGAGACTTTTTAGTCTGCTAAGGTCTTTGAATAAGTGATGACCCTATCAATCACTTGCTCTTTGGGAATCTTTCTAAAGAGAATGTTGTCCACTAAGAGCATTGCATGATAATGTCGATAGATTGAGAAAAATCCACCAATGATGTATGATATATCTGAAGTTGTATATCAGAGCCTTTGCTCGATTACGTTAACATATATAACAGAGGTCGAGAGAATTCACCATTGATATATAACCTATCTGAGGTTATATATCAGAGCGTTGCTCGATGACGTTAACCTATATGGAAGAGGTTCAAAGAATTCACCAAGGATGTGTGACCTATCCGAGATTATATGTCAGAGTCCTGCTCGAGAGAATCCACTAATGATGTGTGACCTAGCTGAGGTTGTATGTCAGAGCCCTGCTTGATGATGTTAACTTATATGGAAAATGTCAAGAGAATCCACCAAGGATGTGTGACATATCCGAGGTTATTTGTCAGAGCCTATATGAAAGAGAACTAGAGAAACTACTAAGGATATATGACCTATCCAAGGTTGTATGTCAGAGCGTTGCTCGATGACATTTAACTTATATGGAAGAGGTCGGGAGAATCCACCAAGGATGTATGACCTATTCGAGATTGTATATTAGAGTATTGCTCGATGATATTAACCTATGTGGAAGAGGTCGAGAGAATCAACTAAGGATGTATGACCTATTTGAGGTTGTATGTCAGAGCACTGCTCAATGATGCTAAACTGTATGGAAGAGGTCGAATCAAATCCCCCTAGGATTGATTTTTTCTTTATTGGGAGAGGGCGAACGTCATGTGTATCCCGAATCAAGGGTGAAGAATGGTCTATCTTTAGACTGGTACTGCATTTTTGAGGTCAAGATTAAGACCCTGCCCAAGGAGTAGAAGTCCAGTTAGGGACTGTATGAAGCTTGAATTTTATTGGAAGCATCCTTGTATTTACTAGGAGTTTCATAAAATATTATCTTGATATTAAAAGTATTGGAAGAATCTTCTTGACCACAGTTAGGGATAAGGTGCCCCTAATCCATATCTGATTCTCATGAAATTGACGCAACAATAACTGATGTCAGGAAGTTGACATGAATGGCATTTTGAGGTTGGAGCAAAAATTACCCCCCAATCGGGAATCATGTTCCCACAGACGACGTCAAACTGTTACGGGCTAGAAGATTTGTGGCGGTAGAGTGAGTAAAGCTTTTCGTTTTAGTGATGTACGAATATCCAGCACACAAATAGAAAAAAATAAGTAAAACACCTGATCTTTTTTACGTGGAAAGTCCGAAGAGGGAAAAACCATGGGGCCTTGCCCAGACGAAAAGATTTCACTAAACTTAAGTGAATTACAAGGGTTGACCCGCCCCTCGTCTTAGAGGCGATCAAATTACAGTAGATTGGAGAGTTAGACAAAGATTTGGCGATGTTCGAGAGAAAGTCCGACGGCGTCCAAACATAAGTTCAACTGACGGGGAATGATCCGACAAAGGTCGGGCCAGAAGTACGGTGGCCATCAATGGACGGGTGGAAGTTCGTCGGAGGCCGGGCTGAAGTTTGATGGTTGGGGGGAAGTCAGGTGGCGGTCGACAGCCGGGTGGAAGTCCGGAAACGATCAGAGGCCGGGCGGTGGTCCAACGACGGTCAGGCTGAAGTCCGTTAGTGTTTGGCCGCTGGGCGATGGTCCGACGGTGTTCGGGCTGAAGTCCAGCGGTCGGGCGGTGGTCCGACGAAGGTTGGGGACCGGGCGGTGGTCCTACGATGGTCGGGCTGAAGTCCGGCGGTGGTCGGCAGCCGAGCGGTGGTCCGACGAAGGTCGTGCTGAAGTCCGGCCGAGGTCGGCGGCCAGGTGGAAGTCTGGCGGTGGTCGGTGGCCTAGCGGTGGTCCGACGAAGGTCAGGCTGAAGTCCGGCGGCTGTCGGTGGTTTGACGAAGGACGGACTGAAGTCCGGTAGCAGTCGGCGACTGGGTGGAAGTTCGGCGGCAGTCGGCGGCCGGGCGGTGGTCTGATGAAGGTCAGGCTGAAGTCCGATGGTAGTCAACGGCGAAGGTCAGGCTAAAGTCCGGCGGCAGTCGACGGCCGGGTGGAAGTCCGGCAGTGGTCGGCGGCCGGGCAGTGGTCCGACGAAGGTCGACGGGGGTTTGCCGGCGGTGGCGTTGGAGCTCTGGAAGCCTTAGAGCTCTCTCCAATCTCCAGCCAAAGGTCCCATTCATGTAGAGAGTGGGGGACTATTTATAGATTTTGATGAGGGCATACCCCGTAAATATAGAGAAGATCCGGGGCAGGTTCGGAGTACTCTATCAGATGGCTCGTATTGATTCCCCTGATCATAGAGAGTTTTTCAACTGTTTAGATGCCTTAACAATGTCAGAATTCAGTGATCTTAGGCTCGTTGTATTCGTCTTGCCGAGCCGCTCGATTTGACTATAAGCATGCCATATTTGGATATCAATTTGTCATCCAAATAATGATTTGACCCTTCCAAATGTGGTCCGGCCTCTGATTTGGACCCATTTGGGTTTGGGTTGGACTGATTTTGGTGTTGTTAGGTTCGCCTCTTTGAGACGTTCGGTTTGACTATAAGTTTGCTGAAATTAGAATTCAGATGATCCTAACTTTAATTTTGAAAGTTTCCAACTAGAATGTGCCTCGAGATTCGTGCTCAATTAAAGCAATTTTTGATGACGTATCAACCGTCATTGTGATTTATATTGTATTCATTTTATTTCAAGTCAAATAAATAGAATTACTGGTATTTATTTTACACTCATTTAAATAATTTTAAAACATTTCAAATATGTTACGCTTCTTTTACATTGTATTCTTTTTTACATTATTGATATGTCACAAAAAATTCATCTTGATTGGGGACAAACCTCGATACAAATATGAGCCGTAGACTTCAAAAATTAAAATCAAGATCATCCAAACTTTGATTTTAGCAATCTTATGGTCAAATTGAATATCTCAAGGAGACGAACCCAACTACACCAAATTGAATCCATTCTGAGCCCAATGGGTCCAAATCAAAGGATAAAAGCCTATTTGAAATATTCAAAATATTAAATGGACAACTAAATGATATTCAAATATGACATGCTTATAATCGAATCGAGTGTCATGACGAGAAAATCCAACGAGCCCAAAATCATTCAATTATGACATCTCTAGGCACTTAAATGCTGAACAAACACTCTATGATCTAAGGAATCAGTATGGGTCATCCGATGGAACACCTCCAACATGCACTTGATCTTCTCCATATTTATTGAAGATGTCACTCCCAAAAATTATAAATAGCGTCTCATTCTTCACATGAGGGGGAGGGAGAAGGAGAGGAAAGAAGGCTTTAGAGCTTTCTTGCACTCTCCATCCCACACTGCCACCGTCGAAGTTATTCCCGACCACGATCGCGATATGATTTTTGCTCATTCTCCGATTATTACCAGAACTCTTCCCAGATGCTAACGACATCGAATCTCCTCCCAAACATCGTTGCCTGTAAACTATGGTCCCTCCGACCTCTATCGCCTGCCAACTACGGTCCCTCTAACATCCATCATATACCGACTATGATCCCGACTGACCTCCGTCGCCCGTTGATTGTGGTAGGACCGACCACAGTTGCCTGCCGACTATGGCCCCTATGACCTCCGTCACAGGCCGACTACTATTTATACTGACCTCTGTTGCTCGCTAACTATGATCCCTCCGACTGCAATCGCCCTCTGACAGCAATTCCTCTACCCTCCATCGCCCTTCACTATGGTCCTTCTGACTACCATCGCACGCCGACTTAGATTCTTCTGAACACCGTCGTCTGCCAGCTACGATCCCACTGGCAAAATAAATATGCCAACATTCTCTTCTGAAGTGTTGTTATGTAATGCATTCTATACAATGTATATTTGCTATATTGAGCCAACACCCTTCGCCGAGGAAGGATATTATTTGTAATCAACCATAAATACTAGTAAATTCATTTAAACTGGGCCATGCCCCATGATTTTTTCTCTTTTTAAGGTTTTCCATATAAAAAATATTGGTGTCTCTTATGAATTCAACACCCTACTCTTTTATATATCTATGTGCTGGATTATCGTATAAAACTAGGACATTAAACTTTATTTCTCTATACTTCCTCAAATATTCTAGGATGCAATTTTTGTATTCCTTTATTACCAAACCAAAAAGCCTTGAAATAAGAGCAACTTCTCTCATACTTTCACATTGAACAATTGATATTAGAATATTTTAATTAAATTTACACTCATCAAAATAATTCATCACATTTCAAATACATTACACTTTTTTTATATTTTCTTTACAGCAAACCAAACTATTTCAAAATGGAGAAATTATTATGTGTGGAGACCGGACGGGGAGAATTGTCTGAATTTGCTGCCTTTAGCTATCCTTTTGCTGCGTGCTGCGTTTTTGCAAATACTCAGCAAAAGGTCAGCAAATTTACATTCATAATTGCACTTTTGTTGTCCTTTTGCTGAGTATTTGTAAAAGCGCAGCAAATTTGGACAGTTCTTATCGTCTAGTCTCCGCACAGAATAATTTCTCCTCAAAATGAGAGTAACTTTTCTTATACTTTTACATTGAAAAATTAGTGTCATAGTAGTTTAATCAATTAAAATTTCTTTCATATTAACTTTTAAATAAAATTTAATAATTTTAAGATTTATTTTAACTAAAATTTTTATTCATAATATTTTGAGCTAACTTATTTCCACTTTCCCATAAAACAAACAAATTGGACAACATCTTGAAATGATTTTCCAATCAGGCATTTAATGACGAAACTATTGTTAGGTGAAAGAATATGTGGAGTTATTGAATGCCATCAAATTAGGATTTTGAGAAGAAATTTTTATGCTAGAAAGGGGTTCTAGAAAACAGTAAAAAATTTTCTAAAATAAAGTCTGAGTCACATTTTATTATTTATAGCTTATCAATTTCAAAATAAATAAATCATCACACAAAAAAATTAGTGTCGAATATGTTTAATTAAATATAAATCAAAATTTAATTCATTTCAATTTCATGAAAAAAATTTATATCAAAAGTTCAGACATAGATGCAATCCAATGTGTCTTATTATTAGGACAAGTGATAAAAATCATTTAAATCATGTGATTAATTAATTTATTTCTGATCCAAATATAATAAAGACATTTACATTAATTTTAAAAATAAATCATTTTTTAAAAATTATTATTATGAAATATCCATGACATAAAATGAAACATTCCTAATTGATATATACAAATGATTTAAAAACGAATATTTAATGGTAATTAAAATAAAGTAAAAAATGTGTAGACATTTATATTAAATAAACAAACTTGTAAGTTCCATTAATTTTATTTAAGAATGCATTTAATATCACATGTCACAATAAAATATATTATTTATCATATTTTTAAAATGAGCTTATGAAATGAAAAAATTCAACAAATTATTTAATTTTGACCTAAATATATTGTCCTAAAAATTATTGATACTAATTATTAATTTTAGTTTAATAGAAATATTGCACACATTAAAAAAATATTCTCAGATAATCTAATATTTGAAATATCTTTACCTAATTTTATTTTTTACAGAAATATTATATTTAATTTCAAAACTTTTGTTAGAAATACAAACAGAGTAACTTTTGTCTTTTTTTTTTAATGGTACCAACAAAGGATAAATTATTAGCTAATGGTACAATCACAATTTCAAAAATTTTATCAAATTAAAAGGGTGGTGGACACGTGGCTTATAATTAGAAGGTCCATCTCATGCTTTGTTGGCTTAACACTGTACAAGCCAGGTGTGTACATAACCTAACACCCTCTCTATAGGTAAACTTGCTGAGTATCCAAGGTGCTAAAAGAAAGATAACTTTTTTGCTTCTCTACTCTAAAGGATGAGGTCCCCTCTGAATTCTATCATATAAAAATTATTGAAAATAAAAATAAGAGATTAGTTAGTTATAATAAATAGAATAAAATCTATAACAAGAATGACTAATAAATATGAGCTAAAGATTTTTCTCTCTCTTCTCTCTTCTTCCCCTCTTTCAATTTCTTCATGGTCAAACAATCAAGTAAGGAACTCGATGGAGTGATATATATATATATATATATATATATATATATACTGTTCATAGCCTAGAGTTATAGCGCTCACCATATCAGCGTCAAATAAATTTATTTCACATATTTGAGTTATTACACTCCATCCCACATTGCCACCGACGGAGTTCTTCCCGACCACGATCGTTTCCGCCTATTTTCCGATTATCAACGGAACTCTTCCCAGATGCTACCAACGTCAGATCTCCTCCCAAACATCGTCGTCTGTAGACTATGGTCCCTCTGACCTCTGTCGCTCACCAACTATTGTCCCTCTGACCTCCATCGCCCATCAACTATGGTCTCTCTGATTACAGTTGCCTGCCGACTACGATCCCTAAGACCTCTGTCACCCGCCGACTACAGCCCCTCCAATCTCTGTCGCCTGTCGGCTACAGTCCCTTCTACCTCCATCGCCCGCCGACTACGATTCATATTGACCTTTGTTGCCAGCCAACTATGGTCCCTCCGATCAAAGTCTACCTCCGACTATGGTTTCTCCAGCCTCCATCGCCCTCTAACTAACTACGTTCTTTCTGACCACCATCATCCTCCTACTTAGATCCTTACGAACACCGTCGTCTGCCAACTATGATCCTATTGACAAAATAAATATGCCAACATTTCTTTTGAACTACTGTCATGCAATGCGTTCTATACAATATATATTTACTGTATTAAGCTAGCACCCTTCTCTGAGGAGGGGTATTATTTGTAATCAACCATCAATATTAATAAATTCATTCAAATTAGGTCAGGCCCTGTTATTTTTTTTCCTTTTTAGGATTTTTCACGTAAAAATGTTAGTGTCTCTTATGAATGCAGCACCCTACTCTTTTATCTATCTATGTGCCGAATTTTCGTAGAAAACTAGGACGCTAAACTTTATATCTCTATACCGCCGCAGATATTCCAGGATGCAATAATTGTATTCCTTGATTAGCAAACCAAAAAGCCTTGAAAGAAGAGCAACCTCTCCCATACTTTCACATTGAACAATTTGTGCCATAGTATTTTAATTAAATTTACTCTCATCAAAATAATTCATAACACTTCAAACATTACACTTTTTTTATATTATTTTTACAGCAAACCAAACTACCTCAAAATGAGAGCAACTTTTCTTATACTTTCACATTTGAAAAATTAGTGTCAGAGTAGTTTAATCAATTAAAATTTATTTTATATTACTTTTTTTAATAAAATTTAATAATTTTAAGATTTATTTGAAATAAAAATTTTATTCATAATATTTTGAGCTAACTTATTTCCACTTTCTCATAAAACAAACAAATTGTATGACATCTCGAAATGATTTTCCCATCAGACATTTAATAACCAAACTATTGTAGGTGAATGAATATGTGGAGTTACTAAATGCCATTAAATTGGGATTTTATAAAGAAATTTTTATGCTGAAAAATTGCTTTATAAAACAGTTAGAAAAATTGCTTTATAAAACAGTTAAAAAAATTTCTAAAATGAAATTTGAGTCACATTTTATTTTATTATTAATGGCTTACCAATTTCAAAAAAAATAAATCATCACACAACAAAATTAGGGTAGAATATTTTTAATTAAATATAATTCAAAATTTAATTCATTTCATTTTCATGAAAAAAAATTTTATATCAAAGTCCGGACATAGATGCAATCTAATGCGTCTTATTATTAGGACAAGCGATAAAAATCATTTAAATCATGTGAGATCCAAATGTAATAAAGATATTTACATTAATTTTAAATATAAATCATTTTTTTAAAATCATTCCTATTTGATATAAACAAATTTTTATAGTAATTAAAATAAAGTAAAAAAATGTGAAGACATTTAAATTGAATATACAAACTTATAAATTCCATTAATTTTATTTAAGAATGCATTTAATATCACATGTCACAATAAAATATATTATTTATCATATTTTTAAAATGAGCTTATGAAATAAAAAAAGAAAAAAATTCAAAAAATTATTTAATTTTTACTTAAAATTGTCTTGAAATTTATTGATACTAATTATAAATTTTAGTTTAATAGAAATATTGCACACATTAAAAAAATATTCTCAGATAATCTAATATTTGAAATTTCTTTACTTAATTTTATTTTTTACAGAAGTATTATATTTAATTTCAAAAATTTTGTTGGAAATACAAACAGGATAACTTTTGTCTTTTTTTTTTCATGGTACCAACAAAGGATAAATTATTAGCTAATGGTACAATCACAATTTCAAAAATTTTATCCAATTAAAGTGGTGGTGGACACGTGGCTTATAATTAGATGGTCCATCTCATGTTTTGTTGGCTTAACACTATACATGCCAGGTGTGTACATAACCAAACACCCTATCTGTAGGTAAACTTGCTGTGTATCCAAGGTGCTCAAAGGAAGGTAACCTTTTTGCTTCTCTACTCTAAAGGATGAGGTCCTCTCTTAATTCTATCACACATAATAAAAATAATTGAAAATAAAAATAAGAGATTATCACTTATAATGAATAGAATAAAATTTATAACAGGAATGACTGAGAAATATGATCTAATGGCTTTTCTCTCTCCTCTCTCTTCTTCCCCTCTTTCAATTTCTTCCTGGCCAAGCAATCAAATGAAAAAAATGGTTGGGTGAGACAAGGATATATATTTTAAAGGCCTAGCGCTGCAACGCTCATCAGATCAGCGTCAAATAAATTTATTTCACATATTTGAGTTATTACACTCCATTCCACATTGCCACCAATGGAGTTCTTCGCGACCACAATCGTTTCCGCCCATTTTCATACTATCACCGAAACTCTTCCCAGATGCTACTAACGTCAGATCTCCTCCCAAACATCGTCGCCTGCAGACTATGGTCCCTCCAACCTCTATCGCTCACCAACTATTGTCCCTCTGACCTCCATTGTCTGTCGACTATGGTCCCTCTGATTACAGTTGCCTGCCGACTACAATCCCTAAGACCTCTGTCGCCCGCCGACTATGGCCCCTCCGACCTCCTTCGCCCGTCGACTACGGTCCCTCCTACTTCCATCGCTCGCCGACTACAGTTCATATTGACCTCTGTTGCCAGCCGACTATGGTCCCTCCGACCACAGTCGCCCTCCGACTACTGTTTCTCTGGCCTCCATAGCCCTCTGACTACGGTCTTTCTGGCCACAATCGCCCACCGACTTAGATACTTACAAATATCGTCGTCCGCCAACTACGATCCTACTGACAAAATAAATAAGCCAACATTTCTTCTGAACTGCTGTCATGCAATGCATTCTATACAATGTATATTTACTATATCGAGCTAGCACCATTCTCTGAGGTGGGGTATTATTTGTAATCAACCATCAATACTAGTAAATTCATTAAAACTGGGTCAAGTCCCATATTTTTTTTCCTTTTTAGGATTTTTTACGTGAAAATCTTGGTGTCTCTTATGAATGCAGCACCCTACTCTTTTTTCTATCTGTGTGCTGGATTTTCATATAAAATTAGAACGCTAAAGTTTATATTTCTATACTACCGCAAATATTCAGAACACAATAATTGTATCCCTTTATCAACAAACCAAAAAGCCTTGAAATAAGGGCAACTTCTCTCATACTTGCGCATTGAACAATTGGTGTCATAATATTTTAATTTAATTTACACTCATCAAAATAATTTATAACATTTTAAACACGTTTCACTTTTTTTATACTTTGCTTACATCAAACCAAATTACCTCGAAATGAGAGCAACTTTTCTTATACTTTCACATTGCAAAATTAGTGTCAGAGTAATTTAATCAATTAAAATTAATTTTATATTACTTTTTAAATAAAATTTGAAAATTTTAATATTTATTTTAACTAAAATTTTTATTCATAATATTTTGAGCTAACTTATTTCCACTTTCCCATAAAACAAACAAATTGTATGACATCTTGAAATGATTTTCCAATCAAATGACCAAACTATTGTAAGTGAAAGAATATGTGGAGTTACTGAATGTCATCAAATTGGGATTTTGTAAAAAAATTTTGATGCTAAGAAATTACTTTATAAAATAGTAAAAAAATTTTCTAAAATAAAATTTTAGTCACGTTTTATTATATTATTTATGGCTTACCAATTTTAAAATAAATAAATTATCACACAACAAAATTAGGGTCGAATATTTTTAATTAAATATAATTCAAAATTTAATTCATTTCATTTTCATGAAAAAAAAATTATATCAAGGTCCGGACATAGATGCAATCCAATGTGTCTTATTATTAGGACAAGCGATAAAAATCATTTAAATCATGTGATTAATTAATTTATTTTTGATCCAAATATAATAAAGACATTTACATTAAGTTTAAATATAAATCATTTTTAAAAAATCATTCCTATTTGATATAAACAAATGTTTATAGTAATTAAAATAAAGTAAAAAAAATGTGAAGACATTTATATTGAATATACAAACTTATAAGTTCCATTAATTTTATTTAAGAATGCATTTAATATTACATGTCACAATAAAATATATTATTTATCATTGTTGCATCCTGGAATATTCGCAACGGTAGATAAATATATAGTTTAATGTCTTAGCTTTGTATGAAGATCCAACACACAATTAGATAAAATAGAGGGTGCAACATTTATAAGAGACAACAAAAAAATTTTTACGTGGAAAACCCTGAATAAGGGAAAAACCACGGGGTCTGGCCCAGTTTGAATGAATCCACTAGTATTTAAAGTTGATTACACATGAGGTCTTTCATTGGAGGGAAGGCTTTGGCTTGATGTAACAAATATACATCATATAAAATATATTACATGATGGAACTTGAAAAATCACTATTGATATGTTTGTTTAGTCGGTAGAACCATAGTCGGCAGGCGACGAAGGTCATAAAGATTGTAGTTTGGTGACGGTGGTTGGAGGGAGCGTAGTCGGCAGGCAATAGTGGTAAGAAAAGTCCATTGTATGGCGACGGAGGTCTGAAGGATCGCAATTTGGCTATGGAGGTCGGAAGAACCGTAGTCGGCGGGCGACGGAGGTCGGAAGTCCGATGATGGGTGGAAGTCCAGCATCAGGCATAAGTTTAACGATAGACGAAAGTCAGACGTCAGATAGAACTCTGACGGAAGTCCAACGACAGGCAGAAGTCTGACGACGGGTAAAAGTCAGGCGTCGGGTAGAAATCCAGCGAAGGGCGGAACTCCGACGTCAGGTAAAAGTCCGATGACGGGCGAAAATCCAGCATTGAGTAGAAGTCCGATGGAAGTCCGGCTACGGGAGGAAGTCTGACGACGGGTGGAAGTCAGGCATCAGGTAGAAATCTGGTGACGGGCGAAAGTCCGGCGTCAGGTAGAAATCCGACGACTGGCGGAAGTCCGGAGTCGGGTAGAAGTCTGACGAAAGTCCAGCGATGGACAGAAGTCTAGCGTCGGGTAGAAGTCCAATGAAAGTACGACGACTCGCAGAAGTACGGTGACGGGTGAAAGTCTGGCGTTGGTTGGCTGCCAGGTGGAAGTCCAGCGGTGGTCGAGGAGGAGTTTGTTGGCAAGAGAACTCAGGTTTCTCTTCTTCCTTCTATTCCTTCTCTTCCTTCCTTGGTCCTCCTTCCTCCCCCCAATGAAGAATAAGGAGTCTATTTATAGTTTTTTAAGAGTGGCATGGCCAGTAAATAAGGAGGAGATTAAGGGCAAGCTGGGAGTGGTTCGAATGGACGGCCGATGTTGATCCTCTTGATCATGGACTATTTATCGAATATTTGAATGTCTTAATGATATCAGAATTTGGCGATCTTGGGCTCGTTGGATTCGTCATGTTGATATGCTCGATTTGACTATAAGTATGTCATGTTTGGAAACCGTGTGGTAATCCAAATTATGGTTTGAACCTTCATAATGCACTTTAGGTCTTTGATTTAGACTCATTGGGGCTCGGATTGAGTCAAAATTGGTGTCATTGGGTTTGTATTTCCGAGACGTTCAGTTCAATCATAAGTTTGTTGAAATCGGAGTTCAGATGATCTCTGATTAAATTTTAGAAGTTGTCAACTTAATTTGGCCCCGAGATTTGTGTCCGATCAAGATAATTTTTTAATGATATATCAATCATATTTTTAAAATGAGCCTAAACCCTAAAAAAAGAAAAAATTCAACAAATTATTTAATTTTTACCTAAAATTTATTGATATCAATTATTAATTTTTGTTTAATAGAGATAATGCACACATTAAAAAAATATTCTCAGATAATCTAATATTTGAAATATCTTTACTTAATTTTATTTTTTACAAAAATATTATATTTAATTTAAAACATTTTGTTAGATATACAAATAGAATAACTTGTCTTTTTTTTTAATGGTACTTTTTTTTGTCGGAAAAATTATGGGCTTAGCCCTTTTTGATTGAAGCAAAATAGTGACATGTAAGGAAAAGAAAGGAAAACTAATAGTAAAAAATCAAAGGAGCAGGAGCACAATAAAAGAAGAACCTATAAGACTCAGTAAGAAGATGTTACAAATACAAAACGTAACACCTACAAAAAAGAAACATCAACCAAAAATCAAACCATAAGAGAGTGGGGACCATCGGGCTCAGGAATTACAACTTCTCTCAACCTGGTTGCAGTTGATTGAATGCCAAATGCGAGAAACTACCTTCCAAAGGGAGAAAATTTTGCAATTCTATCATCCTCGCCCACCAACCAAAAAAATTAACTTGATTCCAGCCAAAGCAGCTCCAGAACATATAGGACATAGTCCAAACCGAAAAGTATTCATACTTAGAGTGAATCGAGGAGCAGGATCCCATTTTTCCATATCATTACTTCAGAAAAAACATCAATTTTGATCTTTAGACACAAGGTCGAAGAATAAGCATAAGATTTGTCAAATCTCCCATCATTCCTTTCCCTCCAAAGATGGTAAACCGGGCAACAAATTAACAAATAGTAAAAGTGCTTGCTCCTAGTTTGTATCTCAGCAGTATATTTGAATGCTTGAAAAATATTGGGTCTTAAGAGGAGAGAGCTCAAAAAGGGCATGAGGTTGGTTATAACAGTAAAAGAGTAGTAGCATTCAAAAAACAAATATGAAACAGTCTCACTCGAGGTGTGCCATAAAGGACATAGAGCATCCACAGTAATCCCCTTAGATATTAGCACATCTACCGTCTTAATCCCAACATTTAAAGCCATCCAACAGAAAGAAGAAAATTTGAGAACATAACGTTTGTGCCAGACAAAATGATACCAGTTGACCATAGAGTCATCCTTATAGTAAAAGCTCTCATAATATTTATGACTACTAACATTGCCCTTACCCCAATACAATAGGTATTTGCATCTGAATCCACAGAAATAACAAAAAGAGTTAAAATAATAGAAGCAGACAACACCAAAGGAATCTCCCAACGATTATCCTTAAGAATGACAGAAATTCTGGCATTGGATGGGAAAACATTTAGCATGGGATGCAATGCACTAATTTCATTTAACAACTTGCCGTTGCACCAATGATCCCAGTAAAGGGATATCTTGGAAATTGGAGATACCTTAAAATGGAAATTATCTTTAGCAAACCAAGCATCCATACACAGTTTTTTCCAGAAATTCGAAGCTTTAGAAACATGTGGTTTTAAAGGAGACACATGAGTCTTGAACAACCACATAGATAGGGGGTTGTTAGTATTATAAATCCTCTCAACAAGAGCAGTTATAACTGAATTGCATAGAATACAGGGAGGGTATACCAAGACCTCCCAAATCATTGGGCTTACAAGAATTTTTCCATGAGATTAAATGTAGTTTGCGGCAAGCAATATCACCAAAATAAAGAAATTTAGCGCACATCTTATCAATTTGCTTACTAATGGTTTTCGGTATGATGGAACCACGGATCCAATAAACAATCGTGTTCCAAATAGTGAACCATAAAAATTGCAATCTTTCGGCAAACGACAGTGCTTTAGCTTTCCAACCAGAGAGTTTATAGGTAATAATTTCCTTAAGCTTAGAAAAACTAGAGAGCTTCAGGTTATAAGGAGATAAAGGAACTCCAAGATAGGTGATATAAGTAGAGGTGGAAGGAATATTAAATATAGAGCAAATGATGGAAGCAATATGACAGTTTGGGGGTAAAATGATGGAGCTTTTTCCAAAATTCACAGCCAAACCAGTAGCTTGAGAAAAAAGACTTAGCTTTTGACAGAGGATCTAACAATTATTAATATCAGCTTTTCAAAAGATTATGAGATCATCGACATACATAAGATGAGAAATCCTATGCCCATCAACATTTAGAGCCTAAAAAATAGCATCATTGGATTGACAATCAAACAGACAGGAAAATGCATCCATGATAATACATAATAGATAAGGATTTAAGGGCCAACCTTGCCTAAGCCCAGAAGTGGAAGGGAAGAATCCCTCGATTTTTTTTAATGGTACTAACAAAGGAGAAATTATTACCTAATGTTACAATCGCAATTTCAAAAATTTAATCAAATTAAAAAGGGCGGTGGATACGTGGCTTATAATAAGAAGGTCCATCTCATTCTTTGTTGGCTTAACACTGTACAGGCCAGCTGTGTACATAACCAAACACCATCTCCATAGGTAAACTTACTGAGCATCCAAGGTGCTAAAAGCAAGGTATCCTTTTTGCCTCTTTACTCTAAAGGATGAGGTCCCCCATGAATTATTTTAAGATTACTTTTATAAATATCATTAAATCTTTATTTTTTATGTACATTATTTAAAATTTTAGATTTATTTTTAAAATCATATAAAAAAGATATATTTTATTTTAAATGAGTTAATTTATAAAGATATATATATATATATATATATATATATATATATATATATATATATATATATATATATATATATATATATAATCATAAATATTTAATAGATTTATCTCATCCACTCTCTATTAAGGATTTTTTTTTTAAAATAATGAAACATAAATTATGTGAAGGAAATCATAAAATGAGAGAAGTTCATCCATAAGCATACTTCCATACAATTATTGTCATACATTTTGTATAAACATATTTATTTAATAGCTTGAACAATTTAATAAATATTTTAAAAAAATGCGTTGATGTGTAATGAATTGCAAAAAATAAAAAAAATAAAAAAAATCATGATTACTAAATGACAAAAGAAAAAGAATGTTTGTCAGGAAAAGTTGCACATGTTTACAACATGTGTGAAGATAATATGTGAATGAAATGTTGTGTTAATGCTTTCTTTATCAAAATACATTGACACAAATTTCAAATGAAGCCAATTAAGGACTGGTTTTCTCCATAATGCAAGTTCATATTTATACCCCTAATATATATATCTCTTGTGGGGTCATATGGGGCATGGGCGGATCCCCACTATATTTAGGGTGGGCATTTTTCAAAAAGAAAACTTAAAGTAGAAGAGGAGTAATTTTGGAATTCTGCCCCCACTAAAAAATAATTTTTTGTCGTAATATGACCCATCTCGTGTTGTTTGCCCATCAATTTAGGCTGACTGATAGATAAAAAACAAAAATTTTATGTAGATTCATTTCCAAATAATATAAATTATATAATGAATGCATATGATGCAATTATATTTGCAAATTTTAAATTATTTTTTAAGTTCATAAGTTATAATGAAATATAAGATTTTGGTCATCATTTTAGCTTTTATATATACATAATTTTTAGTATTTAAATTTTTATATAATAAGTTTGCCCCCACCCTAAAAAGTAAGGCTGGATTCGCCCCTGATGTGGGGTATATTATTATTAGGGAGTATTTAAGGGTATGTGCAGGGGCGGATCCACCTTAAGCCCAGGTTGAATCCCGCCAAGAGGCGCTGCCCCCTTGAACCCCCGACATATCTGCAAAATCTCTACACTTTTACTCAAATGTCTATGTTATTTTATCCTTTATGTTGAAATCAATAGAGTTATTGCCTTTAATAAGAGCAATTTGAGATGCTTCATCATGAAGGTTGGATGCTTTTCTTACAAGTTTCTCAAATATTTTAATTGAAATGCCTTCAAGTAAAAGTATAATTGGGCCATGAATGCTATTTGACAAAAAATTTATTGTGTCTTGCTTCTTCAACCAAGGCTTACATTTAGTGTTGTTCTCTCACAAGTTTCTTTTATGAAAATCTTTTAGTTCAATAAATATATGAACGAGATGGTTTGACAAATCTACATATTGATTAAATCATATATTATCGAAAATGCTGACAAATTAGCAAAGAACTAAAGTGTCTCTCCACCCACACTATAATTAGCTAAGTGTCGATGTGCATTGCCCCTGCCATCATCCCATCTAAGATTTCTTCCATTTTATTGATGTATTAGTTTTTCTTTATCAACTATAATAAATTAATAGGAAAGATTTATTTGTTATTGGTGAATGTCATATTGCAAGAGTTTATGATCTCTTTTCTTTTAAAAGAGAGTTATTCCAAAATAAATATTTTTTAATTGAAATTAGTTACTTTATTATAAGAATATATATTTATTTTTGATGGCCCCTCCTACTTCATGCAATGATACACATACATGAATATAAACACGATATGATAAAAATATATGACACATATATTAATAAAAATATGGGGCATGAATACTCATTTGACACAACATTATGATATAACATCCTTAAAAAATCATAATTATATTTAATAATAATATATATGAAATAAATTAAGATAATGCTAAATATTTCAATTATTATAAAATTAAAAATTATATTTAAATTTATTAAAGATTTTAAAAGAAATTAAAAAATTATGAAATGAAATTATATTATTACATAGCATTAGTTTGAAGTTAAAAATTACTTTTTTTATGAAAACTTAAAAATAACTACTTTAAAAAATTATAATAAAATAGAGCATAATAAAAAATTAAAATAGTATCTGATATATCATCAAAAAATTATCTTGATCAATAATGAATCTTGAGGCAAATTTGAATTGGAAACTTTCAAAATTAAATTTGGGACCATATAAACTTCAATTTCAGCAAACTTATAGTTGAACTCAGCATCTCGAAAAGATGAACCTAACGACACCAAATTTGAACCAATTCGAGCCCAAATAGGTCCAAATCGAGGACCTAAAGCACATTTGGAAGGTTCATATCATAACTTGGACAACCAAATGATTTCAAAATATGACATGCTTATAGTCAAATCGAGCGGCTCAATCAGACGAATCCAATGAGCCCAAGATTATCAAATTCTGACATTATTATGACATTCAAATACTTGATAAATGATCCACAATCAAGGGAGTCGATATTGACTGTCCTTTTAAAACGCTCCCAACATGCCCTTAATCTTCTCCCTATTTATTGGTCATGCCACTCTCAAAAAATTATAAATAGACTCCTCATTCTTCATTGAAGAGGGGAGAAAGCAAGGAGAGGAGGAGAGAAAGAAGAGGAAGAATGAGGAGAAATTTGAGATCTCTCTTACCACCAAGCTCCTCCTTGACCATCGCTCGACTGGCCCGACCACTAATCATCACCGGTCTTCTGCACGATCACCGATCGTCATCAAACTTTTGCCTGGACACCAACGTCGTCTGTTGACTATGGTCTTTCCAACCTCCGTCGCCCACCGATTACAGTCCCTTCGACCACCGTCAACCTACTACGACCTTTCTAACCTCCGTCGCCTGCCGACTACGATCCTTTCGACCACTGTCACCTGACTATGATTCTCCAACCTCTGTCACCCACCAACTACAGTCATTTCGACCACCGTCACCCAACTATGAGCTTTTCGACCTCCGTCGCCCATGAACTACAGTCCTTCCGACCATCGTCATCTGAGTATGATCTTTCTGACCTTTATCGCCTGCCAACTAAGGTCCTTCCGACCACCGTACCTGACTATGATCTTTCTGACCTTCGTCGTCCGCCAACTACGGTCCTTCCGACCACCGTCTCTCGACTACGATCTTTCTAACCTCCGTCGCCCAACTACGATCTTTCTGACCTCCATCGCTCAACTACGATCCTTTCAACCATCGTCACCCGACTACGGTCCTTCTGATCGACCACTGTCACCCAACTACGGTCCTTCGGATTGACCACTGTCGCCTTATTATAATCCTTCCGCCTACTATCGCCCAAATACGATCCTGCCGACCAAACAAATATGCCAATACTAATCCTTCCAATTCCCACCATCTAATACACTCTATGTGATGTATATTTGCTACATCTAGCCTAGACCTTCCCCCCAAGGAAGAGCATTCTTTATAATCAACTGCAAATACTAGTGGATTCATTTAAACTGGGCAAGGCTCTAAACCCTAAACATTCTCTAATAGTTATTAAAATATTTAATTAATCTATTTTAAAAAGAGAAGAGATACTTATTTTAAAGTTATTTATACAATATATATTTAAAATTAAAAATATTATTCATTTTATTAGATGCATTATCATTAGTTTTTTGTTCTTTTATTTTTTATTTGGAGGCGTTGGCCTGTGTCAACTATAGTCATTGATCATAGATTCATAGTTCTTCAGTATGCAAGTATGCATCTTATATTGATCTATTTATTGAGAGCTTTGTCTATTTATTGAGAGCTTTGATTATCATTTGAAAAAAATTTAGGCTATAATCTTATAAATGTGATGTGAGTTTGCCTTAATTGGTCTAAATGTTTTAAAAAAAAAAAATTTCAGTCGTGTTCTGTGTCCCCTCCTCAGCTTCTCTCGCAATTCCAGTGCTCAACTCCTACTCTTCCCTATTTTATCTTCTTCGATACTTTTAGCCCTTAATATTCTGATCTCTAAGCTGTTATCCCTCTTCCACCGTTGTCATTATGTTTCACACTCTTAGGGGCTGTTTGGTATGCATATTTCGGCCGGATTTGGGCGAAATCCAGCCAAACGGCCTAAAATGCAAATCCAAATCTCACGGCAAACAAAATCCTCTTGAGACAAAAAATTCCTCCGATTCGCTCTAAATCCCAGATTTTCGAAATCCTGTATTTTGCCGGATTTGCGAAATCCTCCGGCTCTATTGGCACGGGAAAGAAAAAACTCTGCTCAAAATTTTTAACCTCCTTAAATCCTGAGTAGAACAGCCAAACAGTAACATAGGATTTATGAGGATTTATCATGAATGTTACCAAACAATTTTCAGGATTTAACCCCTTTAGGATTTTGTAAATCCGGATTTAGAGGATTTACGAAATCCTATTTAAATGAAATCTTGGGTTCTACCAAACATCCCCTTAATACGAAGACCTGCCAAAGAAATCAATGCCATAGAGCTAACCACAATGATTTAAAATTACAGAAAACGAGAATATTGAGGAGAAAGTGATTGAAGTATTATTTCATTTCTTGATTTCTTTCTGTTCGGTATATACATGTATTTATAGTTTTCTGTTACATGAATATGTGGTTATGGTTAATCTTGACAGCTGGCAAAATACTAGGCTGTCAAGATTACAAGTGTTGCACATTTGGTCGTTCGCTGCCTGTGATCTGTCGCTGTTGGATGGCTATGATTCTTCTTGATGAGTATGTAAGAAGCTATTGAAATGTCGGCTGATATCTGTATCCTTTTCATGCCCCCTCAAGCTTAGGGTTTTTGGAAACGCTAAGCTTGGTCCGAAGAAGATGAAATCTTGATGTTGAAAGCGGTTTGGTAAGTATGTCAGCTATCTGTTCTTGAGTACTGATTTATTGAATTTGAATGACATAAGTATGTATTTGATGTCTGATGAAATGATGATCAATCTCGATGTGTTTGGTCCTGGCATGAAAAATCGGATTGTGAGCTAGCGAAATAGTGGAGCTGTTGTCGCAATGAAGTGTCGTCGGTTGGGATGAGGATATGTCAAAATCTTGGAGAAGTTGTCTGAGCCAGATGATGTCCGTGATAGCTGTAGCTAAAGCCCTGTATTCTGCTTCAGTAGATGATCTTGTGACGGTATGTTGCTTCTTAACACTCCATGTGATAAGTGTATTACTTAAGAAAGAGCAATATCCGGTAGTTGATTTTCTTGTTTCTGTGTCACTTGCCCAATATGCGTCGGAATATGATTGCAAGTGTAGAGGACCCAGAAAAATAGGTATTCCATAGTCTATTGTGCCTTTAATGTACCAAAGTAATCTTTTGAGGAGGTATGCATGATAGGGTTGTGGGTTATGCATGTGTTGGCATAAGAAGTTTACATGATATGCTATGTCCGGTCGGGTTATGATGAGATATTGTAATGACCCAGTGAGTTGACGATATGTGTAGTGATCATTAAGGATAGGGTTAGGTTCTATTTTGGTTGGTGGTTTTGTACATGAGGGATTGGAAAGGGGTTTACATAGCATGAGCCCGGCTGTGTGAAGTATAGACATAGCATATTGGGTCTGTGATAAAAAAAATAATTTTTCATGTTTTGTGATGTGTATGCCAAGAAAGTTGTTAACTGTGCCAAGATGTTTCATTGAGAACTTGTTGTGCAGTTGGGAAATGATGTTTGAAATGAGAGAGTTGTTGTTTCCAGTTATGAGTATATCATCTACATAGAGAAGTAGATATACCCGAGAGTTGTTTTGCGAAAATATTAGTAGTGAAGGATCAGCTTTGCTCAGTTTGAAGCCAATTTGCTGTAAAAATGTCGAGAATGTGGTGAACCATTGTCTGGATGCTTGTTTAAGGCCATAAATAGCCTTATTCAGTAAGCATACATAATCAGGATGTCGTTTATCTTCATAACCTTGTGGTTGTTTTATGTAAATGGTGTCTGTCAATTTACTATGTAGAAAGGCATTTGTTACATCCAGTTGCTGAATTTCCCAGTTTTTGTTTAGAGCAATTGTGAGAAGTACTCGAATTATGGGGAATTTTGCTACAGGACTGAATGTTTGTAGGTAATTGATACCGTACTGTTGTCTATTTCCTTGAGCTACTAATTGAGCCTTATAACGAGAAACTGATCCATCTGGGTGAAGTTTTGTTTTGTATGTCCATTTGCAACCAATGATTGAAGCTTTGTGTGGTGTTGGAACCAATGTCTAGGTTTCTTGTTTTTGTAATTCAAAAAATTCCGTATCCATGGCTTGTCTCTAATGATCATGTTTGGAAGCCTCATGATATGTGTGAGGTACAAAATTTTGGTTCTCAAGCAATTGAGAACTCTGATGTAATAAATTGAAGATGGTTTTGGGTTTTAATGACCCAGTTTTGAACCTGGTTAGCCTCGGGTGTGTTTGTTGTGGTGGATCAGGGATTGATGTCTGTGAATGTAATATGTGGGTTTGGGTATTGTGGTGAGTGGAGACAGTTGGGTGACTGGTTTGAGGTAATTACTGATTTGGGTCATGAGGTGGAGTATGTTGGGTTGTATCTGGGTGTTGATTAGGAACATCTTGCTGAATTTGGGTGATGGGTATAAGAAGAAAAGGATTGTCAGGTGTTTTATTGTGTTCTGTTGAAGTGGGTTTTTGGTTAGTAAATGGGAATGTCATTTCATCGAATAAAACATGTCTCGAGATGGTGATTTGGTTTGTTTTTAGGTTGAGACATTTGTATCCTTTATGACTGGGGGAATATCCAAGAAAGATGGATAAATTTGCTCTTGGAGCAAGTTTATGTCTGTAATGTGGAGGTAGCCATGGAAAATAAGCACATCCAAATACTTTTATGTGTGAGTATTCAGGTACTTTGTTATAGAGAATCTGTAATGGAGATTTGCTGCTGTTGGTTGGGAGCAAGTTGATGAGATAAGAAGCAGTGAGTACGACTTCTGGCCAGTACTGATAAGGTACGCCTGCTGTCTTTAGCAATGTTCTTGTTGTTTCAATTATATGCCTCTGTTTCCTTTCGGCAATACCATTTTGCTCCGGCATGTATGAGCATGAAACCTGATGAATGATTCCATGATTTCTCAGATGATGTTGCATTATGTTGTTTGTGTATTCTGTTCCTCCATCTGACCTGAACTGTTTAATTTTGTAGGGAAGCTGCCTTTCAATCATTTTTTGAAAAGTAATGAAAACTGAGGTAACTTCAGATTTACAAGACACAGGAAATATCCATATGAATCTAGAATAGTCATCTATGAAGATTACATAGTAACGTAATCCTCTAGTGGAGGTGACAGGGGCTGGACCCCATACATCCGAATGTATTATTTTGAGAGGTGTCTTAGATCTCGATGTAGAAGTGGGAAATGGAAGTTTATGACTCTTGGTTTCTTTATAAGCATAGTAAGGAATAGTAAGAGTGGGTATGTTGATCTGTGTAGTGGAGTTGGAGATACTGGCCATGGTTCTTGAATGAGGGTGACCAAGTCTGTTATGCCATAACATAGCATCTTGTTGTTTATTTTGGGCTGACAAAGCTTTTTGCTGGTGGTTCTTGGTGGTAGCAGGTTTAGGATAGAGTCCTTTATAACTGGGACCCTGAAGCAAGATGTTGTTTGTCTTGATGTCCTTCACAATGAAACCGTGAGCATAAAAAATGATGGAATTGTTATTGTCTTTTGTAAGGTGATATATGGAAAGTAAATTGTGAGAAAGCTTGGGTATGTGGAGTATTTGAGGTAAGTACAGCTTACTATTCGGTGTTTGTAAGAGTCCTGCTCCAGTATGTGCTATTGGCATTGTGCTTCCATCTCCGATGACTATGTTGTCTAATCCTATGTATTGTCTTGGTTCACTGAGTGTCAGGTTGTTGATATCATTGGTTAAATGTGAAGTGGCTCCAGAATTCAGATACCAATCTGGATTAACGGTATCCTTTGTAGCTGTGAAAGCTACGTTTGGTTGTTGCTGATTGATTGTGTAGTTGATGTTGAAGCGATGCCAAAAGTTTGCTGCATTATGGCCTTTCTTGTTATAGATCTGACAGATTGTAACAGGTTGATTGAAAATATTGGTGTTGTTGTTTCTTGAACTTGATTGATTAGATCTGCCTCTTCCTCTTCTTCCTCTACCTCTAGTAGAGTATAAGGCTATATTCTGATCGGTGATGTTTTGTTGTCTTACCGCTTCAACATTTATATTGATTTCTTCACTTATTAGAAATGCATATAGATCATCAAGGCTGATAGGATGTACCATCGTTCGGATTGTGCTTTTGAATGATTGTTATGCTTGCGGTAGACCATTAAGAGTATAGAGTATGATGTCTTCTTTGTCTATGGTTGCTCCTGCTGCAGCAATTTTGTCCACCAATGTTTTTACTTCATTTAAGTATTCTGACATTGTGTGATGTTTCATCGAAACATTGTACAATTCATTTTTAAGTTGAATTACACGGGATCTGTTGGAAGCTTGTAATCTTCTTTCTATGGTGCTCCAAATAGCAGCTGATGAATCAAGGTGTAGAACATATGGTAGGATAGCTGAACTGATGGTAGAACATATGGCAGCTGCAAGATTCTGATCAATCAGAATCCATTCAGCATATTTGGGATTGATGATAGTATCACCATTAGTGGTGGTTTGGATGCGAGAGGGTGGGGTTAAGTTTGGATCTATGTATTCTGCAAAACCATTAGCTCTGAGGAGTTTGAAAATTTGAGCTTGCCAGATGGGATAATTCTCGTTGGATAGTTGTGTGGGAACCATTGTTTTGATGTTTGCTATAACAAACTTCAAGGATGCAGGTATCGTATGGTTGCCGCTTGAGGAATTCACCATTGGATCTCCAATCTGAGAGAATTCAGATTGAGCCATGGAGGATCGGCAGGCTTCGTCTTCCTTTTGGATCGTCTCAGTCGCTGCTGAGAAAGGAAGTCTCTGATACCATAAAGAAAACGAGAATATTGAGGAGAAAGTGATTGAAGTATTATTTCATTTCTTGATTTCTTTCTGTTCGGTATATACATGTATTTATAGTTTTTTGTTACATGAACATGTGGCTGTGGTTAATCTTGACAGCTGGCAAAATACTAGGCTGTCAAGATTACAAGTGTTGCACATCTGGTCGTTCGCTGCTTGTGATCTGTCGCTGTTGGATGGCTGCGATTCTTCTTGATGAGTACGCAAGAAGCTATCGAAATGTCGGCTGATATCTGTATCCTTTTCAAAAATGGGTTCAATCACCCCGAAGTGGTCCACGTCTCCCCACCCGCCGCCATACTCACGCCGCCAACTCGCTAAATACCACCCTTCAACCGCCAAGCTTCCAACTCGCACCCCCAGCAATCAAGGTGCCTCCTTGCCTCTCTATTCCACCTCCCGTTTGTTGAAGACTAGTGTGACGAATCCCGGCAAACCTAGGATACAATAAACAAGGAAGGAAACGAAGAGGATAGTAAAGGTAAACCTCATATTTCATTCACACAGATTACTGAAGTTGCATGTTACATTTATAATGAAAAATGTAAGTAAATGTGTATTGACATATTTGCCCAGTTAGCTAAATAAAGTAATATACGATATCAGAAGGGCAGTGGTAGTGACGACAAGGCCTGATAAGGAACAGAGTAGGAGGCAAAGGCTTTTAGCTGGCATTTTGTTGTGATGATGACGAGCTTCACTTATCACTGTTCACCCCTTCCCCGCCTGCAACCCACTAAGCCGCAGATCACCGCATAGCTTTCAATCATTGAGCCCAACACTGCTCTTCTCCAGCCCTACCAGCCTAGGCTGCCGTTCGCCCACCCTCTTCGCTTCTTCGTTTGTCCAAGCGCTGTCCCTACGCTCGCCCATCCCGCAGCTGCACTAACTAACACGCATTCACAATACTTCCGTAGCTCTTGCGCTCTCGCACTCACGCTGAACTATCTCCTCCCCCAGCCCAGAAGTACTCTAAAGAAATGTGAAGGTTTGAATTTTCTTTTTTGCCTTAAAAGGCTGCAGGAGCTATGCTTTAATTGAAGAATCAGTAGAGGCCATAACACAAGATTTTCTACATCTTGTATTGAGCAACATTGGTAAACGCCCTTCAAGTATTTTGAGATGAAAGGAAATGAAACAGTGAAGAACAAATGCTAGTATGAACTCATCACTATTATTTCTCATACATAAGTATTGAATGAATACAGTGCCCGTTTTTATATGCCTAGCTGACATGAGTTTTTGAAGTGAACAGTTGGGATTGAATGGGCTGTTTTGGATGAGTGGTTGATATGAGTTGCTAGATAATGGCTGCACTACTGGCTGGTTGTGTAATGCTTGTCAGAGTACTCTTATCAATTGTTATCAACCCTGCATAACTTTATTTGCTTCACATACTAAAGACGAACATTCAACATTTGACAATTAAGTATTACAGGATAGTCATGGAAATCTTGTGAAAATCAATTGTGCCAAACATTTGTTTGGTTTCCTTTCTTCTGGGAGGAGATATCCTGTTTTTTATTTTCTTGTCTCCCTACCTTAGAGATACATAGGTCTTGAGCAAGTCTAGTGCACTTTAGAGGGTTACAATTTCTCCATCACTAATGCTATTATTGAATTAAGCACTTTACAAAGGAGATCATAGAAGCTCCTATCACAAATTGGCCTTCTTACTTTGTTCATGCATTCTAATGGGCATAGTAAGTTATGATACTAAACATGCATATGCTGAAGAATTCTGTCTACAAATGAATGCAGTAGGTCTTCTTTTAGAGGACACGCATCATGAACACAGAGGAGTAAGCTTTTTTCAGCACAGATATGATAATTGTGTGTTGCAAAAACCTCAAAATATGGGTTAAGCTAATTACTTTGTTTGTATGCGATAATTAATTATCAAATATGAATCTTCATGTCCTTGATGATTAAGAGGACATATCGTCTTGGTCCTATATTATTAATAAGATCAATATAAATAACATCAACATTTTGAGTACAAGTAATCCAATCTTGTCTGGTGAAGGTTGAAAATGCTTGATGGTTTCAGAAAAATGAAGTTGAAAGATGTACTAAGATTGTAACATAATACTTGTTATGTTTGCACCAAACATACCCTTCCACAAACAAAAGCCCAAACAATAGATAAGTGCCTTGTGATACCTGATGATAACGGTCATATTGACGCAAGAAGTTTACAAAGCATTGTGATTGAAACTTATTTTACATGATTGAGGCTATTCCCAAAAGCAATCCATGGAGCTATCATATGACAACAAAGCATCATGTGATATAGCACATAATTCCGTTCACCATGATCGTATAAAACATGCTAAGGTGGGTAGATTTTTCATTAAGGAGAATTTGGATGAGAAGACTATGGAAATACCAAAGATTTGATCAGAAGATAAGTTAACATGTATCCTTACCAAATGAGGGTCCAATTGGCTGCTTTCACAATTTGTTGACAAGTTGGATATATGTGATACCTATATACTAATTTGAGTATTGTTTTCACCAAGTAATCAGTGTGCTTAGTTTGTATCAACCGTAGGATGATTGTCCACCTTAGTAATCTGTCAATGTACATTTTTTTTATTGTTTTATCATAATATTAATTATGTTAAAATTTGCTTTTTAATTTCAGGACTAATGATAGGCTATTTAGCTTCTATGAATATGTACATCTTCTATTGTTGGAGCAAGAGATAATCTTCAAGATTTCTACTCTTATTATGATAGTTGTAGCCTGCAAATACCTTCTCAAAATGCAGGTTAATCTAATAGCCTTGCTCGTATGCAATGATTAATTGTCATGAATCTTTTTATTCTGATGATTCTGTCTATTGATCGTCTTGAGCCTAATATTATTAACACCATCAATATAAATAATATCAAAATTATATTACATTATTACTTTTACAATCTTCTCAGCCAACATTGCATTCTTTACCATTTCCTGCATTGTCCAATGTCAAGGCGTCAATCACCGTCTATCAAATCAAATGCTTTTCTTAGCTGTTGCCACATTTCAATGTCACCACCTACTTTTATTGCCTCCAGACAGCTATTAATGTGTCATTTTCAGTCCTGCCACCCTCGCTACTAGAAGGCCTTGTGGTCACTGTTCATATGTGCGCAACACTGACAACCTTTGGGCCAACTGTTGCCTTGGAGCTTGATGCAGATTTCTTCCTCAATTATATTGCTACCAAAACCTTCAGGCTTGCCTTCTAATTTCCTCTGTCATTTCCACCTCCTTCGAGAACTATATCATGCTATCTTCTTTTAGATTTGTTGTAGTTATCACCATTTCTCATAGCAATATCTCAATCCTGAAACATATCATAACAACTACATTTATGTTTGCTATAAAGGTCTCCATTAAGCCTACCTTCTCCACCAACCTTATGTTATTTTTGTTACCACCTTTAGGCCTATTGCTACAATCATCTCTGGGCTATCATGTTTCTACGTACCTTTAGGTTTGACACCACACCATTTCCTTGCTTTCTGCTATCACTGCGTCTAGGCTTTCCACAATTATCATAGTTATCACATTTAGGGCCTAAACAACCATCGCCTATGGGCCTACGGCAGTTACCACTCTTAATTAGTTCTGCTATTATCCATCAGGTATAACGCAGTTGCTATTTTTGGATCTGATATTCCAGCTGTTACCAAGATTTTTAGCATGGGACTCATCAATGTCTTCCTCATATCCACAATGATTCTAATTATTTGTAGCAATTGGTTCCTGACATTTTTGCTATCACCATTAAGGCATTGGTGTACCAATGCCCCTCCGAATTTTCTGGAGTTAACAATACATGAATATGATATGCCTCCTACGACAGTGGAAAAATGAAAATTTTAAGTGAGAAAAAGAAAGGATATATCTTAAATTTGTGGGATAAAATTTTCATAATATACATAATTACAAAATAATTTAAGCATGAAAAAAAATTCATTGTTGCATAAAACATTTCTTAAATTAAAGGGCGCAACAGTCAGCCTCAACCTCTATTTAATTCGCAGACCATCCTATGATTCTCTCTGCTCATTAACGGTAGTGTAAGGTATGTGCAGGCTTTGTTTCACCATTTTCTAGTGAAGCAGAGTATGTTCCTCTGTAACTTTACTCTATACTGTCGAAGTTAGGTATCGTTTCTCTTCATCTGCGTAGATCCCATAGCAATTAAGCAGGACAAATTTAACCGGATAACTGTAAATGGCTTATTTAGAATATGCATAGTAAGGGCTTGTCTTGCAATAGAGTAAAAGGTTTATCAACAGTTATTTCATTGTTTCAACACTGTTATGAAAAATTTAACAACAGGACAAGATCATTCAGAATGATACTTCTTTGATGCAGTCTCTAGCTTTACTTTGAGCTGGACAGTAGCTTAATTTTGGAATTTGGATGATTATGTGAGTTCATCTAACTAGTTGGATGAATAATTTTGATGACTGCAATTGATGAATTCAGTTAATGTAGAAGTCTACTAAGATTTTGGCCGAGTATAGTAAATACATGCTGAATAATCTTAGAAACTTGAAATATCAGTGAGTTAATCAGATAGTTTGGCGATTTAGGATGAATTTGCTTCAGACTCGTCCTCTGGTATCAAGCAAAGGCGAAATTAGGTGTATAGAGATTGGTTCTGGTTGGTATACGGAGTAGGAAGCGGCGGTCTGTGAGAAGGGTTGCGGTGGAGGGATTAGGAGTCGAACCTTGTGATAGGCGGCCATATTGAGAAAGATGGAGATTAGGGGTGTAAACGAGTGAAGCAAAGATCAAGTTGTCCTTAGTTTCAGTTTGAGCTTGATTGATTAATCAAGTCTGCGCTAAATTTCATGAGTTTGAGTTGAATTATTTGATGTGAAAAAGAGAAAATATTTATGATTCAAATAATTATGAGAATGAAATAGTAAAAAGAACGAGAAATAGAAGAGAAATGATAAAAAATTACTTGAATAAAAAAATGAGATATAATTTCTAGGATTTTATTTAAGGAGCATGTTGTTTAATTAAATTAGGAATTTAGAATGCACCAAACAGTTTGGAGTATTTAGAATGCGCCAAACAGTTTGACGCATTCCATTAAATGCGTCAAACTGTTTGGCGCATTCCTACAGTACTTTTAAAATTTAATTCGGCTGATTGAGGCACCAAATTATTTGGTGCATTCTTTAGAATGTGCCATTCTGTTTGGCCAATTTGCTTCTTTTTAAATTTTTTTAAACACATGATTCTATTGTTAATTTAAATTAAACATTATGCTCCTATTTACAATATTCCGTAATTTTTAAATATTTTTGATAATATTATACTTAAACTACTAATTGTTAATATATTATAGTTGTATTTAACATTAATAATTTCAAACGAGTGAACGCATAAACTAATGAGTCGAGTTGAGGCTAGCTCAAATTTGACTCATCGAGTTTAACTCATGAGCAAATTTATCTCATTAATTAGTTTGAATCACTTACACCCTATTAGCATGAGGATCATGCGGATTGCGCACTGCCGGAAAGGTGCACTTGAGGTCAATGACTTATAAGGATAATCGAACTTTTAGGCATAGGCACTAGTGTAGAACAGTGGGGAATAGCAAGGAAGGAGCAAGCGGTTGGTTGTAGCTACCAGAGGAAGCAGAACCACCCGACTCATGATCTTGTTTGTATATTTATGGCTTTGCAAGTAAGCTACGGGTGTGATTATTGCAAGCAAAGTCTGGTTGGCGAGCCGTGCAGGTAAGCACACTCTAGGAGGAGAACAAGCAAAAGTAACAGTTAGCGACCAGGATGGTTTGCGTGAGGGCCGCGGTGCGTGGTTCATTGCTAGTGGGTGGAAAGGGTTCTTTGGCCCGACGGGATCAGTAAGCAATAGACTCGGCGAGTATTAGCTCTATGTATTTTTAGTCGTACACGTGGACCTACTGTTACACTTTCTTGTTTCTTTATTATATACCCATTGCTATATATAGACGTAGCTTGTAATAGGAAATAAATAATATATACAGCCTTTATTTCTTTCTCTGCTCTGGCTTTCTTTCCCGACTCTGTTTCTTTTCCTTCTCCAGCTTTTCTCACATGGTATCAGAGCCATAATGACGGATCAAGATTCCGCAACTTCACGTCCTTCCACCTCTGATCTCTCTAATGCCCTCTCCGAATTCATCGTTCCCACCCCTCTAAAATTTCCTATCTCAAACTTGAAGAATCTTGTCCCAACTCAGCTCACTGCCGACACCTACTCTATATGGCGTCTTCAACTCCTGCAACATTTCTCCGCCAATGGCTTCGCCGGACACCTCACCGGAGCCACCTCTCGTCCCTCCGATCAAACCAGCACTGACTACAAACTTTGGTACCTAATCGATCAAAACCTCATTTCAGCACTTCTTTCTACCATCTCTACCGCTATTTTGCCCTACGTTCAATCTTTATCCACTGCTCATGATATATGGGCCGTTCTTGAACGTCGCCTGCAACCAACGAATCGCTCAAGGGTGATTCAAATCAAGAACGAACTACACAACATTCAAATGAAAGATCGATCCATGCAACAATACCTCACTCAAATCAAAATTCTTGTTGATCAAGCTGCCGCCGGCGGCTCCAAGATCGACCCCGAAGACGTCATTCTCTATACTCTAAACGGGCTGCCTCCCACATACAATGCCTTTACCACTGCCATATGCACGGCTCAACACCCCATTAATCTTGACGTTCTGTATAACCTTCTCTGCACCGAGGAAATCAACCTTCATCATCAGTAAATCAAGAACTTCAGCACACCTTCAGATCAAACAGCTCTATACACGAATCGTAAGGACTACTCCAAGAATCGCAATTCCTCTCGCCATTCCCGAAACCGGAACAGCTCCAACTTCTCACCCTCCCTTTGCTCCCGGAGTATCACAGCAACTCACAACTGACACTTCTTCCAAACCAACGTGCCAAATTTGCGGTAAAATGGGGCACTCCGCCCTCAATTGCTGGCACCGTTGTAATCCCAAATATGCGCCCACCACAAACTGGCCACCTCGTGCAATGCTCACTCAAAAACCCCACATCACCTCCAATGATTGGATTCTCGACTTAGGCGCTTCTACCCACCTTACGCCCGATCTTGCGAACCTGCAACAATCCTCATTTTATCACGGATTAGACTCCGTCTCCGTCACAAACGGCTCCACCGTCCCTATCCAGCACACCGGGCAGGGCATTCTTCCCTTACCTGACATAGCACGTAAGCTCCATTTGCGTAATCTCTTACATGCTCCCACTCTTACCCATAATCTTCTATCTATCTCTAAACTAACGAGCGACAATCATGTCTCAATCTCTTTTAATGCTCATGGATTTGTTATTACTGACCTTTAGAACAATCAACCTATTCTTCGTGGTCGTCTCCGTAATGGACTCTATCAAATTCAAGCTTCGTCACCTCAATCTCAAGTTGCTTTACAAGCTTAGCCTACTTCCTCTTCTATTTGGCATTCTCGGCTGGGCCACCCTCACAACCAAAATTTCTCAATTGTAGCGAAATAGTTTCAAAACTTCTATAACCCCCCCCCCCCCCCCCCCCCCCCCCCCCCCCCCTCTATATACACTTCTTGTAATGTGGCTAAGAGCCACAAACTGCCATTTAATAAAACTCTTTCCATTTCGTCTAAACCTTTCGAATTAATTCATTCAGATGTGTGGGGTCCATCCCCTCAACAATCCACGAACGTCTACAAATTCTATGTCATCTTTATCGATGATTTTTCGTGTTTTACCTGGTTGTACCTAATGCATTCTAAAGTTGAAACTTTCCATAAATTTAAAAACTTCTGCTCTCTTATCAAAACCCAATTTCAAACCATGCCTCAGATTTTTCGATCTAACGGCGAAGGCGAATTTAGTAGCAATTAGTTCAAAGAGTTTCTATCCTCTAATGAGATCACCCACCAAATCATTTGTCCCCACACTCCCCAATAGAGCAGGCTCTCCGAGCAGAAACATCGTCATCTTCTCGACACGTCTCGCACTTCACACCTCCGGACTCCCCATTTCCTTTTGGGTTGAAGCCGTCACCACATCAACATACCTAATTAATCGGCTACCATCCAAATCACTTTCTTTATAAACTCCCTATCACAAACTTCTCAATAAACCTCCCAATTGTCACTATCTTCGCACCTTCGGCTGTCTTTGCTTTCCGTGGCTTCGCCCTTATGTCTCCAATAAACTCTCGCCACGTTCTCAACCTTGTATATTTCTCGGCTATTCCTCGTCACACAAGGGCTATCGATGTCTCAATTTTCAAACAAATCAAATTAGCAAATCGCGTCATGTAGTATTCCACGAAACTACCTTCCCATTCAAAAATCCCAACCTCAACTCCTCCACCCAACACTCTTCCACCTATACATCCCCTCTGCTCCTCACTCCAACATCCGTTTCTAGCATCATCCCAACTCAAAACTTCATACCCAATCCTCCTACGCAAACCACTCGACCAATAAACTCTTCACCCACCACCTCTTCATCTAATTCCAGCCTCTAACCACAAGCTCCCTCACCCTCCAATGGAACTATCCAATGTTCAAATCATCCTATGCAAACTAGATTGAAGTATGGCATCTATGTGCCCAAGAAAATCTTCAATCTTTCCACTACTATTACAACACCCACAATTCCCACCTCCTACAATCAAGCAGCTCAATCTCCTCAATGGCGTGATGCCATGTCCACTGAGTTCATGGCTCTTCAGCAGCAAGGGACATGGTCTCTTGTACCTCCACCCCCAAATCAACCTATCTTAGGATGCAAGTGGACCTTTCGCCTCAAAACACTTCATAACAGTCAAATCGATCGTTATAATGCTCGTCTCGTTGCTCAAGGTTACGATCAACAACTTGGCATAAACTACCACGAGACATTCAACCCGGTCGCCAAAATGCCAACTGTACGTCTACTAATTACGCTAGCCCTTCACCTTCAATGGCCCGTTCGTCAACTAGACGTTTCAAATGCATTCCTCCACGGAGTCCTTGAAGAAGAAATCTACATGAAACAGCCACCAGGCTTCACCGATACACAGCATCCTCATCATATATGTAAGCTTCATAAATCTCTATAAGGATTGAAGCAAGTTCCGCGCCAGTGGTTCAACAAACTCACAACACTTCTTCAGCAATTCGGATTTGGGTTCAGTCGTTCTGATCCTTCTCTTCTTTTATATTTTCACAACAACATTCAACTATATATCTTAATCTACGTTGACGACATTTTAATTATAGGAAACGATAATTCCACCATCCAAAAACTGGTCGAGCATCTTCAATCTCAATTCAAGATCAAGAAACTGGGAGAAGTCTCCCTCTTTCTTGGCATTAATATCAAAAGAACCTCATCAGGTTTTCTCTTAAGCCAACAGCGGTATGCTCAATCAATCCTTCACAGCGCAGGCCTCACTGGTTGCAAACCCGCACCAACTCCAATCAATCCAAAGCCATCTTCCGCACAGTCCTCCGCTTAATCTTACACAGACCCTCACCAATATCGGAAACTCGTCAGATCCTTACAATACCTATCTATCACTAGACCCGACATCGCCTTCGCTACGAACTACATCTATCAACACATGCATTCCCCTACGACGCATGACTTTCAAATTCTCAAACGCATCCTCCGCTACATCAAAGGAACCTCTCATTTTTGCCTTCCGCTTACTATTGGTGATCTTCAACTTCGAACCTACACAGACGCCTCTTCAACTTCGAACCTACACAGACGCCTCTTCAACTTCGAACCTACACAGACGCCGATTGGGCAACCGACTCCCAAGATAGAAAATCCATCTCCGGACACTGCACATTCCTCGGCAACAACCTCATCTCCTGGTCGGTCAAGAAGCAGGTAACCGTCGCCAAATCCACTACAAAGGCTGAATATTGCTCGCTCTCTTCAGCAACCGCAGATGTTCTCTGGCACCGCAGACTAGTCGCCGAACTCCAAATTCCTTAATCAACTCTAACGATCATCTATTGCGACAACACATCCACTATAGCCCTCGCCAACAACCCAGTCTTCCACACTCGCACAAAACATATTGAAATAGATTTTCACTTTATCTGTGAGCAGATGAACAAAGGAGCGATCTCCATTTCACACATTAGCTCTCTCGACCAACTGGCAGATATACTATCAAAACCTCTTCCTACAGCTAGATTCAAAGACCTTTGCTCCAAATTGACCATTCAACCCATAAATGATCAATTTGAGGGGGAGTGTTAGCTCAATGTATTTTTAGCCGTACACATGGACCTACTGCTACACTTTCTTGTTTCTTTATTATGTACCCACTGCTATATATAGACGTAGCTTGCAATAGGAAATGAATAATATATACAGCCTTTATATCTTTCTCTGCTCTGGCTTTCGTTCCCGGCTCTGTTTCTTTTCCTTCTCCAGCTTTTCTCACAGCGAGAACAACCATCTATGCATAGAGAGGGTTCCAAGTCCAAAATGAAATAAAATTTGCGAAACTTAAGTTAAAATTATGAAGTAATTATACATTATTTATAAAATGATAAGAATTTAGACTAATTTCTCAACAATCTCAAAATAAAATGTTGTCTGTCAAAAGAGAAAATTTCACTCTCAACGACTCCTTACTAATTTTAATTGCAGAATATGGAACCTACTTATATCTATGAACATCTTCGTAAATTAAAATTCTGTGCTTTGGTCCAAATCCTTCTAATATGGCTTCAATGTTGATTAATCCAATGTTCTATATCAGAGATTGGATTAAAATCTTTAACCAAATGATCAATGCATTGGTTACAGAAAATCATTAAAAAAAGAGTAACAGCTGGATCTCTTTGTGATGAGAGTCATGATCCTTCGGAAAATCAACAAACATTGGAGACTGGAAAGATCACATCCCTAATTACTACTGAAAACGAAAATATCTATAAATGAATGCTGAGTGAGCCTCTCGATTTCCCAAAAAGGATCATTAAGATTTATCGGCACTCGAAAAGACTGAAGTAACTATGCTATATATAGAGGGCGAGATAGAGAGAAATTCTGAATCGTGATTGTAGGCATACTGGTTTAGTACATTGCAGAGGTCAACATATAACTCTTTTTGCATCTCAACATGCAAGCCAAGGTAATTAAGATGTTGACATCTATATACGTATCTGTGGTTTACTATGTCAGTGAAATATATACTAGTAAACAAATACATGTTGCTTCCTAGCATTATATACTTAGGAAATCCCCATGCAGAACTATTTGAAGGTTTCCTCCTCCTGGAATGAGGCAAAATGTAGTTATAAAGAAGAGGTCTGGGACGACGGCTTCCATTCTGGAATTGATCAAATTCTTTTAACATACACAAATGAGCGAGTTTGCTCCATCCATGTTGCTTACAATGATTACAGCCGTAACACCACCTTGTTTGCACCCAAACACGGCTGTGATGGGAGCATGTTTCAACAACTAAGCTTTCAGGCAAGTACGTTTGCAAGTATTTTTTAGCTTTTTTATTAAAAAGGAATATTGACGGTCAATTAGATTTATGCATGGTTAATTTTTATTTATTTTTTTACAGAGTGAATCTCCTCTAATTTCAGTGAGTGGACACTATGACTCGATGTGTGGTTATAGTCCTCGCTTAGGAAAGGTACCTTGCATCAGGTCTATCAAATTCAAGACGTCTTCTGGAAAAACCTATGGTTCATATGGCCGCGAGATCGGAACTCCCTTCTCTTACGAATCTGATTCTAAGGGACTAGCTGGTTTCCATGAAAAGTTGCGTTGCGATAATAATTCTAAATATTTAAGCTATCTTGGCGTTTATGTTCAGATTTCTGCAACTGAGCCTGCCAAGAGGCACATGACCTTATCCGCATCCGTAACCTATAACCGTGAGTCTCTTATCCGCATCCGTAACCTGTAACCGAGAGTCTCTCTCTCTCTTCTCTCTCGTAGCTGTTTATGCAAACCATATTAAAAATTTATATTTTTCTCTCTAGTCGTTCCGTGCGTGTGAAAGGCCGTCTCTCTAGCATCTCTCTAGCTGGAATGTGCAAAATGCCAAAAAGAATGTTAAAAACAATTTTTTTTCTCTCTCTCTAGTATTGGTATTTTTATATTGTTTTCTTTCAAAAATGATTAGTTCTATTTTTTAAAAAAAAATTTGTTAAATTAAATTATTTTTTTTAAAAGTAGTACAATTTTGTTTGATTTTAAATAATTTTGAGATTTTAAATAAAATTTTTTCATATAGTTTTTGTTTATTTTTGTTCATTCTAGTAAATTTTAATTTTTTATATAAATTCATTTTTTTAATTTGTCTCATCATTTTTCGATGAGTGTATTATATTTATGTAATCTCTAATCTCTTTGAAAGAAATTTTAGATAAGATTTAATAAATTAAAATTTTGTATATTGTCGAGAGGACAATCCTAATTTTCCATTCAAAAAAGGTAAAATATTTACACATAAATTACATTATATTCATTAAAAATATTTCGTTACGTTCAAATATGTTTATTCTCTTTTATTTAATAATATATCATCATAGCGAGATATTTCGAAAGAAATGCTTAACTAACTGTTAAACCTTAAATGAACGGTTCAGATCAATCAAGAAATATACTAATGCAAGATATTTTGTCTTTCATCCTTGTCCTCCTCGCTCTACAATCAGAGCCATCCGATCCATTATTTACTAACCCAATCTTGAAGAATGAAATCACTTACAGCGACAAAGATATATCGAAATGCAGAATTGGAAAAAAAAGTTGTTGAGAAAGATGTCAATTGCGTTGATATTAATACAAAGTTTAAATATCTTCGTGTAGAAAATTTTGATGATTTATTGATTAACCTTGGATTAAAAAAAAATTCTGATTATCATCATAATGATAGGGATACAATGAGAAGAACATACTTATTAAGACATCATTGTCTGCCTCGGGATTATGAATTCCCGCGAATACAAATTGGAAATAAATTATGTAGTTTTAATCCTATGTGGTTTAATAATTACAAAACATGGTTAGAATATGGTCTCATCAAAGATGTAGTTTGTTGCTTATTTTGTTATCTTTATAGACCAGAAATAGGAACCAACCAAGTGGTGATAGCTTAAACACAAAGATTTCGAAATTGGAAAAAAGAGGACAAATTTCAAGTATATGTGAGAAGAAAAAGGTTAAGGGTTCTTTTCAATAATGATAATTTATGTCCCCACATAAAAAATTTTCTGCTCCGCCACTGATTTTTTTTTTTTGGGAAAATTTGGGCCAAGCCCGTATATTTATCAAAAAGGGATTACAAGTAAGATAAAACCCAACTCAAAAGATTTACAAGTAAAACAAAATGAGTTAAGGACCAAAAACCAAAACAGCAAAAGTCTCACAGAGGGCTCAGGAAAACCCCGTACTGGCAAGCAGGCACATAAAATCAATGCATCAATAGCTCAGTGCCTGAATGGGTGAACAATAGCATATTAGATTTCCCGGTTGCCATCGATAGCCACGAGATCAGATAAAAATTCAAAGTGCCAACCCCAGCGGCGAGCAAAAAGGAAGCAGGCGACAAACAAGGCCCTCCAGGGGAAAAACGATCGGGATACCAGATCGTCGAAGATTATATTTCCCGGTTGCCAACATAGCCATGAAATCAGATGAAAATGGAAAAGTGCCAAACCAGGCGGCAAGCAAAAAGAAGCAGGCGGCAATCGAGGCCCTCCAGGGAAAAAACGATCGAGATACCAGTTCGGCTCATTATTGCCCCGAGAGAAACACACTACCATCTCTATGGTGTAGATGCCGAGTGAGACAAGTTGGAAAATTAGCACTCAGCCTTTCAAAGTATTTCCATCTAATGTCCTTTGTCGAAATAGCAGACACAGTCCGTTGATATACAGCTCTGATATTAGAATGCTTCTCCGAAAATCTTCTGTCATTTCTTTCCCGCCAGATGAAATAAACCAGACAGCAAACCACATAAAAGCAAAAGTTTCTATCATACAAATTAAACCTCTGCACCTCATCCAGAAATTCAAAAAGTTGCAGCATAATAGGTCTTAACAGAAACCTATCCACGTCAGGAATAAGCATTCTAAGGATCTGAAAAGAAAAATCACATTGAAAAAGCAAGTGAAATATACTTTCATCTTCCTTGGAGCATAGGGGACAAGTGGTATGGATAGAAATGTTTCTTTTTGCAAGCACCTCTGCGGTTTTGAGGCCACCCCTCACAGCCAGCCAAGCATAAGCAGAGAATCTAAGGGAGAATCTTTTATGCCAGATGAATTTGTGCCAATTAACCTTAGAGAGATCATAATATTATAGCATTTTAAAAGTTTTAAATTTGGGGGTTCCTTCACCTAACCAGGTAATATTTGGTGAATCTTGAGAAATTGGAATAGAGGTAATTAATTGAGTAGCCATATCAGGGAATTGTTCATTCAGCTCCCACATCCCATTATGAGCAAAATCTTTCACCCCAATTAAAGCAGTGGGAATGGGAGAAAACAAATCAGCAAGCGACTTCCCATTAATCTACGGGTCCCAGGTCATAGACAAATTGCTTTGGGTGCTTCTAATCCTGAAGTGAAGCAAGTGTTTAATACGGGCCGCATTGACGAAAATGAGCTTCCAGAATTTCGAAGCATTCGAAGGTGGAGGTTTGAATGGAGAGATGTATTTATGTCTGATCCATGTATTTATGAGAGAGCTGTTATTATAGAATCTCCAAATGAAATTACAGCTATACCCAAAATAAAAGGGATTATATGTCAGGTATGCCTAGCCCCCCATAGCAAGTAGGTAGACAAGTGTTTTTCCAAGCAATAAGGTGAAGTTTTTTCCCAGAGGTGGACCCATGATATAGGAATTTGGAACACAATTTTATCAATCCATTTACCATAGCTTTTAGGTAGAATCGCACCTCTGATCCAATAAGCTATGGTGTTAGCAATAGTAAATCTCAAATACTGAATCCTACCTGCAAAAGACAACAACTTTACTTTCCAACCAGAAAGTAGAGCAGAAATTTTGCTCAGAAGTGGTTGGAAGTTAGTAGAAGAAAGATTCTTAATGCCAATGGGGATGCCAAGATATTTCAACGTGTGTTCAGAAAGAGAGAGCCCGAGAATGTTGGTGATGTCATTGGCCATAAGGAAGTTATCAGAGAAAATAATATAGCACTTATTTTTGTTGATAAAGAGACTAGACTGCGAACCAAACAAATCCAAGATGTTATTCAGCGCATGTGCATTCCCAAAGGTTGCCGGGCCAAACACAAGAACATCATCAGCATAAAGAAGGTGGTTGAAGACATTGGAACCACGCAAAACTCCAAGGAATCTACCCGCATCTAGCACACAGGAAAAGGCATCCATAACAATGGTAAACAGTAATGGGGAAAGAGGGCATCCTTGACGGAGCCCTGTAGAGGATTGAAAAATGTGGCCTTTTCCGCCGCATGAATCTCTCTAGAAAGGATCATAATAACCCGAAGAATTAATAAAATATGATTTCCTCTAAAATGATTTATGTTGGCATGGTTTACTGTCTTTCACAATCTCCACTCTTGCCTGCGATCCACGAGGTTCTCTCATGTCGGTCTATGATTATTTTTATGGCAAGGATTGGGGAGTTTACTTTTTCTTTTCCACTGATTTTGCTTACTTTCTGATTACATGTAAAATATTTCATAAATTATTTCGTCAATTTTTAGAATTATATTTTTAACATCATCTTCTTGAAGTAGTTTTGGCCAATAAGTAAAATCTAAATCATATACAAAGAAAAAAAAAACATTTTTTAGCTTTTTTTATAAAAAGGGATATTGACGGTCAATTAGATTTATGCATGATTAATTTTTATTTATTTTTTTACAGTGTAGATATCCTCGCGTAGGAGAGGTACCTTGCATCAGGTCTATTAAATTCAGACGTCTTCTGGAGAAACCTATGGTCCATATGGCCGCGAGATCGGCCTTCCCTTCTTACGAATATGATTCTAAGGGACTAGCTGGTTTCCATGGAAAGTAGCGTAGCGATATTAATTCTAACTATTTAAGCTATCTTGGCGTTTATGTTCAGAGTTCTGCAACTAAGGCTGCCGAGTGATAATTAATCTGTTGTGGCCTCACTTACAAAATTTGTCTAAACTAGATCTTACCAAACACTTGATGCGGAACTCTATAGCTTCAATTCCGTAGGACTAGCTTACTATAATTTGTTATATGTTTCATACATGACTTCTAGAATGTTTTTAGTAGCTTACATAAGCAAGGTATTGTAAAGAAGGGGAGGAGATGAATATTATGACATTCTAAAGCTTTTGTTGACCTCTGGACAATTTCCAAGATATAAAAAAAATGTCAAATAATAAATACAACATACCTGCAATCTATCGGTTGCCCATCCCGCGAATCCTGCAGAAATCCCGCCACAGCTACAGTAATCATGCTCTGTTTAATCGGCGCCGAAATGTCATGTCTTCTGTGATCTCTGCTCAAGACGAAGACAACCCGCTCTCATCGTTAAAAGCCGATCGAATGAAGAGTTCACGTTCTTTTCCCACACGCGAGCTCCAGTGGTCAAATCGCAAGCCTCTCGATCTCCTTTGACCGAATCAACCCTCCTCTCGATCTCCAAGACCTCGCCGACGAAGCCAGAGCTCGCCATCTCTTCCTTCAGATCGGACCCTACCTGACCTTCCTCCTACTTCCATTGCCGAACCCCCTGCTCCAAGCCCCACCTGATTCCTCTTCTTCTTCCCATTGCTGAAACCCACGACTCCTCCTATCGACTGAGCTTCTTCAACCGCAGGAACCCCGACGCCTCCAAGCCGCTGAAGCTCCTGACATCGCCAACCCCAGGCGACCTCGGCTCTGATCCAACCAATCGCTAGATCCCTTCTTACCTGTACCGAAGCTGATCGAGCCTCTTCCAAACCGAAGTCCCTCTGCTTCTTCTGACTAAATCCCTGCGACAGAGCCTCTATCCCGACCTCCTGCTCTCTACCGCCTTCCCTACTCCTGAGCTCATCAAGCCACCGAGCCAAAGCCGACCCAAACCCTTCTTCCTTCCGATTTCTCTTACCGCATCCTCTTCCTGTTGGACTAAACTCCTGAAGCCGCACCCTATATCCTGTACTTATTCACAAGCCCGACCTCAATTAGACCCTCCGACCGGTCCCATTTCATTCTTAGCCAAACCAAGCTGAAGCCTCCACTCGGCCTATCCGACCTGATCTCCACAGAGGTAGTGATTAGGTTAAAAAAGTTTGTATAATATTAGTTTATAGTAATATTTATTAATATTAGTACTATTATATATATATATATATATATATATATATATATATATATATATATATGCTTGTGTGTGTGTGTTTTGCAAAAAAAAAAAGAGAATTAAAAAAAAGAGGGGAGAAAAGAAAGAGAATAAAAAAAAAGAGAGGGGAAGAAGTGTTTCAAAAAAAAGAAAGAATAAAGAAAAAAAAAAGAGAAGAAAAAAAAAAGACAGGAAAAAGAAGAAGAAAAAGGGAGAGGGGAATCCTTTTTGCTAATTTCACTTAGATTCCCTTTCTCGTTGTTTACGGCGAACCGACAAACCCCCTACGCACTCACGTAGCGTAGTAGAGAGAAAATCCGGTGCGACGTCTACGACGAGGTGGGTAATCATCTAAAATATTCCCGTTCTCGACGCTAACGACGAGCCGGCAAACCCCTTACGCGCTCACGTAACATAGTAGGGAGGGAAGCCGGCACGGCGGTTGCAATGAGGCTGGTAATCCCTGGACCGCTCATGTAGCGTGAGGGAGACAAAAATTAAATACCCATATGTGGGGAAATACTGTGCTCTTTGCAACATGTGCCCGATACCCCTAAGCGCTCATGTAGCGTAGTGGGGATTGAAGAAAAATGCCACCCTGCTGTCTACAGACATCTACCGGAAGCGCCAACGTGGCGTGGAGGGGAAGGCTGCCTCTTAGTTTTTCCCCTAAACGAGGGAGACGCCAGGAGGCTGCCAAAATTTTGCCTGAAGAGCACAAGGACTAGGAGAAATTACAGGGGACCTGGACTTGGACTCCAACTTGAACAAATGAAAGGAGCTCTAATTCAATTTGAACATCAATTGAACTTGTAAATTTTAGATTCAAATCTAAATTAAATGAGATAATAATGACTTAAACATAAATGAACTTGAACTCATTTTGGGTTTGATTTGAACTTGAAAAGGACCACAGGGGACTTGATGCAAGAGAACTTGAACTCAACAAGATCACAAGGAGCTTGAACTTTTAAAGACAGCAGGGAACTTGAACATGAACTCGTAATCTAAATAAATAGAAGACTTGTGGACTTAAATTCAAATGCGTACAGAGAGCTTGAACTAGCATTGTGGACATGCACTTGAACTTGAACTGAATGGCATCATGTGGATTTTGAACCATTAAAACAATCAACTAAGCTTATGCTACAAGGAATTGAACTTCAAGATCATTAAACACATGATTGAAGATAAAATATTAAAATTGAGTGATAGCTTTGATTAATCAAATGCATATCAACAAATAAATATGAGATTCATGTTGAATAAACATATGATGCACACAATGAATTACTCATGAGGAATATACTCATAAGCAAGGTAGAGGGATCGAACAACTTCTCCATAAGAAGCACGGTGAATATATTAGCCCACTTATGAGCAATGATGATGGCTAAGATGCAAAAGCAATGATTCCCCTACAACCGACATCAAATGTCTTGTATATACAAATGACAGCTGCCACAAGTATTGAAAGACACACAAGCAAATGTAATAAATTATCAATCAACGCACATGGAGAGATTATTGATGAATGCAATCCATTCAGCAATCAATGTTGATACATGTAAAAGGCGTTGAATCTACCTACAAGCAATAGTAGTAGAGATACTGCATGGATGGTGGATCCCTTACGAACAACAGAGATTGATGAACTTACAATGGATGTAACAAATTCCCTATAGACATCAATAGAAAAATGGTGACGCTTCTACAATTAACAACAAGGAATCTCAATGAGGTATCGAGGGATCATCATGCCAACAAATGTACGAATATCAGCAAGTTAATTCACCACATGAGATACAATTTATCTTCAAAAGCAGTGAAAGACTTATGACATGTGACATGACCCATGCACAAGCAACAATCAATGAACATTGTGGAGGAAGCAATAATATACTTGCAGGTGTTTGATTAAAAAATATGTGTTTTGAAAAAGATTAATTATCTTTGGGAATAATCTAAAATTGACATTTAAATTTTAATTTTAAAATTAAATATCCATTAGTGATGATATATTACCTCGAAAGGTAGAGATAAGATCTCCTAATGAGTTCAAATTTAGAATTACAAATCTGATCCTGAATATAGTAGCTAGATTCAAAAGGGAACCATATATGATCCCAAAGGATCAAAATGAAGTTCAATCAAATATCTGGCTACAATAATCTAGATAAATTATTACTGATTTCATATTCAAAATTATATCAATAAATGATATATCATCCCAAAGGAAAAAGATATCACTCATTGTTAATTATTGGAATATGACAATAACGATCGTCATTTTTTATTTTCCAAAGGTAATTAACTGAAGGTTTTGAAAACTTAATTTTAAAAATTTGATCTGGGTTTCTAAATCTCCTACAAGCTCAAAACCTCGTAGTTAATTACATCATAGAAAAACCAAAAATTTTCCTACGAATACTCTCGATTAAAATAGTGATACAAATTTCATTTAAGAATTTAAAGTTCGATCTCAAAGGAAGTAAGGGTTGGAATTTCAAATGGGACTGGTTCAAGGTTGAACAATTATTTCTAGAGTCAAAGAGAGAAGGGTAGGGAGTGTTTTGAGATTCTAAATCACTTTAGAAACACCCCAACTTATCATAAGTGTTGGGCTCGAAATTGATGGAAAGAGATTTAATATTTAAGTGGTCAATTTTATTAGAAAGTTGGGGTTTATATTCTCGGAGGATGAGGTCTTAAGATTGAAAATCTGCCTCAGATACTAAGTCTAAAATGGGTTCTAAAAATCAGTGATCTAGAACCTAGCTAATGCAATGCAATCTTGGACTTACCCCGGCTTGGATTGGGGAGCCAGCTAAACCACCTAAGCGCTTCAAAATCATGTATCTGATCTTTTATGCAAGAGTGGGTAGGAACATTATTTAAGATTGAGTTTAAGGAGTTGGGGTCGACATCTAGAGCAGATTCCTAATTGATGTTAAGCTAGAAATGCAATTAAGAATTAGACTCAATTTTAATTTGTTGCTAATGTGATGCATACTAGTTGACTCAAATGCTTTAAAATCAGAATGAAGCAATTTTAGAATCAGACTTAAAAATAGATTTTATCCTAGAGATTGCACAACATCCCCTTGACAGGACTGCACTCTAATAGGTCGAGTGGCCTACCAGAACTCGCAAGCGGGAGGTGCCTAACAAGGTAGAAAAGATTTAATATGAATGCATGAAAAGCTCCCGGTGGTCTAGGCTTACTTCTTAAAAGCGTTAGAGTTTCTATATGAGCTTAAATCTTTTAATTTTGTTTAAGTAGAAATAGTTTTAAGTGTGTCCTCACGAACCTTTGATCAGATTCCAGGCTAAAATAAAGATTGACATGCAAGAAGCGCCAAATAATTACTAAAAGCATGCAATCATATATCACAATTAATATATCAAATAATTAATTAAATAATTAAATCAATTAAATATAATACTCAAACTAAAAGTATATGTGGCAAGTGCCACTTAATTATACAACTTAGGGTATGCAAGAAAACTAAAGTGGCAGGATACCACTGACTACAACCCGGATTCTATTCTTAAGACTCAAGTAACTTTGAGATTTGAGATTCTTCTCGCTCTTCACTCCTTCGTCGTCTTGAAACTCCTTGGATCGTCTGGTCTGGATATCCAAATGAAAAAAAACTCTTCCTTAAAATGGGTGTTATCTTTTCTCTTTGGATATTCGAAAATATTCGAATCTGAATCTTTAAATGAAGAGGGACTCTCCCCTGAGGGATGTCACCCTTCTCTTTGAATTTCAGATTGGACTTATATCCCATCTCAAGTCACTTGACATTACAACTCAAATATATTTAAATCACATCAAATTACATTGAATATAAAAGAAAAATCTAGACTCAACAACCTACAGGGTTATCCTAATAATCAATAGTTAATTAAACATCCCAGAGCAGTTAATATATTAAAATTTAAATGCTCAAATTCATAGCCACGCTTGGCCATGCTCTTTTTAATTTTAAAGGGGGGCTTAAGCAATTTCTGGAGCACCTATGCAATTTAGTATTTATAATTTTGCCCCCTTTAATTTTAAATGCCCTGCACGAGCATGGCCACATGCATAAGATTGAATTAGAATAAATTATCCCTAACCTAGGGGTAGATCTAATGCATAATCAATCACATCACAGAGTATTGAAATTAAATAAACAATCACATCAACATCAATTACTTAAATCTAACAACCAGCATACAATGAAAATCACGAAAAATCTAGCACACGCAAGTAGCAGAAAAGTAAGCATCGGCCTAGCCTAAGACTAGAGTTAGTTGTCCTAGCAAACTGTCAAAAGTGTGTGTAGGAGGCTGTGTGGCTTTGATATGTCCTAAATAGGATAATTAGTTGAAATTGTTAAAGGTTCTGGTTGGTTGAAAAGGCTTCAATGAGATTTTAATTAAATTATAAATCTTAATAATTTTGAATTTGATTTTAAAATTGATTTTGATTATTTGTTGGTTACCACCTTTGTTGCTCATCATGGTCGTGAAGTTTATTTTACTTTCCTTCGGGCTAATTTAATAGCCTCGTAGGTCTGGGTTACCTAGTGGTACCCAATATGATTAAGTGCATTAATTGATTAGGATTTAAAAATTAATTAAATTTTAATTAAGGTTGATTGATTGTTGATTTTAAAATTTTAATTTATTTAAGTTTGCCATTAACCAGTTCGTGGCGTTGTACCACCAGGCTCGAGGAACAAAGCCTCCTTAAGACACGTAGCCCCGCAGCCCGGAGTAGTCAAGCCGATAAACCAAGTTAATGTATTTGAATTAAGGATTTTAAATTTAGTTAAATTATTATTAATCAACTTATTTTAATGTTTAACACTCCTTAGAATCTATTCATGACGTTGTGCCACCAGGCTCGAGGAACCAGGCCTCCTTAGGACACTTAGCCCCGCAGCCCGGAGTAGTCCATCCTAAAAACTTCATCCTTGGAGTGGTTATTATGTATTAAGGGGATGGTTGAGTATTTTAAATATTAACTTAATATTTTTTGGAATTTGAAATCAATTACTAAAATTTGAAATTTTCTGGATAATTTTAATGATTTAATTCAAGGGTCAAAGTTGACTTTTTGATTAAAAGTAATTTCTAGAAAATTAATATTTTATTAAAATACTAGATCTTAATACTTTTTTTAGCAGTAATAGACCTAGTGAGGGGATTGTGACTTTGGGCGATCGAGTCATTAATAAGAGTACACGTTTTAGATATCTTGGATCTATTGTTCAGAGTGATGGTGAAATAGATGGGGATGTTATCAGTAGAATTCAAGTTGGATGGTTGAAGTGGAGGAATGCATCGGGCTTGTTGTGTGATAGAAAAGTCCCCCTTAAACTTAAGGGAAAATTCTATAAGATGGTGGTGAGACCTGCAATGCTTTATGGTGCAGAATGTTGGCCATTAAAAGAGAAGCACAATACTAAGTTATGTGTTGCGGAGATGAGGATGCTTAGGTGGATGAGTGGATTTACTCTTAGAGACAGGATACGAAATGAGCATATACGTGAAAAGGTTGGAGTAGCTCCAGTGGAGGATAAGATTAGAGAGAGTCGCCTTAGATGGTTTGGTCACATAAAACGGCGGCCTTCCGATGACCCAGTTAGGAAAGTAGAGGTATTAGATTTGACTTATGTTAAGAAAGGTAGAGGTAGACCTAAAAAGACTTGGTTAGAAAATATTAGAAATGACCTTTCTCTATTAGATTTAAACGAGAATTTGACTTTGAACCGGACACAATGGAGAAAAAGGATTCATGTTGCCGACCCCACGTAGTGGGATAAAGGCTTGTTGTTGTTGTTGTTGTACTAGATCTTAATACAATCAGTTAGACGCTAGATTTGGATTTTTCTATATTTTCTTATGAAGGTTTAAAGTTTTGACTTGATTTTGAACTAAGTTTGACCAAAAGTTGACTTTTTCAAATTTGATTGATTTCTGTAAATTTGATATTTTTGATAAATATTAGACATTAATGTGAGTTGAATGCTTCTGAGTTTCTCTGATTTAGAGTTTATTTGAATTAGTTATAAATTTTTAAAGTTTTGACAACTTATTGAATTATTTAATTTGCTTAATTAGGGGGCTTTTGATGATTTGAATCCAAATGACCTCCAAACTTCTTGAAATCACCTCCAAAGATCAGGAATGATCTAAGGAGTGATTATCAAGTATTTGAGAGATTTTTAAAATTTTTAATTATTTTTAATTAATTAAATTAATTAAATATTGAGTTTCAAGTAAACTTGATTTTGAAATCCAATCAAGGGGCTTTTATTTTTCTTTGATCAAGGACTCAATTTTGGTCAGTTAGAGGTATTATTGGTAATTTTTAGATTTAAATTTGATTTATTATATTTTCTGGAAGGTTTTAAGGCTTAATTGAGGTTTAATCTTGATTAAATTAATTAAGGGGCTCAGTGACTTTCAAAATCAGTGAGGATTTTTCTTAAGGTTGAGCATGTCACTAAGTTCAAGTAGTTTGAGTTTCAAGTTAAGAGAATGTGTATCCTAATTATTAGAATTATTCTAAATCCTCTAAACAAAGTTTTTAATTATTATTCTTAATGATGTCACTAGGTTAATGGGTTTGAATCAAAGTTTCTAACCCTCAAACAAGTACATGTAAACATACACAATCACAAACAAATCTTAACACTAGGAGAGCCTAAGTTAAGTGATGTGTGTATGTCCTAAACATATAATAATTAACATCCTAATTAATTATAATTAACAACTTGATTAGTGAATGATTAAGATATAACCAATCACTAATACTCCTACATAACTTCTATTTAAACATGTTCAATCTATGTTTAAAATTTTAAATTGGATCTCTCAACCTAAAGATTTAAATATAAATATAATTTTAAATTAATTTTAAATGTATATATAATATATATAAAAAACTTATATATCAATATAAGTTTTAAATTTAAAATACTGAAAATATCATCAAAATAAATTTTGACACCTAAATGAGAGATCCTCTGATTTTTAAAGTTTATTTGAAAATAAATTTTTAATTTTGAAAGTAATTAGTTTAATATTTAATTAAATATTAATTAAATATTAAAATAATTAAATAGTTAACATTAATCAAAATAAATTAAGTTTTTAATCTCAGAAAATAATTTTAAATTAAAACATTTAATTTTTTGGAAATTTCGATATGTTATACATATTTTTTTGATTTAATATGAATATTTTATGAATTTTTAAAGCTTGATTTGTTTAAATGAATCTTAAATTAACTTAAAATTGATTAATAATCAAAATAATTTTATATCCAATTAATTTAAGTCTTTAATATTTTCTGGAAATTTAAAGTTATTTAAAATAATTTTACTTAAAATATATATTATTTGAATTTAACTTCAATTAAGTATTAAATATTTGAGAAGTTAATTAAATAATTAAAATTAAAAAAAACATTAAATACTTTAAATTAAACTCAATTTTAAAATGTTTGAATTGTATATTTTGATTTCCTAAAATATTTTAAAATGAAATTAGAATTCTTGAAGGTGTTTAAACTAATATTAGTTAAATATTAATTAAATATTTATTTGTTAAAATTACTTAAGATATTTAAATATATATAAAAAAAATTTAAATTAAATTGAATCTCAAAACAAAATATTTAAATAATACAAATATGAATATTTAGAGTATTTTAAAAAATCAAATTTTAAATTACTAAAAATATTTAATTAAATGTTTGATTTAAATATTAATTAAAGATCTTGATATTTAATTAGTTAAGATAATTTAAAAAATTATATTAAATATTTTAAAATGAATTTAATTTTAAATTAAATAGAATTAAAATATAATTTATTTGATATATTATAATTTTTTTAGATTTAATTTTATATTAATTTTTGTATTTTTGCATTTAAAAATTAATTTTAAAATAATTTAAAACCATTTTTTAAATGGTGGCGGCGTGGCAATGGTGGGACACCACGTGGCAGCAGGCGATTGGCCACTGCAAACCACAGCCAATCATTGCCTGGCAACGTAATGATTGCGCCACCTGTAATGATTACCGAATGATGAAACGCAGATGCGGTTTCACTGAACCGCATTAGCAACGATTTTGTGCAAGTTTGATCGCCCGCGATTGGAATCAATGGCTAGGATCTCGCCAGACAGAGAAAATGAGCGTGGGATCGTATCCAAAGCTGGATGGAACCACTGAACAGCGAGATCTGGACTGTTGATCGAATGATCAACGGTCCAGAAAACGTACACCTGCATTAGGTTACGTAAACGCCATAGATGTCATTTTTTGGCTTGCTCTCTCGATCCGGTTAACCATTTGCAATGAAATTTTAAACTCAAATTCCTCTAATGAATAGAAATGTTGTGGGATAATTAGTTTGGCTTAAAATGCACTTTACGAGATGCTATTTAACTCTAAGTGTATTAACTAGGGTTTAAGATTTTAAGAAAACTAACCGATAGATCTTCAAGGTAATGGGTTCTTTGAATTTGTGGTTGTTACAAATCTGGTTTTGATGATGATAAACATGTTTCCAGTATGTTTTGCTTGGCTAACCCGTTTCAGGCATAAAAGATCACGAGCCACTCAAGCCAACTCAAGATCGGGTCCAAGTGTGTCCAATGTACTATTTTTCTTTTTCTTGAGTCAATTGTAATGTAACTGATCCCCCAGCTAAGTAACCTTGCACACACACACACACTCAGGGGGAGAGCTTGAGTGAATTAGAGTTTCTGTTTATTTTTTGTTCAGATCGTCCTGGACGATATTCACATCTTCCTGGATGATCAGGTAAAAACAGAAACCCTAATTAGGGCGACTAAGTTAAGAGGGTTTGATTAAGCAGATCGTCCTGGACGATCTTTGGATCGTACGGGACGATATGCCCAAATCAAAAATTCTCAGCCGCCAGATCAAGTTAGGCAAGTTTTTATTTTAAGTTATTTGGTCTAATCATCCCGGACGATACGTGTATCGTCCCGGACGATTCAGTATAATCATGCCTAATTTAATCTAGTAATTAAGGAAAGCAATTTATTTTTTATTGATATGATCATATCGTCCTGGACGATCGCAGGATCGTCCCGGACGATCATGATCGTCTAGTGCATTTAAGCTGTACGTCCAGAACTATGTACAGGACGATTTGGGCACTTTTTGAACTAATCGTACAGGACGATGTCCCTATCGTCCTGGACGATCAAGTCATTTTTTGGTCGTCCAGCACAAGTTTCTCTGGATGACCCGAACTGTCTTTTGGACGATATTCCACGATTTACACTAATCGTCCCGGACGATCGCAGGATCGTACGGGACAATAGGATCAATTTTTTCTACTGATCGTCCAGAAGAGCCAGATCGTCCAGGCTAAATCAGCTGAATTGAACTGATCATACAGGACGATCTACCGATCGTCCTAGACGATCTTGGCCGACCAGTTGAGATTTAGGATAAATTTTAAGCCCTCCTATAAAAGATATTTTTCTTCCAACAAGAAAAATCTTTTGCCACCTTCCATTCCAGAGAAACCCTAGAGAGAGAGAGAGTTTGGGAGAGAGAGAGAGAAGATCTTGTGAGGGGGAGTTAGTGAGGGATTCACTAAGGTTGCTCCAAGCACGGATCAGAGTCATCTTCTCTGCTCGTCGTCTTTCGTCTAGTTGGTGTTCATCGTGGGAGGATCGTTCGCAAGAAGATCCGGGGTTCTCTGCCCGCTTCAGGTGGAAGTAAAAAGAGGTCGGGTTCTCTACCTCTCTGTGTGGTGAAAAGGAGGTCTTGTACAGGCTTCTCCGCCTTGCTGTGGGAGCAAAAGGAGAGACACTTTTTGTTTAGTGCAATACCCGGAGGGGAGGCTCCGGGGAGTGGATTTAGGTCAAGTTGACCGAATCACTATAAAATCTGGTTTGCTTTTCTGATTCAGTTCTGCACTTTACTTTTCTGATATTAACTGCTTGGGTGAATCTCTGTGATTGATCTTTTTATTGTTGTTTACTTATTTTCGCTGCAAAGTATCGAAAAGATTTTTCTGTTGTTCGTGAAATTTTTAAATAACCAATTCACCCCCCTCTTAGTTAGCCTCGGGACTAGTTCACTAGGGCTTAACTTCCCTATCGAACTTTCAGTGGTCTGTCCACGCTACTATTTGATGAAGACTTCACGAACTAGCGACTACTCGATCGACTACAACGAGATCTTGAATGGATTGCTTTTATTTTCACCGGAGAGATTATCGCCGGTGACTTTGACCGGTGAGATTGAGCTGGGAATGTGTGTAGCAATCTCTAAGAAGCTCAAGAGAATGGAGATTTGAGCTTGAGAGGTTGGGAATGCAGAGAGAGTCTAAGGTTCGAATCAATGCTCTCATAAGGGTTTTTCCCTATTCAAAACTCTCCAGGTAGTTTGGACGACCAAGATTACTTTGGCTAGGCTCTAGGATGCTGCCAAGTGTAAAGGGGGTAGTTGGGAGCAGGGGCAAGGACATGGAGAGGACATCCAAGGTGGAATGGCTCTTTTGTCTTCATATGAGCATATGGGAATGATCCAAGCCATTGGATCTGAATCTAAGGGTTGTGATAGACTTTAGGAAGGTTCTAGAGAAGCCTAAAACTGCTGGAGAGAATTAGGGAAGAGTGGATTAGGTTTAAGAGGTCATTTGACCATCTTTGACTCTTCCAAAGGCCCTTATGGACCATTTGACCAGTCAAAATGCCATATCAGCTGATGAGGTGGCATGAAGAGTATTTTGAGCCGCTATTGGAGTGAATCCAAAGGAGTTTAAAGGGTTTGATTGGCCATATGAGCAAGTTAGTGAATGTAGGATGAGATTTGACTAAGTTTCAATGAGTTGACTTGGTCAAATCAAATTAAATTTGATTCAACACTTATTGGAAAGTATTTAAATCACAAAATGGATTTATTTTGAGGACTTAATGAGGTTTGAAAATATTGATTTGATCATGTAAAATAATTTAAACTAAGTAGGCCAAAATTGACTGGACTTAGGTTTTGTTGACCAAACCAACTGATGACTGAGTCAAGGGGTCCAATCAATTTCAAATCACTAGAAAGAGTGATTAAATAAGTTTGAGAGAATTTAGAATTGATTTAGGGCTTGATTGGGTGAAAATAAGCTTAAGGATTTAAAATGGTCAACTTGGGTTGACCTGGTCAACCAGATTGACCCAGGGTCTGGGAATGGGCTCAACAGATTTGAAATGATATTTGGAGGCCAATGGAGGTGGTACCAAGGTCTGGGGAGGTCATTTGGTCAAAATGACCTGTTTAGGCCCTTAAAGGGTCTTTAGGTCAACCTAGGTTGACTTGATCAACCAGGTTGACCCAGGGTCTGGTTTTGGGTCTAAAAAGTTTGGTTTGATATTTGAAACTTGCTGGAGATGGTTGCATTTGATTTGGAGCTCATTTGGTCAAAGATGATTGTTCATACCCCCAAGGGGTATTTTGGTCATTTTGATCCCTGGTCAACTGGGGGTTAAAGTGAGTCCAAAAAATATAGTTTAATGTTTAATGAGTCATAACCAGGGGCCTGGAAGTGATTGGGAGCTTTGGAGAAAGTTCCAAGGTCAGAATCCACTGGATGTAAGGTCCAGTGGCATAGAATATAAATATTTGAAGGTTTTACAGCCTTTGGATTTCAATTCAATTTCTAGAGCTAGAGACCTTAGAATGAGCTCAAATATAAAAGGTTGCCTCTAGAGACATGTCACATCAGTATGCAACTGATAGACCCTAAATCAGAGGTCATTTGACATGGTTTTGAAGTGTTCAAAGATTCACTGGAAAAGGTTTTTGGGACTTAGACCCTTAGCCTTGGGTTTGAGCCTGGATTTCTGGGTTTGAACTGGATTTTGAATTTGTATGATTGGATTTGAATTATTCATATCATTTATGATCATTTAGAATGATCATGAGTGATAGGATAGGATTAAAGTTTGATTGGAGGTTAGATCAAGTATTCAAGTCTGGATTAAGCTGAAGTTTGAATTGCCTAGGAGTTTAGGCAGGTTTGAAGCTTGAGTGGGTTTAAAGTTTGGGTTGGTTTGAGGTTTGAATTAATTTGAGATTTGGATGGATTTGAAATTTGAATAGATTTGAGGTATGGATTGACTTAAAGTCAGGGTAATTTGATGTCTGGATTAGTCCTAGAATCTAGGGAAATTCTAGGGTCTAGGTAGCTTTATGGTCTGGATTCTAGGAATAATCTTAGAGTCTAGAGTAGATCTGAGGATCTGGAGTCTAAAAGAATCCTAAGGTTTGAGAAGGTCCTAGGATCTAGAATCTAGAAGGATCATGAGACCTAGATAGATCCTAAGGTCTAGATTCTAGAAGGGTTCTAGAATCTAAGAAACCCTAAAGTCTGGGGTCTTCTAGAATCCTAAGACCTAGGAAGGTCAAAAGGTTTTGGAATCTAAAAGAAACCTAGGGTATGGTAAAGTCCTAGGATTTAGAGACTAGAAGGATCCTAAGGTCTAGAAATCCTAAGATATATGATCTAGAAGAATCCTAGGACCTAAATAGATCTCAGGGGATGGAGCCTAAAAGGATCCTAAGATTTAGATTAGCCTGGAGATTGATTGAATTAAGTTTAAAATTAATATGGGATTAAGATTGATTTGAATCTGGATTGATATTAAAGTCTGGATTGATCTAAGATCAGATTGATCCTAGGGTCAATATTGATCCTAAGGTCTAGATTGGTTCTACTGACCTCATAAAAAAATGAGGTCAACAGCAGACACTCACAGAAGCTTGTAGATCTTGAAGATACAAGCAACAGTTGATACAAGAATTAGAGGAGACACAAGCAAGTATACCAAACCTCAGTAAGTCATGGTGATTAGCATGCAATAATTGTATAAATGTGCTCACAGTCAATATGTAGGGAAAGAAAGATGATAAATGCGAGCTCCTACGAGTCAATATAAGAAGAATCTCCCATATGCAAAGTACCTATGAACTATTATAGCAAGGATAAGAGACCCGTCGTATATGCTAGAAATCATCCACAAGCAAAATGTAGAAGATCTGCAATAAATACAAACTCTCTACGAATACAGATGTACGCACTACCTCTCATCTATAGGTAGATATAGAAAGACTTCAGTAAATGCAGTATCATGTAATTAATTTTAGTCTGTGAATGAATATATCTACCTGCAGCAGTAGTGGATGTATTGTAGAGACCAAAACCACAACAAAATGCATAAAGTATGCAGTGAATGCAAGCTCCTACAAGCTAATGTTGTAGACTCTTATACATCTAACACGATGCCACCGGATCTGCAACACTCGTACAAGCATACAGAAGGCGTCTACGAGCTTCCAAATTGAATGCTGCATTCAAATGACAGTTACCTGTGCAACTGATTAACTGAAATATTTTAAAATCCCCCGTAAATGTACTATAGTATGTATGCACATAGGTACACAGAAGAGGATGCTAATACACCCGTATGGGCCCCGACGAGCGTGTCAAGGGTACACACGTAATATCTAGGGATGCTGCGCAGGTCAAAAAATGAATATAGGTTCGAGCCCGATCCTTCTATGAGGGTAGATAGGAGTCGACACGGCTCGAACCATAAAATAAGTATACGATCACGAGATCGACCAAAATATTTATTTTATAGTTCATATTAGGCCTTCAAGGCCTATAATCAAGAGAATTAACTTACAAATGCATAAAGCCTACGAAACCTAATCCTCTATTGATAACTCGACAAAGTCGACAAGGTTCAATCCACAAATAGAAATTACCCTAAACACCTTGATGATGGTCATGTTGAATAAAGATCTGACCTAGAGGGGTTAATTTTAAATATTTCAAAATGCCCATCAAGACCCAAAACTTCAAACTCTAAACAATCCTGAAATCTAAATATTTAAAATTGAAATCAACTATCCAAACACTTAAAACAAAATACATCCACCCTCCACAATAATTTGTTGAGGTAGATAAATTGAAAAATACTTCAGTTCACAAAGAGCTAATGCCTGGTCGAGAATATCACTAGGATTCATTCTCAAATAATCTACTACCAGTGGGGACGTGTACGTATCCTATAACTGGCAGTTTTGCCACCAAATGGCACTGCAGGATAAACGTTTATTACCAGGGGCCCTCTGAACCATGTGATTTTGCTGCCAAATGACACCACGAGATAGCGATTATTGCTAGAGCCAATACGTTCCTTAGTGGCATCAAATTTTTGAGATATGAATCAATAGGATATGATCGATAGGGCACAAAGCCCTCTGTTAGCTAAGGTGGATTCAAATTTGTTCCCTTTGACAAACACCCACCCCATGTCTACAAGGTCCCCTTGGACGATGTAACCCATGGCTGCTGACAAGGATCCTTCTGTTAGGTTGGGTCGACTACCTTCTCTGACTAAGTAGACCAGGGAACATGATGGCCCGGGAAGACGGAACCATGGGATCTTGATCAAGTCTATCATCCATTCCCCCACCAGCTGCTTTAAGTGCAAGATGGTGAAATTTCCAATTTTAAATATTAAAACCCTCAATACCTAAATATCCATGCCCATTGCTGCTACTATGTGCCAGATAACATGTATTATTTACATATATGAATGACAACTACCCTTAATCGAAAGTTCTCTTTTGTTATCAGGAGGGGTAATTAACTATAGGGGCTTGCGCTTATAGGAAACCAGAACTCAGATCATTAAGTCCTCACAAAATAAGGGTGAAATCTTTGGGTAGTGTCTTATCTACAAACTCATCTACCTTCCAAAATTTACACCGAAACTTATTCCATTAAAACTCCCCTGAGAAAGCAAAGGGGGAGGCCGGGGCTGAATTTTCGGAGACCAAAGATTTCTGGCGACTCCATTGGGGACTAGTTTCTCTTTTCATCTTTGTCTAGTCATCTCAGTACTATCATAGCAGTCAAATCAACACAGATTTAAAATTTTGAATTTTTTTAAAAATAATCATTTAAGGAATAAAATTTTTGAATATTCTAAGAATGGTCAACGTAATGAATTCATTAAGATAGCACATTTAGCAAGATTTTCAAATTTGTATTATTTTAAATTATTTGCTAATGTTTATCTACTTTTATCTTTTGTTATGTGTAAGTCTCTGCATTTTAAAAATATGGGGTGATGTATCAGATGCTGATTACTAATCCTTACTTTTCATCCATGCAGATGGATTTACAGAACACACCAATGACAGTGCAATTGGGACAAGGTGTTAGGATCCAACTAGTAAATGCTATCATCGAGACTGGGAAGGCTGGAGCTACCATTCAATTCGGTAGTCTTAATTTCCCTGTAGTCGCTGTAAGGGATGCTGCTGTTCATATGAACAGCATTGAATCTGAAGGGCCTGGAAGGAGGCCGCACTCTACTGAAGTTGCCACACGTCATGCACCTCTGCCAGTGCCACAACCTACTGCTGATGAAAATACTCGTAGGAGGATTTCTGTGTTTGAACGGTTATCACAGCCAGAAGCCCCGGCCACCAAAAGGGTTGTAACCGGTGGAAGGATTTATATAGTGACTGCAAACATTACATCTCTACCGACCGGGTTACCTGCACTTAGGAAGAACAACGTAGAAGCCTCCTCATCTGGAGGGAGACTCACAAGAAGGTAAAGGAGGAAGATGAATGCTGAGATCTGAGCTCAGCAACAATAACTCCCCGACCACCCATCCAATCTGTTGACCCAAGAGCCCAAAGTCATCATTCCCACTCGGAATGGGTTCACAGGCCTCAAATGGGTCAAGAGAAACAGCTCGACTGGTGAGCTGAAGAAATTATTTTGGGACCAGCACCTTAAAGTCCCAGCTTCTCCAAAGATGGAGCCTGAAACTCTCTCAGCCCGAGTTTATAGGGTCTTGAAGACTGTGAAAGAGAGAGGACTAAAGAAAAGAAGATACCAGCGGCTGCTGATGGTCGAGACCAGGAGAACTCCACTAAGAGAACGCTTATCTGTTATGGTGGATAGAAAAGAAAGAAGACAAGTCCCGTACGGTGAACATTGGGGCGTGACACCTGAACCCCATATTCAAGTATCCACTGTCGAAAGGTTCCGACGGAAAGGAAAAGAGATCTGGAGGCCAAAGCCTCGCAGAGAAAAAGAAGATAGAAGAGAAAGAAGAATGAACCTGGGCGTGACATCCGGTGCGGCTTCCCGGAGATCTGCCCCCATCTGCAAACAACGTCAGATATGGGTTCCAAAAAAGTCCCATGATGACACCCATCCCGACGATCGACACCTTGGAGAATCCTCTAGGGGATCCCGTCGCTCACCAACCCCTCCCAAAAAAGAAACCAACTTTGACCGCAGCCCGCTAGTCGAAGAAATCTCCTTACCTAATCAAGAGCCGGATATGCAATGGCATCACTGCTCGGAGATCCGAATACTAGAAGGGGAAGAGGAAGAAAACATAGAAGAAGAAGAAAATATAGAAGAATTATATGGAAGAAGGAATGGAAGATATAAACAACACCTTGGACATAGAACTGGTCTACATGGTGAGACACACCAATGTTGATGAAGATGCCTACTACGACGAAGGTGAAGACGACAACTGTTGGCAACTGTCGCTTACATAAGTATGCCAGCGTCGCCATGAAGATGGGTCCACCACTAGCAGAGGTGGTCATTCCCAAGGAGAAGAGAAAATGGAGGAAGTAGAGGAGAATCTTTTTGATGCGAAAAATGTCTTACTCGCTGATATGTGGCGACAGATAAGACGGTAAATAAGAGCCAAAGATAGAGAAATCTCTTAGTTGAATGAAAAGATGACTGAGATGATGGCTCAATTGGTAATGATGATGCAGAGAAATACTGCCGTCGGCTCCATGCCTAATCCTCCTACTGAACCTCCAAACTTCCAAGTACCGCAAGTGTCAGAAATACATGGAGCTCCTGAAGGTGGCCGCGAAGCCCATAATACTCTGTGAAGCCCATAATACTGTCCGCCAGCCCACCCCACAAAATATTACAAGTACCTCCGAACCTGTAACTTCCACATAGTTGGAAGGTATTATTACCGAGAAGATCAAGGCTATCATAGTCATTGACCAAATAGAGAAATTAGTGGGCAAGGGTCGTCCCTATCCGGTAGAGTACGATCAAGTGTCGTACCCAAAAGGATATTCGGTCCCAAAGTTCAACACTTTCAACGATAATAACAATCCCAGTCAACACTTGGCTCAGTTCAAAGCCACTTGCGGGAACACAGGAGGAAATGGCGCTCTACTATTTTGATAATTCGTTAGTAGTTTGATAGCAGTTACTTTCAAATGGTATGTTGAATTGTCAAACGACTCTGTGAAGATATTTGCAGAGTTAGAAGCCATATTCGTAAAGAGGTTTTCTAGTGCAATCGAGAAGATCACGATCATCGACCTTGGTTTAGAAAAATGGAAGAAAGAGGAGTCAGTATCGAAATATATAACCCATTGGCGTAACTTGAGCATAAAATGTGAGTAACAATTTGAAGAAGAGCATGACGTACAGTTGTTAATGGGAAATATTGATGACAAAATGCAGCCCTTCCGAGTCACCGTTTTTTAGGACCTACTGGACAGAGTGGTAAAGTTTGAAAAGTTGAACTTATCAAGATTAGATGGTCATTCTGATAAGCTCAAGAAGACTAAAGCCTCAGGTGCTATAAGAGGTGAGGCTGACTCCATATTTTTCTCTAGAGCTGATAAAGGAAAACATATGGTATATAATGTAGATAAATGAAACAACTGATACAGTATGAAGAAAAGCCAAAACAGGCCTACAACCCCAACCCCTAGTCGAAGTTGATACTCAGGGGCAATGATAAGCCGCGAACTTATCAGGGTGGTGAAGAATGCCCACGAAAAATAATGGGAACTGGTGATCGAACGTTCCCCTCTCTCAAGGATAAAATGAATAAAGAATATTCATTTAAGAGGGAAAGTCGCTAATTTGTATCGACAGGCATTGAAAGCGAGCTTAGAATTACCAGAATGTAAGAGGCCCGATGAGTCAAAATATACTGGCGACCCAAATTATTGCCCATACCATCGGGTAATCAGCCATCCTATTAAAGATTACTACTTCTTCAAGGATTAGTTGGAAAGAAAATATCGAAGAGGAGAGCTCACATTGTCAGATAATGTGTTGACTCATTCTAGAAAGGAATCAACTCGGATAGTTACATCCTCTTCTGTACCCCTAATTGAAGAAAGAAGAAACGAAAAGAAGCCAGCACAAGAGGAGCAGTGGGAGACTGTGATCTCCAAGAAGACAGTGAAAATGCTGAAGCAGTTGAAAGGAGTTCTGGGTGTGAAATAGAAATCTCCCACTAAGCCGGTGATAGATCCCAAGAAACTACATATGATGCGAACATCCACTTCTAAGCAATTCCCCAACCAAGCTGGCTCTTCAAGGTCTGGAAGAGTAAAATCTTCCAAGAAGAAGACAAAGCTGAAGAAGCCCAGAGAAAGAAAGACAACAACTCAAAGAGCTATCGATAGTTTGGACGAGTATTACCAAACTATAAGGCGACATATTAAGCTCGTTGATTTCATGTCAGAGCTTAAAATAAAGAAAGCTGAGGAAGATAATGAAGACCCTCTTTTGGTAGAAGTTTGTCAGGTCATCTCGGTGGTACCAAATATACTGATAAAAGAAGAGTGTATTGAGGAAATACCTTCTGAATCCTATATGATGGTGTCACCAATGGATTACAGTTCAGAGAAGGATCTGTATTTCCCATGAGAAAATGAATCAGACCCCGATATAGCATCACAAATGGGACACCTAAACCTGGGCAATAACTTCGAATCAACGAGTGAATCTCTAGATGCGACAATGGCTGACTCGAAAGAAAATACGCCATCAGATGAGTCTGAGCTGGATGAGATTGCTCAAGTGCAGCTAAGAAGTGGTAATATACTGCCACCTCCACTGAAGAAAGGGATATCCAATAAAGATAAGGGGAAGGAGATAGTTGTAAATGAAGATATTATCCCTAAGGACCCGAAAAAGAAAGACACTTCAACTAAAGGGATATATTATAATATCATATCTCACCTGAGAAAAATCCTGGCACAGATCAGCATATACGATGCTCTAGTGATGTCTAAAGACCTGCGGGAAACCTTGATTTAGGCTCTCAAAGACCCCAAAAGATACGAGGTATATTTTACTGAGCGCAACATGACTGAGGTCCTATAAACTCGTAACGAACTGTTCATCACCTTCACCAAAGATGACATGATGCTCGGGATCACAGACCACAACCGACCTCTATATCTTATTACAGAGAGTGACGGTTTAATAATCAGTCAGATCCTGATTGATCCCAGACCCTCTATCAACCTTATATGTCTGAAAGCACTGAGATCGTTGTGCCTCGACATAGAACATCTCGGGCCAAATAAGCTGATGGTGCATGGCTTCAACGAGAAAGTACAGAAATCCCTTGGATCATTTATGCTCCGTATTATATTTGAAGAACTTCATACATAAGCCAAGTTCCATGTGATTGATGCGGACACCTCATTTAAGGCGCTCCTGGGTCGCCCCTGGTTGCATGAGTATGATATTGTCCCGTCAATACTACACCAGTGTATGAAGTACCTCAGGGATGGAGAAGAATTCAGGATCTCTGGTGACATCCAACCCTTTGCAGTCCATGAAGTAGCGATGTATGAAGATGCAAGATACTTCATGCCAAAGAAGCTGAAGCCATCAAGCTCTCTTAAAGCTCAAGCATCAAATCCAGAGATTACAAAGCGATCTAAATAAGAATGTGAAAAGAAGCAGGTGGGGAGAAAGAAGGTGTCGCCGATTCTTCCCAAAATAGATGCTACTCCTAAAAAAAGAAAACATGTACCTCACTTGAGGAGTGACACAGATGAAGATGATGTCACCCCTATAAAATCCCAGAGGGTATGCTATTCAACGACTGAATGGAGTAGGGAGGTTGAATATTCAAATGACGATTATGACTATAACTATATCTACATGAACACGGTGCAAGATGTATTCTCTAGAAGAATAAATAGCCTGTCAATCTCAAATAGTGTGCTCATAGTCACGTGTGTTCCCTACTGTATTTCCAATAAATAAGTTTATGAGAGGTTCATAAGATTGAAGAACTTGTAACCCTTTATCTTTCTCCTTTTAAAAAGGGGACTGAGCCAGGGAATATACTCTAGTACGTGGGAAAGCTCGAGGAAGAGAATCACGACTGGTGTCGTATGCTCATTAATTCCGAAGAATTACTACCTACGAGGCTACCTAAATTTAATATTAAATATATTCAAAGAATGTTACGAAAGCAGATCAATATTCCTACCTCCAAACAATAGCTTCGTTCGTGCCTAAGCCTCTGGTATGGAAGTAATTCGTGTCAATTACGATGGAAAGTGAAAGTTCGATAGGTATATTAAGCCCTGTTGAACTAGTCCCGAGGCTAACCAAGAGGGGGGGTGAATTGGTTATTTAAAAATTTGAGAGCAACAGTAAAAATCTTTTCTATGATATGCAGCAGAAATAAGTAAATACTAAAACAAAAAGATTCAACACAAATTTCACCCAAGCAGATAATTATAGAAAATTAAAGTGCAGAAAGTAATCAGAAAGAACACACCAGATTGTTATAGTGGTTCGGTCAACTTGACCTACGTCCACTCCCCGGAGCCTCCCCTCCGGGTATTGCACTAACTCAAAGTGTCTCTCCTTTTGCTCCCATAGCAAGGCGGAGAAGCCTGTACAAAAACTCTTTTTCACCAATACGGTGAGGCAGAGAATCTAACCTCCTTTCGCTTCCTCCTGAAGCAGGCAGAGAACCTCGGAATCCTTTCGCTTCTTCCTGAAGTAGGCAGAGAACCTTAACTCATTTCGCTTTCTCCTGAAGCGGGTAGAGAACCCCGGATCTTCTTGCCGATGATCCTCTCACAAAGAACACCAACACAACGAAAGACGACGAGAGGAGGAGACGACTCTGATCCTTGCTTGGAGCAACCTTCGTGAACCCCTCATGAACTCCCCCTCACAAGATCCTCTCTCTCTCTCCCAAACTCTCTCTCTAGGATTTCTCTGAAAAGGAAAGTGGCAAAAAAAATTTCTTGTTCAAAGAAAAAGGTCTTTTATAAGAGGGCTCAAAATTTGCTCTAAATCTCAACTGGTCGGCAAGAATTGTCCAGGACGATCTAAATATCGTCATGTACGATTAGTTCAAAAATCAGCTGTTTCAGTCTGGAGGATCTGGCTCTTCTGGACGATCAATAGAAAAAATTGTTCAGATCGTCCCGTACGATTCTGCGATCGTCCGGGACGATTAGTGTAAATCCAAAAATTTCATCCAGAAGATCGCTCTGGTCGTCCAGAGGAACTTGTGTTGGACGATCCAAAAATGACTTGATTGTCCAGGACAATAAGGATATCGTCCGGGATGATTAGTTGAAAAAGGGCCAAACTCGTCTTGATGACCGCTCTGGACATACAGCTGAAACACACTAGACAATCTTGCGATCGTCCCGGACGATATGATCGTATCAATTAAATATTAATTACTTTTCTTAATTACCAGACTAATTTAGGCATGATTGTAAAAGTTGCCTAACTTGATCTGGCGGCTGTGAATTTCTGATTTGAGCATATCGTCCCGTTTGATGTCGGGATCATCCAGGATGATCTGCTTAATCAGACACACTTAACTTGGTCGCCCTAATTAGGGTTTTTATTTTTACTTGATCGTCCATGACGATGTGAATATCGTCCAGGACGATCTGAACAAAAATTAAACAGAAACTCTAATTCACTCAAGCTCTCCCCCTGAGTGTGTGTGTACAAAGTTACTTAGCTAGGGGATCAGTTAAATTACAATTGACTCAAGAAAAGGAAAATAGTAAATTTGGACACACTTGGACCCGATCTTGAGTTGGCTTGAGTTGCTCTTGATCTTTTGTACCTGAAATGGGTTAGCCAAGTAAAACACAATAGAAACATGTTTGTCATCATCAAAACCAGATTTACAACAGAAAGATGTGAACACATATAAGGGTATCAGATTCATCAAGCAAAAATACCTCCGAAAGGAGACCTACCAAGCAATTACATACAGGGAAATTAAATCCGACGATAATGATGATGAGGAAATCTATGAAGTTGACACATATGATAATCAACCCGTAGAGGCCAAGCTTGCACCAGAAGAACTGGAAGATGGTGGACATGCAGCTGCTATGGACGAACTAAAAGAAGTCAACTTGGGAACCGAGGATGACCCTCGCCCAACCGTCATTAGTTCCCTTATGCCAGAAGAGGAAGTGGAAGAAATAAAGAAGCTTCTCTATGAATTTAGGGACTGCTTTGCCTGGACATATGCTGAAATGTCTGGCTTATCCCCTGATGTAGTAGTTCATAGATTGACCATCAAACCAGCTGCAACACCCGTCAAACAAGCTCTAAGGAGAATGAGATTAGAGATTGAAGAACAGGTGATTGTAGAAACGAAGAAGCTCATAAAAGCGAGCTTCATCCGAGAAGAAAAATATGCCGACTGGATCGCCAATATTATCCCCGTAAAAAAGAAGAATGGACATATTCGTGTCTGTATTAATTTTAGAGACCTCAATAAGGCGTGTCCAAAAGATGACTTTCCACTCTCGGTGTCAGAACTTTTGGTTGACAACACGTCCAACTATGATATGTTCTCCTTTATGGACGGATCATCAGGATACAATCAGATCAAGATGACGCCTTAAGATGAAAAGCACACATCATTTAGAACGCTCATCGATATATTCTGCTACACATTCATGCCCTTTGGCCTGAAGAATGCCAGTGTCATGCACCAACAGGCAATAACGCGTATATTTGATGAGTTGATACATCAGAAGGTCGAGTATTATGTAGACGACCTAGTCGTTAAGAGCATGGACCTTAGAGATCACTTAAATAACCTGAGAATTGTATTTGAGAGAATCAGAAAGTTTGATCTGAAGATGAATCCTCTCAAATGTGCTTTCGGGGTCTCATCTGGCAAATTCCTAGGGTATATCGTTCGTCACCGAGGAATCGAGATTGACCCCAATAAAATTAAGGCGATCATTGAGATGCCACCTCCTAGAAACCTTTGACAGCTTCGCTCGTTGCAAGGATAATTGGCTTTTATTCGGTGGTTCATATCGAATCTGTTAGGTAGGTGCCAGCCATTCTCAAAGTTGATGAAGAAAGATGTCTGCTTCAAATGTGATGAAGAATGTCAGGAAGCATTCGATAGTATTGAAAGATACTTGCTGAATCCGCCTATTCTCGTGGTGCCAATTTTGGGGAAGCCTCTTATATTATATACAGCAGTACTAGAAGAGTCCCTCGGAGCATTGATGGCCCAGCACAATAAAGAGGGCAAAGAAAATGCACTTTATTACATCAGTCAGAGATTGATCAGAGCAGAAGTGCGGTATTCCCCAATTGAGAAACACTATCTGGCGTTGATTTTCACAGTTCAGAAGCTCCGCCATTATATGCTCTTCCATAAAATTTTCTTGATGTCAAAGATTGATCCGCTGAAGTTCTTGATGACAAGACCAGCATTGACATGTCATTTAGTAAGGTGGGCAGTAATATTATTAGAATTCGATATCATGTACATGCCACAAAAGGTTGTAAAGGGACAATCTTTGGCAGATTATCTCGCCATACATCCAATTCTAGCTGACTCTTCGCTCAATGATGATTTTCCCAATGAACAATTCATGCAGGTCAAGGAAGAGGAGAAACTATAATTTTGAGATATATATTTTGATGGTGCATTGTCTATCAAATCTCTTAGACCTCCAAATCTTGCAAAGGCCCAAGCTGGCATCGATCTCGTCTTTATAGAACCCGAAGGAGGTATCATGAGATTCTTATTCAGTCTAACTGAACCTCAGACCAATAATGAAGATGAATATGAAGCTCTAATAGTGGGACTGAAGATTGCGATTGGTGTCCAAATCACAAATCTCAAAATTTTCGGCGATTCTCAACTTGTGATAAATCAAGTCTTGAGCATTTATAAGGTTTACAAACTTGAAATAGCCCATTACTACCGACGGACTCTCGAGCTCCTAAAATAAGTGCCAAATATTAGGATAGCTCGAATCTCTCAAGGACAGAACATAAAAGTAGATTGTATGGCCAAATTGGCCAAGGAGCTCGCAAATGAAGACAAGACGTTACCCATATTTATTACGGTTGAAAATTGCTGAGTCCTAGAGCTGGCAATCTTGCGATTCCCGTAGGCAGAGGGACTATTAGATTCAAGATAGTAGGGTACAACACCGATTGATCCTCAAACTCCTCGACAGATCAGTACGGAAAATTAACTAGGAGAATGCCATATAGTTAAGAGACGAAGAACCAGTAGATGCTCGGAGTCGTGGTTACATTACTTAGATGTTGTAGTCAAAGACGATTTGAGGCAGCCATTCATCGACTACTTCAAAGAAAGAAAACTCCCATTAGATAAATTTTTGGCAGCCATTCATCCTGATTGATCCCAGATCCTCTATCAACATTGCGATATGCATTTGTCAATGACATGCTGTATCGACAGGCTTTTGACCAGATGTGACTACGATGCCTAAGAACCAAGGAAGCTGATAAAGTGGTAGCAGAAGTTTACGAAGGACCTGTGGAGCACATCAGTCAGGTCCCAAGATAGTTGCTAAAATTAAGAGAATGAGTTATTATTGGCCGGTAATGCTGAGGGAAAGTATTGATCACGCCAAGAGGTGCCACGAGTGTCAAATTCATGGTGATGTTATACATCAGCCGCCAAATTCATTGCACCCTACAGTAGCATCCTTGCCATTTGAATGCTGGGGCACAGACATAATCGGGCCAATAGATCCACCGTCATCAGCCGGACATCACTTCATTCTAGCAGCAACATACTACTTTTCTAAGTGGGTAGAAGCAGTTCCATTCAAAGAAGTAATGTTTGAGCACGTAATCAACTTCTTCACCCATAACATTGTCTACAGATTCAGTATACCGCACCGTATGATCTCAGATAACGGCAAAGTATTTAAGAGCACTAAAATCTATAAGTTCATTGAACGACACAAGATTGATTGGCGATACTCGTCAATATATAACCCAAGGGCAAATGGCTTGGTGGAGGTCTTCAATAGGACGCTGGTGAAATTATTAAACAAGATCCTCACCAAGAATAAAAGAGAATGGTACACAACTTACAAAATGCCCAAAGCCACCCCTTATTCACTAATGTTCGGAGCTGAAGCATTACTACCATTAGAAATCGAACTGCCATCGCTTTGGATAACAATCTTGAACGATCTTACTCATGAGCAAAATGCCCGACTGAGATTAGAGGAACTCGACGTACTCGATGAGACCAAATTGCAAGCTCGATAGAACTTGGAGATATTCCGAGCGAGAATGATAAAATCATTTGACCGAATGGTGCGCCATCGATCATTTCAGGAATGGGAATTGGTCCTGGTGCTGGAAGGTCAATCATCCCACACCGAAAAGTCGGTGGAAAGTTTATATCCAATTGGGAATGTCCCTTTATCGTCAAGAAAGTGTACTAAAGAGAAGCCTATCAATTGATCGATCTAGATGGTCAGAGGCCTATGCCGCCAATTAATGGTCGATTTTTAAAGAAGTATTATGCATGAAAATTTTAGATCCAATATAAAATATACACTAATCAAAGTGTTATATGCATATTTATCAATGTATGCCTTTATTTATATTTTAAAATTCTCTTGTGTAGCAAGAATGCATTTCAAAATCTTTAGGTCGACATCGCTCTGTGTGTCGAACTCCCCAAATAAATATTTAAAATCTCAAAATATAAAACCTATCCAGAATCTTTCTACAAGTTAAGGGGTATTTTTTAAATATCTATTTGGGTTGACATCATGCTCCACTCCGAGATCCCCAAATAAATATTTAAAATCTCAAAATTTTAAATTTATTCCATTCGAAAATGTCCCTGTAAGATATGAGGCATTTTTAAATATATTATTTGGGTCGACATCATGCTTCGCGCAGAGATTCCCAAATAAATATTTTAAAATTTTCAAAATTCTAAATTTATTCCATTCTAAAATGTCCCTACAAGATAGGGGCATTTTAAATATTTATTCGGGTCAACATCACATTGTATGCCGAGATCTCCGAATCAATATTTAAAATTATCAATACAAATATTCTTTTATGCTGAATGATACAACGACATCTTTTTTAAAGTATATGCAGGTGATCTTCCAAAAGTTTTGGACATCGCCTTCTCTAATGTACCAAGATTTAAAAGTCAGGAAAGAAACTTTTGTGACTACACACTCCAGCAAGTTGAGCCAAAATAGCTTGAAGTGTTTCAACAGTCTGAAGCTTAAGGTTTGAATGGGTTTAAGAGGTCGGATCCAACAAGACCAAATATGGTCGGATCGTTAGCAGCTCCGTTTACTCAACACGCCATAAGAAAGGCCGTAGTAGTGAAACCCCCACTTCGTCAACCCGTTAGTAGGGACTATAAGAAGTATGAAAGCTTATTCGACTTGACAAGTTCAAGTGATCGTAGTCTACCAAATTCTCCTAATTGACCAAAGAATTAAAGTTTCAGTGGGAAGGATGAGTTACGAGCAACTACTAGATGTCTGTAGGCTCAAAATCTTCAACCACAAAGATGACTCTAAATCCACCAACTTCAGCAAATCAGTATTGGGAAGCATATTTTCCATAGCTAAAGCCTGAAGCCTGAATGGGTGTAAAAGGTCAGATCTAACACGCATAAATATGATCAGATCGTTGGCAGCTCTACCTACTCAACACGTCATAAGAAAGGCCGTAGTAGAGGAACCCCCATCTTATCAACCAGAGGATAAAGAGCTGTCAAATCCCAGCTCGCCCAATTTGATGAACTCAAGTGACTTGGATTGAAGTCTCCTCAAGTGGTTAAGGATCATGATACTACCTATATTTGGTACTATCAACCAAATTTGAAACCTATAAACCCTTCAACATATCCGTAAAACACAAAGCGAGGATCGAAGAAACTTTTCTTCAGCAAGTTCATGAAAGTACAAAGCAAATGACCAAAGAAATTATCTCAAAAATCATGTAAAGCTTAAAGCTGAACTAAGAGAATTTTTTCATCAATAAGTACGTTATGCACAAAGCTCTAGACCGATGATTTTTCGCCACTGATCTTATATAAACCTAAAGGGTTTTAGATCACTGACATTTACTCCTTCATCAAGCCCACCAACGCAAAAAAGCATAGGGAAGAAGGTACAAAAAAAACCTGACAAGTCAGTAATGACAAATCAAATAGTTCTCCATCAATGTCCACAACATAAAGCAGAGGGTAGAAAGAACTAAAATCTCAGGACTCAAGCTAAAACTACAAAAAGAAGTATCCTAAATAACATCTACAAGTGTTCCTAAAGACTGGGGGTATTTTAAATATTTATTTAGGTTGACATCGCACTGCATGCCGAGATCTCCAAATAAATATTTAAAATTTCTTGCCAAAATATAGTTAAAGGAGGGAAGAATGGAAAATCCTTTGTAAACTGAATGTGCCATCAGCATAAAGTACAAGTTGAGCAAGATACAATCAGTACAAGAGACAGCAAAGTCTAACCAGCTGATGAATTTACAAAATTAAGATAAATCCCGAATAATATCAGTAATATACAATAGAAATATCACATCTATATATGGATGTAGTAAAGAAATATGCAAGCAGTTATAAAGGGATGTAAATTAAAGTGACAATGATGTCGAAAGAGAAGAAAGGAGCGACAGTGTTATCTATAAATGTTTGCTTATAAAGTGATGCTCCAAGGTCTTAACTAGAAAGTATTCTATCACTCTTATATAGATCTCTACTTGCATGAGCCGACATGTCAATCAAATTATTGACTACAACTGCATCTAAAGTTCTATAAAGGCACAAGAATAGACTCTTGGAGATCTACAGAATGAAAATCTTAGTGTGACATCCAAGTAAACTCTTGGAGAACCACTAAATGGAAGCCCTAGTGTGATATCTAGAACAAATATTTAGAGATCCACAGGGTCAATCAACATACAATAAATGTGGTTCGCTCTAGGCGTGAACCATATTTGTTGGGGACATTTGTTAACCTCTGGACAATGTCCAAGATATAAAAAAAAGCCAAATAAATAAATATAACATACATGCAATCTGTCGGCTGCCCATCCCTCGAATCCTACAGACATCCCACCGCAGCTACCGTAATCATGCTCTGTTCATTCGACGCTGAAATGCCGTGTCTTCTACGATCTCTACTCAAGACGAAGACATCCCGCTCTCATCATTAAAAGCCGACCGAATCAAGAGTTCACGTTCTTTTCCCACACGCGAGCTCCAGTGGCCAAATAGCAAGCCTCTCGATCTCCTTTGGCCGAATCATCCCTCCTCTCGATCTCCAAGACCTCGTAGACGAAGCCAGAGCTTGCCATCTCTTCCTTCAGACCGGACCCTACCTGACCTTTCTCCTACTTCCATTACCGAACCCCCTGCTCCAAGCCCCACTTGATTCCTCTTCTTTTTCCCATTACTGAAGCCCACGACTCCTTCTATCGACCGAGCTTCTTCAACTGCAGGCACCCCGACGCCTCCAAGCCGCTGAAGCTCCTGACATCGCCAACCCCACGCGACCTTGGCTCTGATCCAAACCAGTCACCAGATCCCTTCTTACCTGTACCGAAGCCAATCGAGCCTCTTCCAGGCTGAAGTCCCTCTGCTTCTTTTGATTAAATCCCTGCGACAGAGCCTCTATCCTGACCTACTACTCTCTGCCGCCTTCCCTACACCGAGTTCATCAAGCCACCGAGCCAAAGCTGACCCAACTCCTTCTTCCTTTTGATTCCTCTTACTGCAACCTCTCCCTGCTGGACCAAACTCCTGAAGCCGCACCCTATATCCTACACTTATTCGCAAGCCCGACCTCAATTAGACCCTCCGACCGATCCCATTTCATTCTTAGCTGAACCAAGCTGAAGCCTCAACAAGGCCTATCCGACCTGATCTCCACAGAGGTAGTTATTAGGTTAAAAAATTTTGTATATTAATATTAATTATGATTATTAATATTAGATGATAGAAATATTAGTTAATATTACTAATATTATTAGTCCTATTATTATTTTTAACATATATATATATATATATATATATATTTGTGTGTGTGTGTTTGCAAAAAAAAAAAGAGAGAAGGAAAAAAAAGAGGGGAGAAAAGAAAGAGAATAAAAAAAGAGAGGGGAAGAAGTGTTTCAAAAAAAAAAAAAAAAAAGGAAGGATAAAGAAGAAGAAAAAGGGAAAAGGGATCTTTTTTGCTCATTTCACTTAGATTCCCTTTCTCGTTGTTTATGGCGAACCAACAAACCCCCTACGCGCTCACGTAGCGTAGTAGGGAGAAAATCCGGTGCGACGCCTACGACGAGGTGGGAAATCATCTAAAAAAAATCCCATTCTCAACGCTAACGAGGAGCCGACAAACCCCCTATGTGCTCACATAGCGTAGTAGGGAGGGAAGCCGGCACGACGCTTTCAATGAGGCGGGTAATCTCCGGACCGCTCATGTAGCGTGAGGGGGACAAAAACTAAGTACCCATACATGGGGAAATACTGTGCTCTTTGCAACAGGTGCCCGATACCCCTAAGCGCTCATGTAGCGTAGCGGGGATTGAAAAAAATGCCGCCGTGGTGTCTACGGACATCTACCTGAAGTGCCCACATGGCGTGGAGGGGAAGGCTACCTCTTGGTTTTTCCCCTAAACAGGAGAGACGTCGCGAGGCTGCCAAAATTTCTCTTGAAAAGCACAAGGACTTGGAGAAATTACAGGGGACCTGGACTTGGACTCTAACTTGAACAAATGAAAGGAGCTCTAATTCAATTTGAACATCAATTGAACTTGTAAATTTTTTATTTAAATCTAAACTAAATGAGATAACAATGACTTAAACAAAAATGGACTTGAACTCATTTTGGGTTTGATTTGAACTTGAAAGGACCACAGGGGACTTGATGCAAGAGAACTTGAACTCAATAAGACCACAAGGAGCTTGAACTTTTAAAGACAGCAGGGAACTTGAACATGAACTCGTAATTTGAATAAATAGAAGACTTGTGGACTCAAATTTAAATGAGTACAAAGAGCTTGAACTAACATTGTGGATATACACTTGAACTTGAACTGAATGGCATCATGTGGATTTTGAACCATTAAAACAATCAACTAAGCTTGTGCTACAAGGAATTAAACTTCAAGATCATTAAACATATGATTGAAGATAAAATATTAAAATCGAGTGATAGCTTTGATTAATCAAATGCATATCAACAAACAAATGTGAGATTCATGTTGAATAAACCTATGATGCACACAATGAATTACTCATGAGGAATATACTCATAAGTAAGGTAGAGGGATCGAACAACTTCTCCATAAGAAGCACAGTGATTATATTAGTCCACTTATGAGTGATGATGATGGCTAAGATGTGAAAGTAATGATTCCCCTACAACCGACATCGGATGTCTTATAGATACAAATGACGGCCGCCACAAGTACTAAAAGACACACAAGTAAATGTAACAAATTATCAATCAACGCACATGGAGAGATTATTGATGAATGTAATCCATTCAGCAATCAATGTTGATACATGTAAAAGGCGCTGAATCTACCTACAAGCAATAGTAGTAGAGATGCTGCATGGATGGTGGATCCCTTACAGACAACAGAGATTGATGAACTTACAATGGATGTAACGAATTCCCTATATACATCAATAGAAAAATGGTGACGCTCCTACAATCAACAACAAGGAATCTCAATGAGATATCAAGGGATCGTCGTGCAACCAAAAGTATGAATATAAACAAGTTAATTCACCACATGAGATACAAGTTATCTTCAAAAGCAGTGAAAGACTTATGACATGTGACATGACCCATGCACAAGCAACGACCAATGAATATTGTGGAGAAAGGAACAATATACTTGCAGGCATTGGCAGAAGCTTGTAGATCTTAAAGATACAAGCAACAGTTGATACAAGAATTAGAGGAGACACAAGCAAGTATACCAAACCTCAGTAAGTCATGGTGATTAGCATGCAATAATTGCATAAATGTGCTCACAGTCAATTTGTAGGGCGAGAAAGATGACAAATGCGAGCTCCTACAAGTCAATGTAAGTAGAATCTCCCATATGCAAAGTACCTACAAATTATTGTAGCAAGGATACCGCAGTACCCTCACAATCAACAACCTTCCAATGGCAACCAAATACATCGTCCTCTTACAAGTGACGATGTACGATGTGTAGTAAAGGCGGGTACCTACGGGCCCTTGTAAGAGACCCGTCGTATATGCTAGAAATCATCCACAAGCAAAATATAGAAGATCTGCTATAAGTACAAACTCTCTAAGAATACAAATGTACGCACTACCTCTCACCTGTAGGTAGATATAGAAAGACTTCAGTAAATGTAGTATCCTGTAGTCAATTTCAGCCTGTGAATGAATATATCTACCTGCTGCAGTAGTTGATGTATTGTAGGGACCAAAACCATAGCAAAATGCATAAAAAATACAGTGAATGTAAGCTCCTACAAGCTACCGTAGAAAACTCTTATACATCTAACACGACGCCACCGGATCTGCAACACTCGTACAAGCAGACAAAAGGAGTCTACGAGATTCCAAATTGAATGTTGCATTCAAATGATAGTTGCCTGCGCAACTGATTAACTCAAATATTTTAAAGTCCCTCGCACATGCACTATAGTATGTATGCATATAGGTACACATAAGGGGATGCAAATACACCCGCATGGGCCCCGACGAGCGTATCAAGGGTATACACGTAACGTCTAGGGATGCTGCGCGGGTCAATAAATGAACCTAGGTTTGAGCCCGATCCTTCTATGTTGGTAGATAGGAGTCGACACGGCTCGAACCATAAAATAAGTATACGGTCGCGAGATCGACCAAAATATTTATTTTACAGTTCATATTAAACCTTCAAGGCCTATAATCAAGAGAATTCACTTACAAAGGCATAAAATCTATGAACCACGATCCTCTGTTGACAACTCGACAGAGTCGACAAGGTTCAATCCACAAATGAAAATTACCCTAAACACCCCGATGATGGTCGTGTTGAATACAGATCTCAACTAGAGGGGTTAATTTTAAATATTTCAAAATGCCCATCAGGACCCAAAACTTCAAACTCCAAACAATCCTAAAATCCAAATATTTAAAATTGAAATCAACTATCCAAACACTTAAAGCAAAATACATTTACCCTCCATAATAGTTTGCCAAGATAGACAAATTAAAAAATTCTTCAGTTCACAAAGAGCTAATGCCTAGTCGAGAATATCACTAGGATTCATTCTCAAACAATCTCCTGCCAGTAGGGACGTGATACGTGTCCTCTAACCGAAAGTTTCACCGCCAAATGACACTGCAGAATAAACGGTTATGACACGGGGCCCTTTGAACCGAGTGGTTTTGCCGCCAAATGGCACCACGAGATAACAGTTATGGCCAGAGCCAATATGTTCCTTAATGGCATCAAATCCTTGAGATATGAATCAATATGATATGATTGATAGGGCACAAAGCCCTCTGTTAGCTAAGGTGGATTCAAAATTATCCCCTTTGACAAACACCCAACCCAGGTCTACAAGGTCCACTTGGACGATGCAACCCATGACTGCTGACAATGATCCTTCTGTCAGGTTGGGTCGACTACCTCCTCTGACTAAGTAGACTAGGGACCATGATGGACCTGGATGACTTAACCATGGGATCTTGATCGGGTCTATCATCCATTCTCCCACTAGCTGCTTTAAGTGCAAGATGGTGAAATTTCAAATTTTAAATATCAAAACCCTCAATACCTAAATATGTATGCCCATTACTACTACTATGTGCCAAATAACATGTATTCTCTACGTACTTAATTGACGACTAGCCTTAATCAAAATTTCTCTCTCATTATCGGGAGGGGTAATTAACTATAGGGGCTTGACCTTATAGGAAACCAAAACTCAGATCATAAAGTCCTCGTAAAATGAGGGCAAAATCTCTGGGTAATATCTTATCTACAAACCCATTTGCCTTCCAAAATTTATCCCGGAACTTATTCCGTTAAAACTCCGTCGAGAAAGCAAAGGGGGAGGCCGGGGCTGAATTTTCGGAGCCCGCAACTTTTAAGCTTGAATTAGTTCCTTGTTCTATATCTCTTCTAGCAAATCTAGTTCTTCCGCCGATCCATTGCATCAACACTTCTATGGAGATATCGAATAGATCTAAATTCTATCAACTACTTAAATCTGGTTTTAGCATCTTTATACTTTAGTTTTTGTGGAATTTAGCAAATCTTGGCGGAGTTAAAATTATTATTATGATTGCGCCTTTTTCTGTGATATCTTGCTTGTGATCCACGAGCTTCTCTCATGGTGGTCTATGATGATTTTGATGGCAAGGATGGGGAGATTCCTTTCCTTATCCACTGATTTTGCTTACTTTCTGATTACATGTAAAATATTTCATAATATTTTTCATCAATTTTTAGAAATATATTTTTAACATCAACTTCTTAATTATGTTATGCAAGTAAAACAACATATATTTTTGGCTAACACAATAATATCATAATAATTTGACAAGTTTTTATCCATTAATTAAAGAATTAAGTTTCTTACAAGTTTGGAAGTTGTTATGTGCGATAGAGACTATTACGTATGTAGTCTGGACGTGAGAACTATTTGTATTCTATTAGTGCGCACAATAAAAATATAATTACTGTGCACACTGCATTTTATTGCACTTTTACCGCACACTCACAGAATCCGGACACAGCTCCAGTCCGAACTCCACATCAAAGAAAGGGTGGTTGAAAAATACTTTCTTGCAGATTTTTTTTTTTCAATAATTAATAGGATTAGTTTGCATTGAAGAACATTAAGAGACATCTTAAATTTTTGGTCAAAATCAGCTTACTTGAATTGGGTCAATATCAACGTCGTGCATGCCTTGAGAAACTTTTCTAATTTCATTTTTGGCTTGTTTGCCTCTAGTTTATTTTTTATTTTGATGGGTAGATTGTTGGGCTTTTGAGTTATTGGAGCTGGATGTGAACTGTTCAGAAGAAGGGGGGTATATTTGATTGGTCCCTCTATATGTCCTTCTACTAGGGCTGCAAACGAACCGAGCCGAGCTGAGTATGTGGGTGTTCATGTTTGAGTTCATTTAATATCAGCTTGTTCAAGTTTGATTCATGTTTGTTCGAGCTTTATTGTTTGTGTTCATGTTTGGTTCATTTAAATTAATGAGTGTTCATGTTTGGTTCATGTTCAGTTCATGTTCAGTTCGTTTAGTGCTTATCGAGCTTTAAACAAACAAACATGAACGAGCTATAAACGAGTTCTACTTTTAGATGTTCATTAACTTAACAAACGAGCTTTATCGAGCTTCCTAACAAACGATTACATCGAGCATGTTCGTGAACATATTTAACGAATTTTTTTAAACTATCAAACAAACACGTTCATGAACATATCTCTGAACAAACACATCTATAATAAAAATAATTGTCTATGTAAAATGAAAATAACATTAATCAATATGAATATATTTTTAAATGAAGCTTACTTGTTGCATTTATATTATTTATATTTATTAATTCTAGAATCGAGCTTCTTATCGAGCTTAATGTTGAGCTTGTTCACGAGCTTCAAATGATATTGTTCGCGAACATAAATGAGCCGAACGCATTAGTGTTCAAGTTTGTTTATTTAAGAATCGAGTATTTAAAATATTGCTCAAATTTGTTTGTTTAGTTAATTAAACGATCTCAAAAGAACTTTAATAGAATCGAATAACGAGTAACTCGTCGAACGCTTGATTCGCTTGCAGCCCTACCTTCTACTTTTGAATATATCTTTGTGTATACTTGTTGAAGGTTTTCGTTGAATAGATGGACATCAAGTTGCATTTCATCAGAACTTGCTTGGTTAAAAAAGAATCCAATACCCCCCTTAAAAATCATCAATTGCCAGCAAAATCTGAAACATTGAATTAAGCTACAACACTTTATCATAATGTGATATGTAGCAGCATCAGTCAGAATGTAGCAGCATCAGTCAGAAATCCATATGACGTCATTCTTTGGCAGTATCAAATATCCCTTGGTTGGTTAAAAATATCCAATATCCCTTGGAAATCATCAATTGCTAGCAAAAATCTGAAATATTAAATTAAGCTACAACACTTTATCATAATATGATATGTAGCAGCATCAGTCAGGAAACCATCAGGCAGTATTCGATGACTGTCAGAAAATATCCAACTTCTACAAGTGCACAAAGAACGATGTTGTACAAATCATTTATTTGATGAGACTCCATTTCCAGAATCATCATTTATAGGCAATGGAGCATGGCAGGTATCATGCCCTCCATTCCAAGAGTTATCTAGGCTCGTTCAAACGAATTTGATCAGAGCACGGGTCAGCCAACGTGATGGATTGCGACGGGTTTGCTCTGCAGAAGTCGAAGCCGGCAGTGGATTTTGAATAGAAAGCGTGTTCGGTCGAACTGTTTGGAAGAAGCAGTAGGTGTGAGATCGTGTGAAGTAAGTTCGCTAGTTTGGTCGAAAGCTTGAAGCGAGGGAATGGATGACTCATTGGGCTCAGGATTGAATTGAGAAATAGAATAACTATTAATTGAATTAAGCGGGAAGAGGAAACAAAATCATCCCGACTGAGTTTTCTCTACTCCCTTTTATTCTCCTTCTATTAATTGAAACCGTTGAATAGTAGTTACGGGATGAAGAGTCGTGCTGTCTGGGGATGTGGGACCGGATAGGTTTTACAAAGAGATGCAAATTTTCGTCATTTTCTGCTACTTCAAGCACTCATGAGGATTAATAAATAGAACTGACATTAGGTTTTATGACAACTACAGTAGTTAGAAAAATTTTTATCACCGTCCTCTCAGAGCATTAACTGAAAGGTTTTTTTTTTAGTCAACACTATGCTATATATAGAGGGCGAGATAGAGAGAAAATCTGAATCGTGATTGTAGGCATACTGGTTTAGTACATTGCAGAGGTCAACATACAACTCTTTTTGCCTCTCAACATGCTAGCCAAGGTAATTAAGATGTTGACATCTATATACGTATCTGTGGTTTACTATGTTAGTGAAAATGCATGTTGCTTCTTAGCATTATATACTTAGGAAATCCCCATGCAGGACTATTTGAAGGTTTGCTCCTCCTGGAATGAGGCAAAATGTAGTTATGAAGCAGATGTCTGGGACGACGGCGGCCATTCTGGAATTGATCAAATTCTTTTAACATACACAAAGGAACGAGTCTACTCCATCCAGGTTGCTTACTATGATTACGGGCGTAAGACCACCTCGCTTGCACCCAAACACGGCTGTGATGGGACCATGTTTCAACAACTAAGCTTTCAGGCAAGTACGTTTGCATGTTTAATTATGTGCGCTTAAATTAGTTTTGGCCAATAAGTAAAATCTAAATCATATACAGAGAGAGAGAGAAATAAAATTTTTTTAGCCTTTTTAATATATAAAAAGGGATATTGACGGTCAATTAGATTTATGCATGGTTAATTTTTATTTATTTTTTTACAGATTAAATCTCCTCTAATTTCAGTGAGTGGACACCATGACTCGATATTTGGTTATAATTCTCGCTTAGGAGAGGAACCTTGCATCAGGTCTATCAAATTCAAGACGTCTTCTGGAGAAACCTATGGTCCATATGGCCTCGAGATCGGCATTCCCTTCTCGTACGAATCTGATTCTAAGGGACTAGCTGGTTTCCATGGAATGTTGCGTAGCGATATTTATTCTAACTATTTAAGCTATCTTGGTGTTTATGTTCACAGTTCTGCAACTAAGGCTGCCAAGTGAGAATTAATCTGTTGTGGCATCATGCACTTACAAAATATGTCTAAACTAGATCTCACCAAATACTTGATATCATAGCTTCAGTTCCTTAGGACTAGCTTATTATAGTTTGGTATATGTTTTGTATATGATTTCTAGAATGTCCTTAGTAGCTTATATAAGCAAGATATTGTAAGAAGGGGGGGGGAGGAGATAAATATTATGACATTTTGAAGCTTTTAAGCTTAAATTAGTTCCTTGTTCTATATCTCTTCTAAAAGATTTAGTTCTTCTGCCGATCCAAAGATATCGAATCGATCTAAATTCTATCAACTACTTAAATCTCGTTTTAGCTTCTTTATACTTTAGTTTTTGTGAAACATAGCAAATCTTGGCGGAGTTAAAATTTTTATTATGAATGTGGCTTTTTTTTTGTGATATCTTGCTTGCGATCCACGAGCTTCTCTCATGACGGTCTATGATGATTTTGATGGCAAGGATGGAGATTTTCCTTTTTCTTTTCCACTGATTTTGCTTACTTTCCGATTACATGTAAAATGTTTCATAAAATTTCTCGTCAATTTTTAAAAATATTCTTTTAACATCAACTTCTTAATTATTATGCAAGCAAAACAATATATATTTTTGGCTAACACAGTAATGTCATAATAATTTGACAAGTTTTAACCATTAATTAAAGAATTAACTTTCTTACAAGTTTGGAAGTTATTATGTATGGTAGAGATTATTACGTGTTGAGTTTAGACGTGAGAATTATCTGAATTCTATGAGTGTGAGCAGTATAAATATAATTATTATGTACATTATGTTTTTATTGCATTTTTACCGCACACTCATAGAATCCAGACGCAGCCAGCTCCGGTTCGAACTCCACAAGGAAAGGGTGGTTGAAAAATACTTTGTTGCAGGTTTTCTTTTCAATAATTAATAGGATTAGTTTGCATTGAAGAACATTAAGTAACGTCTTAAATTTTTGGTCAAAATCAGCTTATTGAATTTGGTCAATATCAACGCAGTGCATACCTTGAGAAACTTTTCCAATTTCATTTTGCTTAATAATTTTGGAAATAGAAAATGTAAAAAATATTGTATCATGATATTTTGATAGAAAATTTCTTTCAAAAAATATAGAGTTTCTTTTAAAAATGAAGTTCATTCAACCCTTTTTAAAATATGTAAGAAAGGATTCTAATTTAAAATGAAACTTATTCCAAAAAAATTATTAATTAAAAATATGAGATAAGATCAATTCTTCGGTTCGAAGTATTTTATATTTTGAGCTCCATTTACTTGTTTGGCAAACTGGAAACAACTATCTTATTGATTTAAGTAGGGATATCATTTCAGTGTGACCTTGAGAGTTTTTTTTTATTGCTCTTCAATTAACTTCAAATAAAGTTCCTTAAAGTCGAAGGAAAGTTGGAAACACCATAATCAAATAATTTGGGGATAGATCCACCATTCAGGATTCGTTTGGGACGATTTCTTCGCTGCTTTACGGTTTAAGATACGAGAGACTGTTGGGGTATTCTCATACAACTGTAGCATAGTAGCTTGACGGTTGTACTATCCAAATAAAATATAATGATTTATGTACAACTTCAAAAAATAATTTTTTGTACAACAACTTCACAACCTACTTTAAATTACCGATAATTATAGTCATCCCAAACGAACCCTCAATCATTATGTAAACTTTTGAATGGCACTAGATGTTGGGAGTGTTGTTTTGTTTTATGATGTAAAATGCTACAAAATAATACTTAAAATTTTTTTCCTTGGTGGTTTTTTTTGTCTGAAAAAATTGGAATGATATGGAGAAGATTACCACAATTCCTAATAGCATTTTGATATATTTTTTATTGTGATAAGTTTTAAAAAATTTAATAGTATTTTAAAATAAATATAATGTATATGTAATTAATATTACATTTATTTCAAACCATATATAAAAATTCTTTAAATTATGGGTGTCAAAACATGGTAACAGGCTGATCCAATATGAAGTTGACTCGATCTAAATCCCTTCTAATGTAGTGGATCGATGGAAGAAAGGATCCGATAGAAGGAACACACAAAAATTAGGGAACAAACACAAGCTCAAGACTCAAAAGGATATAATATACTTCATCTCCCCTTACACCTAACCTTAACTACTTATAAAGCAAATAGAATATTCTAAAAATTAAAGATATACTAGATCTAAGCTTTATTATAACTTAGATGTTCCACATTATACTCCTCTTATGTTAGAAGAGCTCGACTCCGTCAAGGTGCATCTTCGGGAGGGTGGTAGATGTAGACAACATAATCAGTCCTCTAGGGTCGAAGATTTTGAATGCAGTGAAAAGTTTTTTTTTTCCCATATATCTCCATCTGCTTCCACAGTCATGAATTTGATTAGGGCTTCAACATCAACAAGTTGTTCTGCTCGACCAATGCAAATGTAGTGCTTCAATGATTTCTTCAATAACTTCATTGCTTCTTCAATCATACCAAATTAAGCAAATCCACCAATAAGGGAAGTCCACGAAACAGTATTATGGTCATATAGGAAGTCAAAAGTTCTCTTTGCATACATTTCTACCAAAGCACTACCAACAAATCCACCCATAATAGCTTCTAACCTCAAAATTACTGCATGAAGATGCTTTCCACAATCTAAGTGAGAAAATTTTGCACATACAGTTAAACTCGCATGTCTAAAATCATGGAAATTGTCTCCCAATAGCGTTCCTGTTGCAAGAGAATTGAAATCAGTGTCCCATGATATGATATCTCTTTCAGGCATGCTGTTGAACACCTTAAGTTAATGTTCTACTCCATATAATTTCAAGTAACACATAATCATGCTATTCCAGCAAAACAGATTTGGGCTTTGAATCTGTTTAAAGATCTTAGCAGCCAAATCAGCCGCTTCACACTTTATATTCATGTCAATAAGAGACTGATGTAGTTCATGAACATCTTTACTGTAATTGTCAGTATTTTAATTCAATCAAATAAATTTTTTTAAGAGTTATTATAAGTCTAAATTATAAACTATCTTCGCCATAGCATAGACACTGAAATTTTCTAAATAAAATGTGCAATTTTATAGATATTTTTCTATAAATTTTGAAGCTCTAAAAAGATTTATAAACATAATTAAATTATATAATTATATTAATATTATATTATTAATTTATTATAAACTATCTAAAGTCACTTACTAATTTTATTACAAAATCCATTTTAAGCCATTTTAATTTATCAATTCAGCTAACAGAAAGTAAACAGGGAATTTAAGAGAGAAAAAGAGAATTATGATTTGAAAGTTATAGAGCTATTTTAGTCTTTCGACCTTATTGGACGATGTGCTCATCTCATTATAAAGAATCATTATCCTATTTCCGATTTCAATAATTTGATATTTTTGATATTTTTTTGATCAAATTTGTATTTCCATTATCGAAAAATAAGGATAATTTTGTATTGATAAAACTTTCACCACGTAACTTTTTATATGTTATAGAGATTGAGATTATGAAAGTTTTGAGTATTTATTTAAGACTTTTACAAGGTGATTTTGAAAAAGCTGCAATTTTTAGCAATTCAAAATTTTATTTTGACATCTAAAAATAGTATATATTTTAGTTCAATTAAAGCTTCAGAATATTATTGTTGCGGGCTAGAATATACGCAGCGATAGAGTTAGAATTTTATGTCTTAGCATTACACGAATATCCAGCTCACATACAGAGAACACAAGATTTTTACGTGAAAAACCATGAAAATGGGAAAAACCATGGGGTCTGGTCCAGTTGAAATGATTTCACTAGAACTTGAGTAGGTTATAATGGGTTGACTCGCCTCCAAGGGTGATCAAATTACAAGTAACAACAGTAGGGTTGAAGTCGGGGGTATGTGAATGTCTGATATCACACTGGCAGAACTTCGTGGTCAACCGGTGATCTGACAAAATTTCGGGCCCTAAGTGGTGGTCTGGTAGAACTCCGGACCTTAGGTGGTTCTCCAGTTGAGCTGAGGGCGTCAGGTGGTGGTTTGGTCGAGCTCAAAGCGTCAAGCGGTGGTCCGGCGGAGCTAAGGATGTCAGGAGGTAGTACGACAGAGCTCAGGCGTCAGGCAGTGGTCCAGCAGAGTTCAGGACGTCAAGTGGTGGTCCGGCGGAGCTCAGGGCATCAGGCAGTGGTCCGGAGGAGCAAAGAATGTCAGTTAGTGGTTCGACGGAGCTCAGGGCGTCAGGCGGTGGTCTGGTAGAGCAGAGGACGTCAGGTGGTGGTCCGGCGGAGCTCAAGGCGTCATGCGGTGGTCTAACAGAGTAGAGGACGTCAGGTGGTGGTCCGACGGAGCTCAGGGCATCAGGCGGTGGTTCGGTGGAGCAGAGGATGTCAGGTGGTGTTCCATCGGAGCTCAGGGCGTCAGGCGGTGGTCCGACAGAGCTCAAGGCGTCAAGCAGTGGTCCGGCGGAACTCCGGCGGTGGTCGAGAAGGAGCAAGGAGGCAAGAGCGGTCTCCGATATCTCTCTTTTCTCCTTAGGATTAGGTGTCCTTTTTCAAGAGGAGAGGGGCTCTATTTATAAATTTTTGGGAGTGGCATGGCCCGTAACTAGAACAAGATCAAGGGTGATTAGGGAATGGTTTGAATGGACGGCCGATGTTGAATCCCTTGATCGTGGATAATTTGTTGGGCATTTTGAAGGTCTTAGATATATAGGATTTTGGCGATCTTGGGCTCGTTGGATTCCTATCATCGAGACGCTCGATTCAATTATAAGCATGTCATATTTAGAGACCGTTTGGTAATCCATATTATAGTTTGAACCTTCTAACAGCGCTTCTAACCCTTGATTTGGACCCATTTGGGCTCGGATTGGATTGAATTTGCTGTTGTTGGGTTTGTATTTTCGAGACGTTTTGTTCGACTATAAGTTTGCTGAAATTTGAGTTTGGATGGTCCCAATTTCAATTTTGAAAGTTTTCAACTTGATTTTGCCTTGAGATTCGTGCTCGATCAAGATAATTTTTTGGTGATGTATCAGTTGCCCCAATAGAGATGTGGAAATGCTTAGGAGATGAAGGAATTTCTTGGCTAACTAATTTTTTTAATAATATTTTGAAGACTAAAAAGATGCCAGATGCGTGGAGAATGAGTGTATTGATTCCTATTTATAAGAATAAAGGTGATGCACAAGATTGTGCGAATTATAGAGGAATTAAGTTAATGTGTCACACTTTAAAACTATGGGAGCGAGTTATGGAGCGTAGGTTGCGGCGTGATACTAATGTTTCTCAAAATCAATTTGGATTCATGCCTGGTAGGTCTACTATGGAAGCCATACATTTATTGAGAGGTTTGATGGAGAAATATAGGGAGAATAAGGAGGATCTACATATGATATTTATTGATTTAGAGAAAGCATATGATAAAGTTCCAAGAGAAGTGCTATGGAGAGTTCTTGAAAAGAAAGGAGTTAATAATGCTTATATTCAAATCATTAAAGATATGTATGAAGGAGCTACTACTTGTGTTCAAACACAAGGTGGTTTGACCAAGTATTTCCCTATTTCGGTTGGATTACATCAAGGATCAGCTTTAAGCCCATATCTTTTCGCGTTAGTCATGGATGTTCTCACTAGACATTTACAAGAGGATGTACCCTGGTGTATGCTTTTTGCTGATGATATTCTTCTTGTTGACAAGACTAAAGAGGGAGTTGAAGGTAAACTTGAAGTCTGGAGATCAACCTTAGAGTCTAAAGGTTTTCGCTTGAGTAGATCTAAAACTGAATATATGGAGTGTAATTTTAGCAGTAATAGACCTAGTGAGGGGATTGTGACTTTGGGCGATCAAGTCATTAATAAGAGTACACGTTTTAGATATCTTGGATCTATTGTTCAGAGTGATGGTGAAATAGATGGGGATGCTATCAGTAGAATTCAAGTTGGATGGTTGAAGTGGAGGAATGTATCGGGCTTGTTGTGTGATAGAAAAGTCCCCCTTAAACTTAAGGGAAAATTCTATAAGATGGTGGTGAGACCTGCAATGCTTTATGGTGCAGAATGTTGGCCATTAAAAGAGAAGCACAATACTAAGTTATGTGTTGCGGAGATGAGGATGCTTAGGTGGATGAGTGGATTTACTCTTAGAGACAGGATACGAAATGAGCATATACGTGAAAAGGTTGGAGTAGCTCCAGTGGAGGAAAAGATTAGAGAGAGTCGCCTTAGATGGTTTGGTCACATAAAACGGCGGCCTTCCGATGACCCAGTTAGGAAAGTAGAGGTATTAGATTTGACTTATGTTAAGAAAGGTAGAGGTAGACCTAAAAAGACTTGGTTAGAAAATATTAGAAATGATCTTTCTCTATTAGATTTAAACGAGAATTTGACTTTGAACCGGACACAATGGAGAAAAAGGATTCATGTTGCCGACCCCACGTAGTGGGACAAAGGCTTGTTATTGTTGTTGTTGTTATTGTTGTATCAGTTGCCCCCTTATTTTCGAACGTCAAAGCTCTAGGAGTCCAAAAATATGTTTCACAACATTTAAAATTAGTCAAATAGTAAAAAATGCCAGAAAATTATGTTCCAAAACATATAAATTTGCTCAAACTTGGTAATAGAGGCCCCATTGAGCTCCGAAAGAATCGAAATTGAGTTCAGAACGTCGAAAAACATGTTCAGCAACCCCAAAAATATTTGATTTGGACTATCCGGGCAAAAAAATGGGCTCAGACATATGTAGGCGGCCAAACCGGCCAGCCACCGCCCGTTGCTGCTAGCAGCACATACGCCGCGGGCAATGCGCACCCCTCCCAGGCGCGCACGGTTCTGCATAGCAGCCATCTGCAGTTTTCATTTTTTTTTTTTTTTTTTTGTAAGGGCCGCATGAGGCGGCCCTCAACCGCCTCTAGAGCAGTTAACCTAACAGCCCATGAATGGGTGGTTTAGTTAACCGCCCAAAAATTGTGTTTTTTTTATTTTTTTTTACTTTTGATTTGGAGAGATTTTTTTTCCTTTTTTTTCTTTTCTTTCTTTTTTTTTTCAAAATTCCCAAAACACTCCCTCTTCAACTATAAATAGACCCCCCTTGGGCCATCAAAACTTGCACCTCTCTTCTCCTCTCCCTTTCTTCTTTCATTTGAGGCCTTCCCCTGGCCCTGTACAGGCGGCATCCCCTGTTCAGGCCCAAGGCCCCTCTTTACAAGAAGGAGGTTCCCCCTTTCCGCCCTTCTCCCATTCTTCCTTCTCTTCTTTCATTTGAGGCCTTCCCCTGGCCATGCACAGGCGGTATCCGCTGTCCAGATTAGAGTCACTCACTGCAAGAAGGAGGTTTCCCCCCTTCCGCCCTTCTCCCCTTCTGCCTTCTCTTCTTTCATTTGAGGCCTTCCCCTAACCCTACACAGGCAGCGCCTGTCCAGGCCAGGGCCCCTCACTGCAAGAAGGAGATTTCTCCCAATTTTTCTTCTTTCCCTCATACTGAGGCATTCCCCTAGTCTTGTTCAGGTCTAGGGCCCCTCACTGAGCAGGAGTCTTCCCCTTCTTCTTCTAGAGATCTTATGGAGGCCCGACGCTAGTCGATGGAAGTCTGGCAACGGACGGAAGTTCAATGTTGGGAAGAAGTCTCGTGAAGGGTAGAAGTCCGACGAGAGTCCGGTGATGGGTAGAAGTCCAGTGTCGGGTGGACATCACACGTCGGGCAGAAGTCTGACGAAAGTTTCGGGATGGGCAAAAGTCCAACAACAGGAGAAAGTTCAGTGTCGGGTATAACTCCGATAAAGATTCAGTGACGGGTAGAAATCTGACATCAGGTAGAAGTTCAGCGTCGGGTAGAAATCCGATGAAAGTACGGTGATGGGCAGAAGTTCGGCGTCGGGTAGGAGTCCAGCATCGGGTAGAAATCTGATAAAAGTCTGTTGACGGGCAAAAGTTTTACGATAGGTAGAAATTCAGCATCGGGTAGAACTCCAAAAAAGTTCGGACGACGGGCAGAAGTTCAGTATCGGGTAGAACTCCGATGAAGGCCCCACAATGGGCAGAAGTCCAGCAATGGTAGGAAGTTTATCGTCAGGGGCTTCTTGATGGCGTGAGCCTGTATGGAAAAGGTTGAGAGAATCCACCAAGGATTTATGACCTATCCGAGATTATATGTCAGAGCACTACTCGATGACGTTAACCTGTGCAAAAAAGGTCGAGAGAATCTACCAAGGATGTATAACCTATTCGAGGTTGTGTGCCAGAGCACTGCTCGATGACGTTAACTTGTGTGGAAGAGATTAAGAGAATCCACCAAGGATGTATAACCTATCCGAGGTTATGTGTTAGAGCACTACTCGATGACGTTAACTTGTATCAAAGAGGTTGAGAGAATCCACCAAGGATGTATGACTTATCCGAGATTATATGTCAGAGCCCTGCTCAATGACGTTAACCTGTGTGGAAGAGGTCAAGATCGAATCCCCCTAAAATTGATCGTTCAATGATTAAGACATAATAAAGATTGAGTATTTCTCGAATCAAAAATTAAGATTTGATTGACATCCTCCTAAGATATTTGACATATCGGAGGTTGTATGTCAGAGCCCTTCTCGATGATGTTAACCTATACGAAAGAGGTCGGATCGAATCCTCCTGGGATTGATCATCCAGTGATTGAGACACAATAAAGATTATGTATTTCTCAAATCATGGATAAAGAGATTATATTTGTCGGTAGTTTGTCATCATTTTTAATCTTTTTTAAAGAAGTAGATAATATCAAAATAGAGCGCACAACACATCATTATATTATATAGGACAATATAACAACTTCCTAGTACAACCTAGGGATATAAGTGTTACACCATGCTAAACTCTTAAGATATACATACGGGGACAACATAATGTTTGACTTGGAAGAAAAAAATTAGGGATATCAGAGCGACACCCTACTTATAAAAGAGACACAATGAAACAAGATGACTACTATTAATAACACAAATGCATACACTGTGTGATCATTTGATCTCACCAATCATTTAAATATTATTTAATGATTATCTTTATTGTTGTTGATTTTTCCCCCAGCATCATCTTGAGTAGGTGAGATTTGGATGAATTATCGGAGATATCCTTATCGGATCAGCCTCTCAATCTCATCCTTGAGTTGTTTGCAAGCTTCAATAGTGTGTCCACGCCTATGGTTAAAATGACAGTATTGATCTTGATTTTCTAAGTTCGACTTCAAAGGATTAGGCCACTTAATATTTTCTTGATCTAGAATGGCAATCAACATATTTGCTCAAGGGGCATTGAGTGGTGTATACTCTTCTTGCCGAAACTCACATCATGGTACTAGGGGTTTATGAGAGAAGTCTTTCTTTCATTGCAAGAATGAGCCCTCCATTGTAAGGGCATTTTTACGCTTTCCAGGTGTTTACTCAAATTGCTTCCTGTGGGCATTAATAGTTTCATCCGCTGATATTTACACCTTCACACGATGGATCAGGTCATCATATGAGAGAACCGTGTCTCATATAAGTGCTGAGTAGAAGTGGTCATGATGAAGCCCTCTAAGAAAAACTCCTCTAAGTAACTCGAGATCTACTCCAAAAATTTATCGAGTCTCAATGGAAAATCATTGGAAATAATACTTCAGCGATTCTCCTTCATTTTAGCGGATCCCAGAGAGGTGAGAAGAATCACTAGCAATTCTTTGATTGGCAATGAATTATTCGACAAATATCTTGGCCAATCTAATGAATATAAGAATTATTCCAACTAGAAGTGAGTAGAATCATGTTCAAACTTATCCTTTGAGGGTAGCAGGAAAAGCTTGGCATAGGAGCGTATTTGAGGCTCATTGTATATATATGATGGTCCTATAGTGATCGATATGCTCGTACTAGTCAGATGTCCTGTCGTAGGGATCGATGTTCGATAGTTTGAACCCTGCCAGAATCGGGTGTTGAAGGATGGCTTCAGCCAGGGGTGAGGACTCCTGGAAGTCCCGTTGATGAAGAGATTATCTTGCACCTCCCGCGGGAAACTCATCTTGAACCAATCTTCGTAGTTCATGCCGTAGGACATTATGAGGGAGTCCACCAATGTGCGGTGGGGCTAAGTCCTCGAGGATGTCCGGAGGAATGCGAGGTTGTTGACCTGCGCGTGAAGGATGGGTAGAGCTTGCTGTGTCAGTAAGTTCATTGTCTTGATGAGTCGGAGGATGCATCCTTGGCAGAGGGAAAGGAATCTCGACATGAAGATGTTCTTGTGGAACCTCTCCGACCCAGGGTGGATCTCAAAGGAGAAGGATCTCTTCCTATAGAGCTAGTGCTGGCTGTCGGGTCTCTCATAGGAGTTGAAGAATCTCATTCTGAGATTCCTATATTCTTTGAATACGATCTTCTAGGGATGGTCCTGATGTCCCTTCTTTAGCAGCATTTTGCCCCTAAGAATGAAAAGAGGCGGATACTGGGCGTCCATGATTCATAGACTGATTTCAGGATTGAAGCGAATTAAAGCGGGAGGCTTCCAAGATGTGATTACTATGCCTGTTGGCCATTGCAGTGGTGTTTCGGGATAGTGGGACTGGCATTCCCACAGATGGCGCCAAAGTGTTGCGGGCTAGAATATACGCAGCGATAGAGTTAGAATTTTACATCTCAGCGTTACATGAATATCCAGCTCACATACAGAGAACACAAGATTTTTACGTGAAAAAACTTGGAAAAGGAAAAAATCACGGGGCCTGGCCTAGTTGAAATTATTCCACTAGAACTTGAGTAATTTATAGTGGGCTGACTCACCTCCAAGGGCGATCAGATTACAAGTAACAATCATATGGTTGAAGTCGGGGGTATGTGAAAGTCCGATGTCACACTGGCAAAACTTCAGGGTCACCCAGTGATCTGGCAGAATTCCAGGCCCTAAGTGGTGGTCTAGTAGAACTCCTAACCTTAGATGATTGTCCGGCTGAACTTAGGGCATCAGATGGTGGTCCGGCGGAGCTCAGGGTGTCAGGCGGTGGTCCGGCGTAGCAGAGGATGTCAGGTGGTGGTCTGGTGGAGCTCAGGGCGTCAGGCGATGGTCCGGCGGAGTTGAGGACGTCAGGTGGTGGTCCGGTGGAGCTCAGGGCATCAGGTGGTGGTCCGGTGTAGTTGAGGATGTCAGGTGGTAGTCCAGCGGAGCTCAGGGCGTCAGGCGGTGGCGCGACGGAGCAGAGGACATTGGGTGGTGGTCCGACGGAGTTAAGGATGTCAGGTGGTGGTCCGGCGGAGCTCAGTGCTTCAGGCGGTGGTCCAGCGAAGCAGAGGATGTCAGGTGGTGGTCCAGCAAAGCTCAAGGTGTCAAGCGGTGGTCTGGAGGAGTAGAGGACGCCAGGTGGTGGTCAGGCGGAGCTCAGGGCGTGAGGCGGTGGTCTGACGGAGTAGAGGACGTCAGGTGGTGGTCCGGTGGAGCTCAGGGTGTCAGGCAGTGGTCCGACGGAGGAGAGGATGTCAGGTGGTGGTCGGGCGGAGGTCAGAGCATCGGGTGGTGATCCGACGGAGCTCAGGGTGTTAGGTAGTGGTCCGGCAGAACTCCGACGGTGGTTGAGGAGGAGCAAAGAGGCAAGAGCGGTCTTTGATCTCTCTTTTCTCCTTAGGATTAGGTGTCCTTTTTCAAGAGGAGAGGGGGCTCTATTTATAGATTTTTGGGAGTGGCATGGCCCATAAATAGGAGGAAGATCAAGGGTGATTAGAGAGTGGTTTGAATGGACAGCCGATGTTGAATCCCTTGATCGTGGACAGTTTACTGGACATTTAAAGGTCTTAGAGATATCGGATTTTGTTATCTTGGGCTCGTTGGATTTGTCTCGTCGAGACGCTCGATTCGACTATAAGCACATCATATTTGGAGACCATTTGGTAATCCAAATTATGGTTTGAACCTTCCAACAATGCTTCAGACCCTTGATTTGGACACATTTTGGGCTTAGATTGGATTAAATTTGGTGTCGTTAGGTTCGTATTTCCGAGACATTCAGTTCGACTATAAGTTTGTTGAAATTAGAGTTCGGATGGTCCCAATTTTAATTTCGAAAGTTTCCAACTTGATTTTGCCTCGAGATTCGTGCTCAATCAAGATAATTTTTTGATGATGTATCAATTGTTATATACGATCTCTGGTAACTGATTGACCTGTATAAGATGATGAGCTGATGAGCTTTCCTTTAAATACTATAGTTGGGTGTTATTCTCTACTGATACAAGATTAAAAATTATAAAAAGTTATTATTATACTAACAAACAAAAAAAGATGATTCTGTTTACTGAGCCAACGATTGCTAACTACCTATTACTGAAAAAATATCATGATGGCCAAAATTTCTTATTCAATTAGTGTGACTACAAAAATATATTTTATTGAGGTATTACTCTTATTTATGTACGGATTTATTATTACTGCACAAATTTATTGTTATTGTATTATTTTACTGCTCATGTCACTAGTCTGTTACTATTATAGATATAAACACCGATAATATTTAATGCTACTGATTCACTGTACTGATATCAAATATGTGATATACTGAGCACGTAATATACTGATTTGATAGTAATATTGAATACATTGATAGTATGTGTACACTCCTATATAATTTTATTTCATTGATATAATCTCGATAATCTTTCATTATCGATACTTTGGTGTTAACATTTTATACAATTATTTTATTGATTAATAATACTGATAGAATGATTGCTTTATTGATTCGATACCCATATTGGTTTACTGGTTTCCCCATTTTACTATGTATTGGCTTTCGTAACATGCTCTTTTACTATTTTATAGACTTTACTAATACTACATGTAAATTTTATTATTTCAGTACTAATTTAATGATCATATGAATGCTAATGTTATGATTTGATCGCTTACATGCATATTACTTATTTACCATGCTTTAAATTCAATTATAAGATTTTAGTGGCATGTTAGGTTGTTTAGCTCATTATATGTAGTTTAAATAATTTTAGGTCAGAGAAGAGATTCATGCGTGTGAGGTTAATCAGGATTTTTTAGATTTACTGTTAGCTTATTTCTTTCTATCAGTACCTATTCTTTTATACTTAGGGTATGATAGATATGTTATAATTGTATAGATCATGATTAGTATACATAACTTTTTGGAAAGAGAAAATAAATAAATAAATAAATATATATATATATATTGATGTTTTGATCGATAATTTTATTTTCATTGGTATTTATATTGATAAAAGAAATTAGGTAGCTTTGTTGTGTAAATTAAAAGATAAAAGAATAAAATTATCAAATTATATTCCGGGGCATGATATTCACAGTATTATGAATATCCCCATCATGAGTATATATATCAATTTATGAGTGCATTCTAGGTGACAACATCTTTGATAGAGCCATCGAAGTTGATATCAAATTTCGAGGCAATACAATGAATGCTTTTTCCAACATTCAGATCTAATATGTACATACAAGTCGGAAGTATGCTCACAATAGAACGAGCATTACTACTTCTAACATCAGCAACATTGAGTGATACTGTCTTTAGGTGTTGCGTGAACTCGACGTTGGGCACAAACGATGGAGGCAAGCTCACGGATCATTAGCGGGCTAGACACTGAGCAAGGGATTGGGCTAGGAGTGTCAGGTGTGTGACTGGGCTGGAACACAGGTCATGTGTCGGCACTGGGATCGTATCGAAAATGAGTGTCGGGCCCGGGCTGGGTGACGCACAGGATTGCCACGGGGAGAAGAAGCGTATGAAGGTTGCTGTATAGGAGGGTATTGGAGCCCGCACTAGTTAGACGTACTGGAGGGGGTGCGTGCTTGGTTCATGCGTGCAGGAGGCAGGCTGAGGAAGGATCACATGGACTGTTAATCTGGTGAATCTTTCTTTTGTCTCTTAGCTTCTTCCTTAACAGTGGCAGAATGTAAGTGTAAATCACGTGTGAGCACGAGTTCGGGCATGGGATCGCTGGAGCGGAGTGGGGGTGGAAGGCAGAATTACGCTAGAGCCGGGCTAGTCACATGGGCGAGCTAGAGGAACAAAGGAGCGAAGGTGCTGATATGGTTGTTGATGTGTGTATTCTCTCTATGGAATGAATGAAATTAGAACATAAATCATTTAATCGATTAAGTGATGCATTCACCTAAGTTGCTCAAAATGTGATGTAGGGATCGTCGGAAGAATCAAACCTGCTTGAAGGATTTAATCCCAATCTAGGGAGCAAACACAAGCACTAAGCTTTAAAGCCTAAAAGAGAGTAATATTTTCATTGATGAACATCCTACTAGAACATTCTATATATAAACAAATATGAGAACTTTCTAGAAACAGGTATAAAACTAGATCTACTATTCTTAAGGAATACTATAACTAAAATGCTCCGCACCATTCTCCCCTTGCATCAAAAGAGCTCGACTCCGTCGAGACGCATTATTAGAAGGGAGGTAGGTATATGAAACAGATTCTTGAATAAAAAATTCTGCGTCTTTTATCCTTAGCTGTTTTCTTGTAAACCTAAACTGTGATCTTCATGATTGAATGTAATTCAAGGTTTCCTCTGTAAACAGTAACAGGGGAAATGTTCCGAGTCCTAAGAGCTCTCAGCAATTGAGCAGTAGTATTAACCCGATCTACCTTAGAGCCTTCATGTGGCTCCTTGATGGGGTGTTGTGCATCAGTTATAAGACAAAGGCAATGTTTTCCCTTGTTTGTAAGCCCAAATTTCTTTATCAGCATGTCCATTTTGACGACAATAACATCAAAAAAATCTCCATTACGGGTTCCTTTTGGAAGTTCACGCAAATTAGCCACTGTAACATCCTCTATGACTTTAATATCCTGTAAGACCACAACATGTAGATATCTACAAGCCTCCTTCTGTAAGTCATTTTTTCTCTTTTGTGGCCAACAAAACAATGCCTACTTCATCGTTCTTGGAATACATAAGCATTGTGCAGGGTCTTTCAATGTCAGGAAGAATATCATGCATCGTAGAGCCCACATCAACAACCATAATGATAGCTTCTTTGTTGCGAGCCATCTCCAAAGGCAGGAAAAGATGTGCGGGTGTGTAAGAGACAAGTACGATGAGGTATAATGATAGGTACTTTCCGGCTTTGCCGATTAATGGAGAGAATGACTCAGGTTTGATGTCGTGCATTATTCCAATCATGTTCAACTCAGCCCGAAATTGCTTCTCCACAAATCGTTTGAAAATAATGGTGATCGGCATACCTGAATCTGGCAAGTAATGGTCATTATGTCCCATAAGCATAAACCCATTATACCTCAAGAAGTAGCTATTCGAATTCGTGATTGCCATCGAATGTGTGTGGATATGGGATGTGGAAGGATCGGAGGAGGGGTGCGTGCGATACATGCTGCGTTTGGCTACGGAGATAGTTCGTTCGATTGAAACATGAGCGATAGGTAGCGGATTGTTTGCCGGAGCGGGCTAGTCGTGCGGGAGCAGAGGATGTTTGGCCAATCGAACGAGGTTGATGTTGCTGAGAGAGTACGTATTTGGGACGCTGTCTCCATCCATCCTTCTTGAGCTGGAGCGGATCAGGCCGAGGACGGATTGCTCTCGAGAGGCGGGAGCGGGGGCTGGAAGTCTGGGTGAACTAAGACGAGTGCATGCTCTCGGATCGCCATATGAGTGGTGGTTGGAATCATCAGCCGCAGTGACAGTAGAAGAAGATGGAGGTTCGGAAGAGCCTTTGGGATGGGATTTCTCGGCAATCTCGAGGGTGGACTCACACTCGACGCCTGGCTTGGAATCGCAGGTCGAGTGTTGCAGATGCGGAAGCGGCAAGTCGTGCTGGAGTTGTTCGGGATGACATATCTGATTGATATCAAGCTCTAGGTCTATCACATTCCGACAATGGGAAAATGTCAGAGGAATGGGGCTAGCTGATGTCGGAGGCATGGAGCTAGTTGATGTTGGAGGAACGAAATAATGGGCATTGGTCTGCTCGCGAAAGGAATCGAAGGCGGAATCGGAACAATCTGCGACACAAGACACTGGGCGAGTGAGCAAATCTGATCGGGATATGGCTTGCTGGAGCGAAGGCGAGTCGCTGAAGACAGCCACGGGATGGTTGCGGACTGTGCGATCGGGCGGAGGATCTCGCCATTGCAGTGGAAGCTGGAGCGGAGGCTAGTCGTCAACTACAGCTGGTTGATTGCGGAACTGTTTGCGATCCCATGAAGCGGATGAGAGGAGCAAAGGCGAAAATGCTGGTATGGTTGCCGACGACATTCGCATTCTCCTTATGGACCGAAGATTTTTGTCTACTTGATCGTCGTAGACCAACCTTCTTATTCTTCGGCTTTGATCGTCGTTGACAACCCACCTTCCTATGCAGTCCATCAATCTTCGCAAGCTCCAGGCTCTGATACCAAACTGATGTAGGGATCTTCGAAAGAATCAGACCTGCTTGAAGGATTTAATCCCAATCCAGGAAACAAACACAAGCACTAAGCTTTAAAGCTTAAAAGAGATTTTCATTGATGCTCATCCTACTACAACATTTTATATATAAGCAAACATGAGAACATTCTAGAAACAGGTATAAAACTAGATCTACTATTCCTAAGGAATTCTATAACTAAAATGCTTCTCATCAAAAGGCATCATGGCTTCGATTGCCATTGAGAACCCATCTCGTTTAGCATTGATCGTTGTTGACAACTCATCTTCTTCGGCTTTAATCATTATCGACAACCCATCTTCTTCTGTAGTTCACCATTCTTCGCAAGCTTCAGGCTTTAATACCAACTGATATATTGGATTGATGGAAGAAAAGATCTGCTAGAAGGAGCACAAAAAAAATCGAGGAACAAGCACAAGCTTAAGGCTCAAAAGGATGTAATATTCTTCATCTCCCCTTACACCTAATCTTAGCTATTTATAAAACAAATATAACATTCTAGAAATTAAAGGTATACTAGACCTAAGCTTAATTATAACTAAGATGTTCCACATCATCTTCAACCTGAATCTAACATATTTAATGAACATGTCGAAAAGTTTGACCCAAACCCAATCCTTTGTCAACCTAGATAACTTGAACCTGACTTGATAACCTATTTTGATTATTTACTTTTTTTTAATTTATTATATATAAAATTTAGGTTAATTGATCAAAAACAAGAAGATTATACCATTGACCAAAATAATTCAAGAAAAAAAAATAAAAAAGTCACTTTTAGACCAAAATTCTATTTACAGCAGCAAGCCCATTCAAATTCTACTCATTTAATAAACAAGTCGAAATTCCAGGCCCAAAATCAAGCATAAAAAATATGAATCAGAACCCATACCATTTCACTTGATTTCCATTTCTATACTTCTAATATTTAAAATAAGCAGCAATCATTCCAAGACCAATTTCATTTGATTCTCTACCCTAATATGAATATTAAAATATGGCACAATTTCGAATCTTGCAATTTAATATATTTTCTAAAGCTCCAATAATTTATGGTTATTATAAATTAATAAAGATTGCTATGAACAACCAAGCATAGAGATTATACTTTGCCAGATATTAAACAGTTTATTAAAGTAATTAATAATACGTCTCTTTATGAAAGCAAGAAACCTGGCTGGACTATGGCATAATGCCAGCTCTATTCCACCTAGATTGTAACGGATTGTATTCTTATAATAATTAGCTGTTCCTTTAAACACATAAGCCCTGTGTGATGCTAATGCGTTGTTGACTTATCATTCTGTTGTAATCAGGATATTCTGTGAAGCTTGTGTTGCAAGGGAGTCTTCATTTTGTTATAAAGTGTAGTTTTTAGGTTTTATTTGGGATAATTTTTTTTATAGTAAGTATTTAATTTAAAATTTTATAATTTAAAAATTTTTAATACTAATTATTTTAAAAAGTAATAAAAAAATTATTTTAAACGAAATCTTAATAAGGAGAGATAGCACTTGACACAAAAAAAAGAAGTTAATTTCTAAAATTTTTGGTGCAATATAAAAATTTCGTTTGGGACAGTGTTCTTACTGCTTTTCAGAGCAGTATTTTAATACAAAAATTTCAAAAAAAAAATATATATATATACTAAAAGTCAATAAAAAAAGCTATCCCAAGTGAAGCGAAAGTGATATGAATGAGATAATCAAGCATTTGATATCACTCTGTCATCTCATTTAGGCCTCGTTTGGTAGCCGAAGGAGGTTTGGTGAGAAACGGAGGTTCTAAAACTGTCTTTCATCAACAGAGAAGCAAAAATAAAATGCTTTGTAAATCGGTACGATAATGGAGGTTCAAAAAATACAGTTTTGTAAAAGGTATGCATCCAAACAGCAACTGACATCATTTTTAACGTTTCAGAATGAAAACGGCACTAATTACACCTAATCAAACGAAGACTTAATCTATAATCATAACTTATAATGATAGTTATATTATAGTAAATGATATCTTAGGGAGGCAAAAATATGCCTAATGGAAATGCATTTGGAGAACAATTAATAAGGAAACTATTTTAAATTTGTCAAAGTTAAAAATTTAGGTTTAAACAATTATGACATAATTTTGTATTACATACGGACCTCTTTGTTAAAGATTTTATGTTTCTGTGCAATTACGCTGATTTAGTAGGTTTTTAAGCAATTTAGAGGGTCAAATAAGAAAAGCGGCGATTGCTCCAAAAAGTCTTGCACCGCAGCTCTATCCGGTCTCAGCTGCTGCTCAGAGACAGCAAAATCCCCTTTCCTTCGCCGGTGAGACTTACGGCGGCAGCAATGTGCCCGACGAAACACAAGCCCTCCGTGAAGTCCCCGTCGGATTCCGACGGCGAGTCCTCCTACGACTGGCGGCAGGAGGTCATCGACGGAGGATCCCTCCGCCGGGTGGACCTCCACGACGGATCCAACGGCTGGGCCTCCCCTCCCGGAGACCTCTTCTCGCTTCGTGGTCCCGACTACTTCTCCCGCCGCAAGAAGATTCCTTCCGGCAACTGGCTCCTCCTCCCCGCTGGCGTTGACTGGCTCCGGTCCCCTCATCGCCTTGACAACGTCCTGGGCCGGCCTGACAACCGTGTTTCCGCTGCCCTTCGCCGCGCTCAATCTCTTGGACAATTCCTCAAATCCTTCGTCTTTGCCATCAATCTGCAGGTTCCCGGCCACGATTGCCACTCCGCCGTCTTCTACTTTGCTACGGACGATCCGATCCCTCCCGGATCACTGCTCCACCGTTTCATCCACGGTGACGACGCCTTCCGCAACTCCCGATTCAAGATTGTGAATCGCATCGTTAAGGGGCCTTGGATCGTTAAAGCGGCAGTGGGAAACTACTCGGCTTGTCTTTTGGGGAAGGCTCTGGTCTGTAATTACCATAAGGGGGAGAACTATCTGGAAATTGATGTGGATATTGGGAGTTCAGCTATTGCCAGTGCGATACTGAAGCTGGCGCTTGGGTTTGTGACGGCGGTTACTATTGACATGGGATTTGTTGTAGAGGCACAGGCGGAGGACGAGCTACCTGAAAAGTTGATTGGTGCTGTTAGGATAGCGCAAATGGAGATGTCAGCGGCGGCATATGTGGAGCCAGCAAAAGGGAGGGTGGGGGCTACGGCAACGTCGGCGTTAGAGCAGAGAAGGGGAGGACCGGTAAGAATTGGGCAGGAGAGGGATGAGGAGGCGGAAGGTTAGGACAAAATTTCCCCCCTTTTTATCATTTCTCCTGATTTGTATCTCCACTTCTTGTTTTTAGACGAAAAAAATGCATCTTTTTCTTCTTTTCGGGTTCTTACAAAGGAGTCGGCTGGGAAAAAGAAAGAAAAACAGTTTTTAGGGTTCACAGGGGATGCTGATAATGATATTTGCAATGTTACATGTTATATTAAAATGCTTACCCTTCTTTCAATGGAAATAAAAAAAAGAATTACCTTCATCAGTCGTTTGGGCGGCTTATCTGATCAGCTTTTCTTTCCAGAAAATATTTCCTTCAGCAGCTTGATGTTTCATATTCTCCATTCTAAGAAATTAACATACAACAACAACAATAACAACATCAAGCCTTTGTCCCACTACGTGGGGTCGGCTACATGAATCCTTTTTCTCCATTGCTAGGAAATTACTACTATTCAGTATGGCGGTTGGTTTGTAGAATCTACCAAGTTAGGCAATGTTAAGCTGGTCCTTTGTGGGGATTATCAAGTAGGTTTTTAAATGTTTGAAGATGTCCAGCTTTCCTATGGAATCCACTGCATCTCATAACTGAAGAATTTGATATGAACACTGCTGCTATTCGATTGACCCAAATAATGGTAACTCAGGTCTTTGGTCGAGCTATAATCAACTTCTGCCAGCTTAAGCTGCAAGGCCAAATAGTTGAAATAGTCTGGTTAAAAATTTGTTTAGCTTTGTGAGGCGGGGTGATTAGGAAGTAAGACAGTGAAAGGAATTACTTCTGAGAACTACATCTTGAATGAAATATAATGCATGGAAACATGTCCTTTTAGCCAGAGCTCACATCATTTTGTTAATAACACATGCAAATTTTATAATTTATCCAATGTACGTTTACAGTGATTTAAAAAACAATCTCTAGCTAATTTTGCTCTAAGAATTCTCGATCCATAGATCATACTTGGTTAGGTTAGAAAAGCAATTAGTGTTGCTTGACAATGATAAAAAATGTAATGACAAAACCTCAGCAAATAAAGAAATCAAATTAGGATTAATTCTATCTTTATCAATACCAACCAAGAACATCTTTCGCTTTTAAAATATGAATTGAAGCAGCATTTTAAATTTAATTTTTTTAAATGAATACTAACGAAACAAATTCATCATATTGGTTAGGGACAAAACCATTTTTGAAAAATAAAAAAGATACTATTCCGTTGCACCAACATGATGAAACCATCAGATTGTAGCAAACAATTGCATGAATAGTTTAAATTTGTTCATCCCTTAAGCAACACTTTAAAGCTAGTGATTTGAACTTTTCAAAGCTATATCCGATATGGCACACGACGTTTGTATCACCAATGACTTGTTGGAGCATACAGTATTGTGTAGTGGCTTTTTTTTGGTCATTTTTATGACATAATCTTAGAGAAAATGAGTGTAACTTCCTTCTCAAGTGTGGCTTGAACACCTCTTGGTTGTTTAATCTGGTTATATCATGCGGCGTTTTGCATCCAAATTTTGTTGAAGAAGCATTGTATTTGTTCAGAATAAGATAGTGATAAAGACAACATTATGACTTGCACTGCATGATAACGTGTATTTTTGTTCTTGTTCAAGGCATACATAGCTCCCCTTTTAAGAACACAACTTAGCACATTCCTTTTGAAAACAAAATAACGGAGAAAGCTACTAAATTAGTGATGCTAGTACTTCACTAATTTCTGAGAAGTAGAAAGGACTTGTTTTCATGTATTTCACAAAAGCAATTATCTTCAAAATGTGCCCATACAAACATGTTAGTTTTGTGTGCAATCTGTGGCAATAAATTGGGTTGCACTGTTGTCTCCTAAATATTGTCAGTTGAGCTCGTCGGGAGACAGCGCTCCTCTTGCCCGAATTTGCTTTTTTTTTTTTTAGTACAAGTGTCACAACACTGTATGCTTGAGCACTGCAGTGCTCCAGATTTATGCTGTAAGATAGAGAGAGGAACACTGTGGTGCTGGCATAGTTGACTTAGAGATGTTGCTAAGTTCACTGTTTGTTCAGTCTCAATTCAATTGTTGTTTATATATAGGCAAGCTTATTAGTCATCGAGCTTTGTTGAAGAAACCCCAGGCTTACCCTTGTTTTACCTAAGATAATGTGCTTCGGAGGTTGCATTCCCAAGAAATTTATGCAAAATAATTTTATCGAGTTTCCCAATTATGCATGCCTCGCAATTATGGCTGGCGATTTCTGCTTAATAATCAATTTTTAACGATTCTCTGAAGTATAATAGACATACAATGCATGAAGGCACATGTCTAGATACAAACAGTCACCCACCATCAATTAATGAAATATAAATTAAATTGATAAGATAACTGATCTTCCAATCTCCACATAAGCAGCAATTCGCCTAATGGTGGAGAATTTTGTAGAGAGCTTTTTTTTATTTATTTATTTATAATATTTGGATCAATTAAGTCAAATTCGAGAAATACTGCATAAAATTTAATTTCTACAGTCAGAAAATAGCAAACGTTCTTCATCTCTCTTAGCTACTTCGTCCTTGTCAGCTCTGGCAGTTCGGTTATTATTGTTTTAGGGGCTTAAATTTGCAAACAGATGACAATGCGGGGAATAAACAGGGCAGCACAATACTATTTGATATGTCACGCCATCGACCACCGCCAAATGATGTCAGCATCCACCATTCGTCCTCATCCATCATTCACCGACTCTGAAGTCTGCCTCATTCATCGACTGATGCTAACACCTCTCACCTTTCATTGTTCTACAGCAATTTTCTTTTCTTTTACGTGAGAAACCCCATCAATTGGCCTTGTAATTGATAACAATGCAGCGACCAGCTCTTCTGAGCAAATGATTTCCTAGCATTGGCAACACCTTCTGTGGCAAATGATTTCGCTAGTAATCAAGAACAAACGCATGTCTTTCATCAGTTCATCCACACCATTCACTAGTAATTAGGGATGCAAACGAGGCTAGTCGAGTTCGAGTCAGGCCTAACTCAAGCTCGACTCGCGAGTCAAAACCCGAGCTCGAACTCGAGTCGAGCTCAAGCTCGGCTCGTGCCACTAAGAACGAGCTCACAAGCCTTCCGCGGTCGCACATGCAAACGAGCAGCGCATTCTGCTATTCTGCGCTTCCACGCTTCGCCCCTCTTCCACCTTGGCTTGCGCCTTCTGCCCTGCGCCCACAGTTTGACCGTGCTTAATTAGTTCCTATCGCTAATCAAATTGCTCGAGAGCAATCCAGTCGAGCCACCCGAGTTTGAACTTGAGCTCAATAATCCAACGAGCTCGAAATTTTGCTCGAGCTCAAGCTTGATAAGCTCGGCTCGTGAGCTTGTTAACGAGTCGAACTCGAGCCGGCTCGGCTCACTGTCACCCCTACTAGGAATAACACTATTAATCTCAGCCCTTGATGAGAAGGGTGCCATTTCTAACTAACCCAGGGAATAATAGTCTTTGTATTATAATAGATAGTCAATGTATGTCATTTTTCAGTTGGTGAACTTAATGAAAATCAAACTAATGTAATTTCCTCGTGTAGTCCTTTTTCCTTTCACTATTTCGTTTTATACTGCTTATGTTGTTCTTTATGGTAACAGAGTTGCAGCCTTTCATCAGTCTACTATAATTCTTTGAAGTCTTTCTAGGAAACATTCAACTTCTGTTCTTCTCCAAATATTTTTGTAGCTTGTGTTGCTACTTTGTTCTCTTTAACTATGGCCAACCCTCCCATCACCTCCATACATTCTTCGAATGTCTTTGACACTTTCATTTTTAAAATGGGTCAAATCTCTATCCCTTTTAAGCTCAAATTTCTAATATTTAACATTAAAAGTATTGTTCACATTCAACTTATTGCCAACAAATATCCCACTTGGGGATCTCAAATCCTCAAACTCTTCATGGCGAATGATTTTGATGGTTATTTCAATGGTTCTACGGCTGGCCCATCTAAGTAACTCATTTCTGATGTGGACCAGATTTCTCCCAATATCAACTACAATACTTGAATGTTAATAGACTAAAATCTCTCTATTACTATGTTTTGGACAATATCAGCATCCATCCTTATGTGTTGATATTTGGATTACCATTGAAAACTCAAGCAATCTACCAATTGTTCTCATCTTATTCAATTTAAAAATGAACTTCACAATCCCTCTGTGAAAAATCGTGCTATGCGGCAATACCTGTGAGAGGTAAAAGCTAAGGTCAATAAACTTGTTGTCGCTGGTTCTTTTATCGATTTTGAGGACTTCATTTCATACATACTTTAGTTGTTTTCCACCAATTTATCAAACTTTCTTAACTGCTATTGGCACCAAACTCACTCCAATCAGCTTTAGTTATATTTACTTTCTATTAAGTAGCGAAGAGATCAATATTACTTAGGAAGCAGCTCGTGAACACAACTAATGATTCCATTTAGCCCATTGATTCCTCAGTTGTGATTCGTATCATGAGCGTAAGAGGTTGAATGCACCTGAGCATTTCATTTTGTGGTTGTGCTCATCATATGCAGCCTGGGTCTACTCGTGATGCTCTATCCAGCAACTCTAGCAAGGGAGGTCATGCTCGAGCTGCATATATAGAATGTCAAATACGTGCAAAGGAGTTCATAGAACTATTTTGTGCTGGCATCGATCCAATCCCAATTACTCTTCTAGCTTTGCTTCTCAGCAAGTTTTTTTGCTACACCTCATTTAACAAATTTCATTTGGTATTGAGATTCATCTGCTACATCCTATCTCATAGCTGACTTGACTCACTTTTAACTGTCATCTCCTATATGAGAACTAATCAAGTATTCCTCAGCAATGACTAGACTTCAATGTACCTATCTGCAATATTGGTCAAAGCATTCACTCGGCTGAACCAAAATTTACAATTCTAAATCAAATACTATTATTTATAGACCTCTTGAAGTTTTTTCATTTTGATGTATAGGGGCATTTATCAGTCATTTTAATTCAAGGTTGTTGTTACTATGTTTCCTGTAATGATGATGACTTTCTTAAATATGATTCGGTGTTTCCTATGAGAAACAAATTTGAAACTATTCAAAAGAAGTTTTTAATTTCTTCAAAAGTTTGGCTAAATGCCAAATACAAATATCTCAAAATTTTGATAATTTATTTGATTAAAATTATTTTTTTAATCAAATAAATTTGATAATTATTATTAATTTAATTAAAAAGGCCTTCATGCTTAATGCTTGTTTCCATTTGAAGGACATTTTAACATTAAATTTAAAGCCTTCAATACATATTAAATTACCCCATAATCTCCTTATTTGATGCATGACTCCTTTTAGGGCATTCACATATTTGATTAGGAGATTTTAATAAAATTTAATAACAATTTAAGGGTGTTATATACTATGTTAGCCCCCACTTGTGAAAGGCATAGCGTATTAGATTTATAATCCTCAATCAAACACTAATAAATCATTGAACCTATACATCATGCTTGACTCTACTTGGAGAGCATGTGTATTGGATTGAAGGGTCCTTTTTCTATCTCTTAATAAAACATTAACAAATCAAGAGGCTTCATGTGATCATCTATCCTATACGGGGGATGATTGCATTTCATTTGTAAGCCTTAGGATATGTAGATTAATAGTCCTTACACTTTGTGTTTATTAATTTACAAATTCTTTATAATTAAATAAACAACTTCAACCCTTAAAAAATTCAAATAATAAAATTCAAATGTATACAAGTTAAACTTTAACTAAAATCCCCTTTTAGACTTAAACATTAAACTCCCATAGTACATACCAAAACCAAACAGCCTATTTCTCACACTTGGATGGTTTGTTAGGACAAACGACTCTAACCTAGGTTAGGTCGATGGTGTGGTTTGCTTCTCGAGTGTTTTGCTTGGAGAGCACCCTGTATTTGTTTATATTTTTATGCAATTTGGCTGTCATGTATTTTAATTTCTGTTGGTGCACTTAGGCTCTTTAAGGATTGCATTAGAAGCATTAGGTGATTACACAATTGCTCATGCACTTTATATGTTTCTTTATATTCCTGCAAGAGTTAAAGTAGAATGTACCTATGACTATTCTATACATATGTAAGTGTCTGTAAATTGTAGTTTGTATATAGATCGAGTTGTACAATGTCATGGGTTGTAAAAGAGTCAAATGCATTTGCTTATGTATATAAATGGGGCTCCAAAAGAAGATATCCTCTCTTTAGGAGGATACTCTCTTTTGAAATTCCATAGAAGACTTGGAGCTCAAAGACTTTAAGCAGATGTATTTGATTCTATATTATATATGGTAGGCCTAGAAACCCATATTTGTTGTGTTGGAGCCTGCCCCCCTTACTTTTCTATAGAGTCTGAGTCTGTTGTACACATTCAAATTAATAAATGAATGATTTTTTTTTATTTATTTATACAGTTCTCTACATTGCATCATTTCATATACTTCATGCATGTGGGTGGTAGTTTGCTCTAGCGGGTAGTAGCTTTTCTTAGAATTTTCTCAGTGTGCATGTTTCGAACTTTATAGGAACATGTATGCTAGTTCTAGGACGATGTAGCTTTGGGTACTATAGACACCAATCCCTTATCTATTCATACATACATACATGTTTATTTTACTTCTGTTACGTACATAGAGCCTAGGTGTATGCCTCTCATTGGCAAGTAGCGGGTCCCCATTACACATGGGGGATGTCACGCTTTTCCTTTTGGTATAGGGTTGTTATGTTGACGAAAGTTTTAAGAAATTTTGGTAGTTAGAAAATTTAGCTAGGTAATCTAAATAAGATAAAATTTAGAGTTTTAGTGAGTCGTCTCATTAGCTTCACTTAAACGTAAAGTGAAATTATTCATCTTGAGTCATTGATTTAGAGTCAGACATATTTCCTTCGATCTCTTAGGATATAGCTAACTTTATTGTGCATTATATTTAAGATGATTGCGTGTGGATTAGGCTATTAGCTGACATCTTATTCCCAGAAGCTGTAAGCCCAAAATTATTTGCACACCTCAACTCTATGATAAAAATGATAGTATGTATTCAAATAAATTTTCTATAAAAACTATAAAAAAAATATTTTTGAGGGAACGATTGACATTTTCAAATATATAAGGCAACTTTCTTATATGTTCAAATCAAAATGAGTCTAATCTCCACTTTAATTGAAAGTTCTCTTTAGAGATGTAATTGACTGTAAGGGCTTGCCGCTACAGGAATCCAAGATTCCAATATAAAATAAACTCTCGGTTAGTTTACTAAGAGAAGGGAAAAATCTTTGAATGTTGATTAAAGCCTTCCTAGGTTAATTTAGTATTTAAAATAATAGGTGAATGTGAATTTTATCTTTCGAGATAATTTTTACATTCCCTATGTCGAGTTTGGATGCGAAAATAAATTATTTTTTCCTCAAGTCGATAATACAGTGTTAATTTATTCTTCAGGATAATTAACATTAATTATACGAATTTGTCTAAAGAAATATTAAATTTCAAATCAGTGGTACAATAATCATTAAATTTGTCACATCGGCCTAGAGAGGGAAATGCTTGTGTGAGAGAGAGGGAGAGGACCATTTGTGAGAGATCGGGTGTGCGTACCCTCCTGTTCAAACGAAAGAGCCAGACCTTTTCTTTCTTTTGCCTTCCCGATTCTTCATTTATGCACCAAAAGAAGTAGCCCCTGCCGCTTGATACTATCCCTGGCCCTCAAATCTTAGCTACGACAATAGAAGGCAACACAAAATAGTGGGAAACGGCTTGCAACAACTGTTGGTTAAATCATAACCGTTTGACCTGATTTCTTGATATGGAAAATGATTTAAACTGATCAGAAAGTCAATTGGAGTCTAGTTTAGGCCAATTGGGCTAATTATGGTCTGATGTGAGCTCAACTGGGGTTCGATTTAGTTCACTCGAGTTAATTTGATGAAATTAAACTCTAATCGACGCTAATTCAAATAAAATTAAGCTCGACGGGGTTTGATCATATTGATCAAGCACGATCGGGCTCAAGTTTGCCTGATCGGAGGGGCTACGCATGAAAATTGAGGTCAACAAAATCAAGCATGTTTTATCCTGCCTCTATACACTCCACTGCCTCCACAACATTTGTTGCTCTTCTTCTTGTTCTACTTTCATTTCAAGATATATCTGCCTCTTCACATGAATGCTTAACCCACTCGTGATCTACTTCCCTTGAAGTCTACACCTCTACTAATTCACCCACGTCATCTATTAACGCTTTTCCTTCTACCTCACCATCAACTACTCCACTACCTTTTAAATATCTTATGAATACTAAATTGGGTCGCTTAAATATTTACATGAGGTACACTCTATCTCCACCCCATCTTATTACACAATAGATGTTTAGCATCCTATATATTTCCTTAAAAAAATATTCACATGAGGTAGACTCTATCTCCACCCCCATCCTATTACACAATAGTTGTTTAGCACCCTAAATTATGGCATGACATGTCTAATGAGTTCCATGCTATTTAGCCTAAAGGTACCTTAGAAATGGTTCTATCTAATCCTCATTAAATTGTTCTAGGCATCAAATGAATTTTAAGATAAAATGCAATTTAGATTGCTCCCTTCCTAGAAATAAAGTTCAATTAGTTGCTCAGGGCTGCAAATATGAGTATGGAATTGATTACATAGAAACTTTAAATTACCTATTATCCACCTAGTCCTCACAATGGAGGTTCAATTTAATTTGCCAATTATGTAGCTCAATGTTATGAAATCCTTTCTATAGAAAGCTCTCCATTAAATGTCAATGTGGCACAACCCTAAGGATTGAAGGATCATTCATATCTGAATTATGCTGCTCAGAAAGAAAGCTATTTAAGGACTACTTAACCAGGTCATTATAATATCTTGTAATTACCCAACCCAACATCTTGTTTGTTGCTAACAAAATTTGTTTACATGTGCGCAACCCATTACATTATCATCTTCAAATTCTCAAATGAATTCTTCGATACATGAAAGGTACCATCTATCATAGTTTTTTTTTTTTAATGGGAGGAGATCTCCAACTTCATGCTTATGCGGACTCCGACTGGGTTGGCGATTCTACTTATTGTAAGTCCATTTTTAGCTATTATGTTTATCTTTGTTGCACTCTTATTTTTTTTTTTATAAATTCGTATAAATTTGTTAGATAAGAAATATTCAATTCTTTTCATTTTGACTAAGCAAAAAAAAAATATTTATTTAGTAAATGATGGCCACCAATAATATTTATTTGTTTATTTACTTACTTTTATGAATATTTGTATTTATTTTTCAACAATGAACTCAATAAAAATCAACTATATATTTTATTTTTCATTAATAATTAAATGCCAAAAAAAAAAAAAAAACTTGAAGGGTGCGTTGGTAATTACACTTTGATGCAAGGGTAATAATGAAATAACATATTATCAAATATTTTCATTTATTATATGTTCTGCAGGATTATATTATTATAATTATTATTTTTTAAACATAAAGCTGTGGCTTAGTTATTGATTTTTTACCCCTTTTTTGTCATTAATCCGAATTCATCTAATTAATTAGTATTTTGCGCGTGGCCAACCGCAAATTGCCAAATGGGATCTCCACATGGAAGATGAAAATCACTTTCAAACAGTGCAATAGATTTGTTTGGTTATGGAAATTGGAAAAGGTTGTAGTTTGATTGGGATGTTGGGAGTTAAATTTAGCTCAAATAAATATAACAAATTATATCGAGTTGCAATAAGGTAGAAGAAAATTTTTGAAAATGCAGACATTTGGTCAAAGTCTCATTTTTTTATTTTTGAATATTATCGTAGATTATCATTTCTATCTTTCGAGAAAATATACTATTCTCTGTCGTATTTTATTATAAAAAATGACAATTTTTAAAAACTCTATGTTTATTTTCAAATTTATTGTAGAATATCATGTTCGTCTTTCTATCCAGTATGTTATTCTTTATATAGCTTTAAGAACAGAATATTTGTCTAATTATGGGAATCAATCCTCCTATAGATTCTAAGAGGCACTACTAGCTTTAGATATGTCCCGCCCCACCTCAATGAAGAGAAATTAGGGTAACGGGAAATTAAAAGATTTTCGTGCTTCTCCATCACCTAAATATCGTAATAAATCATCTATATATATTTGTTTAGCATGTCAAATTATCTCTTTAGCGAGTTTTTTTATTTTGCTTTGAATAAAAATTTAAGTTTATAAATTAATGAAAATTATATAATAACTTTTGCTTATTTAGTTTGAGTTTTCTTTTCCCTTATAATAGTATTCTTCTAAGCACTAGCTCATCTAAAAATAAATAAATTTATGGTTTAATATTTGAAAAAATTTATTATTTTTTTAAAATAGCATACAATCATTATGACATGCATATGTTTTTGTATATCCAATATCAAATATTTTCATTATCTTTTTCACCTTGTTAAGTCTCTCTTTTTTTTTTTGTGACGAGGAACTGTCCGCTGCAACGCCTGGCTTAGCCAGGGCACTTGGCGGTCCGTAAACCCCGACCGACCTACCAAGCCACCCACGCCACTGTACCCACAACCTGCGCTTAGGGGCCCCCACTGAAGAGGCGCTGCCGCTCGAGAGAATCGAACCTGAAATGGAGGGTACACATCCGTACTCGCCCACCAACCGAGCTAAGCATCGGTGGGTATTAAGTCCCCTCAAGAAAGTCATCTCTTAAAAACTCCAGTAATATAGCACAAGTTCTTATTGTCTAGGAGTGGAAACACTTCAGACGAAATAAATTTACTATAAAAGATAGCTTCGAGAACAACTTATACTAAAGATACAATTCTGCTCCTATATATTGTACTAAATTTGCAAATTTCACGCCATCATCATTTGATGGATATGTGCTGAACTCTATGTTTATCCACTAAAATTTTGGGGGCATTATTTGAATCAAATATGTCCCTTAATAATCCTGCTTTGTCATATATGCTTGGATGTTCAACTTGAACGGATGCATCTTCAAAATTAGATGTAGTAACAAATCTTTTGTTTATAGCACTTTCACCTACAATATTATGTTCCTCCTCGTGTCAATTCTATAAAACATATCCAACAAAAAATTCTTTCAAGATTAAGTGTTGTTGTGGAATATACACAGCGATATAGATAGATTTTTTTGTCTCTATGTTGTACGGATATACAACACACAAACAGAAGAAAAAAGAAACACCAAAATTTTTACATGAAAAATTCTAGAAAAGAAAAAAATCACGGGTCATGCTCAGTTGAAATGATTCCACTAGTGTTTGAATAGAATGCATGTGACTGATTCGTCCTTGAAATTGAGGACGATCAGATTATAATGGTCAACCGTCAGGTTGAAATCTAGTTACGAAAGGAGGTCGGACGAAAGTCTGGCGTCAGTCCGTGACCAAACAGAAATTTGACGTCAGTCGGTAGCTGGGTGGAAGTCCGACGTAGGTCGGTGACCGGGTGGAAGTCCGGCGGTGGTCGAGAAGGAGTCTGGTGGTAAGAGAACTCTTTTCCTTACTTGGATCCCTTTTCTAAAAGGAATGAGGAGTCTATTTATAGTTTTATGAGAGTGGCATGACCAGTAAATAGAAGGGAGATTAAGAGTAATTTGTGAGTGGTTTGAATGGATGGTCGATGTTGATTCCCTTGATTGTGGACCGTTTAATGGGTATTTGAATGTCTTAATGATATCAGAATTCGGTGATCTTGAGCTCGTTGGATTTGTCTCGTTGAGCCGCTCGATTCGATTATAAGCATATCTAGTGTGATCATTAATATCTTTTATATAATAAAAATATATTTTAATACATGATTTGTACGGACAAAAATTTTGTGATGAATTTTAGCTTGGACTTGCAAATTAATAATAATAATAATAATCAACATCATTAACAGAATCACGACTCTATTTAAATTTTGTTCTAACTCTTATTCACGTTAAGTGAAAAATGAAGTTTCAAACTGTTACTACGAATAAAGTTTTTGAGATCAATTATCCATATCATAATAAAATCCTTTTAATTGTTCGATCTAAATGATTTTGAACTTTGATATCTTTGAATTGAATGCATTTCTTATTATAATTTCACATAAACAGCTTCAAGTAATTAATTTGTAGCTCGTTGGGATAATGAATGTTTAGAATAAGAACACCAATGTATCTCTAATGCAAACTTATAACCCATGCATAAAATTCTATGTATTAACAAGAATGATAATTATGCACCACCTAATTTAACATTTAGGTTTCGTTTGGGACAGCTTTCTTATCACTTTTTAAAGTAGCTTTTTAGTACATAAATTTCTAGTTCAACAAATTTTAATTTTTTTACTAAAAATTTGCTTTAAAATGTAGTAAAAAAATAGTCCCAAACAAAATCTTGATATATTTTTTTTAATTTTACAATGATTGAGCCATAAAGGAAAATGTTGCACTTAAAAAAAAATCAATTTTACCCTGCATTTGTAAAATAAATAAAATTCTTATATGTTATAAACACTTTTTTAATTGGTGTAACTATATTAATTATTACTATTATTTTTTTAAAATGTGATTAAACAATATCTTTAAGGCTTTGTTTGAGATAACTTTCTTACTATTTTCTAATATAGATTTTTAGCACAAAAATTTCTAGTTCAAAAAATCATTGTACCTAGATACTACTTTAACAAACAGTAATAAAGCTGTCCCAAACGAAGTCTAAGTTACATTTCTTTACCCTAAGTCACATTTTATCCCTAAATTATGATTGATGGATAATTATTTAACTAAAAATGATTGTATTTTAAGATTACATAAATAAGTTGCACATTGTAAATGGAAAAAGCACCCACTCCATTCTATCGAAGGTAGGGGTGTCAAATATTGACCCGACCAAAAGCCCGACCTAAAAAATTTTAGGCTCGGGTCAACCCGTTTGCTTGATGGGTAGAGTTCGGGTTTCATTTTCTGACTTGTTTATATATCGGGTCAGGTTCGGGTTGATCCAAAAACCCGAAATTAACCCGAGTTCGACCCGCGAGCCACCGGTTCCCGCGCACTAGTTGGTCTCGACTCTTGAGTCTAGTCTAACTTCCCACACCCATCCTGCGTTGCGTCGGCCGTCCTGCTCTAGCACCCGTGAGCTCGACTCCACACGTCTCGGTCTTGCAACCCATACCCACCTCCCTACGCTCACCCGCAGCAGTGCATCACATGCTCGTGGCTCGACTGGTCGATCCCGTAGCCCACGCAGTCGCACTGGCCTCGCCTGCAGTGTGTTAGAACTCAACCGCCTAGCCCTCCCACGACATGCCCTCATGTCCGGACACAGTGCTTACCTGAATCAGGCATTCGCATCTGGGTTCTTGGGTCTGGTTGGGTCAACCCAATAACCTGTGCGGGTTGGGTTCTGGTTGGAATTTCTGACCCGTTTGTAAAACTGAGTCGGGTTAGGATCAATCCATTTGGACCTAGATCAATTCAAGTTGGACCCGAACCCAACCTATTTGGACACCTCTACTCAAAGGCTAAATTGAACAGCAACAAACTATAGGTAACAACCAAGCTAAAAAAGAAAATGGGCATGTGGTTTGTACATAGTAAATACAAAAAAAAAGCCTTTTTTTTTGTTGATGAGTTATACTTGCTATGGTGGCATCAGCACGGTGGGGGTTGAGACGATGGTGGCACATACTCAGCGGCGATCGACACAACAAGAAGTAGCGGGTATATTGTCGTGCTTGCGAGCACGGCCATAGGGGGCAGCTAGGTCACGACTCAAAGATAAAAGAGAAGAATATATTTCACAATAATTTTAATAGCCACAAAATAAAATATTTAATAAAATTAGTAGCAATTTAAATCATTACTATAGCTAACATATAGCAGCGATTCAAAATCGCTAGCACAAAATGCTGCAATTAAAACCATGATAATATAGTGATTGGCAACCAGTTGCTAGAGCCAAAATCTTACTAGCGTCAATGCAATGGTAGTACATGACCAAAACGTCACAAATTGGGGGATAACAATACTTATTCATAACATACATAAGTAAGCAATAACAATACTTACCAATGACAACACTGAATCAACAATTGGGAAAATCCAAGCCCATCACTTTGTTGATTTGGAAATATTTTAAAATCTTAATAAGCTTTATTTTGAAAAGTTTGATGACTAATTAATATACTAATAGGGGGTTGATTATTACATTAATTAGGAGATTTGATTAGAGATTTGATTAATGCTCTGATTAGAAAGTTTTCCCTAATTTATTTTATATCAAATCTGTTTAAAGGGGTTTGAGGGTTGTTTAGATAGATGAGAGCACAAGAGAAAGAACCAATTGTAATCCTATTTGTTTCTCCACAATAGTGAAATCATTCCCTCTCCATGGACGTAGGCATCTTCGTCGAACCACGTAAATTATCGTGTTCTTTGTGTTGATTGTGCTTTGATTTTGGTTTTGTTTCTGTTGTGTTTGCACAACAATTGATATCAGCCAGATTCGGTGGGATTTCCGATGGTGGCTTGAAGAATGGGAAGAACAATCTATATTTTTTCTAATCGTGTGGTTCGTTCAGGCGAAGAAAGAGAGTTGGATTGATCTAATTCTGGCTACGTGAGACAAGTGCAATTTTTTTGAGGCTATGAGATCCGGTGGAGCCATTGATACATCCACCTCGATGGTGAAAAATGTGCAGATCCATCAGATTGTTACATATACTATCAAAATTGATATGATAAAATTTGACGGAAAATGAAACTTTGGCATTTAGAGATGTGAGGTGATGGATGCGCTGTCCTCTTTGAATCTAGAGGATGTTCTAGATAACGATGAATGTTTGGAGAGATTTTAGAGAGAGATTGACTAAAGATGAACCGGAGTGCTTGTGACTTGAATAGAAATTACCCATCTCAGAAGATCAAGTATGAGGTGATGATGGAGACTTCCACGATAAAATTGTGGAAGATTTTGGAAAACAAGTCTCTAACAAAGAGCATGGAGAATCGTCTTCATACGAAACACCTACTCTACAGGTTTCAGATGAGGCATGATGTTACTATTGATGAGCATCTAAATGACGTCACAAAGTTATTGACATATCTTTTGAATCTAGATGAGGATGCTGGAGATGAAGATAAGACACTCCTTCTGTAGAATTCACTCCCAAATGAGTATAAAAACTTCACGATGGCACTCGGTCATGGGAAGAGGTCTTGAAATATGGTGAGGTGACTATAGTATTTTTGAATCATGATACAACAGGAAAAATGATAATTTTTAGCTGCTATTTTCTACCAAAATGACTAAAATCTGTCGATAATTAATATTTCTGGCGAATTTCTGATGAACAATTTTTTGGCTAGTAAAACACGCATTGAAAACAAACATTGGAAAAAAAAATATGCCGGTCTTGTGGATTTCCGATGGAATTGCTGCCAGAAACATTTAAAAAAATTATTTGAATTTTGCCCGGACAGGCTAGCCCACCGCCCACCAACCCATTGCCTGCTTGCCAACTTGCTGGTCGCCTTCCCGCGGCTACGCGAGGTTTGAACCCCACTCTAGCTCCCCTGCCCACAAACACAACCCACCCAACCCCCTGTCCACCCGCATTCGCTACCCGCCTTCGCCCACGCCTGCGCGAGGTTCGAAACTCACTCCTCTAGGAAGATAATCGAGTGCCCATCCATTAAGTTGCGGAGCAAGTCTATTATAATAGCTACTCTTTTTTATTTAAATTATAACTTATAAAATATTAAAATTAATAATTAATTACAAATTAATATTAATATTTTTTAAATATAGTGTAATTTTTAAAACATGAAATGTAATCTTTGCTAATATTTTTCTAATACTCATTAATTATTATTTTTTATTAAATAATATTCAGAATATATTATATTTTATTAAAGATTGATTTTTAGTAATATATTTTAATCATTAAGTTATATATCAAGATTATTTTTATTAAAGATTATTAAATAATAAGATTTTTTAATTCAAAATTCTAAAATTTTCTGCTAGAATTATAATTATTTAATTATACTTATTAAATTAGTTAATTTGTCAATTTAAACTTATTAATTTAACTTAATAATTATTATTATTAAAACTATTTCTTTAATTTATAAATATTTATTATAATTATTATCTAGAAAATTTCAAATTCTATCAAAAATCTGTTGAAAATATTCCAATGAAAATTTTTGCTGGAAATCTGACTCAAATCTGTCGAAAAATTTGCTGGAATATCCGACAAAAATTTTTCACTGAAAATTCTACTGGTAATTTATATTTTTCTTGTAGTGTGAGTTGCATCGTAGAGACAAAGAATCTGCAAAGATGGAATCGGTCGAGACTCTCACACCCCAATGACAAAGATTTGAGAAATAAAAGAATAAAAAAGGCATTAATAGCAAGCAGAGCTAGTTTTGTGGGCGCAGTCTTAAGAAGAATTAGTTTGCTTTCTGTTTAGAGACTAGTCATTAGATGAAAGATTGTCCGAAGTTGAAGGAGAAGGGAAAAGAAGTTGTTATTGAGGAAAAGGCAAACCTTAGTATGGAAAGCGCGACGAAGACTCTGATGTATCACTATCTGTAATTTCTCAAACTTATATACATATGTTTCATGTTGGATTCTGGAGAGTGGTGCTACCTCGCACATTTGTCCCACTAGAGAGTGGTTATATACCTATATGGAGCTTGATAGCGATGTAGTGACAATAAAAAGGATCAACCTTATCATATTATTGGTGTAGGGAGCATATTCATCAGAATGCATGATGGTACTATGAGAGAGTTGATTGATGTGGGGTATATTTCACAAAAATTGATGTGGGCTTTAGAGACCAAGGGCTATAAGATAGCCATTGAGGTATGAGTTCTGAAGATATATAATGGAGCACTAGTTTTTTTGTAGAGAGTTTATCACCATAAACTTTACTATCTTCAGGGAAGAATAATGATTAGAAAGACTGCCGTTGCTGATGATTCTTCTAATGACATGATATTATGGCATATAAAGCTTACTCATATTGGAGATGCTTCACTCATGACTTTGGTGAAGAAAGGATTGATTAAAGGATCAAACACCTACAAGCTCAATTTTTGTGAACATTGTATGTTTCGCAAGAAGACACAGGCATCCTTTAGTATTACCCACAATACAAAGAATATTATTGAGTATATTTACACAGATGTTTGGGGCCCGAAGAAGATAACATCATTCAACATGTGGCGAAACTTTCTCTCTTTTATTAATGATTATTCTATATATGCTTGGGTGTACACTATGAGGTGCAAAAGTGAGGCACTGGAGATTTTAGAACTTGAAAGAAATGAATTGGGACTCAGTCTGACAAAAGAATCTAGTGTATCATATCATATAATGGGGGCAAATACACATCGTATGTATTCTTGCACGAGTGCTAGGGATCTGAGATAGAGCTTCACTTAACTATTAGAGAGACACTGCAAGAGAACGAGGTGGCAGAGAGGATGAATCAGACATTGGTAAAGAAAGTTCAGTGTATGTTATCCAATGTTGGATTGATAGAGTCTATTAGGCTGATGCCATAGACTGTGCTTGTCACTTGGTGAATTATTTACCTTCTGTAGCTATCAGGAAGAAGACCCTGAAAGAGATATGGCCAAGGCATCCTGCTTGAGATTATGAGCACTTGAGAGTGTTGGGTGTACAGTTTACTATCTTGTTTAAAATGATAAACTGGAACAAAAGGCAAAGAAGGTGATCATTATTGGCTTCAAGTGTGAAGTCAAGGGCTTCAAACTCTATAATCCAATAGAGAAGAATATTATCATTAGCATGGGTGTTACATTCGAAAAGATGAGTTTGTTGAAGCATCGGGACTCAAAATAGTTGGAGAGTTTTATTGGGATCACAGATGCACTGTAGAAGTTGGAGTTTAATACAACTTCATTTGTTCCACAGAGATAGATCACTTTTACCCAGGTACCTGATTTATCTACATATCATGAGATACAAAGAGAGGTAGAAGATGATGTTGAGGATGAGATTCCAGTTTATGAATTTATTATGAGGAATAGGTTCAAGTGCTAATGTCTCAAAATCAACTTGGTTGAGGGACAACATTGCATTTGTACTTTTAGCCACGGAGGCTAAATTTTCTAGTCACTATAAGGAAGTAGTAGATAGCCCCGATGGTGATCTATGGAAGAGGGCTATGGATGAAGAGATGGAGTCAATTCAACAGAATGCTACTTTGAGGTTGGTAAAGCTTCCTTCAGAAGTGAAAGCCATTCGGTGTAAATGGGTGTGAGCAAAGAAGGAAGGGTCTCATAGAGCTGATGTACAGTACAAGGCTAAGTTGGTGGCAAAAGGCTCTACATAACAGGAAGGAATTGATTATGATGAGGTGTTATCTCCAGTGGTTAAGCATCCATCAACCCATGTTCACTTGACACTTGTAGCACACTATGGCCTAATTTTGTAGCAACTCGATCCAGATATTGCACAAGCAGTTGGCATTGTGCGCAGGTTGATTATTGTATTAATAAAGAGATTTGATTGATGCACTAATTAGGAAGTTTTTTCTTATTTGTTTGGTCTCAAATCTATTTAAAAGAGTTTGAGGGTTGTTGTAGATAGATGAGAGCACAAGAAAGTGAGAGAGTTATTTTATAGGTAATTTTTTTGCATTAAAATCTCAATCACTCTTTAACTTTTTCTATAGGTAATAGCTGACTTATTTTAATCTTTTATCTTCTTGTGAGTTGCCTATCACAATCACCTCATTTTTTTACAACCAGACTGAAGTAAATAATAAATTAGGGGATTTACTTACATATCATTTTATTTCATGTTATTTACATATCTAATACCTAAATTTTAAAATTACATATTTATCACCTATAGAATAAATATAAGTGCGTTGAGTGAAATATCAAAGTTTATATGATGATATAGATGATAAAAATGAAATATATGAGTGATATATTTGACATTAAAATTTTATATAAATAATAAAAATGTAATATTAAAATTTTGAAGGTTATATATGTAAATAATTACTACTGCCTAATTTTAAAGTTTGAGCCTGAGCTACTAGCGTTGCATTACATCAGCTGCGTATTTACTTCCGCTTTGCTGAGGATCTCTCGCTTCTCAGACAAAGTCGGCACTTGGACTCTTGGAGCCTTACAATTTTCGTAGTAAGGCATAAAGAATTAAACAAACGACAAGCGAAAATGCAGGATATAGCTGTGATTAATGCCGAAGCATAAAAATAGATTTTTTTTTTTTTTTTGACGGGGGAAGCTCAGAAATAGACTTGTTCATCTTCTCCCCATTTCATCCTCTAGGAAAGGATCGTCGATATTTGAAGCTCCTTTTACCTAGTTTATATCGATGGCCTTGGACGTGCCGGCATTCCTTCTGTCTCCATCTGGACCTGTTTCAAGCGCTCCGAATTCCGACCCACAGAAAAAGAAATATATGGATGAAAGACTAAGCGAGGAGGGGTTACAGAAGGAAGGTAGAGTCGCTCATTCTTGAAATTGGAGGACAAAAGGAAGATAGAAATCATTACATTGTTTGACAAAAGCTTGACGGTATGCTCTCCTTCTCTGGTTTTCTATAGCTACCATTCTTTCAGGAGTCTTAAACCTGCTCGGAATAACAAAAGAGAATCATCGAGCAAGAAATTTTGCATCTTGTAAGAGATTAAAGCCTTTTTTTTATACCCTTAGGCTATCGTGTCCCAATAGTCATAAGATTTGATTGTCAGTGAATAAAACTCTTTTGTTAGTTTAGATCTGATATGATGAAAGAATCGAAGAAGCATGGGAGATGCTAGGTATTATCTGCGACTTATCTTTGTCATGTGAAAGACCCGCCCTTGGAGTTTAACTAGAAGAAAGTCGAACCCTTTGTTTCTTGATGGAAGAAAGTAACTGAAAAATAGTTATAAGTACTATAATCAATCGTTTAGTGCCATGTTTATAAGCTTTATATGACTCTTCTTTCTTTTACTTAAAATTGCTAATCTGAGTAGAGTTTAGTCCTGGATAAAGATTAGCTTTGTTGTGGCTGTCTAGTGATTAACTTGGTCATTTTTTTATACTAAAGAAGGCTGCAAAATCAAGTCTTTTGCAGATCGAGAAGGTCTCAGATTATTTATAGTCTTCCCTACCAGCAATAGGTTTATCCCAACTATTTGGTGTTGGCTGTATGAATCCTCATTCTCAATTTTCCGTACTTTAAACAAAATTTAGTTTAATGATACCAGAAATTAGTACAGAATCAGCGCATCTGCCCTTGGAAAGGACATAAACCTGAAAACTTTCATAATAGATGAACTCAGTTTTATGTTTAAATTAGAAGATGGGTGTGTTCTGCTTTGCATTTGTCTGTGGGCATGCGAGCCTGGCTGTACAAGTGCCTTGTTTAGGATGATAAGAGAGAAAAACAAGAGTAAAATTTGAGGCCTAGCTAGATACTATAGTATCTTTATGATGCAGGACTAATATGCTTGGAACAAAATTTAGGAGTTGCACGAATTATTTTAGGAGCAATTACTTGATTATATTACTAGCAAATTAGAACGATAAAATAAAACAAAGGAGGGGTGCTTGCATTTAGGCCAAACCACATTAAAAGAGCTTGAATCAAACAAATAGCTTGGAAAATCAAATTAAAGCTAACATGGTAAACGTTCATTCATAATCCCTTAATTAACATTGAGACAAGCAGACATATTAGGAACTCTCAAAATAATCCTACGTTTACTAAGCTATTAAGCAAATCAAACGGCGTAGATCTTTGACGAATTCATCACCACCTACAAGGTTAATAGAACAAGAGAAGTAACTTGATGAGGGAAGAAAGTTCACCTTAACCGGGAAGGATTCGCCGTCAGAAAGTAGTCATTTGACGGCCGATGGTATGGGTGATGAATCGTAGGAAGTGAATGAAATAGCCTTGGAGTGAAGAAGTATCCGGAGGGGAAGAAGTCGTAATCCGGCCGAGGATGGTCCACCGTCCCTTCGTCCGTTGATCGTCAATCGTATCTACCAAATTGATGTGGATTTGGTCGAAGTATTCTTCGACGGTGTTGTCGAAATCAAATCCGACGTCGAAGAATGGGGAGCCGAGGATGTCGATGTTGTCGTCGTCGTCAAGTACCAACCCGTAGTCCCATTCGGGGACTTCCATTCATGTTGGAGAAGAAAGGGTGGGTCGAAGATGAGAGACCCTTGTTGTCCTTGAAGCTTTGCCCTTGGAAAATTAGGGTTCTTATTCAGGAATCCAAGTAAAAGAGGGGAGAGGGTGGCCGGCCTAGTGGAGAGGGGTTGGGGGAAATTAGGGTTAGGATATGGAGGGGTTAAAGTTTCCAAATTCTGAATTTATTTTCAGAATTTTGAATTTGGGAGGGAGCTAGAAGAGGGAATTAGGATTTAATGGGAGGGAGGGGATTGGAGAGAGAGAGAGAGGGAAGGGGACGGCGGCATGGGGATGGGGCCGGCTGCATTAAGTAGAGGGGGAGGGATTTAGGGAATAAATTGGGGTTTCCTAATTTAAGTTATATGAATTAGGAAGGGGTAGATTTAGTCCTATTTGATTTAAATTCAAATAGAATTAATTAGACAACCTTTCCTAAAATAGATTGAGTTAATTTTGGAAAGTTTTAATTCAATTTTGAATTGAATTTGAACTTTGAATTCTTTCCTAATAATACCCAACTTAATTTAGGAAATTAATTCAAGTGGGAGGGAAGGGGAAGGTGGCAAGTGGGCCGGCGGCTTGGTGAGGGTGGATGGGGGTTGGCCGGCGGTGGAGGGAGGATGGTTGGGCCGTGGGTTAGGGTAAGGGGTGGGAACTTGGCCGTGAGGTGGTGGGGCTGCCGTAGGGTTGGGGGAGAGAGGAGGAGGCCGGCGGTGGGTTGGAGAAGGAGGGGAGGAAAATCCAACGGAGCGACCACGAATCCGACACGTCTAGATTGGTGGGTGTTGCGCACTCTCCCTCTCCTAAGGATTCTTCTCAAGAGCTCTCAAGACTCAACTCACAAACACAAGAGTGGAAAATTATGTAGTAATCATTCATTAACCTCAAACAATACAATAGTGGCTTATAAATAGCCTCAACAAGGGAAATAAAGGAAAAGACTCAAATGCCCACATTGGGCTTACAAGCACGCTGCCCTTAAGTAAGGGTAAAACAGTAAACTAACATAAAAGAAACAAATAACATAATAAACTCAGAAATATAAGGACTCGATCGTGGCCGTAGATCGACGGCCACGTCTACGATAAACTTTCCAAGTGTGGATATCCTCATCACTTTAGCTCAAATTTCTAAACTCGAGGAAAGTGTAACCCAAGTTAGAATCATCATGAGAGGAAAAATTAACACAATATAAGATTCTTAGTACTTTCCAAAAGAAAGCCAAACAACAGGATCTCATGAATTCTTGACATGCGTGCCAAATGTGAGATTCTGTTGTGTGGCTTTCAAAAGAGTTTGTCGTCTAATCGTTTGTAAGGAATGCGGTCTCATAATAGATTCAAGCTAGTAAGAAAGTTTTGTGGTTTATTCCCTCGTGTCTGTGAAAACAATGCTGGGCTGAATTATGCAATTCAAAATATTATCTTGCTCCCTCATGTCAGTGAGACAGTGACAGATACACTGTTGAATTATATATTCCAAGGTAGTTTCTTTTGTTCTCTTCCATCATATTTTAGCCTTATCTTAACTATGAGGGGTTGGCTCTCTTTTTCTCTTATAATCTTGGGAAAATACTCTAGTTTTGCATGCTTCTTAACCAAAAAATTGACAAAGCACGTTTAGTTGGTGGACAATTTTAACTTAAATAATCCGTACAGGCAACACAAATGCTAATGTCTCTCTACAAGGAATGATCTTATTATTCATACTTCATATGCTTCCTTTCAAACCTGCATATGCTCAACTTCTGCGCATCAACCATCACTAAACTAGCTTTAATCTTCTTATAAAAGAAGAAGAAGAGCAAAGTGGATTTAAATATGTTTTGTCCAGTTAGTATGATTGTAATTTCATATTTTTTTTCTAATAGCATTTGCCACTCACTCATTTTTACCTCAAAGGAGTTTACTATTTCATGTGTATTTCTGCAGTTATCTCCCCATCACCATCTGAAACATCTTTTCCTGAGCTAAATGCTAAAACGGAAATGAATGCATCGTCAGCCTTTTTCCTATGCAGTGTACTAGTTCTTCTTATTGTGCTGGTTCTCTTTGCTGTTTTATGGAGGCATAGAAAGTGTAACTTAACGAACATATGGAGATCAAAAAAGTTCTCAACCAATGGTCCTGCTGGTCTTCCAGGTTAGTGTCATGCATCCTTAAAATCCATTCACAAATCAAAATTCTTCTCAAATATTGGTATTTTTCTTACTATGACTGCAATTACAGAACATTATAGCAGTAATCTTCGAACAATCTATCATTTTGACTATCACACTCTCAAAAGAGCAACAGAGAACTTCCATCCAAGGAACCAACTTGGAAAAGGTGGCTTTGGACCAGTTTATCAGGTATATTTAACTAGAAAAGTAATCACTTTTGTAAATGTAGGAGTTTATCTATTAGGTGTAAAAAAGAATACGATATTCTTAAAAATAAAATAAATTCTGTTCCGTGTCTCTACCTGTAAATGGTTAAGGACCTAACTAATTAGTAACCGAATATATTCAGAAGATTTGGGTTTAGTTACTATCTATTGAAGATTTATAAAGGTTTACTATTCAAGACCTGGTATTAGTAAACAGGATAAGTATTTTCAATACAAAGGGTGGTGGGTTACTTGAATCATCTCAAAAGTACATTGTATGCTAAATTGTATGTGAAGTATTGAGGTAGAAAAAGAAAAAGAGAAATTTGTCCTCAAAAGGTTGATTTCACATGGCCAATAGTCCATTAACCATATATTTGAAAGTCTAATAAATATTGGACACATGTTGTAATATTTATATGACAATGAATAATTCTGATATCTCCAACACCCTAACTGTGGGCTCATGTTTCTTATACTTCAAGTAATAATTATTATAGTTTATCATGTTATTAAACCTTGCTTCCTATCTATCAATATCCTATGCCTTTCCCCAAAGTGTTTTTTTTAAAATGCATCACCACCTTGTAATACTTTCGAACATTGTATTAACATTGAAAAGGCGTGTTTGTGAGGTTATTGTGGTTTGCTTGAAAAAATGAGAAGATAGGGAAGGGGTTAAAAGTTACAAAGTTAAAGAGAGGAATGGTGATGTGAAAGGTTTTGAGAAAGTGGCGATTGAAGTGATAAAATGTGCACAAAAGTATATTTTGAGATGGAAATTGTGATGATTTAGATATTTGAAAGGTTGGGAAGTATGATGATATATTTCTCTAGAAAGGAAGCCAACCGATGGGACCTGTTATTAGAGAAAAAGAAGTTATCCCAAGGGTCATGAGAAGCCTATAATAATTACAAAGGAGTAAACTCCTGACGTGATTATTGTATTTTTTTTATAGCATAGATGTCACAAATCTATAATGTCTGGCAATTGCAACAATTATTGGTGCTGAATAGGGTGTTCAAATCCCTCATAAGATTTGGTTAGTCTAAATTGATGAAGAAGGTTGCCTATCAACATTTATTTTGTTATTTAAAAAATATAATATATTCTCCAATTAAAACCAATATCAGAACTTGTTTGATCTTTTATTTGAATTAAATGCTCCCAAAGTTGCTTGAGTCTAGCTTTGAGGGAGGGTGTCAAGCTTGAAAATTATTTTGAATTGATTTCAACCACGTGATGGCTTATTGTAAAGTATTTGATAATATAATTGAAAATTAATGCTTCATAGTATAAAAATCATGTATTAACAAGAAACACTAGTAGAGCTTACCGAATCTGAGAGGTTTGATATACCTTTCTATCTTCATAAGGTTTAAGAAGGCTACCAAACTTAAAAGGGTGGGAAGAGCCTTCTCGAATCTGAAGTGGTCTGCCAAGCATATCCAACTCCACAAGGCCTCACCTAACTACTAATGATCAATGGAGCCTATCAACTTCAAAGCCTCTATGGATATTACCCAAATTTAAGACACCCATGAGGATTTTCAATTGTGAGCTTTCTAGAGTTATAATCCGCTCTATAGAGTTAGAGATTTGACAAGTGAGTGAATGCTTAGCGAGATGTCCTTTGTGATTGCTTAGAGAGATGTCCTTTTTAACCAGCCCTATTTTGATTGCTTAGAGATCTAACTTTCAATTACTAAGTATTTTTATCTGATATTCAATTACCAAGCATTTTTATTTTAATTAAAGGGTGGAGGTCGAATTGCCGGTATGATTGCCGGCTGATGGAGATTGGTGCTTGTAGATGGGGTATGCTTGGGTGCTGGACTGCAGGTTCGGCTCGTGTGAGAGAGTGGGGACCGAGGGTCGCTTGCTGAAGCGGAGGGAAGCTGCTGGCGATTTGGGTTGCGAGATTTGGTCGCACGTGGGAGTGAGGCGTGGCTGGTCGTGCACGGGAGCGAAGGCGGAGCCTGACTTGCACGAGATTGAAGTGGATGCCTGCTGTCGCGAGTGCCGTGGACGCCATCTCGGACGTTCGCACGGATTGGACAAGCAATGGCATGATCTCATATCGACGGTACTGGTCGATCGTGAGGGGTTGTTCGCAGATGGATGTGTAGGTTCGCCGGTAAGGTTGCCAGCTGGTGGAGGCTTTGAACGTCGTCGACAGCCTAGTTTCATACATGATCTTCTCAAAGCATCCAAAACCCCGATCGACGTCAAAGGGTTGATGTAGCAGCAGCCGAGTGCCCTGATCATCGTCAAGGGCCAAACCTCGCTCTGATACCATCTGATGTGGGGAGAATCACCAAAGAAGCATGATGAAGAAGAGCTAAACAGCTCTTGGAGACAAAAACAGTGAAAACTGTTATAATTCCAAAAATTTCATTCATATATCATTTTCTTCATTACAATAACTTGCTTATATAAAGGCAATTGAACCTTCTAGAAGGTTCTAGAAAGCATGAACTAAAGCTAACTAAGATATACTATTCCTAAGGCCATCCTAATCCTAAGATGCACCGCATCACATCTTTTTCTTAAAATTTCTAGCGTGGTGTCTATTGATACTGCTTTAGTGACTCTTATAACATGTTACTATCTGCATGATTTATAATCATCATAACATGGATGATCAAATGCTCCGGCAAGCCATAATTAATATTCAAAGAAAAAAAAATGTGGTTCCTGTTTTGCGCCATAAAACTTGGCTTTTATTTTTATTTTTCAAAGATGACATTTTCTATAATGTGTATAATGTGTTGAAGTGGAGGAAGAGCAATAACAAAATGATTAGTGTTTTTTGAATTCATTACTGTTTTACGGCAGGCTCGTTCACCCACCAGCCTAATGCAAACTCTCGAAATTAATATTCATGAAAAATCTTTATGCTACAGTTCCTCACCTAAATCTTACTCGATGAAGATTTCCCCCTTTATGACAGTAACACCATGCATCTTGCTAATGATTTTTGGTTCCACTATCATTTCCAACATGATTCTTCTGTGTCATAGGGAAGACTTGATGATGGAAGGAGAATAGCTGTTAAGCAATTGTGCCTCGGAGGAAAGTCTGGACAAGGGGAGTCTGAGTTTCTTGCTGAAGTGAGGATGCTAACAAGCATCCAGCACAAGAATTTGGTTCGCCTCATTGGTTGTTGCTCCGAGGGATCACAGAGACTGGTTGTGTATGAATTCATGAAGAACAGGAGCTTGGATTGCTTAATATATGGTTAGTATATTTGCATCATTTGCTTATCCCTGAGACTGAAATGTCTCAGTTTTGTCAAATCAAGTTTCACTATTCATAATGAATTGGCAACTTTTTAAGTGTTGCTTATAATAAAATTTTCTTGGCACAGAGAATAGTGAGATATTCCTCAGCTGGAAAACCCGGTTTCAAATCATTCTTGGGATAGCCAGGGGATTACAGTATCTGCATGAGGATTCAAACTTAAGGATAGTGCATAGAGATATCAAGGCTAGCAATATTCTCTTGAATGATAAATTTCAGCCTAAAATCAGTGATTTCGGGCTGGCAAGGTTATTCCCAGAAGATGAAGCATATCTCAGCGCACAATTTGCAGGAACCCTGTAAGTATCATCATCAATATCATCATTTACCTTATCCCAATTACTTGGAAATTGCTTTATGAATAACTCGTTCATTATTTCTACTGATTTTTAATGATTTCTTGTTATTTTTACTGATCAGTATTCTATTTAAAACATAGATATGTTAAATCTGTTATCTTTCTGACTGTCCCTCATATTATCAATATAATGACCTCATCCAGAGGATATACCGCACCTGAATATGCTATCAAAGGCGAACTATCAGAAAAGGCTGACATCTATAGCTTTGGAGTTCTCACTCTGGAGATCATCTGTAGTAGGAAGAATACTGACCTCACTCTACCAGCCAAGATGCAATATCTCCCGGAATATGTATGTTTGTTACACAAGACTTTTTCCAGAAATGTATTAAATTGCAGTATGCTTCAATTTTGACCATTCTAATGATCTGACTGATGCCTAAACCAAAGTTATGTAAATTCTACTTAGTTTGATTGCTCAGCAGAGTGTTAACTTTTACCCTTTTTTATCTGCTGGTAGGCTTGGAAGCTTTACGAGAGCTCAATCGTGCTCGACCTGGTTGATCCTAGACTAAAAGCAGATAAAATTGAGGAAGATGATGTCTTATATGTTTGTCAAGTGGCTCTATTATGTCTCCAGCCATATCCAAGCTTAAGACCATCAATGTCAGAAGTGGTTGCCATGCTAACTAGCAAAACAAAGCAAATTGCTTCTCCTGTGAAGCCGGCATTTTTGGATCGAAGGCGTGGAATCGACATGGACATCACTTCACCATTTTCATGTGAGATTGTTTCTGAATTTTTTCCATCACCTGCAAGTGATTCTATCATTTTACCCCCAAAATTGGAAGGAAAGTGTTCATTATCATAGTTACAGGTTGTTGAAGCTCTTGTGACCAGTTCAATCATCAAGGGATTTCAAAGTGAAATTGTGAATTATCACACTTCACTCGAGTTTGGAGAGTGCCTATTCTCCTGTGATCGGCATCAATTCTTTTTATCATTTTTGTTGTCAATAAAGGAAAGTTAACGGCAACAGGCTTTGAAGTATTTCCGGCTTCGTTTAGGATAGTTTTCTTATTGCTTTCTACAATAACTCTTTAGTATGAAAATTTTTTGAAAATAGTGAAAAAAACAGTGGTTAAAAGTAGTCCCAAACGAAGTCTCAATCAGTCTAAATTGAAGAAGGGGAGTCAGATGAGAATGCTGAAATTGATGCAGTGTTTTCCTCTGGAATTTGTATGGATAATTATATGGTCTTACTGAGGCCACTTGTAAAATATATATGACCTCTTTAAGTATTTTATGAAGTGTTGTACATAAGCATATATTTTGACGATTCTTATGTAAGATCAGATTTACGCATGGTAAGCATTTTTTTTTAAAAAAAAACATTTAGCACAGTGTGGATTCTATTAATTAAAACTTTATATGTGGATTTTTCTTTATCATGGGCACACTCTAATGGCATAGATTGCATTACGAAGGGGATGAAGCAATGAAATAAGAAATTATTTTGAGCCATAAGCTAGTACGTGGTTGTTTGATGTATTATGCTGTTTAGGAAAGCTTTATTGATGTAGGTAATTCCTGGAAAGATGAGAATAAGAAGAAGCAAGCAACAATAGAACAGTAACTGGAATTCTGGATTGTAATATGAATAAACAATACTGTTTTCAACTACAGGATTTTTGTATATAATCCTTCAATCACATATACTTTAAAAGGGACTAGACTGTAAGGGGGTATAAGTAGTACTATATAACTAACTATAGCAATCACGGTAGTAGAGCACATTCTATCTAACATAAATAAGTAATTAGAATTGTTGCGTCCTGAAATATTCGCGGCGATAGATGAATATAAAGTTTAACGTCTTCGTTTTGTACGAAGATTTATCACACAATCAGAGAAAAGAGAGGGTGCAACATTCATAAGTGATACCAAAGTTTTTACATAGAAACCCCTGAAAAGGGGAAAATCCACGGGATTTGACCCAGTTTGAATGAATTCACTAGTGTATGCAGTTAATTACAAATAAGGCCCTTCCTTGGGGGGAAGGCCTTGGTTTGATGTGGCAAATATACATCATATAGAATGCATTACATGGTGGTAATTGGAAGAATCAATGTTGACATATTTGTCTGATCGGCAGGACCATAGTCGGCGGATGACGGAGGTCAGAAAGATCGTAGTCGAGTGACAGTGGTTGAAAGGACCATAGTCGGCGGGTGACAGAGGTCGAAAAGATCGTTGTCTAGTGACGGAGGTCGGAAAGACCGTAGTAAGTGGGCCACAGAAGCAGAAAAGACTGTTTTATGGCGACAAAAGTCGGAAGGATCGTAGTCGACGGGCGACAATGATCAGAAAGATCGTTGTCTAGCCACGGAGGTCGGAAGGATCGTATTTGACGAGCGATAGTGGTCAGAAAGATTGTTGTCTAGCGACAGAGGTCAGAAGGACTGTAGTCGGCAGGCGACGGTGGTCAGAAAGATCGTTGTCTGGCAATGGAGATCGGAATGACCATAGTCGGCGGACTATAGTCGTTAGAAAGATCGTTCTCTAGCGACGGAGGTTGGAAGGACCATAGTCAGCAGACGACAATGATCAGAATGATCGTTGTCTGGTGACGGAAGTCGGAAAGATCGTAGTCAGCAGGCGACTAAGGTCAGAAGGATCATAGTCGATAGGCGACGGAGGTCAGAAGGACCGTAGTTGGCAGAAGATAGTGGTCAGAAAGACCGTTGTTTAGCGATGGAGGTCGGAAGGACCGTAGGCGGCAACTAGGTGGAAGTCCGATGTCTATCGGTGGCCGGGCAAAAATCCGGCGTTAGTTGGTGGCCGGGTGTAAGTTCGGTGTCAGTCGGTGACTGGGAAGAAGTCCGGCGTCAGTTGGCAGCCGGGTGTAAGTCCGGTGTCAATCGGTGACCGGGCGAAAGTTCTGCGTCAGTTGGCGGCCTTGTGTAAGTCCGATGTCAGTCAGTGATCGGGCGGAAGTTCGACGTCAATTGGCGACTTGGTGTAAGTCCAGCGACGGTCGGTTGTCTTACGGTAGTCGAGGAGGAGTCTGGTGGCAAGAGGGATCTAATTATAGTTTTCTGAAAGTGGCATGACCAGTAAATAAGAGGGAGTCAAAGGTAAATTGGGAGTGGTTTGAATGGACAGCCGATGTTTATTCTTTTGATCGTGAACCGTTTATTGGACATTTGAATGTCAAAATAATATCAGAATTTGATGATCTTGGGCTCGTTGGATTCGTCTCGTCGAGTTGCTCAATTTGACTATAAGCATGTAATGTTTAGAAACCGTTTGGTAATCTGAATTATGGTTTGAACATTCCAATGATGCTTTGAGTCTTTGATTTGGACTCATTTAGGCTCAGATTGAGTCGAATTTAGTGTCGTTGGGTTTGTCTTTTCGACACGTTCAGTTCGACTATAAGTTTGCTGAAATCAGAGTTCATATGATTCCAAATTTAGTTTCGGAAGTTTCCAACTTGATTTTGCCTTGAGATTTGTGCCCAACCAAGATAATTTTTTGATGATATATCAAGTATTAAGTAAGATGTTCCTCAAGCCTTCTCTAAATAAGGATGCTCTGCATCATTTATGCCCTTTGAATCATTGGCATATTTGAGTTTTTGAGGAGATTATCACCTTAGCATTGTATAATCCCAAACATACAAATACATTAGTCGATAGTTGCTTATAAGAGATATGAGATTTTTTACATCAGAAGCTTAAGAAGGAGAAATAAAATATATTTATGTATATCATAGTTTACAAATGATGCCCTCCATCATAATTAAATAAGATAGTTATATAATGTAATAGACCTAAATTGTAGAATATGATTTTTATTATGGTAGAAGTGGAAGTACGAGTGCTAAAGTATTAGAAATATCATCAAGAGATCTTTAGTGGCCTGCTAGTTTGTTCTTATAGGAAAGGAGACCAATGACAATGAAAGTGAGTATCATCCTTAATATATATAGTGAGTTTGGCATTAGTGTTAATGATAGGCATTGACTTTAGCCGTGATGACAATCATTGATGTTGGTGTAGATGTTGGTCGTCAGGTGATGGCAGAAAAAGCTTTGGATTCTCTCCTATGTATGAAAACTTTTTGTAGACTCCTATATATTCTCCCAAATATGTGAAAATAAGGCATATCCATAGATATTTGGAGAGGAATATTCTAGCCATTTTGATTATAACTTAGAATACTCCATTGATGGATGATCCACATTGATCTCCTAGACTCGAGCATTTAAATGCCTTAATGATGTTAGTATTGAACAATTCTAGGCTCATAATATCTTTTTTATTTAGATTTATTTTTATTATAATTTTGCTAAAAAGAAAGTTCAAAAGATTTTGAAGCTAATTCAAAAAGTTTTTTTTTCCAAATATTTGTGCCAAGGTCAGTGCTTGTTTAAATTCATTTTCTGATGACAAACTTTCCTCTATTGTTGAACATCAAAATTATTCATCCAAAAATAATTTTATATTGAAAGGTATGTACAGCTAAATCATAATTTTAAAAAGGTTACAAGAGATGAACACTCCCTAAATGTTAATAGCAATCCCTCCTTTGGATCTTGAACCAATTCTATTTATCTCAAACATAACTATTCAATATGCATGACAAGATTTTCAAACCTGGAGAAGCCCAAATCTTTGAAAAAAAAAATCTACAAATGGCCATCATCAGTGTACAGGATTATTTTAGGCCTACTGGAGCCTAGATGCTTAGAAAAAAACCACAAGTAGATGTCATCCTTTAGATATATGCCGCAACTATATTAAGAATTGCATAATAAACTTGCTTCTATCATAACTTTACTTGCTTTGCTGTCATTATTGCAACTCACATTTAGATTGACATTGAGGTCAATTAAGATAAACTCATACACATAACATATATGCAAGACTCGAATTCAAGACCTCTTGATTCGTAGCCAAAGCTCTCAACCAACAGACCAAGGAGAGCTACGTCCATATTTTTTTTGGATAAAACTCGCAAAGAGGCTTACGCATTAATTTTAAAAAGGATTACATGACCATAATGATCCATCAGCTCTCTAAAAATATAATATTTGAAGCAAAATTTATGTGCTAATGAATCAATCTATTAAAAGCAAAGGAAAACAAAAAATGCAACAAAACAAGCAATCCATCAGAAAGAGAAAAAACCTAGGCCACCAAAGAGCTGAACCACCAATGCAAGAGCCAAAACAACAGCAAACTGCTTCGGCTAGCAAAGAGAGCATAAAGCCGTAGCCACCTGCCAACACAAACCTGTGGAAGAGAAAAACAGGAAGAAAAAAAGACAACAAAAATAAAAAGGAAACCACAACAATAGCCGACAGCCAACAACCCAAGCCAAAGAGCCGCACCAAACCCCAAACAGGCCACGAAAGACAACCAACTGGCCACCAGCCCCAGCAAGAAAAAACGACCAGCCACAACCAACCAGAGAAAGGGGACCAACAACACAACAAACCCCACCAAAACACAAGACTTAGCCACCAACTAAGACAACACCAAACCGAAAACCAGAAACGACAAAGGAGGCCAACAACAAAAGACAGCAACAACAAACATAACAACTTACTTTCTTTTAGTTTTTCTCTTACCCCGTTTGCCACCTCCACGACAGAAGGCTTATTCAAAATTGTGAGCAACATTCAAACTATACATTGGCTGAAAATCATCCATCAGATCATCCAATTCTTCCCCAATACCCCTGTCTGGCAAGGAAATAGGCCCCTCTAGCCAATTAGAGTGATCCAAAGAAGTATCCTTCATATTCAATGACAACGGAGCTTTCAAAGCATCGTTTGAAATAAGAGAAATCAGAACATTTATAAAAGGCTCATGTCCAATCGGTTTAACAATATTATGTGAGAAATCCGTTTCCGAAGAAATTATAGGAGCATCATCATTAGCCTTACTAGAAGATTCATTCAACACCGCCGTATTAACAAGGCGAAAATACTTCTCAACAACAATAGGTGTAACAGCTATTTGAAAAACAGTAGGAATTAAAGCCAATTTGTTAACAATTCCCACACCATCCTATTGAGCAGAACAAGATCGATCCAATAAAGGAGAAGCACAATGATTACCATAGTTTAGCACATGAGGATCAATTAAAGCAATACCCACACTATGATCCTTATCTGGTGCAGAACCAATAACAGGAAGAGCCACAGGGCCCTCAGAACCGAAATTGACGGGCTCGAACGAATGCCCCACATCAATAGCATTCAAAGGATGAAGCATAATTTCATTTCCCAAGTGACCCACAACACCAGCATCCACATTATCATTCAAAGATAAGTCAACACAAACATTATCTTGGATATTATCATGCGCATCATTAGAAAGCATATCACCCAAATTTATAATAGGGTTAAGTAAGTGAGAATCCAACAAACTACCAGCATTGTTCACATTTTCTCTAGGAGAGCTGCGTCCATATAGAAAGGCTATAATATGGATTTAAGATATCAAATTTGTCTCTAATAAGATATCCTTCTTGCATTGTAGTCCCTATGTACGTTGCAATCTCATTTGCGTCATACTCATTATCTATTACAAATGTGTGACATAATCTTGATGTTGCAAAGTCCCCTTTCACCAACATATCATTTTAAAAATTTTCAAACTACTAAAAGATGGACTACCCTTTCACCAATTTTCAAAATATTAATTTTTTTAAATATTATTTAATTGGGCTAGGTTTTTTTTTTTTTTTTTCCTAAAACATTTTTATATAAAATTTCTTCTACACAGTTCCTTCTCTATTTGATTATTTGTGTGCATAATAAACAAATGAAGATGTCTTGATTTGTTGGACACAATAATAGTTAAATGAATTTCTATCATCAAATGATAGGTAATAATTCTCAATTATTAATTTAATAACAAAACTATTTGAATATTTATTAAATTTATTTTTTTATTTAAATCATAGCAAAGTATTCTTATTACAATGTATGTGTACATTTTTTTAATTCTTTTTAAATTTTTTGAGTTTAATATACTGCTAAAAACATGTAAGATTCAAACTGATAATAACAATAGTTTTTACGTTTGTTATCAACTAAAATAGCTAAAAGTCATTAGAGGTGTCAATAAATGACATGACCCGTCAATTTTGACCTGAAAAATTCAGATTCTGATTGATCTACAAACCCTCTTTTGACTCAAAAATAATCCGTTTAATATCTTTTTTTCTTAAAATTTTTATTTGTGAGAATACTCTTCTTATATTTTTATCAAACACCTTAAATATTATAGTTAATAAGTCATAATATTTTTAAACTAAAACAAATTAACGGGTTAGGTTTGGATTATTTGGGTCGCATCCAGATTGGTCTTTTTGACTAGTTTATGAAATGGGTTGAGTTCGTCTTGATTGAAATCAGATCGGTTTCAAATTCAACCTATCAACCTATTTAGACATCTCTATACTTATACGGTTTTGCAAATATAGAGCAGTACTCGTAATGATACATTAAGAGTTATAGAATTAATATGTGGCTATTAGACTTGATAAATAAGCCCTTGCTCATTTATATTTCACGTTATGGCATTTGTCGTATAGGGCCATTGCTTACCTTTCGACCTACCTGCCAATTGATTGCGGACATACCTTCCATCTATTTAATACGTGGATAATTATTACTTGGCCATTCTCTTTATTATGGAGCAGTAGAAGCTAAGTTTTTGTTTTAAATTTAATTATTATGCTGCTTCTATTTGGTAATAAATTTAGAGCCATTTTTTATAATTTATTAATGTTTTAACATAAGATAAAAAATATATTGTTTTTTAATTAAATTTTGAATAAAAGTGAGGGCGGCTGACATGACAATGATGACGGCGATGGCCATCATTTGTTGGCAAAATAATAAAGACGGCGGAATTGCCAGAAATGAAGGCAGAGTCCGAGCGGAATAGTGGTTTGAATGTCGGTGGTGATTGTTGACGGTCGTAGTTGTGATTGTCGTTGGCAGTAGTGATGGATGCAATGGCTTGTGATGGCCGCCGATAATTATGGCAACTAGTGGTGGGCATCAACGATGGTAAAGATAGCCGGCGGTGATCTCCAGTGGCATCAGCTAATAGTTACCTCAAACATCAATGTTGATAGACAAAGATATAAATTCTCTTCTATGGACATCTTCTTGTGAGTTTCCCAACTATCTCAGAAGTGTGGAAGAAGAGAATTTATTTATTAATTTTTAGAAATAGTTGTTCTCATAGTTTTAACTGTAAATTTGAACATATCAGCAGATGCTTGTATTGATTCCACATTGATTATACATTGCTTTTTTTTAGATATTTTAGTGTCTTGATGGTAGCAGAAATTAGTAATTCTGGACTTGTTAGAATCATCTCAACGAGACTCATATTACAAATATAAGATCATCGAAAATAAAGAATGGATGGTCCACAATTGGGTTATGAAGGTTCTAACTCAACCTTAGCACGTTGAGAACTAAAATCTTGTCAAAATTCATACTTGATTTGAGAGAAAAATGATCAAAATGATCCCTTGACTCTTCATGAAAGATCAAAATGACCCATAACTATATTAAAGAACAATTTTGATCACTTGAATCCTTAAAAAGGAACTAAAATAGACCCATCATAGGAGTATTTTCATTCCTTTTTAAAGACTTGAGAGACCAAATTAGTATGTTAATATAGTTGAGTCTTGAAATCAATTTTGGTCCTTCATACAAGGTCAATGAACTATTTTGATCATTTTCCCCTTAATTTAATGAATTTCTAATGATGCGTCATATGTTCAAGAGAATAGAAAAAAATAAGATTTTTGTGGGCTAGAATATACGCGGTGGTAGAGTATTAATCATACGTCTTAGCATTGCACGAATATCCAGCTCACACACAGAGAACACAATATTTTTACGTGGAAAACCCTTAAAGGGGGAAAAATCACGTGGCCTGGCCCAGTTTGAATGAATCCACTAGAACTTTAGTAAATTACAAGGGGCTGACTCGCCTCCAAGGGCGATCAAATTACAAGTATCAACCGTAGGGTTGAAATCGAGGATATGTAAAGGTTTGATGTCGCACTGGCAGAACTTTGAGGTCACCCGGTGATCTGGCAGACTTCCGGGCCCTAGGTGGTGGTCCGACGAAGTGCAGGGCCTCAGGCGGTGGTTCGGTGAAGTGCAGGGCCTCAAGTGGTGGTTCGGCGAAGTGCATGGCCTCAGGTGGTGGTCCGGCGAAGTGCATGGCCTCAGGTGGTGGTCCGGCGAAGTGTAGGGCCTCAGGTGGTGGTCCAGCAAAGTGCAGGGCCTCAGGTGGTGGTCCAGCGAAGTGCAGGGCCTCAGGTGGTGGCTCGGCGAAGTACAGGGCCTCAGGTGGTGGTCCGACGAAGTGCAGGGCCTTGGGTGGTGGTCCGGCAAAGTGCAAGGCCTCAGGTGGTGGTCCGGCAAAGTGCAGGGCCTCAGGTGGTGGTCCGGTGGAACTCCGGTGTCAGACGATGGTTCGGCGGAACTCCGGCGGTGGTCGAGGAGCAAGGATGCAAGAGCTCTCCCTTTTCTCCTTAGGATTAGGTGCCCTTTTCAAGAGGAGAGGGGGCTCTATTTATAGATTTGTGGGAGTGGCTTCGCCCGTAAATAGGAGGAAGATCAAGGGTTGCTAGGGAGTGGTTTGAATGGACGGTCGATGTTGAATCCCTTGATCGTGGACCATTTGCTGGACATTTGGAGGTCTTATAGATATCAGATTTTGACGATCTTAGGCTCGTTGGATTCGTCTCGTCGAGCCGCTCGATTCGACTATAAGCAAGTCATATTTGGAGATAGTTTGGTAATCCAAATTATGGATTGAACCTTCCAACAACGCTTCAGATCCTTAATTTGGACCCATTTGAGCTCGGATTGGGTTAAATTTGGTGTCGTTGGGTTCGTATTTCCGAGACATTCAGTTCGCCTATAAGTTTGCCAAAATTGAAGTTCGGATGGTCCCAATTTTAATTTTTAAAGTTTCCAACTAGATTTTTCCTCGAGATTCGTGCTCGATCAAGATAATTTTTGAGGATGTATCAGTTGCCCCCTTATTTTTGAACGTTGAAGCTCTAGAAGTCCAAAAATATATGTCCCAGTCTTCGGGGAATTTTTTGTGCGATTTGAAATTTGTAAAGAATCCAATCTTTGGCGTAGAGGTCTCGAATAGCTTCAAAAGTGTCAAAATAGAGTCCGAAACGTCGAAAAAACGGTCCTGAGGACCCCAAAAACATTCGATTTGACCTTTCCGGGCCTAAAATTGGGCCCAGAAATGAGCCGGGACGGACTGCCAGCCGCTGCTAGCGCCATTTCCCATGCGCCGGCTAGCCGTTGGTGCGGCTCAGCTGCTCGGCTTGCCTGCGAGCAACGTGGCTTCGCCCCCGTTGATCGGCTCCAGCCGGTCATGGCTAACGCGGCCTACTAGCCGCAATTTGAGGCTGGCGGTTAAGCCAACCACCGGCTGGCAATTGTTGATATCATGAGCCTGTGTGGAAGAGGTTAAGAGCATCCACTAATTATGTATAACCTATTCGAGGTTATATATCAGAGCCCTGCTCGATGACATTAACCCGTGTGGAAGAGGTCGAGAGAATCCACTAAGGATGTATGACCTATCTAAGGTTGTATGTCAGAGCCCTGCTCGATGACTGTAACCCGTGTGGAAGAGGTCGAGAGAATCTACTAAGGATGTATGACCTATCCGAGGTTGTATGTCAGAGCCCTACTCGATGACATTAACCTGTGTGGAAGAGGTCGAGAGAATACACCAAGGATGTATGACCAATCCGAGATTGTATTTCAGAGCCCTGCTCGATGAAGTTAACCTGTGTGGAAGAGGTCGAGAGAATCCACCAAGGATGTATGACCTATCCGAGGTTGTATGTCAGAGCCTTGCTCGATGACATTAACCTGTGTGGAAGAGGTCGAGAGAATTCACTAAGGATGTATGACCTATCCGAGGTTCTATGTCAGAGCCCTGCTTGATGACGTTAACCTGTATGGAAGAGGTCAGATCGAATCCCCTTGGGATTGATCATCCAGTGATTGAGACACAATAAAGATTGTGTATTTCTCAAATCAATGATAAAAAGACTATATTCGTCAGTAGTTTTTCATTGTCATCATTTTTAATCCTTTCTAAAGAAGCAGACAATATCAAATGTAGTGCACAACGCATCACTATTGTGGGCTCCGAAAATTCGGCCCCGGCCTCCGCCCGACTTTTTGTGCTTTCTACGGGGGGAGTTTTAACAGGATAAGTTCCAGGGTAAATTTTGGAAGGCAGATGAGATAGTAGATAAGACACTACCCAGAGATTTCGCCCTCATTTTGCGAGGACTTTATGATCTGAGTTCTAGTTTCCTATAGGCGCAAGCCCCTATAGTTAATTACCCCTCCCGATCACGAGAGAGAACTTTCGATTAAGGCTAGTCGTCAATCAGATACGTAGGAAATATGTGTCATCTGGTATATAGTAGCAGCATGAGTTTGGGGTTTAAAAGATTGGAAGGGTTTGATATTTAAAATAGGAATTTCACCATCTCAAACTTAAAGTGGATGGTGGGGGAATGGATGATAGACCCGATCAAGATCCCATGGTTCCATCGTCCCGGGCCATCGTGGTCCCTGGTCTACTTAGTCAGAGGAGGTAGTCGACCCAACCTGACAGAAGGATCCTTGTCGGCAGCCATGGGTTGCTTCGTCCAAGGGTACCTTATAGACCTGGGGTGAATGTTTGCCTAAGGGGACAAACTTGAATCCACCTTAGCTAACAGAGGGCTTTGTGCCCTATCGATCATATCCTATTGATTCATGTCTCAAGGATTTGATGCCATTGGGGAGCATACGGGCTCTGGCCATAACCATAATATAATGGTGTCATTTGGCGGCGACCACCTGGTTCAGAGGGCCCCGAGTCATAACCGTTTATCCTGCAGTGCCATTTGGCGGCGAAACTGCCGGTTAGAGGACTCGTACCACGTCCTTGCTGGCAGGAGATTGTTTGAGAATGGATCCTAGTGATATTTTCGACTAGGCATTGGCTCTTTGTGAGCTGAAGTAAATTTTAATTTGTCCACCTCGGCAAACTGTTGCGGAGGGTGGATGAATTTCATGCTTTGAGTGTTTGATGGTTTAGTTTCAATTTCAAATATTATAGACTTTGGAATTTTTGGGATTTTTGGAGATTTGGAGTTTTGGAGTATTTGGATGGCGCTTTGAATTATTTGGAATAGACCCCTCCGGTTGAGATATGCATTCAACACGGCCATCATCGGGGTGTGGGGTCATTCATATTTCTGTATTTTGAACCTTATCGACTCTATCTAGTAATTGACAGAGGATCGGGTTTCGTAGGCTTTATGCCCTTTGTAAGTGAATTCACTTGATTATAGGCCTTGAAGACCTAATATGAATGTGTAAAATAAATATCTCGGTCGATCTCACGACTGCATATTTATTTAATGGTTCGAGCCGTGTCGACTCCTATCTACCCATATAGGAGGATCGGGCTCGAACTTGAATTCACTTATTAACCCGCGCAGCATCCCTAGACGTCACGTGTGTACCAATAACACGCTCGCCGGGGCCCATGCAGGTGTTTGGGGGCATTTTATAATTATTTATTGAACCTTGTCTACTCCTATCTGCTTGCATAGGAGGATCGGGTTCAAATCTATTGACCCGCGCAGCATCCCTAGACGTCACGTGTATACCAATAACACGCTCGTCGGGGCCCATGCGGGTGTTTGGGGGCATTTTATAATTATTTATTGAACCTTGTCTACTCCTATCTGCTTGCATAGGAGGATCGGGTTCAAATCTATTGACCCGCGCAGCATCCCTAGACGTCACGTGTATACCAATAACACGCTCGTCGGGGCCCATGCGGGTTATGATTATATTTTCCCCTTTTAGTGTACCTATGTGTATACAAATTAAAGTGCACATGTGCAGGGGTATTCTTGGAATATTTGTACACGCCTTCTGTCCGCTTGCATGAAAGTTGCGGATCCGGTGGCGTGGCGTTGTAACTTATGGACGCCTTCTGTCTGCATGTACGAAGGTTGCAGATCCGGTGGCGTGGCGTTGTAACTTATGGACGCCTTCTGTCTGCATGTACGAAGGTTGCAGATCCGGTGGCGTGGCGTTGTAACTTATGGACGCCTTTTGTCTGCATGTACGAAGGTTGCAGATCCGGTGGCGTGGCGTTGTAACTTATGGACGCCTTTTGTCTGCATGTACGAAGGTTGCAGATCCGGTGGCGTAGAGTTGTACGATCTCCACAACTATTGCTGGTAGGCAGGTAGATGTTTTCATTCATAGATTGGAATTGACTTCAGGATACTGCGTTTACTGAAGTCTTTCTGCATCTACCCATGAGTGACATGTTTTACATACATCTGTACTCGTAGAGAGATTGTATGTATTGCAGATCTTTTGCTCTTGATTACTAGGGATCAGAGTATTTGACTGATGTTGGATAATTGTTGGTTGTGGAGGTACTATAGTGTCTTTGCTATGATAATTGGTAGGTACTTCGAATATACTGTGGGCATGCTGTCTTTGCATGATTTTTTATGAAGAATATCATCAATTCTGACTTTGCTGCTTTTGGGATGTATCCACTTATGCTTTGAAGCCAGTCGTAGAACACTATTATGCTTGATGCACATTGGCCTCGTATCGTAGAAGACTGGTGCATTCACCTATATTTTGATAAGTGTGGACTGTAGGATTTTACCATACTCACTTCCCCTGCTCAAAGCTCGTAGATGTTATTAATTGTTATAATTTCATCCACATTTTATTTGCGATCTCCCGTATTCATGGGGTTTTAGTCATTATTGCTTCCCAATGTACCTCATCAGCCACAATTGCTTGTAGATATGCTATTATGTATTTTAGCATTAGTAGAAAGGAGGTCGTATCCTCCACATTCCTCTTGCTTTTTCTTGCAAGCATGCTACACAACAACTAGCAAATCACCATGCTCATTATACTTGGAGGCTTGTGATATGAATAACAACATCCTCATTATTGCCACTTGACATTAACATTTTGATTGGTATAATCATCATGGAGGGATTGTAACATTCGTTCGGGGCTTCTTTCTTTGATACTATCCAACTTCTTTGTATGAACTCGTGGACCCTCTGACATACTCAGTGTTTACGCATAGGTTAAAGATCCTTTATAGCGGCATTTGATGGATCCTTGCACTGTAAATCCTTTGTTCATGCCAACAGGATATTCATATTCATGACTTATGTATGCTTACAAGCGAGTCATGTCGAGAATTAAAGATCTTCCACCACCTTTAAGAATAGTTCATGGTTCACATGATAATTTATTCATTGATGCTTGCTTCTAATTGTTCAAATGCTTCAAGTTGATTGGATTTCATTCATGTGCACTGAAGACCTATCATCCACGAGTCCCCTAGAGTCCAACTCGTCTTGGCTTGAGTCCCAAATGCCCAAGTCATAATCAAGTTCACTTAAATTACTTCCCTTTTTTTATAACTCGTCCATCCTAATCGTACTCAAGTTCAAATAATGCTCATGTTATTTGAGTATATTTCGATTAGATTGGAGTATTTCATTAGTCATTTTGTGTTCCAAATACAAGTCCAAATTCATGCTCAAGTTTGAGTTCACAAGTCAAATGTTCCTGTTTGAGTACAAGTCCTTTATAGTCAAGTTCAAGCTTCACTTAATTTCAATGTCATTTGGTCCAAATGAGATTTCAAATTCTTAAATTCTTCTTTCAATATTCAAATTTGATCCAATTTGGTTCTAGTTTATGTTGAACTCCATGTCGTTTATTAAAGTAAATTTGGAGTTCCCTGTTGTCCAAAAATTTGCGAGTTCAAGTTCCCAGTTTCAGTGAAATTTTCGGCAGCCTCCCGGCGTCTCCCCCGTTTAGGGGAAATTACGAGAAACTGGGGCCCTTTCCCACCACGCTTAAGAAAGCGTGTATGGTAGGTGTCCTCTTTCGAGGACACCGCGGCCGTGTAAAGTCTTCAATTCCCCACCACGCTTAAGAAAGCGTGTATGGGTCTTCAAACATGCCTGTTACAAGAGAAAAGCAGTTGTTTCCCCGCGAGCGGGTACTTAAGATTATCCCCACCACGCTAAGAAAAGCGTGTATAGGGCCTACCCGCCTCGTCGTAGGTGTCGCACCGGGTTCCCTTCCCACCACGCTTAAGAAAGCGTGTATAGGCGGTTTGCCGGCTCGACACGAACGCCGAGAATGGGATTTTTAGGTGATTACCCGCCTCGTCGTAGGCGCCGCACCGGGGTCCCATCCCACCACGCTTATGAAAGCGTGTATGGGCGGTTTTCCGGTCCGCCGCAAACAACGAAATGGGCTCTCAAAGTTTTGTAAAAAGTCTTCTCTTTTTCTTTTTTTCTTTTCTTTCTTTTTCTCTTTTCTTTTTTCTCTTTTCTCTTTTTTTTTTTTGCTATTTTCTTCTTTTTTTGTCTTCCTCTCAAACGCACACACACACACACACACACACACACATATATATATATATATATATATATATATATATATATATATATATATATATATATATATATATATATATATATATATATATAAGTAAAATTCAAATTAGTAGCATGAATATACAAGTTCTGTTTCCACAAGTCCTGAAGAGGAAACTGATTTCATCCTAGATTCTAGTACTTTTTTTTTGTCGTTAATTTCTGATCAATTGCAGCAAGAACAACGACATAAGCTATCATTGATGCTCGAAATTCCACCATGTTGATATCTCTAAGTATTAATAATATGAAGCCAACGGATTTTGTGAGCAGCTCGCTTGATAGGTTTCTGCCATAGAACTTTTTAATGAAATGATTGATAGCTTATGCGCCACTCCAATGTGCTTAAGACAAGGAGCTCCATTCTTTGAACAGTAATGGAATTAAAATAGTATTGTTCAGTTTGATAATCCATTAATGCAGGCGTAATAACTTCATCCATTTTTGCAGCTAGTGACAGACATGCTAATGCTAACAATTGAAGCATCCAAGATTTCTCATCATCAAGGCTTCGCTGCATCAAGAAAGGATCGAAATAACTTACAGCCTGGTAGAAAGTTTGAAGGCTGAAGTGTGGGCGTCAATGACTTCGCGAACCCTCTGGACTTTCAACTTTTATAAAATGTTTGCTATGAATCCATGATCAAGCTGGAAGGTCTGTTGCCATGCAAGCTGAGGCGGCTTTAGGGCGGTAGAGGAAGCGAAAAGGAGTTCTAGTTCAACATGCAGGTTCTCTAGCATTACTGGCAGTAGAATCGGCAAACTCACCATCTATAACACGGCTGTCATCTTCATGCTAAGCAGAATAAGCCTGTTTATATTTTGAAATGTGTATTGAATCAGATGCAGGACTACCACGTAACTCTAGCGATGAAGTTGCAGCTTTCTCTTAGAGAAGAAATCGGTCCAGTTGAGCTCTGTAATAAGGCAGGCGCTGAATCTTAGCAACTCAAGCAGCAAAATCCTTAGAGTTAGGGGCTGTAGCTCTGACCCTTTGTACTGCATGCTTCTCCAAATCTCAGTGGACATCCTTAGGCAAGAGGCGTTGGGAAGGGAGGAGCAGCTCGGACTGGTGAGATCTGCCCGGTCCAGACGTCAAGACTAGTGAAATCGATAACTTAAAGGGGTGGTTTTGTATCTGGTACAGGCTTTATGTGAAGATGTTGAGAGGAGATGGGCTGAGAGGCTAGCAATGGAACAAGAGGATCTGAACCACAAATCTGGACGGAAAATTCAAACTATACGTTTCGTGTGGATTGGGGGTCACGAACGATTGGAGGTCGTGGACTGTGGGAGGTCGGCTCATCATAGATCGGAGTGGGGGTTTACTGGAAGGTCGGACATGCTGCTCACGGCAAAGGGGCTGGATTTCATGGAGATATGTTGAGATCGTAGGCATTGTGAGGGAGATTTTCTTGGCTGTGGAGTTCGTGAAACACCCCAGAAAAATCCTCAAGCTTATTTGCTCTCTCATTTTCAGGAAGGCTTAGAGAATCTAATCGAGGTGAGGGAGGAGACAAGAAGTAGACGTCCGAGGTTATTTCAGCCGGATTTGCGGGGATTTAGAGCAGATTTTTGCATAATTTTGAAGATACGAGGAGCTTGGCATTTAATTCGATTCTGACTATTCATTTGACTTTGATTTTTTTTTATGAGATTGATAATAATGCTAATGATCAGTCACTATTTATTATCCATATAAAATGACGTCAATGCGTCAATATGTAAAAAAAAAATCACCTCGATTTGCATGTTTCCTCGAAATTTGTGTGCATTTTCTCCTTGTAACACGTGTCAAATTCGCTGAATATCAAAATTAGACAAATTGATAACGCATTTAGGGTATTTTCGATGTTTCAGTCGCAACGACGCAGTCCATTTCACAATCGGACATCATTCGGGTGATGACGAGGCCAACTTTTCTCAAAATGCGCGTTGATGTATTTGAATTTTCTCGGTCATACCACCATCTCGGACGCTCCAAATTAACTAAATAAAATGTATATCTTTGATGTAGACGACATTCCAGACATGGTGGTGAAGTCTGTTCGTCGATCGGAGATCGTTTGGGGGATGACGAGGCTAATTTTCCTTGAAATGCGCGTTATCGTATCGCATTAGGATTGCTTTGATTTGCATGCCACCACCCCGGTTGATCCAAATTAATTAAATAAAATTTAGATCTTTGATGTTGACGATGTTCCGAACGCAACGACGCCATCCGTTTTGCAATCGGACATCATTTGATTGGCGACGAGGCCAATTTTCCTTGAGATGCAAGTTGTCGCATCACATTAGGATTGCTTTGATTTGAGTGCCACCACCCCGATTGATCCAAATTTATTAAATAAAATATAGATCTTTGATATTGACGACGTTCCAGACACAACAACGCAATCCGTTTTACAATCGGACATCATTTGATTGGCCTCGCGCTATTTATTTCGCCATCTTTGCCTCTTTTCACATGGTTTTAGATATAGGGATCAACAAATGCCCCCCAACAAATGTGGTACACGTCTAGAGTGAATCACATTTGTTGTAAGCTAATTGACCCTATGGCTCTCTAGATATTTATTCTAGATGTCACACTAGGGCTTCCATTTAGTGGATCTCCAAAAACTTGTTTGGATTTCACACTAAGGTTCTCGTTTCTCCATGGATCTTTGAGAGTCCATCCCTATGCCTTTGTAGATCTCTAGATGCACTTGTAGTTAATAAGACGATTGACATGTTGATTCTTGTCGAGCAGAAATTCATAGGATAGCAACATATCACTTTATGCTCAGATCTCCAGAGTGTTACTCTTATAGATTGATGCTGGTATATAGCATTACCCCTTTTTGTTCTTCTTTCGCCACCACTATTATTTTAGTTTCAAGCATTTTTGTAACTACTCAACATCTTTATCTATCACAATCATGCATAGATGTAAAATTTCTGTTGTATATTGCTGGTGTTGTTCAGAATTTGCTTGAATTTGGCAGGTTTATCAGTTGATGGGACTTTGCTGTCTCTTGTACTGATCGTATCTTGCTCAAATTATACCTTTTACTGATTACACATTCAGTTTACGGAGGATCCTCAATTCTTCTTTCATCTGGTTGTATCTTGACAAAATTTTAAATATTTATTTGGGGATTTCGGCACGCAGCGCGATGTCGACCCAAATAAATATTTAAAATGCCCCCAGTCTTTAGGGATGCTTGTAGATGTCATTCAGCATACTTCTTTTCGTAGCTTTAGCTTCTCTGAGATTTTGGTTCTTTCCGTCCTATGCTTTGTGCGGCGGACATTGATGTAGATTTTCCTGATTTATCTTTACTGACTTGTCATGTGGTTTGCACCTTCAGCCCTTTGCTTCTAGCTTTGGCGGGCTTGATGAAGGAGTAGATGTCGGTGACTTAAACCTTTTAGGTTTATTTTAGGTCAGTGGCGAGAAGTCATCGGTCCAGTGCTTTGTGCATAACGGACTTGTTGATGACGAAATCCTTTTTACTTCAGCTTTAAGCTTTTCATGAACTTTGGGATAATTTCTTCGATCCTTTGCTTTGTGCTTTGGTGGACTTGTTGAAGAAAAATTTCTTCGATCCTAGCTTTGTGCTTTACGGATTTGTTGAAGGATTTGTAGGTTTTGGATTTGATTGATAGTACCAAATATAGATAGTATCTTGATCCTTAACCACTTGAGGAGACTTTAATCTGAGTCACTTGAGTTCATCAGATTGGGCGAGCTGGGATTTGACAGCTCTTCGTCCTCTGGTTGCTGAGATGGGGGTTCCTCTACTACGGCCTTTCTTATGGCGTGTTGAGTAGATGGAGCTGCCAGCGATCCGGCCATATTTGGGCTTGTTGGATCTGACCTCTTACACCCATTCAGGCTTCAGACTTGAGCTAGGGAAAATGTGCTTCCCAATGCTGATTTTGCTGAAGTTGATAGATTTTGAGTCTTCCTTTGTAGTTGAAGATTTAGAGCCTACGCGAATTTGGTAGTTGCTCGAGATTTCTCCTTCCCAATGGAACCTTGATTCCCCGGTCGTTCAGGAGAATTTAGTGGACTACGATCACTTGAACTTGTCGAGTCAAATTTGCCTTCGTGCTTCCTACAGTCCCTACTGACAGGTTGACGAAGTGGGGGTTTCGCTACTATAGCCTTTCTTGTGGCGTGTTGAGTAGACGGAGCTGCCAGCGATCCGGCCATATTTGGGCGTGTTGGATCCGACCTCTTACACCCACTCGAACCTTAAGCTTCAGGCTGCTGGAAGACTTCAGGTTGTTCTGGCTCAATTTGTTAGAGTGTGTAGTTGCAAAAGTCTCTTTCTGACCTTTGAAATCTTGGTTTGTTGGAGGAGGTGGTGTCTCGATCTTTTGAAGCTCACCTACATATACTTTAAAAAAAATTGTTGTATTCTTCAGTATAAAAGAATATTTGCGTTGATGATTTTAAATATTTATTCGGGGATCTCGGCATGCAGCGCGGTGTCGACCCGAATAAATATTTAAAATGCCCCCTATCTCGCAGGGACATTTCATAATAGAGTAGATTTAAAATTTTGTAATTTTTAAATATTTATTTGGGGATCTCGGCATGCGGCGCGATGTCGACCCAAATAAATATTTAAAATGCCCCCTGTCTCGCAGGGACATTTCAGAATAGAATAGATTTAAAATTTTGTAATTTTTAAATATTTTTTTGGGGATCTCGGCATGCGGCGCGATGTCGACCCAAATAAATATTTAAAATGCCCCCTGTCTCGCAGGGACATTTCAGAATAGAATAATTTTGAGATTTTATAATTTTAAATATTTATTTGGGGATCCCGGCATGCGGCGCGATGTCGACCCAAATAAATATTTAAAATGCCCCCTGTCTCGTAGGGACATTTCAGAATAGAATAGATTTAAAATTTTATAATTTTTAAGTATTTATTTGGGGATCTCGGCATGCGGCGCAATGTCGACCCAAATAAATATTTAAAATGCCCCCTGTCTCGCAGGGACATTTCAGAATAGAATAATTTTGAGATTTTATAATTTTAAATATTTATTTGGGGATCTCGGCGCGTAGCACAATGTCAACCCAAATAAATATTTAAAATGCCCCCTGTCCTGTAGGGAGATTTTGAAATGCATTCTTGCAACACCAGAGAATTTCAAAATATAAAAGGCTTATGTTAATAAGCATGTACGAAAAATATAGTACATTAAGCATAATACTTCTTCGGGCAACTTCAGGCGTAGTACTTCTTTAATTCTCCTTGGAGCTTATTTAATGGGTACTTCTTTTAGTTTAATTACCAATCTGTGAACTGCTACATCAGAAGATATGCCGGGTATCTCCGCATGTGTCTAGGAAAAGCAGTCCCTGAATTCACAAAGGAGTTGTTTTATCTCCTCTACTTGTTCTTCGAGCAGAAGGGCACTGATGAAGGTCGGGCAAAGATCTTCTTTAGTCTGAGAGGATATAGTTGAAAAGCGATAGGATTTCTTGGAGGATTCTTCAAGATGTCGACCATCAAGAAAATTATCTGTATGGATTTTATTTAGGACCCACTTTTGATTAATTTCTTTAATGATGGATCTCTAGGGATGTACACTAGATGTCACACCATTCTTTGACATATCTTTTTCCTCCAGAGATGTTGGACTCTATATTTGTTTTCCATCATGTCGGGACCTTTCGGCGGTGGATCCTTGGATATGCGTCCAAGTGTCACACCCCGATGCTCACCGTACATATCTTGATTCTTTCTTTGCTCTACCATAATAATAAATGGTTGTTTTTTTCCTCTATCGGGACCTTTCATTGACAGCTTTTTGGACATAGAGACCAAGTATCACGTCCTGATATTCACCGTATATGGCTCGATATTATCATTAGTATTTTTGCTACTACTATAGCACTTAGATGACTAGCCAAAGATGGAAAGAGAAACCAATCCCCAGCGGAGTCGCCAGAAATCTGTGGGCTCCGAAAATTCGGCCCCGACCTCCGCCCGACTTTTTGTGCTTTTCTTTTCGGGGGGAGTTTTAACGAATTAAGTTCCGGGGTAAATTTTGGAAGGCAGATGGATTTGTAGTTAAGACACTACCCAGAGATTTCGCCCTTATTTTACGAGGACTTTATGATCTGAGTTCTGGTTTCCTATAGGCGTAAGCCCCTATAGTTAATTACCCCTCCCGACAACGAGAGAGAACTTTCGATTAAGGCTAGTCGTCAATCAGATACGTATAGATACATGCATCTGGCATATAGTAGCAGCACAAGTATAGAGTTTTGGGAATTTGAAGATCTTAGAATTTAGAAGATTGGAAGATTTGGAGATTTGAAGATTTGATATTTAAAATTAGAAATTTCACCATCTTACACTTAAAGAGGATGGTGGGGGAATGGATGATAGACCCGATCAAGATCCCATGGTTCCGTCGTCCCGGGCCATCGTGATCCCTGGTCTACTTAGTCAGAGGAGGTAGTCGACCCAACCTGACAGAAGGATCCTTGTCGGCATAATCTGTGGGCTCCGAAAATTCGGCCCCGACCTCCGCCCGACTTTTTGTGCTTTTCTTTTCGGGGGGAGTTTTAACGAATTAAGTTCCGGGGTAAATTTTGGAAGGCAGATGGATTTGTAGTTAAGACACTACCCAGAGATTTCGCCCTCATTTTACGAGGACTTTATGATCTGAGTTCTGGTTTCCTATAGGCGCAAGCCCCTATAGTTAATTACCCCTCCCGACAACGAGAGAGAACTTTCGATTAAGGCTAGTCGTCAATCAGATACGTATAGATACATGCATCTGGCATATAGTAGCAGCACAAGTATAGAGTTTTGGGAATTTGAAGATCTTAGAATTTAGAAGATTGGAAGATTTGGAGATTTGAAGATTTGATATTTAAAATTAGAAATTTCACCATCTTACACTTAAAGAGGATGGTGGGGGAATGGATGATAGACCCGATCAAGATCCCATGGTTCCGTCGTCCCGGGCCATCGTGATCCCTGGTCTACTTAGTCAGAGGAGGTAGTCGACCCAACCTGACAGAAGGATCCTTGTCGGCAGCCATGGGTTGCTTCGTCCAAGGGTACCTTGTAGACCTGGGGTGAATGTTTGTCTAAGGGGACAAATTTGAATCCACCTTAGCTAACAGAGGGCTTTGTGCCCTATCGATCATATCCTATTGATTCATGTCTCAAGGATTTGATGCCATTGGGGAGCATACGGGCTCTGGCCATAACCATAATATAATGGTGCCATTTGGCGGCGACCACCTGGTTCAGAGGGCCCCGAGTCATAACCGTTTATCCTGCAGTGCCATTTGGCGGCGAAACTGCCGGTTAGAGGACTCGTACCACGTCCTTGCTGGCAGGAGATTGTTTGAGAATGGATCCTAGTGATATTTTCGACTAGGCATTAACTCTTTGTGAGCTGAAGTATTCTTTATATTTGTCCACCTCGGCAAACTGTTGCGGAGGGTGGATGGATTTTGCTTTAAGTGTTTTGATAGTTGAATTTCAATTTTTAAATATTTGGAGTTGGAAATATTTTTGGATTTTGGGATTTTTCAGAAGATTGGATTTTGTAGGGAGTTTGGGTATTTGGGAATTTTTTTGTGGAGTTTTGGATTTTTGGGTATTTTTGTGGAGTTTTCGAGTCTTGGGTATTTGGGTGGTATTTTGAAATAATCTGTGTGGACCCCTCCGGTTGAGATTTACATTCAACACGGCCATCATCGGGGTATGGGGTCATTTGTATTTATGAATTGAACCTTGTCGACTCTGCCGAGCTATCGATAGAGGATCGGGTTTTGTAAGTGTTGTGCCTTCATTAGCGAATTCTCTTGATTATAGGCCTTGAAGGCCTAATATGAATGTATAAAATAAATATCTCGGTCGATCTCGCAACCGTATATTTATTTAATGGTTCGAGCCGTGTCAACTCCTATCTACCCGTATAGGAGGATCGGGCTTGAACTTGAATTAACTTATTGACCCGCGCAGCATCCCTAGACGTCACATGTATTTCTACAACATGCTCGCCGGGGCCCATGCGGGTTTACAGTACATCCCCTTATGTGTACCTAAGTGTATACATGTTATAGTGCACGTGCGGGGGTACTTTTAGACATTTGACGCTGCTCAGTTGTGCAGGAAAACCCTCATTTGAATGCAACATTTAATTCTGAAGCTCATAGACGCCTTCTGTCTGCTTGTACTAGTGTTGCAGATCCGGTGGCGTGGCGTCGTACGTCCTCCACTACTGTTGCTCGTAGGCAGGTAGATGTTTTCATTCATAGGTTGGAATTGACTTCAGGATACTGCATTTACTAAAGTCTTTCTGCATCTACCCACGAGTGACATATAGTGCTCACATTTGTATTCGTAGGAGACTTGTATGTCTTGCAGATCTTCTTATGCTTGCTCTCAAATTATAGCTCGTCGACTGTGTAAACAAGTGCTCTATGGTGATCCGTAGGGGCTTATATCTGTTATAGTCTTTCTATACTTTCCCACAGATGACACGTTGAGTGTATGCACGTGTCCGCAGAGGATCAATCATTTTTACAGTATAGCTACCAATGTTACTGGTAAGTGAATTGCCCTCTCTATTTGCATTGATTACGAGCACCTCGTAGCATCCAATGTATGTTGCTTATATATATTTGTAGGATACATGGCACTTGCGGATACTTTGACATATCATTGCATGTTGATCCTTTAGCACTTGTAAGGGACTATATCTTTCATTTGCTAATTAGCTGAAGTTGGTCAAATGGATGTTATAGTATTTGTTGCACATTAACTTCCCTCATTCATAGGGAACTCGTATATACACTCACTACGTATTATTGGCGGTGAACATAATGCCTGTCATGATCTTCTCATTCATATTTGCAAGACATATGTCGCATCAACTATAGGTCACTTTATTTATGAATGAAGTTGTATGCACATCATGAATCTCCTTGCGACATTGTGCTCGTATTCACTATAATTCTTCCACCATCACTTGCAAGTATATTGTATTTATTGCATATGACCACTAATGAATTATTGTGTTCATTGAGAGAATCATGATGTGCTTTGCTAATTTCATCATTATTTGTAAATGAGTGATACTTATAATCCCTTGTTTCAAAAGTCTAACACATGTTCCCTTGCATTTGATTTAAAATTTTATTTGGAGCATTATGACATCTTTTATATGACTTGATGTGAAACTCGTCCTCATTTGTTTCAAGTCCAAAGTGTGCTCGATTTTGAGTTTGAGTCCAAAAGTCCCCTGCTGTTCAAATCAAGTCCAATTTGAGTTCATGTCTTGTTGTTCAAATCGAATTTGAATATTCATAAGTCCATTATGGTCCGCAGTTGATTCAAGCTTGATCTCAATTCAATTTCATTTTACTTGAGTTCAATTCTTTGTTAAGTCACTTAGATTTAGTTCAAGTCCTTGTCTTCTTCTGACAAAATTTCGGCAGCCTCCCGGCGTCTCCCCCGTTTAAGGGAAATTACGAGAAACTGGGCCTTTCCCACCACGCTACGAAAAGCGTGTATGGTAGGTGTCTTTGGACACCGCGGCCGTATTTTCTTCATCCCCCACCACGCTACGAAAAGCGTGTATGGGTCTTCAAATGTACCTGTTTAAAAACACAGTTATTTCCCCGTGAGCGGGTACTTATGAATATCTCCTTCTCGCCATAGGCGCCGCACCGGCTTTCCATCCCACCACGCTACGAAAAGCGTGTATAGGCGGTTTGCCGGTGCGCCGCGAATGCCGAAAAAGAGATTTTAGGTGATCACCCACTTCGTCGTAGGTGCCGCATCGGGTTCCCTTCCCACCACGCTACGAAAAGCGTGTATAGGCGGTTTGCCGGTGCGCCGCGAACGACGAAATGAGCTCTCGAAGTGATTACCCAATTCGTCGAGAGCACCGCGACGAACTTCCTCCCACCACGCTACGAAAAGCGTGTATAGGTGGTCGTTTTGTCGCGTTGCGAACGACGAAATGAGCTCTCAAAGCCTTGCAAAATATTTTTTTCTTTCCCCTTTTTTTTTCTTCTTCTTTTTTTTTTCTCTTTTTTTTGGAAAATATCTCTCTTTTTTGTCTTTTTTTTTTTTTGAGATATTCTTTTTTCCCTTTTTGTTCTTTTTCTCTCTTTTTTTGTATTTTTCTCCCTCCAATTCTCCCTTTTTTTTTAATTTCTCTTTATCTCTTCCTTTTTTTTTAAACAAAACAAAAAAAAAGCATATATATATATATATATATATATATATATATATAAGTGTAAATATAACAGTAATATATTAACTAATAAATTTAACTGTATATACATAACGCTCAATATTAGAAATACAAGTAAATAATAGTGTTAGCTAATAAGAATTTTAACATTAACATTTACACTAACAAATAATATTAACAGTAAAAAGAAAATCTTACTATTCATTTATTTATATATACAAATAAAAATTATATAATAAAAAAAAACATAAAACAAAGTATTGAGCTTACTGTTTATATATGTATACATATATAAAAAAAAACTGCTGTAATGACGTGAGTGGAGATGAACAGTATTGCTTACAAGTAAAAATATTGACTAATAACTTAACAGAAAAAATTAATGATCATGTAAAAAGGAATCTTATTTTTTTTTGGTGGGATGCGATTGGTCCGTCAAAAGGAAGGGAAATGGGCTGCAATACTTGTGTTATGGAGGTTAAAGTGTGGAGGTGTATGTGAATAAATAATTTTCTTTGATAGTGTGTTTGTCCTGTAGTGGGGCTAGAGAGGATTTTTTTTGTAAAAGAGAGAAGAAGGACAAAATGGCAAAGTAAAAGCTGCAGTAATGTTTGAACGCAGCTGTAGGCTTTCTCCTCTTTTTTTTTTTAAGGGAATAATAAAATAAATAAAGAAGATACTTACGTGAACCACAGGTAGGAGTGGGGTTGAGTGGAGTGTGAACATAGATATCTCACGTGAAAGATAAAATAATAAAATAACATAAAAAAAAAAAGACAAAAGCTGATCTCTTTCTCATGAAATAAAGGAAGGTGTTAAGCCATGTGAGCATGCAGCAGCAGATCCCATTACCTCAGGCTTTAAATCACTAGCTACGTTAAAGGAAACTCCTGTGCAAGACAAACAAAAGATCGGGTGACGATTTGTTAGGCCCAGGCGGAGGTAAGCCTTGGTTTCGAGAAATTTATATAAATTGCTGTGGTTGGACGTGGAGAGAGAGAGAGCTTGACAGGATTTTGTTTGTTGAAGGCTGAAAACTGCTGGCTCCGGTTGTGTGGAGAGGGTTGGGCAGCAAGGATTCACCGCCTGGTACAGGTTTAAAACTGCTGTGGTTGGACGGATAAAAAGTTGGATGCCGATTAGCTTGCTACAGAGAAGGCTCGGTTTAAAGGATTTTGTGCAGAAGAAAAGAGACGGGGCGTTGGAGTTCTCTTCTTCGCTTGTTTTTTTTTTTTTTTGAAGAGGTTTGATTCATTCTCTCTGAGGTAAGAGCAGCGTCTGAGGTTTCCAATCAGCGGGAATCGCGGGATACAATCAGAGATTTGCATAGGGAGATACGAGGTTAGCATTAATTTGATTAAGATGTTTCTTGTTTGACTTCTGCTGGCCGAACCTCTCAATTTCGCAAAATTGAATTTTTTTTTTTTGATAATAATACACAATTGCACATGGTAATAAATCTTCTTAAGAAGGCGATACTTTTCAATACATCTATTAGCAGCACCAATGGATCCCTTACAATGAGGCTGCTGATCGCGAGATGGTCATCACTAATATTCTTCACCTCTCCATGTCCGGCAAGAGAGACCGGATTGGAATAGTTTATAATTATTAGATATCCTGGCGTTGCAAGTCTCTCTATTTTATTGGCTAAACGAAGCGATGAAATGTTTGAGTAGCCGACATTCGTTAATGTATAGTGGGGAATAAAATTTGAATTGCTGCGAAAATTCAAATTCATTCACTTGATCTATATTTTTTTTATGCCCAACCTCTAATGTTTAGAAGGCGAAGAGGGCAACTTTTTCGACTCCGGGCAATAAAATAAGTCCAATTTAATTTAGCGAGGGAATAAACATCCATCTTAAGTAGTTATTCCTTCTTCAAACCAATCCTTTAATGTTTTTACTCCTTCCTCATACCAATCCGCTAATGCTTTTAATTTCGCAACATGTAGTACTTTTAGCAATTGAAAGGCATGGTATTTATTATTCCCATTAAACTTACTTTTGAGCCATTCTACTCTCGGCATGCGCATTACTGTTGTAGAACCCTCATCGGTCACGGCACAATTTTAATTTGGATAAATTGATAGTCAACTTAGAGTATTGACAGTGTTCTGGATGCAATGACGCAGTCCGTTCGTCGATCGGAGATCATTAGGTCGACGCCGAGGGCTAAATTCCTTAGCATGCGCATCATTACCTTGTGATTTGTGCTTTTACCTCGCAATTCATGTCGACCTTCTCGTACGTCATTTAATTCAATCAAATTAAAAGTCATTATTAAGTATTTGGGATGTTCCGAACGCAGTGGCGAAGTCCGTTCATCGATCAGAGATCATTAGGTCCATGACGAGGCTGATTTTCTTTAAAATGCGCGTTATCTCATCGCATTAGGATCGCTTTGATTTTTGTGCCACCACTCCGATTGATCCAAATTAATTAAATAAAATGTAGATCTTTGATATTGACGACGTTCCGGATGTAACCATGCAATCCGTTCGTCGATCGGAGATCGTTTGGTCGACGACGAGGCCAATTTTCCTTGAAATGCGCGTTATCTCATCGTATTAGGATCGCTTTGATTTGCGTGCCACCACCCCGATTGATCCAAATTAATTAAATAAAATGTAGATCATTGATATTGACGACGTTCTGGATGCAACCATGCAATCCGTTCGTCGATCGGAGATCGTTTGGTCGACGACGAGGCCAATTTTCCTTGAAATGTGCGTTATCTTATCGCATTATGATCGCTTTGATTTGCGTGACGCCACCCCAATTGATCCAAATTAATTAAATAAAATGTAGATCTTTGATATTGACGACGTTCCGGATGTAACCACGCAATCCGTTCGTCGATCGGAGATCGTTTGGTCGACGACGAGGCCAATTTTCCTTGAAATGCGCGTTATCTTATCGCATTAGGTTCGCTTTGATTTGCGTGCCGCCACCCCGGTTGATCCAAATTAATTAAATAAAATATAGATCTTTGATGTTGACGACATTCTGGATGTAATGACGCAGTCTGTTTCTTGATCGGACAACATGCCGTCTCCGTAGAGACTAATTTCTTTGATGCGCGCATCCTTGCTTTACGGTGGGATTGCCTCTTGAGTTTGGAAGGTAAAGAGGGAAATTCCTTCAACTCCAAGCAGTAACTTAGCACCCATTCAATTAGGCGAGGAAATAAACATCCATCCTCAGCAACTACTTCTTCCTCATTTGGATCCTCTCTCGACCACTGCGTAGCAAAAACTAAGATGCAACCCACATTCGAGCTGAATCACCTTTATAGAATTTGCGATTTTTGGGGCGGTTATAGGGGTCAACAAATGCCCCCCAACAAATGTGGTATGCGTCCAGAGCGTATCACGTTTGTTGTAAGTCAGTTGACAACTTTTAGTAGGTTTCTTTTGAGTATAGACGATTATCACAATTACTTTTTGAAATATTTTCATTTTCTCCCGTGCAGGAGATGTTCAGTTGGCGGAGACCCGGCGACCTGCCTCCAGGCGAGCCCAGTGAGGATGCCATTTGGGAGGCCATCGACCGACGTGACCCTCAGGGCGATGTTGACGTGCGAGACCGGCTAGAGCAGCACCAGCGCATGCTGTAGGGGCGCGACATCTTCCATAACTTCTTTGCTCGCTTCCCTCTACTCCCAGAGCTTCCTGAGGATTCTGTTTCTTTTGAGGACCCAGACAGGTGGGTCACTAGCCTCAGACTACAGTGCGGGGAGTACCACCCGCTCGAGAGTTCAGTCGCCCAGATTGGTTGGGGTACTTGTGATATTTTAGCGCCTGCCGCAGATGTAGTTGAGCCAGTCGGGCAGTCCAGCCTTCTCAGTCACCGCCAGCTACAGTCGTCGCCTCCAGAGTGGCCGAGGGACTCAGCGGTTGGTCAGGTTCAGAGCCCGGTCAGCGGCTATGTTTGTTGGGCCCGGTACGTACTTCAGGTGCACATGGAGATTCTTCGAGCAGCGGGGATCTACGAGGCGGTGTATGCCTCATTGTTTGACTACGGGCGCCTCCCCACTTCTTGGGCCCGTGGCTTGGTAGAGTTCTGGGATTCAGGCAGAGGCACATGCTGGATCGGGGCGGAGGAGCTCACGATCACCCTTTCAGACCTCCAGACAGTGTCGGGTTTACCAGTTTTCGGTTACCGCTTTGAGGAGTGTGTGCCTCCGGACGAGCAGCTTTTTCACCGGGTTCCCTCAGCAGATGGTGACAGGAGAGGGAGATTGTTACTCCCAGATGTTTACCCCAGAGTTTTAGAGCACTACCGCCGGACCTATAGGGATTCAGGCTTATCGGGGCGTGCTAAGGCCTCGATGCCAGTGGACGTTTGGACCCGCAGCTTCCTTCAGGAGAGGTTCTTGTTTATCGTTCGAGTTCCATTACACGACCCGTTTGGACTTGGTTTGCAGCGCGGTGCTCCATTGTCTGAGGAGACCGCCGAGCCTGCTTCTTCAGCTGACTACGCTTCTCCAGCTGTGGTGGGGATCGACGAGGACTTGTTTCTGACGGGTTTCTTAGCGCTTTGGCTTAGTACCTTTGTACTTCCACTCCGGACTGGCTCTTTGAGGTGCAGTGTTCTGTTGGCTGCCAGTCAGTTGGCACAGGGACAGAGGCTTGCTCTAGCTCCCCCCGTTCTCGCCCGGGTGTACAGGATTTTGCGGACCATTTCTGAGGCTAGTTCTTTAGAGGTACGAGACCCAATTCTACCGTGGCAGTACTTGTTTGCCTGGGTCCACTTACACGTCTGGGGTGCCTTTTCCTGCCTAGAGACTCCAACCTACTTCTTACAGAAAGGGTACCCTACAGTTCTTCAGCTGTCCCAGGCGTCTTCTACCTTTGAGTCAGAGAGGATCCGCCTCTTCTTCTTTGCCCCGCAGTTGGTTTCAGACCGGTTCTCCCTAGTTTACCAGTCAGATGTTTTTAGTTTACCGCCTCATCAGAGAGGCACTGTTGTGGCGGACGAGGTCGACCACAGAGGGAGGTGTACTTTACTGCATAGGAGACGGAGTTTGCCTGTAGGTGAGTACTTCATCAGCATGCGCCCGGGTTGGTTGTGCCACAGGGTAGGCGCCGTGGTGACTTTGGAGGGCTATCAGCCCAATAGGGTGGCCAGACAGTTTGGACTCTCTCAGGCCACAGCTTACGATGGACGGCCACTAGTCCCAGGAGTTACAGATGTACGGCATATGGATGTTGTTCCAGCAGAGACTCGCTTTTACGCAGCAGCTTTGACTTGGTCACACTTACTGAGGTTAGGGACAGGTTCCAGCTTTCTTTTGGCACAGCCGTCTGCTGGTACAGGAGTCAGTTACACCAGACTATCTTGGGTGCGGCTGTCTTTCGGAGCCGCTTTAGAGCATGGTGCGAGGAGGTACGAGCCCCGGGTACAAGAGCTTGGGTTGCCGAGGGGACAGAGGTCCCGTCAGGTTCTTCCAGAGACTGCAGGCGGCAGAGGTACTTCCCTACCCCTCTCTTCTTTCCTTCTTGTCAGTTTTGATATATTTTTTGATAATTTGATAAATATTATTTGGTGCAGGGACACGCGTTGAGGCCCATACTACTGCTGGGGCCGTTGTTCCTTCTCCTTTTAGAGTTCCGGATGTGGCACCTGCGCCAGACCACACTGAGGTTTCCCAGCCCCCTCGTAGGCGGACCAGCTCTCAGCGTGTCACACCTTCCAGACGGTCCGTGGATGCTCGTCTTTCTCCCAGGGACCTTGGGGAGAGCACACAGGAGCCGAGGAGGTTAGACTTCACTGGGTACGGTACACCAGGACCCTCCGACGACTTCTCTTTTCCGGTGGACCCCTACGGGTCATTTTGTCCAGGCGAGTCTTCGGGGACCGGCGCTGCTTTACTTACAGAGCTGTTCGGGGGGACGTCGTACACGCAGCCGCCGTCAGACCTTGTTCAGTCGGAGTTCTTCTTCCCTGTGGGCTACTCAGCTGACTTCGCAGGCCCCTCCTCTGTCCCAGCCAGTCACCCAGCCGACTCAGCGGGCCCTTCCGCAGGTACGTGTTAATTGTAAGTTAATTTATTTTCAATGCATTATTATGATATATGTGATTAAATTAATTGTTTATAATCTTTTGTGCAGTGGCTGAGGGAGTCGACTACACGTCAGAGATTTCTTGCTACGTTCCCCGATCTCCAGACTCCACGACTACTGAGAGGTGCAGCCACCTAGTGGAGGTTCTGAGGAGCTTAGTTCTCAGCGTCGACCCGAGCACTCCAGAGTCTTGGGTCAGTTTTACCTCTTCTTCTGACCGGCTCCTAGGCCTGCTTGCCGAGTTTGGGATGGACACCACCGAGTTACGTTTTTGGGAGGCGGTGTGTCGTGAGGCAGAGTTCTGCATCCAGCAGTTGAGGTCACTTTCTGTTACCCGGGCCAGCGCTACACTTCCGCAGTTAGAGGAGATAGTTGCTAGCCGCAGGGCACTGGCTGACGACGCCCATGACAGAGTAGATAGTAGTGCAGAGGCTCTGAGGAGACACCGCCAGAGCTCTTCTGGCATGACTCATGAGATGGACGGATTGACGACGCGCATGCAGGCTCTTTGGGGGGACATCAGACAGATGTTGTCCAGGACGCGTCACCTACAGGAGGGGCGTTACAGACGGGACCGCCTTACTAGGAGAGAGGAGCAGCGACATCGAGCCTTACAGCAGCAGATGATGGAGGCTGACTCTTCACTTGCACTGGCCGTGGAGCAGTTCCAGAGAGCTCAGTCAGAGTTTCAGACCTTGGCCGAGGTTACCGGACAGCTAGAGAGCTTACAGGCCCGCCTCTACTGACGTGTCTTTGTCCTTTTCTTTTTAGTCTGTACACCTGTAGCGTCTGGAGTCCTTGTTGTACTTGTACTTCATGTTGATTATACATATATATATGGAGAGTTTTTTTTTTGTTGCTTCTTGAGCTAGTTTCTGTGTCGTACTCTGGACTGTTTTAGACTGTTTTGTACTCTGTGTTGTACTCTGAGCTGTCTCGTACTCTGTTGCGGACTTGTTTTGGTGCCACAGGGGATTTTAAATATTTATTTGGGGATTTTGGCGCGCAGCGCGTGTCGACCCAAATAAATATTTAAAATGCCCCCTGTCCTTGAGGGCAGTTGTGATCGTCACTTTAGCCAGTAGTTGGGGCCAGTGATCGTGACTCCAAGCTTTAGGAATTTTGGCTTTTTCATGTCCTATGCTTTGTGCGACGGACTTGATGGAAAGTTTGCAGGCTTCAGATTTGACTGATGGTACCAAATACAGGTAATGTCCTGATCCTTAACCAATCGAGGAGACTTCAATCCGAATCACTTTAGTTCATCAGATTAGGTGAGCTATGATTTGATAGCTCTTTATCCTCTGTTTGCTGAAATGAGAGTTCCTCTACTACGGTCGTTCTTGTGGCGTGTTGAGTAGACAGAATTGCCAGCGATCCGGCCATATTTGGGCGTGTTGGATCCGACCTCTTACACTCATTCAGGCTTCAGACTTGAGCTATGGGCAATGTGCTTCCCAACGCTGAATCTACTAAAGTTGGTGGATTTAAAGTCATCCTTTATGGTTGCAGATTTGGAGTCTACAGACATTCGGTAGTTGTTCGCGACCCATCCTTCCCATTGGGACCTTGATTCTCTGGTCAATTAGGAGAGTTTTGTGGACTACGACTACTGAAACTTGTCGAGTCAAATCAGCCTTCGTTCTTCCTACAGTCCTTACTGACGGGTTGACGAAGTGGGAGTTCCGCTACTACGGCCTTTCTTCTGGCGTGTTGAGTAGGCAGAGTTGCCAGCGATCCGGCCATATTTGGGCGTGTTGGATCCGGCATTTTACACCCATTCGAACCTTAAGCTTCAGGTTGTTGGAAAACTTCAAGCTTTTTTGGCTCGATTTGTTGGAGCATGTAATTACAAAAGCCTATTTCTTGACTTTCAAAATCTTGGTACACTGGAGGAGAATGATGTCCCAAACTTTTAGGAAAATCACCCGCGTTCGTGTGTTAACAATGGGATTCGCCGTATCCCTATTCGAAGGAACATAAGGCTTAAAGATTTGAATATTTATTTGAGGATCCCGGCGCGTAGCACGGTGTCGACCCAAACAAACACTTAAGTACTCCCCGTCTCGTATGGAGGTTTTAAAATGGGATGAATTTGAAAATTTTGAGCTTCTCTCTCTTTTTTTTTTTTATATTCACTTAGGGATCTCGGCACGTAGCACGATGTCGACCCAAATGAGTATTCAGATGTCTTTTATCTCGTAGGGGTATCCTCAAGGTGGGAGAAGCTTAGACATTGAATATTTTAAATATTTATTCGGGTATTTTGGCACACGGTGTGATATTGATCCGAATAAATATATATATATATATAAATTTTTTTTTTTTTTTGGCAAACTTAATTGTTTAAGATTTTAAATATTTATTCGGGGATCTCGGCACGCGGCGCGATGTCGACCCGAATAAATATTTAAAATGCCCCCTACTTGGCAAGAAGATAAGAATTTGTGCAAACTTAAAAGTTTGAGATTTTAAATATTTTATTCGGGGATTTCGGCACGCGGCACGATGTCGACCCGAATAAATATTTAAAATGCCGCTTGTATTACAAAGTTTTTTTTTTTTTTTTTTTTTTGAAATACATTCTTATATTATAAGAGAATTTAAAAAAAAAACGAGTCATGCATAAGTGGATAAGTACATTTGAAGTATAAAATACTTTAAGTACATCGTTATCCTTATGCATTGTATTTCTTCAAGTATCGACCATTAATTGGCGGCATAGGTCTCTGGCCCTCCAGATCGATCAACTGATAGGCTCCACCTTGATACACTTTCTCAATAACAAAGGGGCCCTCCCAATTGGATACGAACTTACCACCAATTTTTCGGTGAGGGATGATTGGCCTTCTCAGCACCAGGACCAATTCCCCTTCTTGAAATGATCGATGACGCACCATTCGATCAAATGATTTCGCCATCCTTGCTCGATAGATCTCCAAGTTTTATTGGGCTTGTAACCTGGTTTCGTCAAGTGCGTCAAGCTCTTCCATTCTTAATCGAGCATTTTGATTCTGAGTTAAATCGTGCTGGATAGCTACTCGAAGCGACGGCAGTTCAATCTCTAGTGGCAACACTGCTTCAACTCCGAATACTAATGAATAGGGAGTGGCTTTGGTTGGCGTCTTGTAGGTTGTACGGTATGCCCATAGCGCTTCTGCCATCTTCGTGTGCCACTCCTTCTTATTTTTGGTGAGGATCTTCTTCAACAACTTCACCAATGTCTTGTTAAATGCCTCTGCCAGGCCATTGGCTCTTGGGTTGTATATGGAAGAATATCGCCAATCAATCTTGTGTCGTTCAATAAACTTGTAGATTTTTGTACTCTTGAATGCTGTGCCATTATCTGAAATCACGCGTCGTGGTACACCGAATCTGTAGACGACGTTGTGGGTGAAGAAGTTGATCACATGCTCAGATGTGACTTCTTTGAATGGAGCTGCTTCTGCCCACTTGGAGAAGTAATCTGTAGCCGCCAATATAAAGCGATGTCCGGCCGACGATGGTGGATCTATTGGTCCGATTATGTCTGTACCCCAGCATTCAAATGGCCAGGATGCTACTGTTGGGTGCAGTGGATTTGGTGGTTGATGTATAACATCACCGTGGATTTGACACTCGTGACACCTCTTAGCGTGGTTAATGCAATCTGTCACCATTGTTGGCCAATAATAACCCATTCTTTTGATTTTAGCAGTCATCTTGAGACCTGACTGATGTGCTCCGCAGAGTCCTTCATGAACTTCTGCTACCACTTTATCAGCTTCCCTGGTCCCTAGGCATCGTAGCCACATTTGGTCAAAAGCTCGTCGATACAACATGTCATTGACAAATGCGTATCGTAATGCTCTTTTTCTAATTTGTGCAGCCAGAGATTTATCTGTTGGGAGTTTGCTTTCTTTGAAGTAGTCAACGAATGGTTGCCTCCAATCATCTTCAACTTCAATATCTAAGCAATACCACCATGATTCTGAAGCTAGACTGGCCTTACGTCTTCTCTTAGGAGCTTGATTTTCTTCATGTTGATATTCAAGATCGACTGGTTGGGGATATCGGGGATCAACCGAGGTTGTGTCCTGTTGGCCTGAATCTGGTACTCCATTTGCCCGTGGGAATTGTAAGATTGTTGGCTCTAACACTCGACGATTTTCAACCGCAATAAATATAGGTGGCTTCTTGTCTTCACTTGCAAGCTCCTTGGCTAATTTAGCTAGACAATCTGCCTTTGCGTTCTGTCCTCGGGGGATTCGAGCTATCCTAACATTTGGCACTTGCTTTAGGAGCTCGAGAGCTCGTCGGTGATAGTGGGCTAACTCAAGTTTACAAATCTTGTAAATGTCCAGAACTTGATTTATTACAAGTTGAGAATCACCGAAAATTTGAAGATTTATAATTTGGACACCAATCGCAATTTCCAATCCTGCTATCAAAGCTTCATATTCAGCTTCATTATTGGTCCGAGGTTCAGTTAGACTGAACGAGAATCTCATTATGCCTCCCTCGGGTTCTATGAAAATGAGACCGATGCCAGCTTGAGCCTTTGCAATATTTGGGGGTCTGGGAGATTTGATTGACGATGCTCCATTAAAATACATCTCCCAAAATTGTAATTTCTGCTCTTCATCAACTTGCATGATCTGTTCATCAGGCAAATCATCATTGAGCGGGGAATCTGCTGGAATTGGATGTGCGGCGAGAAAATCTGCCAAAGCTTGTCCCTTTACAGCCTTCTGTGGCATGTACACTATGTCAAATTGCAATAATAGCACTGCCCACCTTGCTAAACGACCTGTCAACGCTGGTCTTGTCATTAAGAACTTCAGCGGATCGATCTTTGATATCAAGGTAATTTTGTGGGAAAGCATATAGTGGCGAAGTTTCTGAATTGCAAAAATCAGCGCCAGACAATGCTTTTCAATCGGAGAATAACGTATTTCCGCCCCAATCAGTCTCCGACTGATATAATAAAGTGCATTCTCCTTGCCTTCTTCATTATGCTGGGCCAATAATGCTCCGAGGGACTCTTCTAGTGCAGCCGTATACAGTATAAGAGGCTTCCCCGGAATTGGCGCTGCGAGACTGGGTGGATTTAATAGATATCTTTTGATGCTATCAAACGCCTCCTGGCATTCTTCATCCCACTTGAAGCGAACGTCCTTCTTCATCAGCTTTGAAAATGGTTGGCACCTACCCGACAGATTCGATATGAATCGTCGAATGAAAGCCAGTTGCCCTTGCAAGGAGCGGAGTTGACGGAGGCTTCTAGGCGGTGGCATCTCTATAATTGCCTTGATTTTATTGGGATCAACTTCTATGCCTCGATGGCGAACGACATACCCGAGAAATTTTCCTGAGGAGACCCCGAAAGCACATTTGAGAGGATTCATCTTCAGATCAAACTTTCTGATTCTTTCAAATACAACCCTCAGGTCATTCAAGTGATCCCTTCGATCTATGCTCTTGACAACCAGGTCATCTACATAGCATTCGACCTTCTGATGTATTAATTCATCAAAGATATGGGTCATCGCCCGTTGGTAAGTGGCACCAGCGTTCTTCAGGCCGAAGGGCATGACTGTATAGCAGAAAATACCGATAGGCGTTCTGAATGATGTATGCTTTTCATCTTCGGGCGCCATCTTGATCTGATTGTATCCTGATGATCCATCCATAAAAGAGAACATGTCATAGTGTGATGTGGTGTCAACTAGAAGTTCTGATACGGGGAGTGGAAAATCGTCTTTTGGACACGCCTTGTTAAGGTCCCGGAAGTCAATACAAATACGGATCTGACCGTTCTTCTTCTTCACCGGGATGATATTGGCGATCCAATCGGCATATTTCTCTTCGCGGATGAAGCCCGCTTCTATGAGCTTTTTGGTTTCAGCGATCACCTGTTCTTCAATCTCCAATCTCATTCTTCTTGGAGCTTGTTTGATGGGTGCCGCATCTGGTTTGATCGCCAGTTTGTGAACTGCTACATCAGGGGATAAGCCAGGCATTTCAGCATATGTCCAGGCAAAGCAGTCCCTGAATTCACAGAGAAGTTCTTTTATTTCTTCCACTTGATCTTCTGGCAGAAGGGAACTAATGAAGGTTGGGCGAGGATCCTCCTCGGTTCCCAAGTTGACTTCCTTTAACTCATCCATAGTAGCCGCTTGTCCACCATCTTCAAGTTCTTCAGGTGCAGGCTCGGCTTCTACAGGTTGCTCATTATAGTCATCAACTTCATAAACTTCCCTCTCAGAATCAACATTGGGTTCAACTTTCCTGCAAGTGATGACTTGACACGTCTCTCTTTGAGGGTGCTTATGTACGACGAATCCGAGGCCCCTCCTTGCGAGAATATCTTTTCTTCGCATTGCATGGGGATTTCTTCGATACCAGAGCTTTAAACAGGTACGGAGTTGTTGTACGGGAGTGCGAATTCTGGCCTGTTTTCGCAACATCCTTCGGATATTTTTAGTGTTAAATTTTGGCATTCTCGTGACTACTAATTCCCGACGCTCGATGGGCCTGTAGAGCCAGTCTCGACTCCCTTCCTCCTCACGCTCTCCAGATTTATAAAATAGGGTTCCCGGCCCATCTCTTTTTCTTAGAGGAGGTACATAAAATGTTACAAGTTCCTCAACATTATGTACATCTCGGGAAACGATTTCTTTGAAGTGTTTTGGGGGAATTCGTGTGACAACACATTCATTATCTGAAATCGTCAGATTATCTATTCTTCTTGAGAGTACACGTACATTATTCATGTAGGTAGACTCATAGTCGTAGTCATCATCTGAGTACTTTATCTTTTTCCTTCCCCTAGCCGTTGATTGTCGTATTTCTTGGGATTTAGACTGGGTGGCCTCATCCTCCTCTGTGTCACTCCCTAGGTGAGGCACATATTTTCTTGATTTAGGAGTGATCGCTGCTTTAGGGAGAGTTGGCGTCGTCTTCTTTCTCCCCGCTTACTTCTTTTCATCTTCTTGCTTGGATCGCCTTGCATTCTTCAGGTTGGCTGCCTTAGTTTCGAGAGAACTCGACGGCTTTGGCTCCTTAGGGATGAAGTATCTGGCATCTTCATAGATTTTTACCTCGTGGACTGCAAAGGGCTGAATATCACCAGAGATTCTGAACTCCTCTCCATCCCTAATATATTTCATACACTGATGTAGTGTTGAAGGGACCATGCCGTAATCGTGCAACCACGGGCGACCTAGAAGCGCCCTAAATGAGGTGTCCGCGTCAATCACATGAAATTTTGCCTCGGTATGAAGTTCCCCAAATGTTAGGGAGAGCATGAATGATCCTAGGGTCTTTTGCCCTTTCTCATTGAAACCATGCACCATCAATTTATCTGGCCCGAGATGCTGCACATCAAGACATAATGATCTTAGCGCCTTCAAGCTCATAAGATTGATAGAAGACCCGGGATCAATCAGAATCCGGCTGATTATCATTCCATCACTCTCTGCAGTAACATACAGAGGGCGGTTGTGGTCTGCCGTTCCAAGCATCATATCATCCTCAGCAAAAGTAATGATTGGCTCATTTCGAGCTCGTAAGACTTCTGTCAAATTACGTTCGGCAAAATACGCCTCATATCTTTCGGGGTCCTTGAGAGCCTGGATCAAGGTCTCCCGCAGGTCTTTAGACATCACAAGAGCATCATATATACTGAGTTGTGCTGGGATTTTTCTCAGATGGGATAGGATATTATAATCTATCCCTTTGTTTGAGGCATCTTTCTTTTTCGTATCCTTGGGGATAATATCTTCATTTATAATTATCTCTTTCCCTTTGTCATTAGTAGGGATCCCTTTCTTGGGCGGAGAGGGTAGCATTTTACCACTTCTCAGCTGCACCTGGGCGATCTCCTCTTGCTCAGACTCATTTGATAGTGCATTTCCCTCAGAGTCAGTCATTATCGTGTCTGGAGATTTATCCGTTGATTCAGAATCACTGCCCAAGTTCACTTGTTCCATCTGCGAAGCGATATCAGGTTCGGATCCATCTTCTTCTGGAAAATACAAATCTTTCTCTGAACTGTGATCCATTGGCGATACCATCAAACATGATTCAAAGGGTGTTTCTTTTTCCTTATTGATTGCAGCCAATGGTGTCATTGAAATGACCCGACAAGTTTCCACGGGGAGTGGCTCTTCGTCAGCCTCTTTTACCTCCTCAATCTTGAGTCCTGTCATAAAATCAGCAAGCTTAATGGGGCGCCTCGTAGTTTGATAGTATTCATCCAAACCATCGATAACCCTTTGGGTCGCTGTCTTTTTCTCCTTGGGCTTTTTCAGCTTGGTCTTCTTCTTAGAGGATTTTACTTTCTCAGACTTTGAAGTGCCAGCTTGGTTGAGAAACTGTTTAGAAGTGGAAGCTCGTACCGCAGGCAGTGCCTTGGGATCTATCACCGGCTCTGTAGGAGATTTCCACTTTACACCTGGAACCCCCTCCAGTTGTTTCAACATTTTTACAGTCTTCTTAGAGACCGCGGTCTTCCACTGTTCTTCTCGAGCTAACTTTTTCCCATTTTTTCTTTCTTCAACTGGGGGTACGGGAGAAATCATAACTACCCGAGTTGATTCCTTTTTGGGATGTGATAACACATTGTCTGATAATGTGAGCTCTCCCCTCCGGTATTTTCTCTCAAGCCAATCCTTAAAGATATAGCAGTCTTCAATGGGATGGCCAAGCACTCGGTGATATGGGCAGTAATTCGGGTCGCCAGTTTCTTTCGACTCTTCTGGCCTCTTGCACTCCGGCAGTTCCAGGCCTGCTTTTACCGCCTGTCGAAATAACTTAGCGACACTCTCCCTTTTGAATGAATATTCTTTATTCATCTTATCTTTGAGGGATATGAACGTTCTATCACCAGTTCCTATTGCTTGCCTTGGGCGATCCCCTCCGCCCTGGAAAGTTCGTGGCCTATCATTCCCTCCGAGTACCAGCTTCGGCTGAGGGTTAGGATTGTAGACTTGCTTCTGCTTTTCTTCATACTGCATCGGCTGCTTGCCTTTGTCTACATTATAGACCACCTGCTTTCCCCTATTTGGCCTGAGAGAGGATGTAGAGTAGATTTCACTCTTCTTAGCATCTGGGGCCTTAGCCTTTTTGAGCTTGTCGAAGTTGCCTTCTGATCTTGACAATTTTAACTTCTCAAATTTGGCCACCCTATCCAGCAGGTCCTGAAATGTGGTAATTGTAGCCATGCACAAAAATGGTTGCATCTTATCATCGATGTTCCCCATTAACAATTGCACGGCGTGTTCTTCTTCAAGTTGCTGTTCACATTTCATGCTCAGGTTGCGCCAGCGAGTGATATATTTTGACACTGATTCCTCCTTCTTTCGTTTATCTAAGGCGAGGTCAGCGATCGTGATTTTCTCAGTTGCACTAGCAAACCTTTTCACGAACATCGATTCTAACTCTACGAATGTCTTCACAGAGTCATTTGGTAGTTCAGCATACCACTCGAAAGCAGTTGCTGTTAAACTGGTAACGAACTGTCTGAAGAGTAAGGCATCATTTCCCCCTGTATTCCCACAGGTGGCCTTAAATTGTGCCAAGTGTTGCCTAGGGTTGTTAGTACCGTTGAAGGTATGAAACTTTGGCACTGAATACCCTTTTGGGTATGGCACTTGGTCGTATTCTGCTGGGTACGGACGACCTTTACCCACCAATTTTTCAGCCTGGTCAATAGCTATAATGGCCTTTATCCTTTCTGTGATTAGTCCTTCGAGCTGTGCAGCCGTCACGGGCTCGGAGGTGCTAGCAACATTCTGTGGAGTGGGCTGGCGGACGGTATTGCGAGCTTCATTGCCATTTTCAGGAACACCTCGTATTCCTGAGCCTTGAGGTAGTTGGAGATTTGGAGGATCGGCAGGGGGATCAGGCATGGGACCGACGGCTGTAGTTTTCTGCATCATTTGCATCATCACTGCCATCTGGGCCATCATTCCAGTCATTTTCTCATTCAACTGGGAGATCTCCTTATCTTTAGCTTTCATTTGTTCCCCCATTTGCTGTAGTACATCGGTAAGAGCAACATCATCGGTCGCGAAAGGATTTTCTTCCTCTTCTTTATCTTCCTCGACTCTTTCTTCATCAGGGGGATCACCTCCATCGAAAGTAGGCTCAACCTCACGTTGACGCCGTTGTGTTCGCCTGGGTTGGGGCTGTCGATTATGATCGCCTTCAACTTCTTCATGGTAGACTTCCTCAATGGCACGAGTATGTCTTGCCATATAGACGACTTCTATATTTATGGAATCATTCATTTCTTCCATTTCTTCTTCCATAAATTCAAAATCTTCATCCCCTTCCATGTATTCATCATCTTCTATGTTTTCTATATTTTCTTCTACCTCTTTATTTTCCTCCCCTTCTATGCCTTCTTCTACTTTTTCTTCTAATACTCGAATCTCTGAGCGACGACGCCATTGGATCTCCGGCTCCTGATTCGGTAAGTAGATTTCTTCGATCCGTGGGCTACGATCGAAATTAGATTCTTCTCTCGGAGGGGATGACGGGTGACGGGATCCCCCGGAGGATTCTCCAAGGTGTCGACCGTCAAGAGGGGTGTCATCGTGGGTCTTCTTTGGAACCCACTTTTGACGTTGTTCATTATTGGGGGCGGATCTCCGGGAAGCTGTACCGGATGTCACACCCAGATTTATTTCTCTTTTTCTTCTTTCCTCATTTTCTTCTCTGTGAGGCCTTGGCCTCCAGACTTGCTTTCCTTTTTGTTGGGACCATTCGGCGGCGGATCCCCAAACCCAAGGTCCAGGTGTCACACCCCGATGCTCACTGGATGGAATTTGTTGTCGCCTTCTTCTTCTTTCAGCTGTCAAATCAGACGATATCCTTTCCCTCGGAGGGGTCCTTCTAGCCTCGATCATAAGTGGCCTCTGAAATTTCTTTTTCTTTAGACCCTTCTCATTCACGGTCTTCAGTACCCTGTACACTCGGGATGACAGGGTTTCAGGCTCATATCTCCTTGGAGGGGCTGGGACTTCGGGTTGTCGGTCCCAAAAAGACTTCTTCAGCTCCCCAGTAGAGCTGTTTCTTTTGACCCATCTTAGGTCAGTAAACTTGTTCCGGATAGGAACATTGGCTTCAGGCTCTCTGGCCGGCAGATTGGATGGGTGGACAGAAGGTTGTTGCTGCTGAGCTCGCATCTCAGCATTCTTCTTTCTTCTTTGCCTTCTCGTAAGCCTTCCTCTAGATGAGGAGGCCTCAGCTTCATTCTTTATGGGTGTAGGTAACCCATTCGGCAGAGATGTGGTATTCGCAGTTACCACAGAAATCCTTCCACCAGTCACTACTCTTTTGGCAGTCGGAGCCTCGGGCTGTGAAAGCCTTTCAAACACAGATGTCCTTTTACGAGAATTTTTAGCGGTGGGTCGTTGTACTGGCAGATGTGTGCGATGGGCCAGGGCTCCAGTCGGATGGAGTCTCCTTGCAAGCCTTTCAGAATTTGCATTGTTCGCAGGAACGGCAACAGTCCTCGCAACGACTGCAGGGAAGTCAACGCTACCGAACTGGATGGTTGCTCCAGTATTTCCGATAGTGATCATAGCATTTGCTAGTTGGATGCTGGCACCGCGTCCCAGTTGGATGGTGAATGAGGTATTCTGTAGATCCATCTGCACAAATGAAAGGTAAGGGTTAGTAATCAGAATCTGATACATCACCCCACACTTTCAAAATGCAGAGACTGACAGAACAAAAGACAAAAACATATAATCATTAGCAAGCAATTAAAATCATACAAATTAAAAAAACTCTGCTAAATATGCTATCTCAATGAATGCATGATGAATGTAATGATCATTTTTAGAATATTTAATATTTAAATTCAATGAACAATCATCTTATGGTATTCAAAATTTTTGCACGTATTGATTAGCTGCTACTATAATACTGGGATGACTAGCCAAAGATGAAAAGAGAAACCATTCCCCAGCGGAGTCGCCAGAAATCTGTGGGCTCCGAAAATTCGGCCCCGGCCTCCGCCCGACTTTTTGTGCTTTCTACGGGGGGAGTTTTAACAGGATAAGTTCCGGGGTAAATTTTGGAAGGCAGATGAGATAGTAGATAAGACACTACCCAGAGATTTCGCCCTCATTTTGCGAGGACTTTATGATCTGAGTTCTGGTTTCCTATAGGCGCAAGCCCCTATAGTTAATTACCCCTCCCGATCACGAGAGAGAACTTTCGATTAAGGCTAGTCGTCAATCAGATACGTAGAAAATATGCGTCATCTGGTATATAGTAGCAGCATGAGTTTGGGGTTTAAAAGATTGGAAGGGTTTGATATTTAAAATAGGAATTTCACCATCTCAAACTTAAAGTGGATGGTGGGGGAATGGATGATAGACCCGATCAAGATCCCATGGTTCCATCGTCCCGGGCCATCGTGGTCCCTGGTCTACTTAGTCAGAGGAGGTAGTCGACCCAACCTGACAGAAGGATCCTTGTCGGCAGCCATGGGTTGCTTCGTCCAAGGGTACCTTATAGACCTGGGGTGAATGTTTGCCTAAGGGGACAAACTTGAATCCACCTTAGCTAACAGAGGGCTTTGTGCCCTATCGATCATATCCTATTGATTCATGTCTCAAGGATTTGATGCCATTGGGGAGCATACGGGCTCTGGCCATAACCATAATATAATGGTGCCATTTGGCGGCGACCACCTGGTTCAGAGGGCCCCGAGTCATAACCGTTTATCCTGCAGTGCCATTTGGCGGCGAAACTGCCGGTTAGAGGACTCGTACCACGTCCTTGCTGGCAGGAGATTGTTTGAGAATGGATCCTAGTGATATTTTCGACTAGGCATTGGCTCTTTGTGAGCTGAAGTAAATTTTAATTTGTCCACCTCGGCAAACTGTTGCGGAGGGTGGATGAATTTCATGCTTTGAGTGTTTGATGGTTTAGTTTCAATTTCAAATATTATAGACTTTGGAATTTTTGGGATTTTTGGAGATTTGGAGTTTTGGAGTATTTGGATGGCGCTTTGAATTATTTGGAATAGACCCCTCCGGTTGAGATATGCATTCAACACGGCCATCATCGGGGTGTGGGGTCATTCATATTTCTGTATTTTGAACCTTATCGACTCTATCTAGTAATTGACAGAGGATCGGGTTTCGTAGGCTTTATGCCCTTTGTAAGTGAATTCACTTGATTATAGGCCTTGAAGACCTAATATGAATGTGTAAAATAAATATCTCGGTCGATCTCACGACTGCATATTTATTTAATGGTTCGAGCCGTGTCGACTCCTATCTACCCATATAGGAGGATCGGGCTCGAACTTGAATTCACTTATTAACCCGCGCAGCATCCCTAGACGTCACGTGTGTACCAATAACACGCTCGCCGGGGCCCATGCAGGTGTTTGGGGGCATTTTATAATTATTTATTGAACCTTGTCTACTCCTATCTGCTTGCATAGGAGGATCGGGTTCAAATCTATTGACCCGCGCAGCATCCCTAGACGTCACGTGTATACCAATAACACGCTCGTCGGGGCCCATGCGGGTGTTTGGGGGCATTTTATAATTATTTATTGAACCTTGTCTACTCCTATCTGCTTGCATAGGAGGATCGGGTTCAAATCTATTGACCCGCGCAGCATCCCTAGACGTCACGTGTATACCAATAACACGCTCGTCGTGGCCCATGCGGGTTATGATTATATTTTCCCCTTTTAGTGTACCTATGTGTATACAAATTAAAGTGCACACGTGCAGGGGTATTCTTGGAATATTTGTACACGCCTTCTGTCCGCTTGCATGAAAGTTGCGGATCCGGTGGCGTGGCGTTGTAACTTATGGACGCCTTCTGTCTGCATGTACGAAGGTTGCAGATCCGGTGGCGTGGCGTTGTAACTTATGGACGCCTTCTGTCTGCATGTACGAAGGTTGCAGATCCGGTGGCGTGGCGTTGTAACTTATGGACGCCTTTTGTCTGCATGTACGAAGGTTGCAGATCCGGTGGCGTGGCGTTGTAACTTATGGACGCCTTTTGTCTGCATGTACGAAGGTTGCAGATCCGGTGGCGTAGAGTTGTACGATCTCCACAACTATTGCTGGTAGGCAGGTAGATGTTTTCATTCATAGATTGGAATTGACTTCAGGATACTGCGTTTACTGAAGTCTTTCTGCATCTACCCATGAGTGACATGTTTTACATACATCTGTACTCGTAGAGAGATTGTATGTATTGCAGATCTTTTGCTCTTGGTTACTAGGGATCAGAGTATTTGACTGATGTTGGATAATTGTTGGTTGTGGAGGTACTATAGTGTCTTTGCTATGATAATTGGTAGGTACTTCGAATATACTGTGGGCATGCTCTCTTTGCATGATTTTTTATGAAGAATATCATCAATTCTGACTTTGCTGCTTTTGGGATGTATCCACTTATGCTTTGAAGCCAGTCGTAGAACACTATTATGCTTGATGCACATTGGCCTCGTATCGTAGAAGACTGGTGCATTCACCTATATTTTGATAAGTGTGGACTGTAGGATTTTACCATACTCACTTCCCCTGCTCAAAGCTCGCAGATGTTATTAATTGTTATAATTTCATCCACATTTTATTTGCGATCTCCCGTATTCATGGGGTTTTAGTCATTATTGCTTCCCAATGTACCTCATCAGCCACAATTGCTTGTAGATATGCTATTATGTATTTTAGCATTAGTAGAAAGGAGGTCGTATCCTCCACATTCCTCTTGCTTTTTCTTGCAAGCATGCTACACAACAACTAGCAAATCACCATGCTCATTATACTTGGAGGCTTGTGATATGAATAACAACATCCTCATTATTGCCACTTGACATTAACATTTTGATTGGTATAATCATCATGGAGGGATTGTAACATTCGTTCGGGGCTTCTTTCTTTGATACTATCCAACTTCTTTGTATGAACTCGTGGACCCTCTGACATACTCAGTGTTTACGCATAGGTTAAAGATCCTTTATAGCGGCATTTGATGGATCCTTGCACTGTAAATCCTTTGTTCATGCCAACAGGATATTCATATTCATGACTTATGTATGCTTACAAGCGAGTCATGTCGAGAATTAAAGATCTTCCACCACCTTTAAGAATAGTTCATGGTTCACATGATAATTTATTCATTGATGCTTGCTTCTAATTGTTCAAATGCTTCAAGTTGATTGGATTTCATTCATGTGCACTGAAGACCTATCATCCACGAGTCCCCTAGAGTCCAACTCGTCTTGGCTTGAGTCCCAAATGCCCAAGTCATAATCAAGTTCACTTAAATTACTTCCCTTTTTTTATAACTCGTCCATCCTAATCGTACTCAAGTTCAAATAATGCTCATGTTATTTGAGTATATTTCGATTAGATTGGAGTATTTCATTAGTCATTTTGTGTTCCAAATACAAGTCCAAATTCATGCTCAAGTTTGAGTTCACAAGTCAAATGTTCCTGTTTGAGTACAAGTCCTTTATAGTCAAGTTCAAGCTTCACTTAATTTCAATGTCATTTGGTCCAAATGAGATTTCAAATTCTTAAATTCTTCTTTCAATATTCAAATTTGATCCAATTTGGTTCTAGTTTATGTTGAACTCCATGTCGTTTATTAAAGTAAATTTGGAGTTCCCTGTTGTCCAAAAATTTGCGAGTTCAAGTTCCCAGTTTCAGTGAAATTTTCGGCAGCCTCCCGGCGTCTCCCCCGTTTAGGGGAAATTACGGGAAACTGGGGCCCTTTCCCACCACGCTTAAGAAAGCGTGTATGGTAGGTGTCCTCTTTCGAGGACACCGCGGCCGTGTAAAGTCTTCAATTCCCCACCACGCTTAAGAAAGCGTGTATGGGTCTTCAAACATGCCTGTTACAAGAGAAAAGCAGTTGTTTCCCCGCGAGCGGGTACTTAAGATTATCCCCACCACGCTAAGAAAAGCGTGTATAGGGCCTACCCGCCTCGTCGTAGGTGTCGCACCGGGTTCCCTTCCCACCACGCTTAAGAAAGCGTGTATAGGCGGTTTGCCGGCTCGACACGAACGCCGAGAATGGGATTTTTAGGTGATTACCCGCCTCGTTGTAGGCGCCGCACCGGGGTCCCATCCCACCACGCTTATGAAAGCGTGTATGGGCGGTTTTCCGGTCCGCCGCAAACAACGAAATGGGCTCTCAAAGTTTTGTAAAAAGTCTTCTCTTTTTCTTTTTTTCTTTTCTTTCTTTTTCTCTTTTCTTTTTTCTTTTTTCTCTTTTTTTTTTTGCTATTTTCTTCTTTTTTTGTCTTCCTCTCAAACGCACACACACACACACACACACATATATATATATATATATATATATATAAGTAAAATTCAAATTAGTAGCATGAATATACAAGTTCTGTTTCCACAAGTCCTGAAGAGGAAACTGATTTCATCCTAGATTCTAGTACTTTTTTTTTTGTCGTTAATTTCTGATCAATTGCAGCAAGAACAACGACATAAGCTATCATTGATGCTCGAAATTCCACCATGTTGATATCTCTAAGTATTAATAATATGAAGCCAACGGATTTTGTGAGCAGCTCGCTTGATAGGTTTCTGCCATAGAACTTTTTAATGAAATGATTGATAGCTTATGCGCCACTCCAATGTGCTTAAGATAAGGAGCTCCATTCTTTGAACAGTAATGGAATTAAAATAGTATTGTTCAGTTTGATAATCCATTAATGCAGGCGTAATAACTTCATCCATTTTTGCTGCTAGTGACAGACATGCTAATGCTAACAATTGAAGCATCCAAGATTTCTCATCATCAAGGCTTCGCTGCATCAAGAAAGGATCGAAATAACTTACAGCCTGGTAGAAAGTTTGAAGGCTGAAGTGTGGGCGTCAATGACTTCGCGAACCCTCTGGACTTTCAACTTTTATAAAATGTTTGCTATGAATCCATGATCAAGCTGGAAGGTCTGTTGCCATGCAAGCTGAGGCGGCTTTAGGGCGGTAGAGGAAGCGAAAAGGAGTTCTAGTTCAACATGCAGGTTCTCCAGCATTACTGGCAGTAGAATCGGCAAACTCACCATCTATAACACGGCTGTCATCTTCATGCTAAGCAGAATAAGCCTGTTTATATTTTGAAATGTGTATTGAATCAGATGCAGGACTACCACGTAACTCTAGCGATGAAGTTGCAGCTTTCTCTTAGAGAAGAAATCGGTCCAGTTGAGCTCTGTAATAAGGCAGGCGCTGAATCTTAGCAACTCAAGCAGCAAAATCCTTAGAGTTAGGGGCTGTAGCTCTGACCCTTTGTACTGCATGCTTCTCCAAATCTCAGTGGACATCCTTAGGCAAGAGGCGTTGGGAAGGGAGGAGCAGCTCGGACTGGTGAGATCTGCCCGGTCCAGACGTCAAGACTAGTGAAATCGATAACTTAAAGGGGTGGTTTTGTATCTGGTACAGGCTTTATGTGAAGATGTTGAGAGGAGATGGGCTGAGAGGCTAGCAATGGAACAAGAGGATCTGAACCACAAATCTGGACGGAAAATTCAAACTATACGTTTCGTGTGGATTGGGGGTCACGAACGATTGGAGGTCGTGGACTGTGGGAGGTCGGCTCATCATAGATCGGAGTGGGGGTTTACTGGAAGGTCGGACATGCTGCTCACGGCAAAGGGGCTGGATTTCATGGAGATATGTTGAGATCGTAGGCATTGTGAGGGAGATTTTCTTGGCTGTGGAGTTCGTGAAACACCCCAGAAAAATCCTCAAGCTTATTTGATCTCTCATTTTAAGGAAGGCTTAGAGAATCTAATCGAGGTGAGGGAGGAGACAAGAAGTAGACGTCCGAGGTTATTTCAGCCGGATTTGCGGGGATTTAGAGCAGATTTTTGCATAATTTTGAAGATACGAGGAGCTTGGCATTTAATTCGATTCTGACTATTCATTTGACTTTGATTTTTTTTTATGAGATTGATAATAATGCTAATGATCAGTCACTATTTATTATCCATATAAAATGACGTCAATGCGTCAATATGTAAAAAAAAAATCACCTAGATTTGCATGTTTCCTCGAAATTTGTGTGCATTTTCTCCTTGTAACACGTGTCAAATTCGCTGAATATCAAAATTAGACAAATTGATAACGCATTTAGGGTATTTTCGATGTTTCAGTCGCAACGACGCAGTCCATTTCACAATCGGACATCATTCGGGTGATGACGAGGCCAACTTTTCTCAAAATGCGCGTTGATGTATTTGAATTTTCTCGGTCATACCACCATCTCGGACGCTCCAAATTAACTAAATAAAATGTATATCTTTGATGTAGACGACATTCCAGACATGGTGGTGAAGTCTGTTCGTCGATCGGAGATCGTTTGGGGGATGACGAGGCTAATTTTCCTTGAAATGCGCGTTATCGTATCGCATTAGGATTGCTTTGATTTGCATGCCACCACCCCGGTTGATCCAAATTAATTAAATAAAATTTAGATCTTTGATGTTGACGATGTTCCGAACGCAACGACGCCATCCGTTTTGCAATCGGACATCATTTGATTGGCGACGAGGCCAATTTTCCTTGAGATGCAAGTTGTCGCATCACATTAGGATTGCTTTGATTTGAGTGCCACCACCCCGATTGATCCAAATTTATTAAATAAAATATAGATCTTTGATATTGACGACGTTCCGGACACAACGACGCAATCCGTTTTATAATCGGACATCATTTGATTGGCCTCGCGCTGTTTATTTCGCCATCTTTGCCTCTTTTCACATGGTTTTAGATATAGGGATCAACAACTATATTATGTAGGACAATATAACAACTTCCTAGTACAACCTAGGGATATAAGTGTTACACCATACTAAATATATAAGATATACGTACAGGGACAACACAATATTTGACTTGGAAGAAAAATACTAGAGACATCAAAGCAACACCCTACTTATACAATGAAATAAGATGACTATTATTACTAACACAAATATATATACTGTGTGATCATTTGATCTCACCAACCATTTGAATGTTATTCAATGATTGTCTTTGTTGTTGTTGATTTTGCCCCCCAGCATCATCCCGAGTAGGTGGGCTTTTGATGAATTATGGGAGATATCCTTGTCGGATCAGCCTTTCAATCTCATCCTTGAGTTGTTTGCAAGCTTCAGTAGTGTATCCACGACTATGGTGGAAATGACAGTATTGATCTTGATTTCTTACATTCAGCTTCAAAGGATTAGGCCACTTAATATTTTCTTGATCTCGGATGGCCATCAACACATTTGCTCGAGGGGCATTGAGCGGTGTATACTTCTCCTCTTGCCGAAACTCACGTTGTGGTACTGGGGGTCTAGGAGAGAAATTTTTATTTCATTTCGAGAATGAGTCCTCCATTATATGGGCTTTACGCTTTCTAAGAGTTTGCTCAAATTACTTCCTATAGGCATTAATAGCTTCATCGGCAAAGATTTGCGCCTCCACGCGATGGATTATGTCAACATACGAAGGGACTGTATCTCGTATGGGTGATGAGTAGAAGGGGCCAGGACGAAGCCCTTTGAGAAAAACTCCTCTAAGTAACTCGGGATCTATTCCAGGAATTTGTCGAGCTTCAGTAGAAAATCTCTGGAAGTACTCCTTGAGGGATTCATTTTTGTTCTGTCGGATTCCTGAGAGGTGGGAAGATTCGTTAACCATTCTCTGGTTGGTGACGAAATGTTCTACAAATACTTTAGCAAAGTTGACAAACATGGGTATGGATCCGACTGGGAGTGAATAAAACCATATTCGAGCTTACCCTTTGAGGGTAGCAAGAAAAACTTGGCATAGAGCGCATATGAGGCTCGTTGTATATGCATGATGGTCCTATAGTGATTGATATACTCGTACGGGTTAGATCTCCCATCGTAGGGATCAATGTTCGATAGTTTAAACCCTGTCGGAATGGGGTGTTGAAGGATGGCTTCAGCCAGGGGTGAGGACTCTTGAAAGTCCCGTTGAGAAAGAGATTGTCTTGCACCTCCTGCAAGGAACTCTTCTTGAACCAATCTTCGTAGTTCAAGCCGTAGGACGTTGCGAGGGAGTCCAACAATGTGTGGCGGGGCTAAGTCCTCAGGAACATCCAGAGGAATGCAAGGTTGTTAACCTGCGCGTGAAGGATGGGTAGAGCTTGCTGTGTTAGCAAGTTCATTGTCTTGATGCGTCGGAGGATGCATCCTTGGCGGAGGGAATGTAATCTCGACATGAAGATGTTCTGGTGGAACCTCTCCGACCCGGGGTGTATCTCGAGGGAGAAGAATCTCTTCCCGTGGAGCTAGTGCCGGCTGTCGGGTCTCTCGTAGGAGTTGAAGGATCTCATTCTGAGATTCCTCCATTCTTTGAATACGATCTCCTAGGAATGGTCCTGATGTCCCTTATCTAACAGCATTTTGCCCCCCAGGATGAAAAGAGGCGGATACTGGGTGTCCATGATTCATAGACTGATTCTGAGATTGATGCGAATTTGAGTGGGAGGCTCCCAAGATGCGATTGTTGCGCCTGTTGGCTATTGTAGTGGTGTTTTGGGATAGTGGGACTGGCTTTCCCACAGACGGCGCCAAACTGTTGCGGGCTAGAATATATGATGCGGTAGAGTATTAATCATACGTCTTAGCGTTGCATAAATATCCAGCTCACACACAAAGAACACAAGATTTTTACGTAGAAAACCCTGAAAGGGAGAAAAACCACGGGGCCTGGCCCAGTTTGAATGAATCCACTAGAACTTGAGTAGATTACAAGGGGCTGACTCGCCTCCAAGGGCGATCAGATTACAAGTATCAACAGTAGGGTTGAATTCGGGGGTATGTGAAGGTTTGATGTTGCACTGGCAGAACTTTGAGGTCACCCGGTGATCTAGCAGACTTCCGGGCCCTAAGTGGTGGTCTGGCGAAGTGCAGGGCCTCAAGCGGTGGTCCGGTGAAGTGCAGGGCCTCAGATGGTGGTCCGGCGAACTGTAGGGCCTCAGGTGGTGGTCTGGTGAAGTGCAGGGCCTCAGGTTGTGGTCCGGTGAAGTGCAGGGCCTCAGGTTGTGGTCCGGCGAAGTGCAGGGCCTCAGGTGGTGGTCGAGGAGGAGCAAGGTGGCAAGAGCTCTCCCTTTTCTCCTTAGGATTAGGTACCCCTTTTCAAGAGGAGAGGGGGCTCTATTTATAGATTTGTGGGAGTGGCATGGCCCGTAAATAGGAGGAAGATCAAGGGTAGTTAGGGAGTGGTTTGAATGGACGGTCGATGTTGAATCCCTTGATCGTGGACCATTTGCTGGACATTTGGAGGTCTTAGAGATACCAGATTTTGGAAATCTTGGGCTCGTTGGATTCATCTCGTCGAGCTGCTCGATTCGATTATAAGCACGTCATATTTGGAGACCGTTTGGTAATCCAAATTATGATTTGAACCTTCCAACAACGCTTTAGACCCTTAATTTGGACCCATTTGGGCTCGGATTGGGTTGAATTTGGTGTCGTTGGGTTCGTATTTCCGAGACGTTCAGTTCGACTATAAGTTTGCCGAAATCGGAGTTTGGATGGTCCCAATTTTAATTTTTGAAATTTTCAAATAGATTTTGCCTCGAGATTCGTGCCCGATCAAGATATTTTTTGAGGATGTATCAAAGATTATAAACTTATTTCTAAATGAAAATAATTGTCATAATTATGTGCTAAAATATATATTTATTTACCTTTACATCTATTTATGATCTTTAACTATTATTATATCAATAATTATGCTAGTTAGTAGACACTAATTACATTTTTGTAGAAGTTTCATTAATTTTACATATTGAATTCATGATTCATAAAGCATGTTAAAGAAAGAAGGATGATTGAATGATTCCATATATAAGCTCATTAAATATCAAAATCCATCCATGTATTTAAAAAATTGTCAAATACAATTAAAATATCATTAATAAACCATATATTTAATATAAATTACTTCAAAACTTATGCTCATGAAATCTAAATTGTGTTCTAACGGATTAGGAGCCACTCATTGAGAAAATTGGATGCATCCATTAACTGATCCTATTATCAAGAATTTCTTGAAGTCATATATGTCATTGATCTTAATCATGGTAAGGGTTCATTAGGCTGTTTGAAGTTAATAATCATAGTTTAAGAAAATGAGAAATTTTCTTAATTAGTATATGATGTCAAAATTTGATATAACCGGGCATGAATCTCAATTCATATTTGAATTGAAAATTTTTGGATCAAATTCCAAAAATTTTGGGACGTCCACATCAATGTCTAGAGAGCAGCCACAACTTATAATTATTTTTTGAACTTATAGTTTTGTACCATATAATTTTTCAAAGACTAAATATATATTCCAGCTGGCACAGGCATCGATGTCCAAAAATAGGGAGTAAATGATATGTTATCTACAATAAACTTAATCCGTTATTAATATTAATTTGTATTTGAATTGAAAGCTTTTAAAATTCAATTCAGAACCATCCAAACTTCAATTTCAGCAAACCTATAGTCGAATTGAATGTTATGACGAGAAGAACTCATAAAAATCAAAAGTGATACGATTTGACTCTGAACAAGCTCAAATCAAGCACTTGAAATATAATTAAAAATTTTGAGATATTAATTAGAATTCTAAATGATCTCCAAACATTGAATGTTTATAATCAAATCAATCATCATGATAAGATGAATCCAACGAGTGCTTTATTTTCACACATTAAAGCATGTAAATACTAAATCATTCATATAAAATCAAGAGGGAATCAATTTGGGCCACACTCTTAAAAATTATAAATAGGCTCATTCTCTACATAGAGAGGACATTTGGCTTGAAATTAAAGACCACTTAGAGGCTTAAATAATCTTGGAGCTCCATCGGACCACCACACGAGTGCTTCCATCATACCATCAGGAGAATATCGTCGTCAAACCACCACCCTAGTCGGACCATTTTTGCCGCTATCATCAAACCATCATCATCACTATCATTGAATTATTACGACCCGAATATCGACTCCATCATTGAACTATGATCTTTTGATCATTATTTCCCACCTATGATCCTCTAACTATTGTTTCCTAACTAGTCTTCTGACAACTATAGCCCAACTAAAGTCCTTCAATCATTATTGCACAATGATAATCCTCCGACTATAATTATCCAATTATGATCATCTGACCATCATTCCTTGACTATAGCCCTCCAATCACCATTCATCAATTACAGTCATTTGACCACTATCACTCGACATTGAAATTCTAAGCACCATCGCCCAAATAGGCCGATCACTACCGTCACTCAACTATGGTCACTCATTCATTATTGATTGACTTTTGTCATTCTACCACTATTTCCTAACTACAATCCTCCGTCCATCAATCAACTATGATCCTTTGGACACTATCTCTCGACTTACTTAAATACGATTTTTGAAAATCATCACCTAGCTATGGTATTCTGATCACCATTATCCAAGTATAATCTTCCAGCCACCATCACTCGAATATGGTCATGTGACCACCATCGTTCAACTATGATACTCTAGATATTATCACTTAACTATGATCATTCAATCATCATCTTGCGATTATGATTGTCTGGCCACCAAGGACCATCTATGGTCCTCTGACTACCTTCACTCGACTATAGTCTTTCGATCACTTTTTTCTGCCTACAATCTCATCACCCATTTATGATCTTCTAATCATTATCCCCCACTTATAGTCCTCCAATTTTCATCCCTAAACTATGGTCATCTGACCACCACCATCTAACTATAGTTCTCTAACCATTGTCGCTTGACTGCCATCTTTTAACCATAATCGCCCAACTAAGATCTTTTAACCATCATCACTCTACTATGATCCTTTGACCACCATTACTTGACTGCAGTCTTCCGACTATCATTGCCCCACTATAATCCTCCGACCTCCACACCTTGACCAAGAACTCTAAACCATTGTCACCCTACTATAGTCTCCTTACCATTATCACTCAACTATATCGACACCTTTTGACTTTGTTTCCACTAACAATGATGCCTTCCATCACATATAAAATTAATGCATTGGGTTATCACTAACTTTTACTCCCAACACCAATACCAAGATTTCTATTTTTGGTCTTTTGTCTCCTCCCTTCAAAAAAGAATAATTGAACATATAACAAATAATCTCTTGAAGACAGCTCCCTTATCAAAAGGCTCTCCTAACTTTCACAATGATATCTTTTCGGTGCCATTTATTCACATTATATTATATCAATAACTTCCTCGATTACGAGGAAAGACATCATTTATAATCAAATACAAACATCAGTTGAACCATTTCAACTATGCTTAGCCTGAAGCTTTTCCCCTTTCACGTGTTTTTCCCATAAAAACTTTAGTACATCTTGTGATCATTTTTTATTTGTGTACATTTTGAATATTTGTACAAAAGTAAGATATGAAACTTTTTTTCTACCTACATGAATTTTTATATCACAAAATAATTATATTTTAATTTAGTTGAATATAGTTAGACCCAAATAATAATTTTAAACTTAATAAAATTTTAAAACACCCAAAATTATAATTATAATTTTAAGCTCAAAATAAATAAAAACCCTATGAGCTCTTTGCAGAATGAAAGATTTTAGTCATATATTCCATTGAGCTGTACTTCTGTTCCATATATATACATATAAAATCTTGACCACAAAAGCTTGTGATTAGAATTGAAATTCTCAACCAATGGACTAAAACAAGCGAAGTTTCCCTCGGAATTTCACAACTACGCGTATAAAGTCATGAGCGGTAGGAGTGTCAATTCAAGTCAATGGGTCGGGTTCGGGTCCAACCCGTGTTGACTTGGGTGTAAACGTGTTGACCCAGATCCGACCCGTTTAGCTAAACGGGTCAGGATATACAACCCGGACCCAACCCATGTGGGTTATCGGGTTGACCGGACCTAACCGCGAACCCGAATAGTTAAGTCGCACTACGTTACCTGGGCTAGGCGAATGCATCCACATGTGAGGTGGACTATCGGTGTCTTGCGGACTGGCGGAGCAGGCAAGTCGGCAACACCCGAGCGCCACAACAGGACTGGAGGAGGCGTGATGCGATCATGCGCGATGCAGGGCACTGAATGCCAATGCGAGCCAGACATGCTGACATGCAAGTCCGACATGCTGACATGCAAGTCCGACATGCGAGATGTGCCGATGAGGGAGGAGGCGGGAATCGCGGGATGTGTCGATCAGCCGATGCTAGTCTAACTTGTGGACATGCGGTCCAACGCCGTGCCTCCGTGTCGATTGAGCTAGGCGGAGACGCGTCACGCTAGTCCTAGTTCAAGGTCGCGAGTTAGCTGTGCTAGCCGGGTCGACCCGCGGGTTTTCGGGTCAACCCAAACCCAACCCATTTTTCATACGGGTCATGAATCCGAACCCTGACCCGACCCATTTTACAAACGGGTTGACCCAAACCCGAATTTTTTTGGGTCAAGTCCTGGTCGGGTTTCGGGTCATGTCAATTTTTGACACCCCTAATGAATGGATCATAAATATTGATGGATTGCAACAATCTCAATAGAATCCAATGGTCAATAATAATAGTCCTCCCATGAAATTTATCATATAAATTTTATCCTTTATAAGATGAGTATGTATGTATGAAGCTTATTTATGCTGATAAAATCACTTTTTTTAATAGAAACTTATATATATATATATATATATATATATTCACATTAAAAACTTCCAAATTTAAATTTGGGATCGTCTCGAAAAGACGAACCCAACGACACCAAATTTGACTCAATTTGAGGCCAAATGGGTTCAAATAAATGACCAAATCGCATTTGGAAGGTTCAAAACATGAATTGGACAATTAAATAATTTTCAAAATGACATGCTTATAGTCGAATTGAGCGGCTCGACGAGACAAATCCAATGAGCCTAAGATCGCCGAATTCTAACATCATTAAGACACTTGAATACTTGATAAACAGTCCACAATTAAAGGAGTCGATACCGATTGTCCATTCAAAACACTCCCAACATGCCCTTGATCTTCTCCCTATTTACTAGTCATGACTTCCAAAAATTTATAAATAGACCCCTCATTTTTCATTAAGGGGGCAGGAATTAAGAAAGAGAAAAAAGATAAGGAAGAGAGGAAATAAAGAGAAATCAAAGTTCTCGTACCACTAGGCTCCTCCTCGACCACCGCTCAGCCACTAGCTGCCGCCAGAATTTCACCCAACCACCAACTATCACCGAACTTTCTCCTGGCCACCAACTGAAGTCAAATTTATGCTCTGCCACCGACCATCGTTGGACTTATGCCTGGCCACCAGTTATAGTCGAACTTTCGCCCGGCCATCAACTGACATTGGATTTATACTCAGCCAATGACCGTCGTTGGACTTTTGCCCAACCACCAGTTATTGTTCGACTACTGCCCAACCACCAACTGACACCGGATTTACGCCCGGCCACCAACCATTGTCGGACTTTTGCCCGGCAACCAACCATCGTCGGACTTTTATCTAGCCACCAACCATTGCCCCACTATGATCTTTTTGACCTCTGTCGCCCGTCGACTACGGTCCATCCGACCACCGCCATCTGATTCGGTCCTTCTGACCTCCATCGCCTTGGCTATAATCCTCTGACTATCGTCGTCCGACTACGGCCCTTCCAACCTGCATGGCTCGCCGATTATGATCTTGCTGACCAAACGAACATGTCAACACTTTTTCTTCGAAGTCCCACCATGTTATGAAGTCTATATGGTGTATATTTGCTACATCTAGCCAATGCTTCTTTTGTAATCAACTACAAATACTAATGGATTTATTTAAACTGGGCAAGGCCCAATAATTTTTCCCCCTTTTCAAGGATTTCTAAGTAAAAACTCTTGTGTTTCTTATGAACGCTATACTACTAATCTTTTATTTATTTGTGTGCTGGATTTTCGTATAAAGCTAAGATGATATACTATCTCTCTCTCTATCGCCACGAATATTTCAGGACGTGCAATAAAATTTATTGTTAGCTTTGGAATTAGTCTTCAAAGAAGTGTTACAATCATTTGTTTGATTAAAAAAATTTGGCATAATTTTTATACATTGTGAATAAGTAATCTGAAATTTATTTTTACTTAATTATAATTATAAACAGTAACATAAACTTCACATATTTTCAATATGGACATTATATGTTTTATATAAATAATCATTTCGTATCTAATTTTAAGTACATAAGGGTTTCATTGGGGAATATTTTTTGGCTGCTTTGCTTTTCAAATAATAACCATAATTTCATTTGGCTCTTGCTGTGTTATTGCTTTCTCACTATTTTTTCAGATATTTCTATAGCGAAAAACTATTTTCCGCGGTAAAAAATTACTTTTCACGGTGAATAACTATTTTTTACAACCATAATAGTGAAGTTATTTTCGCAACAACAACTTCACAATCAACTTTATAAAACTCTTCAGTTGTTTCAAATAGACCCTAGAACTCTACTTGAATGAGCTATGGCAAAGTTTAAATTGATATTCTGTTTGAAGTAAAATTGCAACGTTTCCAAGTATCAGAAGTTTAAAACTGTGACTAATAATAAACATTAATCACAATATTTTAATATTTTAAAAAATGTAAAATCTTTACTATTCTGCAACTCGCAGTTTGAAGTTTGTTGAAATTTTAAACATTATATATCGCAAACGTCGTTAAGTGTGCCCTAATATTTTCTAAGGAAAAATATGCTCCATGCACCCAAGTTCTTACATAGTGCTTACGCATTGTACATGCTCAACCTACCTTCCAAGTTAACCATCAAAATAGTGTGTTGTACTTCAAATTGGTCGCCTTCTACACAAGTGAAGATCTGACACACAGAGAGAGAGCGACCTCTCAAATTAATGCCGCGAGCTGGCCTTGGGAATTCAAAATATAAAAAAAAGGCCATGAGACATGAGCTACTACATTAAAAATATATATAATAAAAATGAAAGATAATTCGTTATAATATATATACATAGAAGGAACTAAAAATTTACTACAGTTAGTGTTAGATTAGCACCTGAACTTATTTCTACGAATTGAATTTTAAAGAAATGAAGATACCAACTACCAACATCCATTAACACTTCATTCAAGGTCATGATAGGTAAAAGTACAAGCTGGTAGCATAACATGAAGTGATTATGTCTCGATAATTTAACAAGTTATCACATACTCCACATCTTTTTTTGTAAAGAATAAGAGATGAAGTACAAGAAGAAGAAGAAGAAGAAGAATTAGGCAACTTTCCTTTACCCGCTTCTTTTTCTACAACTCGTTCTTTCATCTTCTCCCTCATCGGTTATGTAAAGGATTAGAACCAGTGGGAACGGGCCTCTTGTCGTCGGCATAGCAGCTGGAGTTCTTCTCTTTTTGATAGCCAACAAGGCAATTACAGAGCTCATAATGCCTCTTGGACTTGCTTCTCTTCATGTTGCTTCGGGCTTTCGATTGGAAAAACTTTCCGGCTATCTCTCGACTGAAACTTTGAGGGCAAATGCTAGATAGAAGAAGTAAGAAGGCTACAAGGACTGGCAAAGCCCATCTTCTCATGGCGGCTAATTAAGGCTTTGTTTAAGGAAATATGCCAAAGGAATGATGAAGAGATGGGCTCATGACTCAACGTCACTGAAAGAGAGGGAGAGGAAGCTAAGGAGAGAAAGCTGGGAGAGGCGGAGGGAAATGCAAGAAAGGAGACAAGCGTGTGAGGAGTCAAATGGAGCAATAACTAGGTTCCTCGGATTTACAGTGCTGTGAGTTAAATTCACATCCTTCGATCAGTGATACCACCAAACCACATTAATGGAGCTTCAATATGATTGTAAGAAGAGAGAGATAAAACGAGCAAGAGAGTAGATTAAATTAGGTCGCAAGTGACGAGCCAAAAAAAAAAAGAAATCCTCAATAAAACTCGCATCATGCGTGGAAGGATAAAATATCATTGGATCTGTATCATGTCTAATGGCATTTAATTCTCACTCATTTAAGTTTTGCTCAGGATACATTTTTCCGTGTTTCTGCCCAGCAAATATATAATCATTTTCTGATTAAAATATGTATTAAAGAATTGAATCAGGAAAAACACAACTGTGTGCCTTCAGAAAAAAAAAGTTCCTATTATAAGAATTTTTTTATTGTCAATAACATCAGACTGCTTGATGTTGGAGAAATTATTTTGTACGGATACAAGATGGTCCGGAGGTCAATCAGAACATGTCACGTTTCCCGATACACAGTGGTACCGAGCACCGGTGTTGAGAAAAAAATGACGTGGTGCATTCTGATTGGTCTCCGGACGTCATTCGTGTCCGCACAGAATAATTTTTCTTGATGTTGAGGCAGAACCTAATTACCGTGGAAGCTTTAGAAGTTGCTGAGGAGAAGTATGAGATATTTGCGGATAATAGGGGTCGGCTTCAAATTTTGGAGCCTTGATTTTCTTGATATGCCTATTTTTTATTTCTTAGCAAGCTTGCGTCCATAACAGAAGCTCAATGCCAAACACATACAAAATAAACATCAACACACACAAGGCAGAACCCAGCGAAGGAATCAAAGGATTCTTATGTACTTAGACGGGCTAGAATCATCAAGGACCAGAAAGTGTAAAATTAGCCCATTGTGTGTCAACTATGTTGCATCTTTTCTCATTTAGTTAGTAGTACTTAGTTTCTTTTGATGTGTTTCGTGAGTATGATGCTCATCTTTGTCGCAATTTATATGATTGCCTTCTGCTTAAGGGATGTCGATCTAATCATAGGACTTCTAACACTAAGCTTAACTATCAAAAGAACTCAACAAAATTTAATGTATATTTGGTGCTTCTTGCATGCTCGTTAATGTGACAAAATACCTAGTTTAATGGCATGCCTCCAGTGAACTACGGAATTGCACTTTCTATCCTTGCTTCAAAGCGATGGAGATGCTAAAAGGAGAGACATTTTTTGGCCTATTGCTTTCTATATGCTTGTGGCTTAGTTAAGGAGACATGTCAATAGATCAATTGAAAATTGAATAAATCATAAGTGGCGGTACCATGCTTTGTTTGATTTGAGGCTTGATAAATTGGGCTAATTTATATTAAATCGTTTCTTTAGTATGAGCTATTGGAGCATGTCTAGCTAAATGAATTTATAAATTCAGCTTTATCATCAGACGTGCGAAAATCTTAGAAATTTAGATCTATCACATAGTGTGATGCAAGTGCCAATGACATGGACATTATTATATATTGTTGCGTCCTGGAATATTCACGGCTGTAGAGAGTGATATAGTTTAACGTCATAGTTTTATACGAAGATCCAAAACACAAACAGATAAGAGAGTATGTGTATAGCATTTATAAGAGACATTATAATTTTTTCCTGGAAATCCCTGAAAAATGGGAAAAACCATGGGGTCTTGTCCAGTTTGAATGAATCCACTAGGGTTTGCTGTTAATTACAAATGATGCACTTCCTTAGAAGGAAGGTCCTGGCTCGATGTGACAAATATACATCATATAGAGTGCGTTATATAGTGGGAGTTGGAATCAGAATCAGTATTGATATGTTCGTTTGGTCGACAAGACATTAGTTGGCGAGCGATGTAAGTCGAAAAGGCCATAGTCGGATGACAGTGATCGGAAGGACCGTAGTTAGGAGATGGTGGTTGGAAGGACCGTAGTCGTTGGGCGACGGAGATCGAGAGGAACTCTGGCGTTGGTCGACGAACAGGTGGAAGTTTGTTGGTGATCGATGTTGACCTCATTTTTGTATGAGCTCAGTAGGACCAATCCAGACCTTAGGATTTTTCCAATCCTTAGGATCAATCTTAACCCTAGGATCAATCTGATCTTAGATCAATCCAGACTTTAAGATCAAACCAAATTCAAATCAATCCTGACCCCAGATCAATACAATTTAAGACAAATCTAAATTCTAGGATTCTCCTAGACTTTAGACCCTAGGATCTATTCTAGACCCTAGGATTCTACCTGACTCTAGATCATATGATCCTTTTAGACCTTAGGATTCTCCTAGATCTATCTAGAGCTTAGGATTCTTCTAGATCCTAAGACTATTCTAGATCCCAGGCCCTAGGACTTCCAAACCCTAGGATCTTCCTAGAAATCAAACTTTAGGATCTACTCTAGATCCTAAGATCCTTCTAGATCTTGAATTTTAGGATTCCTAAATCTTAGGATTCCTAGATCTTAGGATTCTTCTAGATTATAGGATTCTTCCCAGACTCCAATCCCTAGGATCTATTCTAGAACCTAAGATTCCCTTAAGATGATTTGGACCCTAGGACCTATTCTAAACCCTAGGATTCTTCTAGATCAATTCAAGCTTCAATTCAACCTAAAATTAATTCAAATCCTATCATTCATGCTCAAAATCCAATTCAAAACTAGATTTCCAGATTCAAATCCAAGGCCAAAGGTCTAAGTCCTGAAAGCCTTTTCCAACAAATCTTTGAATATTTCAAAACCCTATCAAGTGACCTCTGATTCAAGATCTGTTAGTTCTACACTGATGTGACATGTCTCTAGAGGTAACCCTCCAAATTTGAGCTCATTCTGAGATCTCTGACCCCAGAAACTGAATTGAAATCCAAAGGCTGTAAAACCTTCAAATATTTACAGTCCATGCCACTGGACCTACCACCCAGTGGATTTTGATCCTGGAGCTTTCTCCAAAGCTCCAAATCACTTCCAGACCCTTGATTATGACCCATTGAGCATTAAACTGTATTTTGTTGGACTCAATTTGACCCCCAGTTGACCAGGGGTCAAAATGACCAAAATACCCCTATGGGGTGTGAATAGTCACTTTGGTTAAATGAGCTCCAAATCAAATGCAGTCATTTCTAGCAAATTTCAAATGTCAAACCAAACACATTGAACCCAGAACCAGCCCCTGGGTCAACCTGATTGACCAAGTCAACCTAGTTGACCTAGAAGGCCCCTTTAGGGTCAAAACAGGTCATTCTGACCAAATGACCTCCTCAGACCTTGGGACCACCTCCATTGGTCTCCAAATGTCATTTCAAATCTGTTGAACCCATTCCCAGACCCTGAACCCACCTGGTTAACCAAGTCAACTAGGTTTGACCTAAAAGGCCCATTAAGGGCCCAAATAGGTCATTTTGACCAAATGACCTCTCCAGACCTTGAGACCACCACCAGTAGACTCAGAATGTCATTCTGAACTGGTTGAGCCCAATCCTTGACCCTGGGTCAACCTGGTTGACCAAGTCAACCCAGTTGACCCATTAGGCCCATTAAGAGTTCAAATAGGTGATTTGACCCAAATGACCTATTCAAACCCTCAAACCACATCTACCAGACTCCATTTACCATTTGAAATTGACTCAGTCCAAATCTTGACCCTGGGTCAACCTGGTTGACCAAGTCAACTTAGGTTGACCAGTTCAACCCTTAAGCCTCCTTACTTCAAATCAAACCTCAAATGTTTTCAACTTTTTCTCAAAACTCCTTGAACATAATCTTGAGTGATTTGGCTTTGATGGGATCCTTGATCCAACCAATAGTTGACCAAGTCAACTATAGGACTTGGTCAAAACCACTTCAAACCCTTTTTTTTTAAACTTTAAGCAAATCATATCAAAGCCTTGAGATACATTCAATCAATTTCTAAGATCTATGCCTTGTCCACTTAGGCTTAGGTTGACTGTTTGACCAGTCAAACAGTCAACAATAGGTTCATATGGGTCAAAGCATGCTCAACCCTTCTTTAAGTCTTCATATACACATTTAAATTTTAATCCCTAGGCATCGAAATTTTTCCAAACCATCCCTTGATGACACCTAGGTGCCACATCATTTGTTTTGACAAGTTGACTGGTCAAACCAGTCAATAAATGGTTAAAGAAGCCTCCAAATGGCTTTAAATGGTCAAAACCTCTTCTAAACTTAATCCCTTCTAATCCATTTCATTCCAGCTGTTCCAAATCACTTCTGGAAGCTTCTTAAGCCTCCTATAATCCTGAGATTAAAGTTTAATCAGCTCCAAGTGGTCCCAAGTTGGTTAGCCAAGGACAAAGACCTTTACACCTCATTGTCCTTGTAGTCCTTTATTCCCTGCTACTATAACTGTCTAGGGATACTTGTCAACATCTTGGCAAGCCCCCAAAGCCATCATGACCATCCATTTGGCCTGGAGAAGGTTGAATAGGGCAAAAAGCTCTAAAACGAGCTCATTCTGACTTAAGCATTCTCTCTCCACAAAAACCCTCCCAGAGCATAATCTCAATTCGTTCGAGCTTTCCAGGCCCCCATCCACACATTCCAAGCTCAGTCCAGCCGATCAAACCTCGCCGGAGAGGGGATTCCGGCCACCTTAGCTTGAAGACCGTCCTAGGCATATAGCTCAAGATCCAGACGTCCTCAGCTCTCGACGTCTTCTGATGAAATAATCTAGGACAATCTACAAGTTTAACAAGCTTTAAATCATCCAAAACGATCAATTCTATCGAGGTAACGAGCTAACCCTAGTCTAGGATACACTAGAATAAATAGCGTTCTCTACCGTACGTTTTAAGCTATACAATCACTTCCACACTGATTATGTTCATTTCCCTTAATCCTATTTAAAATTTCAAGTCAAATCGTTATTTAGTTTGGGAGAACGAGCCAAAAGATCGATTCTAGGGCTTAGTTCACCAATTCCCGAACTGCACGTTACTTGAGCCGTTGATCTTCTGATCAACGGCTCCGATCGTGCTTCTCCGCCGTTTCTTCCAACCACGCGATCTGTGCGGTTGTTCAGATTTCGGTTTGACGAAATCAGAGCCGTCCGTTCAGAATAGCGGGGGATCCGACGGTTGCCGCAAGCCGCTGAATCACTTAAGTGGGAAAGCGCGTGGGGCCCGTTGAATTCGAATCATGCAGTCATGATTGCGCGGCGGCGCAATCATTTCCAATGATTGCCCGCCGCCACGCGTTCGGCGCCCGCAAACCGGCAGCTGCCATGTGTGCTGCCCGCCGCCAGAATTTAAAAATTTTAATTAAAAATTGTTTTTTTTTTTAATTTTTTTTTTCTAGTTTTCTTCAAATAAATTTTAAAAATTAATTTTAAATCTTAAAAATATATTTTAAATGTTTAAAATTTTATAAAATTAAATACTTTATTTTAAAATAAATATTAATGCAAAATATTAATTTTATTTTAAAAATTATTTGAATATTAAATATTGAATATTTTAAATATTAATATTTATTTAAACATGGTTTAAATATTTTATAATTTTTTAAAATTAAATGTTAAACCTTTCAAATTACTGAAATAAAATATATATCTATATATATATTTTAAATATCTAATTTTAAATTAAATTAATTATATATATATATATTTATATATGTATTTATATACATAATCTTTAATTACTTAAATAATTAAATATTTAATAAATATTTATTTGTAAATAAATTAAAATAATTTTAAATCACTTTAAAATAACAGAAGTTCTTAAGACATTGTTTAATTTGTTTTAAAATCATTTTTAATGTTAATTAATTTCAAATTAGCTTAAAATTCATTAAATTAACATAAAACTTCAAAATTTCAAAATAAATTCAAATTAATCCATAAAAATATGTATAATACCTTACAATTTTTAGAATTTTAATTATTTTAATTTAAAATTTATTTTAAAATTCAAAACTAAATTTATTTTAAATAATTTGAGTTATTTGTTTATTTTAATATTTAATTAATATTTGATTAAATATTAAACTAATCATTTTCAAAATTGAATATTTATTTTCAAATTATAAAAAAAAATAAGTGGATCTCTCAATTTATGGTGAAAATTATCTTATGATATTTTGAAATTATTTTAATGGTATTTTGAAATATTAATCATAAGTGCTCTACTTTCAAACCTATGTAAGTATATATATATTTTAAATTATTATTTTAAATATATATATATATTTAAATTTTAAGGTTTGAGAGATCCCTTGAAATTTCAAATCTAGATTAAGTATGCTTGAACATGATTAATGTGGAGTGATGGGTAATCAATGGATAATTAATTTGTTAATTATTCATTGATTATCTTCTAATTAATTAAACCATGCTTTATCCTTTGCATGCTCAAGGTGCACACACCACCTAGTTCTAGGGCTCTCCTAGACTTAGGAATTGATTGTGATTATGTGTGCATATCTTTCATGTGTATGTCAAGGGTTAGTTGGATTTTGATTCAAACCTATTAAACCTAGGGACACCATTAAGGACAATAATTAAGGACTTTGGTTAGAAAATTTAGAATAATTCTAATAATTAGGATTAATCTCTAATTGACTTGAAACTTTGAACACTTGAACTTAGTGACATCCTCAGCTCATAGGAAAAATCCCATTGAATTTTGAAATTATTAAGCCCATTAATCAATTTAATCAAATTTAAACCTTAATTAAGCTTTTTAAGCTTCTAAAAATTCTAATAAATCAAATTTAAATCCAAAAAATACAATTAACCCCTCTAACTGACCAGAATTGAACCCTTAATCAATGAAAAATAAAAGCCCCTTGACTGGATTTCAAAATTAAGTTTAATTTGAGTTTAATTGAAATTCAATATTTAATTAATTTAATTAATTAAAAATAATTAAAAATTCCAGAAAATTTCCAAACACTTGGAAATCACTCCTTAGGTCATTCCTGACCTTTGGAGTTGATTTCAAGAAGTTTGAAAGTCATTTGGATTCAAATCACAAAAAGGGTTTTAATTAAATAATTTAAATAATTCATTAAACAGTCAAAACTTCAAAAATTCATAACTAATTCAAATAAACTCCAAATTGAGCAAACTCAAAGGCATACAACTCATCTTAAGGTCTAATATTTATCAAAAATGTTAAGTTTCCAGAAATCAATCAAATTTGAAAAAGTCAACTTTTGGTCAAATCTCGTTTAAATTCAAGTCAAAACTTCAAACCTTCATAATAAAATGTAGAAAAATCCAATTTCAGTGTACTTACTGTCTAACTGATCGTATTAAGGTCTAGTATTTTAATAAAATATTAAATTTCCAGAAAACTTTTTAAATCAAAAAGTCAACTTTTAACCCCTTAATTAAATCATTAAAATAATCAAAAAATTCCAAAATTCAATAAATCTTCAAAAATTCCAGAAAATACTAATTCAAACTTAAAACCAGCAATCAATCAATTCTAATTAAAATTTATCAACCTTCCAACCTTAATCAAACTCAAATCACTTAATTATATCGGGTACCACTGGATAACCCAGGCCTACGAGGTTATTAAATTAGCCCCAAGGAAGGTGAAATAAACTTCACGGCCTTGGTGTGCAACAAAGGTGATATCCAACAAACAATTAAAATCAAGTTTAAAATCAATTTTAAGTCATTAATATTTAAATTCAAATTAAATCTCCCTTAAGCCTTTCAACCAAACAGAACTTTAAACAACTTCAATCAATTGCCTATTTAGGACATATCAAAACCACACAGCCTACCTTACACACTTTAGATGGTTTGCTAGGACAACCAACTCTAGTCTTAGGCTAGGCCAGTGTTTACTTTTCTTCTGTGTGCCGGGTTTTCGAGCTTTTACTGCATGATGTTTGCTAGTAGTAGAATTGATGTGTTTGTTTACTTATTTACTGCACTCTGTGATGTGATTGATTGTACGATTAGATCTACCCCTAGGTTAGGGACGATTTGTACTAATTCAATCTTATGCAGGTGGCCATGCTCATACAGGGCATAAATTAAAGGGGGCAAAAATCATAAATATTAAATTGCACAGGTACTCCAGAATGCTTAAGTCCCCCTTTAAAATTAAAAGAGCATGACCAAGTGTGGCTGTGATTGAGCATTTTAATTTCAAATATATAACTGCTTGGGATGTCAAATATAAACTGCTGATTATTAGGATAACCTTGCAGGTTGTTGAGTCTAGTTTTTTTATTTCTATTGATTGTTTTGATTAAAAATTATAGTTTTGAAAAGGTGTTTAATTTTCTTTGGGACATTTAATTTCTGGAATTTAAAATTTTATAATCGAACACTTATTATGAATGATATATCACCTCGGAAGGTGAATATATCGTTCTCCAATAGGTTCAGATTATAAATCTTGATTTACCCTGATTATCGTAGTTAAACTCAAGGAGAAACAACATATGATCCCGAAGAATCAGAATGATGTTAAATCCAATATTTAACTACAATAATCTAGTAAAAAGATTATTGATTTTATAATCAAGATCACGATAATAGTACGATATATCTTTCCAAAGAAAGAGGATATCGTCTGTTATCGATCATCTGAAAATGACGATAATGATCGTTGACTTTTGATTTTCCCAAAGATAATTAATTAAAGTTTTGAAAAAGATTAATTTTGAAATCAGGTCTGGGTTTCTAAATCTCCTACGAGCGCAAGCCCTCGTAGTTAATTACATCGTAGGAAACCAGAAAATTTCCTACGAATACTCTCGATTAAAATAACGATACGAATTTTATTTAAGATTTCAAAGATTGATATCAAAGGAGGTTAAGGACTGGGATTTTCAACAGGGAATGGTTCAAGATTGAACACTTATTTCTGGAGTCAAAGGAAGAAGGGTAGGAGGTGTTTTGAGATTCTGAATTACTTCAGAAACACCTCAACCTATCCTAAGTGTTGGGCTTGAATTTGATTGAAAGATATTTTAATTTGAATGATCAATTTTATTAGAAAGTGGGAATCAGATTCCCAGAAGGTTGAGGTCTTAAGATTGAACATTTGCCTCAGAACCTAAGTCTAAAATGTGTACTGAGAATCAGTGACCCAGAACCTAGCTAATGCAATGCAATCCTAGACTTACCCCGGCCTGGATTGGGGAGCCAGCTAAACCACCTAAACGCTTTTAAAAAAAACATGAGTCAAAGTCTTTATGAAAGAGTGGTTGGAATATTGATTAAGATTGGTTTAAAGAATTGGGGTCGACATCTAGAGCAGATCCTAATTGACCCCTTAACATATGTTGGATTAAATGCTTAAGCTAGAAATGCAATTAAGATTTAGACTCAATTTTTTTTATTTGTTACTAATGCAATGCATGCTAGTTGACTCGATAAAATGCTTAAATCAATATGAAGCAGTTTTAAAATAGGCTTAAAAATAGGTTTTATCCTAAAGATTGCACAACATCCCCTTGGACATAACTGCACCCTAATAGGTCATGTGGTCTGCCAGAACCCGCAGGCGGGGAGGTGCCTAACAAGGTAGAGAAAAGTTAATATGAATGCATGAAAAACTCCCGGCGAGTCCGGGCTTACTTCTTAAGAGCGTTAGAGTTTCTATCTGAGCTTAAAAATTTTTAAGTTTTGTTTAAGTAGAAGAAGTTAATGACCGTACCCTCACGAGCCTCCGATCGGGTTCCAGGCTAAATCAAAATCGACATGCAATAGCGCCAAATAAACTACTAAAAGCATGCGGGTCCTTAATCGCAATCAGCATCGAGTAATCAAATCAACATTTAATTAAATTAATTAAATAAATGCTCAAACTGAAAGTCCATAGGCAAGTGCCCTTAATAATACAACCCAGGGTCTGCAGTAAAGTAAAGTGGCCGGGTACCACTGACTACAACCCGGATTCTACTCCTAAGACTCAAGTGACTTTGAGATTTGAGATTCTTCTCGTTCTTCACTTCTTCGTCTCCTTAGAACTCCTTGGATCGTCGGGTCTGGATATCCAAATGAAAAGAAACTCCCCCTGAATAGGGGTGTTATCTTTTCTCTTTGGATACTTGAACTTCATCCTAATTTGGATCTCCAAATGGATAGGAACTCTCCCCTAAGGGATGTTCCTTCCTCTTTGGATTCCAAATTGGGTGTTTAAGTATCTCAATCTCAAATCACTTTAAACTTTACAACTCAATTTAAATCAAATTACATCAAATTGAAATTAAAAATCTAGACTCAACAACCTGCAGGGTTATCCTAATAATCAGCAGTTTATATTTGACATCCCAAGCAGTTAATATATTGAAATTTAAAAATGCTCAATCACAGCCACACTTGGCCATGCTCTTTTAATTTTAAAGGGGGACTTAAGCAATTTTCTGGAGCACCTGTGCAATTTAATAATTATGATTTTTGCCCCCTTTAATTTATGCCCTGTATGAGCATGGCCACCTGCATAAGATTAAATTAGTACAAATTGTTCCTAACCTAAGGGTAAATCTAACGTACAATCAATCAACTTAGAGTGCAGTAAATAAATAAACAATCACATCAACATCAATTACTTAAATCTAGCAACCAGCATGCAATGAAAACCACGAAAAACCCGGCACACGCAAGTAGCAGAAAAGTAAACACCGGCCTAACCTAAGACTAAAGTTGGTTGTCCTAGCAAACCATCTAAAGTGTGTGAGGTAGGCTGTGTGGCTTTGATATGTCCTAAATAGGATGATTTGATTGAAGTTGTTTAAAGTTCTAGTTGGTTGAAGGCTTAAGGGAAGGTTTAATTTGAATTTAAATATTAGTGACTTGAAATTGATTTTTAAATTTGATTTTAATTATTTGTTGGATATCACCTTTGTTTCACACCGAGGCCGTGAAGTTTATTTCACCTTCCTTGGGGCTAATTTAATAGCCTCGTAGGCCTGGGTTACCCAGTGGTACCCGATATAATTAAATGATTTGAGTTTGATTAAGGTTTAAAGGTTGATTAATTTTAATTAAATTTAGTTGGTTGCTGGTTTTAAGTTCAAATTAATGTTTTCTAGAATTTTGAATGATTTATTGAATTTTGGAATTTTCTGGATTATTTTAATCATTTAATTAAAGGGTCAAAATTTGACTTTTTGATTTAAAGTGTTTTCTGGAAATTTAATATTTTATTAAAATACTAGACTTTAATACGATCAGTTAGACAGTAAGTACACTGAAATTGGATTTTTCTAGATTTTATTATGAAGGTTTGAAGTTTTGACTTAAATTTGAACTAAGTTTGACCAAAAGTTGACTTTTTTAAATTTGATTGATTTCTGGAAACTTAATATTTTTAATAAATATTAGACCTTATTATGAGTTGTATGCCTTTGAGTTTGCTCAATTTGGAGTTCATTTGAATTAGTTATGATATTTTGAAGTTTTGACTATTTATTGAATTATTTAAATTGTTTAATTAGAGACCCTTTTTATGATTTGAATCCAAATGACCTCCAAACTTCTTGAAATCAACTCCAAAGGTCAGGAATGACCTAAGGAGTGATTTCCAAGTGTTTGGAAATTTTCTGGAATTTTTAATTATTTCTAATTAATTAATTTAATTAAATATTGAATTTCAATTAAACTTAAATCAAACTTAATTTTGAAGTCCAGTCAAGGGGCTTTTATTTTTCATTGAGTAAGGGTTCAATTCTGGTCGGTTTGAGGTATTAAATGTAATTTTTAGATTTAATCTTGATTTATTATAATTTTTGGAAGGTTTTAAGGCTTAATTAAGGTTTAAACTTGATTAGGTTAATTAGGGGGCTTAATGATCTCAAAAGTCAGCGAAAATTTTTCCTGAGGTTGTATGTATCACTAGGTTTGAATGTCCAAAGTTTCAAATCAATTTGAAGTGTATCCTAATTATTGGAGATTTTCTAAGTTCCCTAAATGAGTCCTTAATTATTGTCCTTAATGACACTAGGTTTAATAGGCTTGAATCAAAGTTTATACTAACCCTTGATTAACATATGTAAGATGCATATACATAAACACAATCAAATCCTAAATCTAGGAGAGCCCTAAACTAAGTGGTATGTGTATGTCCTAAACATGCAATGCAAATTAAAATTTGATTATTAGAAAGATTAATCAATGAATAATTAACCAAATAATTATTCATTGATTAATCATCACTCCACATTAATGCTATTCAAGTATGCTTAATCAATGCTTAAGATTTCAAGAGAACTCTCAAGAATGAAATTTTAAATAAATATAATTTTAAAATAGATTTCAAAATATACATATGTATGGATATATACCTATATATTTAGTATATAAACTCTTAAAATAAAATAATTAAAAAAATATTATTAAAATAATTTTAAATGCTTGAGAGGTTTTCTGATTTTTCTTTAAATAATTTAAATATAGATTCAATTTTGAAAATAATTAGTTTAATATTTAATTAAATATTAATTAAATATTAAAATAATCAAATAACTCAAATTATTTAAAATAAATTTAGTTTTGAATTTCAAAATTAATTTTAAATTAAAATAATTAAAATTCTGGAAATTTTAAGGTATTATGCATATTTTTATGAATTAATTTGAAATTATTTTGAAATTTTTTTTTAAGTTTTAAGTTAATTAAATGAGTTTTAAACTAACTTGACATTAATCAAAAATAAAAAAAAAATTTAAAACAAATCAAACATTATCTTAAGAACATCTGGAATTTTAAAGTGATTTAAAATTATTTTAATTTATTTTCAAATAAATATTTATTAAATATTTAATTATTTAAGTAATTAAAGATTATAGATGTGTATATATATATATATATATATATATATATATATCTATAAATAATGATTAATTTAATTTAAAAAAAAGAAGATATTTAAAACATTTTATTTCAGTAATTTGAAAGACTTAATTTTTTTCTTTTATTTTAAAATTTATAAAATATTTAAATCATGTTTAAATGAATATTAATTTTTTAAAACATTCAATATTTAATATTCAAATAATTTAAAATAAAATTAATATTTTGCATTAATATTTATTTTAAAATAAAATATTTAATTTTATAAAATTTGTAATATATATAATATATATTTTTAATATTTAAATTAATTTCAAAATTTTTTTTTGATAAAAAACTAGGTTTAAAATTAATTAAACAAAAAATTTTAATTAATTTAAAAAAAAAAAAAAAGAAAAAGGGGCGGCTGGCTGCACACGTGGCGATACGGGATTCGCGGGTTCAAAATAGTGCGGCGGCGGAGTGGCCACGTGGAGCCTTCTGACAGGGTAGGTCAGGCCGCGGTAATGATTGCCAGCGGCGGCGCAATGATTGCGCCGCCAGCAATCATTACCCACTTAAACAGCGGGCCGCGTCAATACTTATCCACGTCAGCGGGGATCGTGGGCCGTCGGATCAAACCACGGAACAAAGCAACGGCAGGGATCAAATCCCGTCGTTTCATCTCGACTAAGAAGGATCAAACGGCAAAAGTTCAATCCCATGGTTTTGAAGCAATGGTCCAGATCAAGCCGGACAGAGCTTTAGCCCAACGGACCCATACACACGACGAAGCGGAGCGCGGTATGGCGAGATCATAGCCGTTGATCGGATGATCAACGGCTGAAAATTTGTACGCCTGGGCCAGACTACGAATAAGCCCTAGATTACGTTTTTGAGCCCGTTCGTTCGATCGGGTGCACCAAATCAGTTAAAATTTTAAACCTAGATTATGGATACGAACAGAAATCATGTGGAAGTTTTGAATTGATTTAAAATAAACTAAAGAAAAAGCTATTTAAACTAGTGCATCCTAAACTAGGGTTTGAGTTTTTGAGGTATTTTATTGATGGATTTGGGATTTTTTGGACTCTCTGAACTTGTAGTTTGTCCACGCAAATATTTGATGAAGAATCTTCGAGCTGATGACGTCTGGATCGAGCAGTATATCTCCTTGACCGGCTTTGAGCTTGATTCGCCGGAATCTGATCGCCGACGAGATTTGACCGGTCAAGTTCGAGTTGGAATGGGTGTGAGAGAGGATTAGGGTTCAGGGGAGCTGGAGATTTTATCTGGAGGAGCTGGGAAAGTGAGAGAGTATGAGAGTTCGAATGAATGCTCAAAACTAGGTATTGCCCTATTCAAACGTTCCTTATTTGAATGGACGGCTATGATTGCTTTGGATGGACTCTAGATGGCCTCCACCTGTCCAAGAAGTTGTTGGGAGCAGATGGATCAAAGGACAAGGGTACAAATGAGGTGGAAAGGGGGTTTTGTCACCTTGTGAGCATGTGGGATGGCTAAGAGCCATTTGATCTAGATCTAAGGGCTATGATAGACTCTAGGAAGCTTCCAGAGTCTGTTCAAGCTGCTGGAAAGGTTTAGGGAAAAGGGGATTAGGCTTAAGATGGGTTTTGACCATCTTTGACCCATTTGAACCCTTGGTTTGACCATTTGACTGGTCCCCATGCCACATGGCAGCTTAGGTGGCATGAGAGGGAGGTTTGAGAGCTGGAGTGATGGGTTAGAAGGGTTTAAATGGAATAGATTAAGTTCAAGAGGTGTTTTGACCACATTCAATCCATTCACTTGACTTGTTGACCATATTGACTGGTCAAACAGTCAAGGGTACTACTGAGGTGGACTAAGGGAAGTATTAAGCTGCTGGAATGACAAGTTGAAGAGAGTTTGAAACTTAAGGATTGAGATTTGAAGGAATAGAAAGGATTTTAAGGTAGTTTGACCAAGTTTAAATATGTTGACTTGGTCAAAATGACCATGACTTGGCTCATGGTGCATTTGGAAAGATTTAAGGCATTAATTGGAATGATTTGAAAGCTTGATAAGGATTCAAAAGGTCATTTGGATTGAAATGACCTATTTAGGCCCTTAATGGGCCTAATGGGTCAACTGGGTTGACTTGGTCAACCAGGTTGACCCAGGGTCTAGGAATGGGCTTGACAGGTTTGATTGGATATATGGAGTCTAGTGAAGGTATTTTGAAGGATTAGAATGGGCATCTGGGTCAAATGACCTATTTGAAACCTTAATGGACTTAATGGGTTAATTGAGTTGACTTGGTCAACCAAGTTGACCCAGGGTTAGGGTTTGAACTGGAATGGTTTGAAATAATGAATGGGGTCTAATGGAGGTGGTTTCAGGGTTTAAATGGGTCATCTAGGTCAAATGACCTGTTTAGGCCCTTAATGGGCCTAATGGGTCAACTATGTTGACTTGGTCAACCAGGTTGACCCAGGGTCAGGGATTGGGTCCAACCAGTTCAGAATGACATTCTGAGTCTGCTGGTGGTGGTCTCAAGGTCTGGAGATGTTATTTGGTCAAAATGACCTATTTGGGCCCTTAATGGGCCTTTAGGTCAAACCTGGTTGACCTGGTCAACCAGGTGGGTCCAGGGTCTGGAAATAGGCTCAATAGACTTGAAATGACATTTGGAGACCAATGGAGGTGGTCCCAAGGTCAGAGGAGGTCATTTGGTCAAAATGACCTGTTTTGACCCTAAAGGGGCCTTCTAGGTCAACTAGGTTGACTTGGTCAACCAGGTTGACCCAGGGGCTGGTTCTGGGTTCAACATGTTTGGTTTGATATTTGAAACTTGCTGGAGGTGGTTGCATTTGATTTGGAGCTCATTTGACCAAAGTGACTATTCACACCCTATAGGGGTATTTTAGTCATTTTGCCCCCTGGTCAACTGGGGGTCAAATTGAGTCCAACAAAATGTAGTTTAATGCTCAATGGGTCATAATCAAGGGTCTGGAGGTAATTGGAGGCTTTGGAGAAAGCTCCAGGGTCAAAACCCACTGGGTGGTAGGTCTAGTGGCATAGACTGTAAATATTTGAAGGTTTTACAGCCTTTGGATTTCAATTCAGTTTCTGGGGTTAGAGATCTCAGAATGAGCTCAAATTTGGAGGGTTACCTCTAGAGACATGTCACATCAGTGTGGAACTGACAGATCTTGAATCAGAGGTCATTTGATAGGGTTTTGAAATGTTCAAAGATTTGCTGGAAAAGGCTTTCAGGACTTAGACCTTTGGCCTTGGATTTGAATCTGGAAATCTGGTTTTGAATTGGATTTTGAGCTTGAATGATAGGATTTGAATTAAGTTTAGATTGAATTGAAGCTTGGATTGATTTAGAGGAATCCTAGGATTTAGAATAGGTCCTAGGGTCCAAATCAGCTTAAGGGAATCCTAAGGTCTAGAATAGATCCTAGGGACTGGAGTCTGGGAAGATCCTGGGATATAAAAGTCCTAGGGAAATCCTAGGATCTGGGGTCTGGATGCATCCTATAATCTAGAAGAATCCTAAGATCTAGGTTGATCCTGAGATCTAAAGTCTAGGAAAGATCCTAAGGTCTAGAATAGATCTGAGGTCTAGGCAGATTTAGGATATATAGTCTATGAAGAATCATAGGGGCTAGAATAATCCTAAGATTTTAAATGGATCTAGAAGAATCCTAGGGTCTAGAATAAATCCTAGGGTCTAAAAAGATCATATGATCTAGAGTCTGGCAGAATCCTAGGGTCTAGAATAGATCCTAGGGTCTGAAGTCTGGGAGAATCCTAGAATCTAGATTTGTCTTAAATTGTATTGATCTGGGGTCAAGATTGATTTGAATTTAGATTGAACTAAGATCAGATTGATCCTAGGATCAAGATTAAATCCTAAGGATTGGAAAGATCCTAAGGTCTGGATTGGTCATGCTAACCTCATACAAAAATGAGGTCAACATTGATGTAATTTGATTTGAATTGAGTTGTAAATTTAAAGTGATTTGAGATTGAGATGTTTAAACATCCAATTTCGAATCCAAAGAGGAAGGAACATCCCTTAGGGGAGAGTTCCTATCCATTTGGAGATCCAAATTAAGATGAAGTTCAAATGTCCAAAGAGAAAAGATAATACCCCTATTCAGGGGGAGTTTCTTTTCATTTGGATATCCAGACCCGATGATCCAAGGAGTTTCAAGAAGACAAAGAAGTGAAGAACGAGAAGAATCTCAAATCTCAAAGTCACTCGAGTCTTAGGAGTAGAATCCGGGTTGTAGTCAGTGGTACCCGGCCACTTTACTTTACTGCAGACCCTGGGTTGTATTATTAAGGGCACTTGCCTATGGACTTTCAATTTGAGTATTTATTTAATTGATTTAATTATTTAAATGATTTAATTGATGTGTTGATTGAGATTAAGGACCCGCATGCTTTTAGTAGTTTATTTGGCGCTATTGCATGTCGATTTTGATTTAGCCTGGAACCCGATCGGAGGCTCGTGAGGGTACGGTCATAAACTTTTTCTACTTAAACAAAATTAAAATTTTTAAGCTCAGATAGAAATTCTAACGCTCTTAAGAAGTAAGCCCTGACTCGCCGGGAGTTTTTCATGCATTCATATTAACTTTTCTCTACCTTGTTAGGCACCTCCCCGCCTGCGGGTTCTGGCAGACCACCTGACCTATTAGGGTGCAGTTCTGTCCAAGGGGATGTTGTGCAATCTCTAGGATAAAACCTATTTTTAAGCCTATTTTAAAACTGTTTCATTTTGATTTAAGCATTTCATCGAGTCAACTAGCATGCATTACATTAGATACAAATTAAAAATTGAGTCTAAATCTTTAATTGCATTTAGCTTAAGCATTTAACCCAATATATGTTAAGGGGTCAATTAGGATCTGCTCTAGATGTCGACCCCAATTCTTTAAACCAATCTTAATCAATGTCCCTAACCACTCTACATTTAAAGACTTTGACTCATGGTTTTAAAGCGTTTAGGTGGTTTAGCTGGCTCCCCAATCCAGGCCGGGGTAAGTCCAGGATTGCATTGCATTAGCTAGGTTCTGGGTCACTGATTCTCAGTACCCATTTTAGACTTAGGTTCTGAGGCAAATGTTCAATCTTAAGACCTCAACCTTCTGGGAATCTGATTCTCACTTTCTAATAAAATTGATCATTCAAATTAAAATATCTTTCAATCAAATTCAAGCCCAACACTTAGGATAGGTTGAGGTGTTTCTGAAGTAATTCAGAATCTCAAAACACCTCCTACCCTTCTTCCTTTGACTCCAGAAATAAGTGTTCAACCTTGAACCATTCCCTGTTGAAAATCCCAGTCCTTAACCTCCTTTGATATCAATCTTTGAAATCTTAAATAAAATTCGTATCGCTATTTTAATCGAGAGTATTCGTAGGAAATTTTCTGGTTTCCTACGATGTAATTAACTACGAGGGCTTGCGCTCGTAGGAGATTTAGAAACCCAGACCAGATTTTCAAAATCAAGCTTTTCAAAATTTCAATTAATTATCTTTGGGAAATTTAAAAGACAACGATCATTATCCTCATTTTCAAATGATCGATAATAGACGATATCCTCTTTCCTTGGAAAGATATATCGTACTATTATCGTGATCTTGATTATGAAACTAATGATCTTTTTACTATATTATTATAGTTAAACATTGGATTTAACATCATTTTGATCTTCTGAGATCATATGTTGTTTCTCCTTAAGTTTGACTACGATAATCAGATAAATTCAAAGATTTGTAATCTGAACCTATTAGGGAATGATATGTTTACCTTTTGAGGTGATATATCATTCATAATAAGTGTTCGATTTCAAATATTTAAATTCCAAAAATTTAACTTTCCCAAAGAAAATTAAACACTTTTCAAAACCTATATATTTTTTTAATCAAACAATCGACGAACAGGTGGAAGTTTGACGGTGGTCGGGAAGACTCCAACAGTGGTCGACGAATGTGCGGAAGTCCGACGGTGGTTGACGAGCTGGCAGAAATCCGGTGATGGTCAGGAAGAACTCCGACGGTGGTCGACGAACGGGCAGAAGTCCGACGGTGGTCGATGAACGAGCAGAAATACGACGGTTGTCGAGAAGAACTCTGACGGTGGTCAAGGAGAACTCCGGTGGTGGTCAAAGAACAGTCGGAAATTCAGCCGTGGTCGGGAAGAACTCCGGCGGTGGTCAAAGAACAGTCGGAAGTTCAGCCGTGGTCGGGAAGAACTCCAGCGGTGATCGGGAAGAATTCTAACGGTGGTTGAGGAGAACTCCGACGGTGGCCTATGAACACACTACAGGAATATCGTGTATTATCGGCAGATTTTCAGGTAAAAATTTTTCATTTTCTGGTAGATTTTGAAAGTTTCCGACAGAAATCCTTACGTCGACGGTAAAACGCGCGTCGTAAAAAATGTTTCGTCGAAAAAAAATAGCTGGAAAAAATTCTCGAATTTGTTTGCCGGAAAATTTTTCTGGTGGCTGTCGGCAAAAACAATCGGCCGGAATAATTAAAAAAAAATAAACAAATTTACTCTGCATCGAGACCTGCCCAGCTGCCCACCTGACCGCGTGCTGCCCGCCTACCCGTGCTGACCAAAGGCCTGCCCGCCTGCCCGACCTGTGCTACCCGACGCCTGCCCCCGTTGCCCACCCACGCAGTGGCACCCCCGTGATTTGAACTGCAGACCTGTTAGAATTTTAAGTGCTCATCCAATTTGATGAGGAATAAAATGTGAAATAATTCAAACTATTATATATATATATATATATATATATATATATATATATATATATTATTACAAAAATAAAAATTTAAATAAATTTAAAACTTATTTCAATTATTTAAAAATTAAATAAATTAAAATATTTAATTTAACTATTAATTAAAATTTATTATTTTAATTAATAATTAAATTAAGTTTGATGCGAAAGAAAATGTGTTATAGTACAAACTATTATATATATATATATATATATATATATATATAATATTACAGAAATAAAAATGTAAATAAATTTACCACTTAATTTAATTATTTAAAAATAAATTATATTGAAATATGAAATTAATTAAACTAACTTATTAAATTAATAATTAATTAAAATATCTATAAAATTATGAATTAATTAATTAAATTACAAATATATATTTTTTCCATAAATTATTAAAATCCGCCAGAAAATCCGTCGGAAAATCCGTCGCTAATTTTGTTTGAGAATTAGTCGAAAATATTTCATCATAATCCTCCGAAAAATCCGTCGGAAATCCGCCAGTAATAAGCAATTTTTCTGTAGTGACAGGAGGAAGTCCGGCGGTGGTCGATGACAAGAAAACTCCAAAATTCTTCCATTCTCTTCCTCCTTTATTCTTCTCTTTTCCCCTCTCTCTCATGTGAAGAATTAAGGCTTATTTATAATTTTTTGAGAGTGGAATGACTTGTAAATATGGGGAGGATCAATATCAAGATGGGAGTGATTTGAATAGACGTCTGATATTGATCCCTTTGATCATGGACCGTTTATTGATCATTTGAATGTCTTAATGATATCAGAATTCAACGATCTAGGCTAGTGGATTCGTCTCGCCGAGTTGTTTGATTTGACTATAAGCATGTCATGTTTTGAATTCGTTTTGTAATCCAAATTATGCTTTGAACCCTCCAAATATGCTTTGGACCTTTGATTTGGGCTCATTTGGACTTGGATTTGATTGATTTTGATGTCGTTGGGTTCGTCTTTTCGAGACGTTCAGTTCAATTGTAAGTTTGCTGAAATCGGAGTTTGGATGGTCTCAAATATAATTTCGAAAGCTTTCGACTTAATTTTGCCTTAGATTCGTGCCTGATCAAGATAAATTCTTGATGATATATCAATTATCATACATCAAGCAATTCTGCTCTAGATATTGAGCTGGGTGAATATTTGCTTTCTAGTTTATATTGCTAAATCCTGTAAACTTGGAGGCCAGCTTGCTCGATTGCCAAAATTTTATTGAGCTGGACAGATTGACCCTTTGACTTTGAATGCTTTATTGTCCATCTAGAAATTCCTATAAAAATATCTCATTATCATCCAAACATACATATCTCAACGTAAAATAATTGATGACAAACAACTTCTTGCTAAGAACTTTCTTAGAGGAGTTTTATGGATATTCTCGTAAGCTTTATGATCACCAATTTTTATAAGGAATTCCTAATTTGATATCTGTCCCGTGCCCAAGACTAGGAACCGTTTGATCTTTCCCTGTCTTTGCAGCTTGCCCACATTCCAATACATTTGCGCGCTCTCTCTCTCTCTCTCTCCCCGGGATTTTGCAGCCCATGTGGTTTTTAAGAAGCTTTAAAACCAGGTACTGTTTCTTAGCGTAAGGAAAGGTGAAAGGTACCATATAAGTTGCAGGATTACGCTTTTGATGGTGGACAGGGTGCCGGAAAAGCTGGGACGATGTTGTAAGCTTGGTCAGATCTCATAAGTAGCAGAGACCGCGGAGGAAAGAGGCGTCTCCGCTTTCTTTCTTATCCTTCTCCGCTTTGGCATCTATCTGTTTCTCCTATGATGCTGGAAATTGTTGGTGGTGGATTGCAAGAAAAGGAACAAAACCTTAATTAATAATCAATTTCTTCCATCCGTCTCATAACAGCTCGCCTTATTTGCTATTAAGCATATCATTATGCATGTGCAGGCTAGCTGTAGTCTGTAGATCTAGCACCTTTTCCAAGACGCATTAAGCGCCATCCAAATTAGTACAATGTCGATCCTCGAGCACAACCATCAATGTAGGTGGGGGAAGTTTCACCCCGCCAGCTAAGTTTTTGGGGCTGAGATCGGGTAAGCGGCCTGTCGGTCAACAACGGTCATGCCTCCCTTCTCATCCCGCGCTCGGATCCCCTAATATTCCAAAAAAAAAATTTTGGGGCTTACTCGAATGCTCTTGAATAGTAAAACCGGGCAGAGCTTGTGACTGGTCGTACTTAGCCCAAAAATTATAAAAGATTAGTAATTAGGATCTTTTTGAGATAGCTGTAGTGTTTTATTATATTGATTATAAAATTATATGAAAAAAATAACATTACTATTTTGATTATAAAAAGCAAATTTTCACAATAAAAATTTGTACAAAAAAAATGAAATTGTGATTGTTGCTTGAAAATAAAGTAGCTAGAAAAGCTATTTCAAATATATCTTTAGTCTGAGAAATTACAAGGCACGGATAAAACAAATTGATTTCTCATTTTTGGTGCATTAATGAGTTATTTTGTGAGAATTTAATGGTATATTTAGATTTGTTATAATTACTTTGCACTAATATTTTCTTACTAATCAGTGAATGTCCTGTTCACAGTTCATCTTGGCCTGATAGTTGAGAGCTTTGACTATCAATTAAAAGATTTTGGATTTGAATCTTAGGTATGTGATGTGTGAGTGAGTTTGTCTTAATTGACCTAAATTGTCCCCAAAATAAAAAAATAAAAAAGTGAATTTTCTGTTTCTTGCTGGGGTTGAATTTCGTTAAGAGTTATTGTAAGTATTATTATTAAACCAGGCTTAATTACTTTTTTCAAGGTTAGATGTATTAGATGTATTCGAAGCAGCAATTAATTGTTCTATATAACAGTTAAAGTAGTTCACTGTTAGTTCAAATAACTTTCTGCTTGACTGTTTTTTGCTAATCTTGATTTTGGTTAAGCTTCTTATTTACTGTTATAAATTCTAAAGTGGTACAAACTTACAATTAAACATTTCTGCAAGTGAACTTCAACTTGGTAGGTGATTTATTGTATTGGCATCACCTCAATCTTAATAGAAGCTTTATAGGTTTCATTTGGGTCAGATTTCTTACTGTTTTTCAAAACAGATTTTTAGTACAAATTTTTTTTCTAATAAATGTTTGTACTAAAAAATTGTTTTAAAAAGCACTAAAAAAACTGTTACAAAGTAGTCAAAAAATTCTATCAGTGACCAATCGAGTAAAGAAAATTTATCAAGAATTACGAGAAAGCTTCACAAGAAGATTATCAGATCTTGACAAGAAGCTTAACTGTGTTAAATGCATCAAACTTGGGAAATCAACAAAGACAAAGATTCATGGACTAACACTAAGAGATCTTATGAGAATTTTATTAAATAAAACGAAGTTAAATTCTTAAACATTGAAATTTCTTCAGTGACAATTGAAATTTCATCAAAAACTTCAAATTTAAATATGTTTGTACAAAAATATTTCTATGATAGATGACCGACCTCCTCAGCAGAAATTAATACTAAAATAAGAGGCCACAAGGTCAAAATGAATCATACCTTAATTATTTAAAATTTGAGCATAAAATTGTGTTATCATTAGATCAAAATGAATAATGATAATATATGATGGTTTAGAATTTAGACGGTTACACTATAGGAAAATAGCTAATTTTTGGCAGATTTCTGACGGATTTTTAGATGAATTCTTTTTACTATCTTTCCGTCAGAAATTAAAAACGTCTAAAAAATGACTATAATACATTTTTATAGTTATTTATTTTATTAAATTAAGTTAGATTTAATAACTTATTGTCAAATTAAATTATTTAAATTAAATATTTTAATAATTCATTGTTATTCATTGTTAAACTAAATTAATTTTTTTATCTTTAAAAAAAAAGCTTTGCATAAAAAATAATTACTTTTAATATTTTATAAGTTATCATTTAAATTTTAAAAAAAAATAGCTCCTTAAGCAGCTTTGCCTTAAAGTCCTGATGGTTGGGGGCCTGCGGATTTTTGGGGTTCGAGCCTACGGCAGGCTAGGGGCTTGTAGGTAGGCTTGGGCTGCCCGGTCGGTTTGGCTTGCGTGCTAGCCGGTCGGGAGGTCGGGTCGGTCTGGTTGGCTTGCGGGCAGGCTGGGTGGGCCTATCAGGTTGGCTTGGTTGGTACAGATTTCAATTTTTTTTTAATTTTTCCGTAGAAAATTCCTGCCGAAAAATTTACCTTGCAGATTTTTCGGTCAAAAATATTTTCGTCGCATTATTTTGCACTACTTTTCTGACGCATATTTTACCGGCGGAAAAATTTTCATGAGAAATACTAATTTCTGATGGATTTTGACAAATTTTTCGGCAGAAGTGATAGCCGGAAAACATTTTTCCCAGTGTTACCTCTCAAAAAACTATTAATATGAACGTTAAAAGAATCTGTCGATGAAGACTTGAACATTAAGATTTCGTTTGAGATAGTTCTCTTATTACTTCTTCAAGCAGCTCCTCCCTCTGCTTGGGGTCGATTGCTTTGCACCTGAAAAATATTTTTCATACAATTCTACAGCATTATGTGCTCGAGCATTGCGGCATTGTGTAGTTTGTATGAAGAAAGATAGAGAGCGGAATGCTGTGACGCTCTAAACCCCGGTGCTTCCAGAAAGCGCAGTGGTGCCCTAGACCCTGGTGTTGCTGTGCTGTCAAACAGACAAAAGACAAAAAGTTGATAATATTTTTCATGAAAGGTTGTGCCCCTTGGTGGTTTTATTGTATCTCTTTGTTAGTTCTATTATGAGAATGGTGCAAAGGTGAAGAGAGACAATGAGAGAGTGAGAGTGCAGAGAGATCTGTAATATTTCTTCCAAATTTTTATAGTAAATTTCTTGAAGTGATATGACTCGGTAGATTTTTTCCGATTTTGAATTTTTTCATGTTAAATCCTGATGTTATTTATTTTCTCTGTAATTTTTTATTTCATCGCAACCAAGCATAGCTTAGTTGTACTAACTAAGACTTGATTTTGGATTATATTTTTACTATTTTTAACGGCAACTTTTTGAAAATAACAAACGGTGGCCTAAAATTCCTCCAAACGAAACCAAAGTTAGGCAAAAAGTTAAAATAAAACTGAGTTGAAACTCGTAGTACAATATGCATTCAAAACATTTCAAATTTTCTGAGTACAAAAACTTATTAATAATTTTGGACAAAGAAGGAATTACAGTATTTCAAAAAAATCAATAGAGAACAAATCGTCCTCATCACATTAAGATTAATGAATAAAAGAATTAACAACAACAATAAAAAAGTTATTTCTCTTCTTCACACTTCTCAATTGATGGTGCACTCAGTAGGCAGCCCTTGTGGGAATCGCTGCAGATCGGTACAGTAGTTATAGATCATGTAATTGCTCTGCACCGACGACATCCTCTTCTGGCTCGTCACATCCATCTCGTAATCCATCCAAGTTCCAGCCCCACTGCATCTTGATCCGCCGCCGATCCAAACGCAGGCATTGGCGCTGAAGCTACGGTAAGAAGCGGTAAATGGCGCGTTGTTCCAGTCAGTCTTGATGAGGCCTCCACGGGTCGCCCAGTCGTCAGCGTTCCAGAGGCTAGAGTAGATTCTCATGGCTTGACTCTTTGGGAAAGCCACCCCTCTCGTCTCCAGATTCCTGAATACCCTTATGGGCGTTCCGTCCACCATGAATCTGCGCATGCATTTCTCAAAGTTAGCATCTTTTCTCTTATTTGATGAGCGATTATTAAAAGCTCTGGTTTTGGTTATTCGGAAGCTGCGGCTACTTACATAATTTGTCGGGGAATCCAGATGACAGAGTAGGTGTGGAAATCCTTGGTAGGATCGAACCAGAGCTTGAACTGCATCTCCCGATTGCCCTTTCCCTGCGTGAACACGTTGGTGTGCAACGTGTAAGGGTCGCCGCTAAGGTTCCCGAGGAACTCAAAATCAATTTCATCATGTGTCGGCCCCTGAGACGATAGCTGCAGTCGAAGCAGTAGTAGACCTCATTAGTTTAATGAATTCCGAGCTATCACCAGCATATATAGTATATTGGTATAAAGGAGTTAATGGAGTGCGAAAGCTACTTACGTAGTAGGCGGTTACGGTGCCGGCAGAATTGCCAGGGACGAGCTTGATTTGCATGTCAATCTTGCCGAAGAGATACTCGTTCTTGGACTGGAAGCCGGAGCCTGAAGCCTTGTCGAGTGAAAGAGTAAGCAGCTGCCCGTTATTGAGTATCTTTGCGCGGCCATCGCCCCAAGTGATGTCGAAATCATTGTTGAAGTTCCCTGCGGCAGCGGTGGAGACCATGACGGCAAGCAGAGAGCAAGCCAATATAGAAAGCAACAGCACATTAGCCATTGCAGAACTTCAAGTTGAGGACCGATAGGAAATGGTAATTAATTAAGATTGAGATATAAGAAGCCTGAAGCGTATTATCGTGGAGACTTCCTAGCTAGTATACAGTAGGCTGAGAATATGTTGGGTGAGAGTTGGGAACTGAGGCTGGAGGAATTTATAGGAGGCTGAGATTAACGAAGAAGAAAACGCGGAGGGAGGTGGCGGTAGGAAGTAGATCGGAGACTTCCAAGCTAGTTTCTTCACGCTTCTCTTCTCACCGGCACTTGTTAGCTGGCAGCAGTCTGGATACAGCGCACGGCATTGATGAATGAAGCAGCACACGGTATCCTATGGTTATATTATAAATAATAAAAGACGCTCTTTTGCATTATTTATCAAATATGTACATTTTGAATTTGAATTCATATTACAACAGAGGTAGAACCGTAGAATGCAAAACAAGTTGATTTCGCCAAAGAAAATGTGGAGAAACTATCAGATCAGTTCTTACGTTTTTTTGCAATAAATTTTCAATATATACACTAAAATACGATGGCTACCATAATAAACTCGAAAACGATAGCTAGACATGAAAACATTTTATAAAAAAATAAAATAAAATATTTTTAGTGTTGAACTCATGAGATGATGTGATTTATATGTGATTAATTATTAGTTTTGATGCGTAATCAAAAATCGGTCTGATTGGTCTTGAATTTCGAAGCATATCTCAATTTAAGATTTCCAAAATTAAATAGAGGACCATCCGAACTCGGATTTCAACAAACTTATAGTCTAACTGAGTGACTCGAGAAGATGAATTCAACGACATCAAAATCGGTCCAATCCGAGCCCGAATGGACTCAAATGAAGAGCTTAAATAATATTTGAAAGCTTTTAGAGCATTAATTAGATGACGAAATGATATCCAAATATAAAATGCTTAAAGTCAAATCGAGCGACTCAACGAGAAGAATCTAGTGCGCTTAAGTTCACTTAATTTTGACATTATTAAGACACTTAAATACTGAATGAATACTCTATGATTGAATAAATCAATATTGACAACCTGATGGAGCGCTCCGAATTTGCTCTAGAACTTTTTTATATTTATGAGGCATGTCACTTTAGTAAATCTATAAATAGGCTCACACATCTTACTTGAAAGGTGTTTGGACTTTTTGGAGGATTGGACATTGGGCTAGATATTCAAAAGAGCTTTAAGCCATAAATCCCAAAGCACCACCGTTGGTGAACCTTCGCCACCTAGTTGCCGCCGGACATTCACCGGCTGATCATGGTCAGACCTCCTTTAGGCTGTCGCAACTGGACCTCAACCAGGCTATCGTTGTCAGACTTTCATATGGCCACCACTGTCAAGTCTCCGCCCGATCTCTGTTCGTCGACTATAGCCTCTTCGACCTATGTTGCCTAACTACAGTCCCTTTGACAATCGTCTCATGGCAAAGGTCCCTCTGACCTCATTCACTTACCGACTATGGCCATTCTGGCCTTCATCACCCACCAACTATGGTCTCTTCGATCTCAATGGTCCGATTATAGTTCCTCAGACCTTTATCATCCACTGAGTATGATCCTTGGACCTCTGAAGCCCGACAATAGTCCCTTTTACCTCAATCACCCGACTACAATCCCTCTAACCTCCGTCGTCTGACTATAGTACCTCCGACCTTCCTTGCCCGACATCGGCCCCTTCGACCTCTATCTCCTGACTACGATCCCTCCGACCTCAACCTCTCGACTACGATTCCTCTGATCTCCATCACCTGCCAACTATAATCCTTGTTCCATCATCGCTTCACTACAGTCCTTAGACCACTATCATCTGACTACAATCCCTTAGACCTCTATCCCCCAACTATGATCCCTCCAATCTCTTACCCATTGATTATGGTCCTCAAACCATCATTACCCAGCTACGGTCTCTCCGACCACAATTTTCTGATTATGATCTTTCCGACCTCCGTCACCCAACCTCGGTTCCTCTGATCCCCATCACTTGACTATGATTCCTCCGGCTTCCATCATCCGACTATAGTCCGACTAACCTTTCTCTCCCGACAATGATTCATCTGACCTCTATTTCCTGACTACGGTCCCTCTGACCTCAGATGTTGGTGGAAAATTAGTTAATTTAATTTAGTTAATTTAGATTAGTTAATTAGATAATTTAAATTAATTAATAAGTTAATTTAAATTAGTTAATTAGTTACTTAGTTAATTTAAATTAGTTAGTATTATTAGTTATCTAAATTAGTTAATTATTCATTTTAAATTATAAATATTTATGATTATTTTATAATTTTTTTTAAAATTAGTTGGAAATATTTCATCCGAAATACGTCGAAAATCCATTGGAAATATTCCGTCTGAATCCACTGGAATTTTCGGTATAAAATTTCCACCGGTAACTAGTATTTTTTCTTGTAGTGGCTCGACTACCATCCCTCCAACCTCAATTGCCTGACTATGGCCTTTCCAATCATCGTCGCCCGACTATGATCCTCCGACCACCATCACCCGAATACAGTCCCTTCGACTTTAGTCGCCCGACTATGGACCTTTGATCATCGTTGCCTAACTACGATCTAGTCGACCAAGCAAATAGGCCAATGATTTTTTTAAGAACAGCTCATGCCATTAGATTCTTCCAACTACAATCATGTAATATGCTCTATATGATGTATATTTGCTATATTGAGGCAATGCCTTCCCCTATGGAAATGCATCATTTATAACCAATAACAAACACTAGTGAAATCATTTCAGCTGAGCTTGGCCCAATAGTTTTTCCTCTTTTTAGGATTTTACACATAAAAATTCAAGTTTTTATATGATTCTTGCACCTCTCTTTTTATGATCTTATGTGTGTTGGATCTTCATACAAAACTAAGATGTTAAACTCAAATTCACTATCTCTCTACCACTGCAAATGTTTCAAAGTTTAATGATTAAAAAAATTATATGATGTGTAATTTAATATAATCTGTTAAATATTGTTATACGCTATTCTTGTCATAACAATGATAATGAATATGATAATATGCGCCTGGCCAATTTGAAATTTTAACGACTTGAAGAGGAATTTAAGATGCCCACTTCAATAATATTTAGGTGCAAAAAGCTTACCCAAAATTCGGTTGAGTGTATTGAAGGAACTACGAATAATGTGTGAGAAGACAAAAAGCTTTGCCTTAAAATCAGGAGGAATGAATTTTTATATTTAATACAACAACATAATTTTTTTAAACGACAAGAGTTATCACCCACCTATGCTTAGCTTGGTTGGTGGGCGAGTACGGTTGGGAACCTCCCAATCCTTATTCGATTCCTCTCGAGCAGCATCGCCTCTTAAGTGGGGTCCCAATAAATGCGGGTCAGGAGATTATATAGAAGTGGGTGCCTCTTCTAGGTCAGTCGAGGGATTAGTTACACCGTCAAGCGCCTCACAAACTGAGGTGGCAGAGAGTAGATACCCCCGTTCAAAAAAAAAAAAAAAAACCAACCACCATTCATTGATTTCAACAAGGATATGGAAGAGTTATGTTTTATTTGGGACAACTTTCTTACGGTTTCTAAAGTAATTTTTTTTGTATGAAAATTTTTTTAACTAAAAAATTATTAAAAAATAAATAAAAAAACTATCCGAAATGAAGCCTTAATATTTCATGAGCTAATTTCATTGGCTTCGGAGTTGCACGATTTTTGCAAATTGCATGCATGGCTTTCTATTAAATAAAATCACCTTTCAATCTGATTGCTCTGCATGGTAGAATAAAATAATGACGATCCATTCAAAGAAAGCCTATCCAAAATTGACTTAGTTAGTGTTGCTCTCTCTCTCTCTCTCTCTCTCTCTCTCTCTCAGCTCTTCTTTCAAATCAAGTTAAAATGCTAAGGTTGAAAAAATGAATCGCAAAAATTAGAACATAAAAGTTTCAAAAACTAAAAGAGCTTTAAATAGATATAAAAATAGACAAATATGCCCTAAAATTGGTCCATGATAAAATTTTCAGTTTTTTAAACAATTCCCCCTTTTTTTTTAAGTATTTCTCTTTTAATGTTCATTATTTTTATTTTTTGACAAAATATTCAAAATTATATATCTATTCCACATACTGACCTCCTTCCCTTCACTTCATGTAGGGGCGGAACCAATCTCTCATTTATGAGTAGGCAAAATAAGATTGTGAAATACATAATTTTATGTAAATAAATTTTTTTCTGAGAATTTGGCCAATAGTAATTATTGAAGGTGGACAAAATAGTTAAAATATTTATTCTTCTAAGAAAAAATAAAATTTTTAGGACCCTTAGCCCTTTCTAATTCCACCACTGACTTCACGCTCTGTTAAAAAGCGTCTTCATCCCTTATCTTAAATAAAAAAAAGGATGTATTGTTGCACCTCCATGAAAGCTTTAACCCATCATGTATTTTCCAATCCTAATTGCATGAAATGGGAGGGGTTTCCATGGGGCCCACTCATATTAATAAAAAATATCAAATATTTTAGATTAAAATTAACTATCACGACTTCTTCATCTCTCCTGTTAGCATAATCTTGATTAAGTGGGATTTCTCAAAAATTTAATTCACCCCGTTATATCTTAACAATAAGTTATTTATGGCTCTGTTGAATTTTTGTACTCCAAATCGTCCATTTTGACTATCATCTACGGTATTAGAAACTATCAAATTCTATCATTGATATTTCTATCTTCACTTTTTTTAGACAGTTGAAGATTGGTGATTGTAACCGCATCAAATATATGAATAATGAAATTGATAGAAACTCCCTTTGTAAATTATGGACATCAAGAATTGTATGTTTTTCAGTGTAGCCTCTTAGATCTTCTTAGCATAGGGGTTTCCTTCTCTTAGTTTAGCAATTAGAATAACTCTCCTAGTGGATCTAAAATTGATATGGCTTTATGCAAGCCAACTTGACCTATTTCCTAACTAATACTAGGGGTGTCAAAACCGGGTTTCGGGTCGGGTTCGGGTTGACCCGGAATTGACCCGGGCTCAGACGGGTGTGGACCTCCGAAAGGACTACAGACACCATCGCCCCGCGAGGGGAGACAGTATCGGGCCAATGGAAGGGCAGATTCGATCATGCATACGATTAACCATTGAGGATAGCGGCTCTCACCAGCACACCCCGATGAGTAATAATATATATGATCTGATCGTAACGGGTTTCCCCCACCCGATACATTAGCTCGAGTGGAGTTTATTTGAGAGTGGGATTCGGTTTCCCACGGGCGCAAGCCCCCGTGGTTAATTACATCTCAAGCCGGAGCCTGAGAATACTCTCGATTAAGGATTCTATATTATACTTTTTGAATTGGGATTGGCACATAGGGGGAAGACTAGGAAGTCCTACTCGAAGGGAAAGAGAGGTTCAACTAGGCTTAGTCAACATGCACGGCTCACATCAGCATCCGGAGGGACTAAGGTAGTGAGAAGAAACTGGAAAAAAATAAATAAATCATGCACTCGAAGCATGCAGGAGGGAAGGATGGAGGTGGCGTCATCCGTGTGACGCGGATATATAGGGTTTAGGGTCTCTGGAAGACAGAAGACCTACCTACTGATGAGGCGTACTACGAAATAATAGTAGCCTTGAATCCTAAATCTAATGGGTTTAGTGTTCTACGCAACACTAACACCCGTGTCCTAACTAATGCAATGCAAAACCTGGACTTACCCCGGCCTGGAAGGGGGAGCCAGCTAACCACCTAATCGCTTTAAAACCATGCTGTCCAGTCATTTATGAAAGATGGGTGGGTAGGTTATAGTTCTTGGAAGTAGGGCCGACGTCTAGAGGATTTCCTAATTGGCCCCGGACTGATGTTGGGTGAATGCCCCTATGACTAATGCAATTAAAATTTTGATTTAGTTGATTTCTAATGCAATGCATGCTAGTTAAAGTATCCAAATCAGGTATGCACAGAACTTTAAAAAGGCTTATAAAATAATTTTTAGAATTAGACTGGGCTTCCCCAGGTCCGGCACCTCATCCTCATAGGTCAGATTATCCGGACTCTACCCGCAGGCGGGGAAGTGTCTTATAGAAGGAAAGAGAAATGCATCAATATGCATGCGACCCTGGACGATTCCGACAATTCTCTAGGTCGTTAAGTTTCTAAATTACTTAAAACTTAAAATTTTAAATATTAGTTGCGAGTAGAAAAGGTTTTAGTCCTTAGAGAGCCTAACGAAATCCAGGCTAAAATAAAAGCGGCATGCAGATCGCCAATAAACTATAAAAAGCATACAACCTATACATAATCATTATCAAATTAAGCATAATACATAATTAAACAAATCAATTAAATGTCCATAGGCCAACTGCCTTTAATTACAACCCAGGGTCTGCAGAAAATTAAAGTGGCCGGGCACCACTGCCAACAACCCGGATTTCTAATCCTAAGACTGACGCAAGTTATTTTTGAGTGGGATACTGTAGATCTTCATCTTCTTGATCTTCTCTTCCTTGGACTCCTCGGATCTTAGCTTTGTTGGACTCCTTGGATCTCAGCTCCCTTCGATTCTTCAAGTAGTAGAACGATCCAAATTTGGATTTCCAAGTGGAAAAGGACTATCCTCATATTGGGTGTCCTTTCCTCTTTGGAATCCAACCTTTGGATCCTAATATCCCCACTCAAAAATGAACTTTCACAACTCTATACCAATATTACAAATGATTTATATTAATGAAAAGCAGTAAATCTAGACTCCCCTGTAAGGTTATCCTAATAAAAGTCATCCCAAGCAGTTTAATATGTCACAAGCAGTTATAAGAAAATGAAATGCTCATCACAGTCACACTTGGCCATGCTCTTAATTATTTTGAGGGCTAAGCAAGCTCTGGAGCACCTGTAGCAATTTATAATGATTTATTATTTTAGCCCTCATTTATTTAGGGGGGCTGAGCAATTTCTGAAGCACCTGCATAAAACAGCATTAATTTTTAAATCATGATTATTGCCCCCCTTATATTTAGCGCTGCATGAGCATGGCCACCTGCATAAAACATTGTTAGTATCAACCTCGATCCTAACCTATGGGTAGTCTATCGTGCAATCACATCAATTCCCAGAGTGCAGTAAAAGTAAACAAACACACCAGCATCATCTCAATCACAACATGCAGTGAAATCTCAGAAATCTCGGCACACAATAGAAAAGTAAACACCGGCCTAGCCTAGGTCTAGAAGTGGTGCCCTAACAAACCATCTAGATGTGTGTGAAAAGCTGTGTAGCTGAGGTAGATCCTAAGCTGGGTAATTAGTTAAAATTGCCTATTGTCCAGGTTGGTTGTAGGTCTAAAAAGGGAATTTTATTTAAAGTCCAAATATTAGTGAATTGAGATCCGTCTTAGTTGATTTAATGTGTGGATCAGTTTTAGTTCTTAGGGTAATAATATTTAAAGTTTAAATTGCATTAGTGAGTTTTAGGGGGTTCGGGGTCCACCTATACACTAAGTAAAAGGGGGTCCAAAATTGACTTTTTGATTAAAGGGTATTCATGACCAGCTAATATTTTTATAAAATACTAGGCCTTAACCTGATCAGTTAGACAGTTAGCATGCCCAGTTGGGATTCTTTCTATCCAAAGTTATGAATTTCTGAAGTTTTGGTCTCGTTTTGAACTAAGTTTGACCGGATTGTTGACTTTTTGATTTAAGTTAATTTCTGGACACCTAATATTTTTAACAAATACTAGACCTTAATATGAGTTGAATGCCTTTTAGTTTGCCCATTCTGAAATTTTCTGTAATTAGTTATGATTTTTAGAAGTTAGGGCAATTAAAGGAATTATCGAAATTGCCTAATTAGGGGTATTTTGGGGGTTTTGGCCCAAATCAGCTCCAAACTGATTGGAATCACCCCCAAAGGTCAGAAATGACCTAAGAAGGTGTTCCCAAGTGTTTGGGGAAATTTTGGGATTTTTAATAATTTTTAATGATTTAATTAAGCCAAAAAGGTGATTTTTGATTAAAGCTGAATTAAAGTCCAGATTAAGGTCCAATTAAGGGGCCCTAATCATCTAAGGTTGGGGACTGAATTCGGGAGAGTTTGAGGTATTATGGGTATTTTTTTGATTTAAAATGGATTTATTATATTTTTCTGAAGTTTCTAAGGCTTAATTAACGGGTAAATTAGGGTTTGCTAATTAAATGTTTTAAAGAGTCCAGAAAATTCCTAGAAAATTCTAGAGGGTTCCAGATGTCACTATGTTTAAGTGTTTCAGATTTTAAGTCATTTGGAGCTATACCCTAATTCCTGGAATTTTTCTAAGTTCACTAGACGATCCTTAATTGTTGTCCTTAAGATGTCACTACGTTATATAGGAATGAAATGAAGTAACTAACCCTTAGGCACAACATAGAGGGTAAATGCAGCAAATACAAACACACCAAACCATGTCCTTAGATCTAGGAGAGCCTAGGCTAAGTGCTTGTGCAACCTACACATGCAAGGACTACGAAAATACTAAGTAAAGATGCCTAATGAAGTGATTAGTGAATGATTGGGACACAATCATTCACTAATCCTTCTCCCACATGAATTGCTCTTCATATACATAGCCTAGGTTTAAAATTTCATAAGGGGTGGACTTCCCAAAATTAGGGGATTTAAATAACATGTAATTTTAAACTCATTTTTAAAATACATAAGTATTATAAATAATAATAATGTAAATTTGAAAATAAGATAACTGAAAATACTTCAATTCATAAGCATGGGAGGTCTACCAGCCACCAAGGGGGTTTTAAAAATAATTTTTATTTTTAAAATAATTAATTATATTAAATAAATAATATTTAAATAATTAAATAACATAGTAATACAGAAAGCATCCAGAAAGGACAAAATCAAATACAGAAAATAATTTTAAATTAAAATTCATATTTTTCTGAAAAGAACGAGGTATTGTGCGTCAAAATCCGGTCTAAAACGAGAAAGTTATGAATTTTTGAAGTTTTAATAGGTTTAAAGGTGATTTTAAAATAATTTAAAAAAATAATTAATATTTGAAAATAATTAATAATTTTAAAATAGATCAGATATAATAATATCTGAATTTTAAAATAAATTTAAATAACAATAATTAAAATTATTATAATAATATGAAATAATAAATATTAATATTATAGTGATATCAATATTAACATAATGATATTATTATTAAAAAAATAATAATAATAATAATAATATTATTATTAATTAACAATATTAATATAATAATATTAATGATGATAATAATTAATATAATAATAATAATAATAATCATAATAATAATATTATTAAAATAATAATATTATTAATTATAATATTAATATTATAATAATATTAATAATGAAAATAACTAATATAATAATAATAAAAATATTATTCATAATAATAATATTATTAAAATAATGATATTATTAATTATAATATTAATATCATAATAACATTAATAATGATAATTAATATAATAATAATGAAAATATTATTCATAATAATAATATTATTAAAATAATAATATTGTTAATTATAATATTAATATTATAGTAATATTAATAATGATAATAATTAATATTATAATGATAAAAATAATAGTTATAATAATATTATTGTTAAAAATAATAATATTATTAATTATGATATTAATATTATAATAATATTAATAATGATAATAATAGTAATAATAATATTAATATTAATATGATTTAGAAATAAATTTTAAATAATAATAATAACAATAATAATATTAATAATAATAATAATAATACAGAAATAATTAAGATAATTAAAATAATTAAAATAATGATAATAATAATATAATAATAATAATAATAATAATAATAATAATAATAATAATAATAATTAAAATAATAATAACAATAATAATAATAATAATAATAATAATAATAATAATAATTAAAAATAACAATTAATTAAAATAATAATAATGATAATAATAAAAATAAAAATAATAATAATAATAATATAAATAATTAAAATGATTAAAATGATTAAGGTAATAATAATAATAATAATAATAATAATAATAATAATAATAATAATAATAATAATAATTAAAATAATTAAAGTAATTAAAATAATAATAACAATAATAATAATAATAATAATAATAGTAATAATTAAAAATAACAATTAATTAAAATAACAATAATGATAATAATAAAAATAAAAATAATAATAATAATAATATAAATAATTAAAATGATTAAAATGATTAAGGTAATAATAATAATATTAATAATAATAATATTAATAATAATAATATTAATAATATTATAATAACATTATTTTTAAATAATAAAAAAAATTTTTTTTTCTGATTTATTATTATTATTATTATTTAAATAAATAAATAAATAAATAAAAAAACAAATTAAAAAAAAATTCAGCGGCGGCGGCGGCGGTCGGACAGGTGTCGCCCCGGGACTGGCTCCGCGGTCCTGGGCAATGATTGGGGAGAGGGAACCGCGGCGGCTGCTGGGTGGCCACGCGTCGAGCGAAGACTGGCTCCTGCGACCGCGGGCAATGATTGCCGGCATCATTGCCCAATCAAGGACTGCGGCCGCGGTCTTGACTTAGCCACGTCGGCAAGCTTCGCCCACCGTCTGATCTCCCGCGGTGATGGACTAGCGGTCTGGATCGAGCCGGACGAAGCAATAGGACGCGGATTCGATCCACACGGTGGCTCTGATCCGCGGAGCACCCAGATCTCGACCGTTGATCGCGAGATCAACAGTTGAGATCAACCCTTACTGTGCGAGAGGCGAACCCGAGCCCTAATACGATAATCTGGCGATATCTTTCGATCGGGTGAACGAAATTGCATGAAATTTGAAACATATGCTCTATGGATGAAGAGCATTCATGTGGGATACTTTGCGCGGTCTAAAACGCACTTTGTAAAAAGCTATTTAACCCTAAGTGTTCTATGCTAGGGTTTGAGTTTTCACCTTGGTTTGTGGATGGATTTGGATGTCTAAGGGCTGGTTGCACTTGTAGATTGTCCACGCTCCTATTTGTAGAAGAAATCGCGGTCTCAAACGCTTTGAATCAACGAGAAATCGCCTGGGAAGGTTCAAAGCTTCGGTTCGTCGGAGATCTCGCCGCCGGCGGGTTTGACCGTCGGGGTTTGACTTGGGAAGGGTGGAGGAAGACCTAGGGAGCTCGTGTGCCAAATCTCAGGGCTTGGGAACGTCTAGGTCTAGAGTAAGAGCAAGATCCCCTCCGAACAACCCTAAGGCTCCTATATATAGCTCTAAACCTAGGTTGGACGGCTAGGATTGGGTTAGGGATTGATTAGGAGGGAAAACTAATCAAGTGGGCCGGGGTCTTGATTAGGGATCAATAGGAATGGCATAAAAGGCCTTAATAGGTCTTAAATAGACCTAAATAGGTCATTTTGACCTATTAAGAGCCAGAGTTGACCAAGTCCATGCTTGACTTGGTCAAAACAGTCAACTAGGCTCAAAGAATCAATGGATTGAGCCTAGGGGGGTTAGATTTGATTAGGATTTGATTTAGGTTGATTTAGACCCATTAGGGTCTATATGGGTCAACCTGGGTTGACCTGGTCAACCAGGTTGACCCAGGGCCAAGACCTAGGCCCAATGGGTCAAGCCTGACCCACTGAGTCCAGTGGAGGAGAGAATAGGGCTTGGAGAGCCCTGGATTGAGTTTGGATTTGATTTGAACTAGTTTAGACCTCTATGGGCCTAATGGGTCAACCTGGGTTGACCTGGTCAACCAGGTTGTCCCAGGGCCTGGGTCTGGGCTCAGCAGACCTGGCTTGACTCCCTGGACCCACTGGGTTGGGTTCCAGGGTCTAGCCTGGTCAAATTTGACCATGTCAACCCTTTGACCTAGGTCTAGGGAGAAACAGGGTCAACAACGGGTCGACCCTAACGCGTGGGCAGGCGGGGCAGCAGCGGGCAGCCTCGGGACCGCGCGGGCAGGCTTTGGGCAGCGCGCTGGAAGCCTGGGGCAGAGCGCGGGCAGTCTCGCGGGCAGATCGGGCAGTTCGGTCAGGCCTTTGTAAACGGGTTTTCGGGTTGACCCGACAACCCGACGGGTCAACCCGAACCCGACCCGTTTTTCAAACGGGTCGAATCCTGGAACCCGAACCCGACCCGTTTTGAAATCGGGTCGGGTCAAACCCGAAAATTCCGGGTCGGGTTCGAGTCGGGTTTTCGTGTCGTGTCAAATATTGACACGCCTAACTAATACTATATAAGACCATGATGACAATTAATATCATCTAATAGCTCGCCTCTCCTTATTTATCCTAGTTAGTTTCTCTCTGTTTTTTATAGATTTATAGCTAGAAACTTTTGGACTAATTGTTATGATTTTATGGAAATAAGACCCTATCTTTTTTTTTTAATATTAAGAATTTGAATACGGTAAGATTTTCTCTTAAGGAATCAACGTTGAAATATGTTAATCGCTTATTCCTAACTACTATCCTCTTGAAAGAGGATTTTTTTGTGGAGAATAAATCCCTTTGACTCTTCTTCGTTAGCTAACACTAAATCATTTTGGAGGAAGTGAATAACTTTAAAGGCTATATATTTGTTCCTCAGAAGGAGAGCATGGTTTATCCTTTTTTTTTTTTTTACGAAAGATCAATTAAAAGCCTTTGAAAATAGAATTTCATCAAAAAATTCTTACTCCATATGATATCCTTATTACTCAGTAGAATATGACTTCTCAAGTAATCATATACTTTGAATCTCTACATAGTAGTCAATAAATCTCTAGCTCTTAGTCTCTCACCACTACTAATAAATCAGGCTTTTGTAGTACTTTTTAGGACCTACTGTTGTGATTTAATTACCTACTAATTAATTTGCAGCGATTTAGAAATTGCTGCAAATTCTCTGTATTTGTTTTCGCTAGAAAGGCTTTAGCGGCGATTTTATAGGTGCTGCTGTAGGAAAGCTTTAGCAGCTCTTTTAGTAGGTGTTAAAACCGCTGCTAAATGTTAGAATAAATTAAAAAAATAAATAATGCCAAAAAATCAAAATTTATGATCAAATTACAAATATCAATAAAATACTATACAAATATATATTGAGTGAATAATAACAACATATAAATCTACGAGTACTTTAGTACTTACTCTTCTACAACTAAGATGTAGAACTCTTATATGTGCACCTACAAACACCGCAGTTGTTGAAGTTGCTTCTCGCTTCTATATGCTGCCTCCTATTCTCTTAGCATGCATGCTAAGAGAATAGAAAATTGAGTATGTTTATGGTGATTAGGAATGCATAAGATTAAAAAAATATTGCAATAGATAAAGCACAAAGAAGAGCTAGCTTAGATATACAGCACATGCAGCAAAGAACACATGGAGCAAAAGAAGCACAATTTTTAATTTTACAGTAGATACAACACATGCAGCAAAATTAAAGAAGCGCAATCATAACTATTAATTAGCTTGTAAAACTTGAGTAGATAAGAATGGATACCTATAGAACAAATTAATTTTTCTGATTAAATAAATACATAAGCAATGTCAAATGGATACTTTAACATATATAGAGTGAAAAGAATACAATTAGTTCTCAATAGCTAATACAAGGACTTAAAATATCCAGCAGTTAATACAAGAATAGAAATAAAAAATTTCTCCAAAAAAGCTCAAACTATTAAAACAAGACATAAAATTGGAGAAATATTAAAACAAAAAGATGAAAATAATAATCGTGGACTCAGTAGCTAATAAATTCCCAATTCTGAAAAACCGCTTCATCATGAGCAAGCAAGAAACCCCTCTAGAAATTCACAAGTAGCAACCTAGGCTATTGATAGCAAATCTTCATCCTTGTCCAGGTACAGGTAGCAACCTATTGAAGCTGTAGGAGCATTCAAAAAACAGATGCTAAGTGGATTCCCTTGGATTAAAACCTAAACTGCATGTAGGATGTACATCAATATGATGAGCAATAATGAGGAACACTTAACTGATTAAAATAAATTGGCCACAACGACATAGTCGTAGACCATAACTGTGTAAGAAAAAGATGTGTTGAACTATATTAAGAGAACTGTCAACATAATAAAAAAGAAAATATCCTCAATAAAATAAGAAAAAAACTTAAAATATTCACCTAAACCATGCAAATTACTCCCTAAAAAAAGATAATCATCACAACGAACAATAATCTTGGCATCCATCAAATTTGATTAGCAGAGCTGTCAATAAAAATTTATTTACATAAGATTTAAATGAAATCTTTGTCCTCAATCAAAGGAATTTTGAATTGTGAACAACTCCAAAATTGCGTATAAGACATTCAGCGAAACTTTTGAAACAAACTAAGTTGCATCGGAAATTGCGTATAAGACATTCAGCGAAACTTTTGAAACAAACTATGCAAACAAGGTATGAATTCGCAATTGTTGATATTGAAGAAGAACAAACTATAACTACAACATTATTCTATCACAATAAGTTAAGAATTATAATAAGCAGCAACCTAATCAAAGCATGATCGTACCACACATCACGATCCAGTATCACTCAACAATGCAGAAATTAAAGAAAACAAGAATTGAATACAACAAGTGAAGACAGAAGAATAACTAGCGTTCATGAAGGCATTACCCAAAGAAAATTTACAGCTTTGGAAGTTGACAAAGTTGGAAAATAAAGTAAATCAGGAGGAATTTTTTATGAGAATTTTTTATGATTGATGAATTTTTTAAAAACAAGTAGATGTTACAGAAATTAAGATTAAAAGGTAATATCTTGCTGGAGAAATGTTTATTGGAGAGAGGGAGATCCAAAATCGGTGGGGATCTCACCTTCAAGGGGGTTCTGCCACATGATAAGATCCCGATGACGGTGCCTTTACCTTCGAACGGACACCGAAAACCCAGACGGACGTGGGAGCTAGGGCATGATAGTCGGGATTACACTTTAGTCTTCGCAAGGGCAACAAGGTACGGTAGAGAACAAAATCCCAGACGAACACGGGAATTATAATTGCAAAGTAGCAGTTTGCAAACTGCTGCTATAATCCGCTTCAAAATTTTCAAAAATTTTAACAATTTTTTAACAGTGGTGAAAATTGCTGCTAATATTAATCTATAGTGGCAGTTTATAAACAACTGCTAATGAATGCTGTAAAAACCTTATATTTTTAGTAATGCACTCTTCAAAAACTCGTAGTTGGGGCATGTATTGTGTCCATGGAATCAAGGAATGAGTTAGAAATTTAAATGTATTTAGGTATGTATTGTTAGTTTTGTATGAAATCTGATTGTGTTGAACAATAAGGTTGCATTATTGACTTGGATCTCAATTCAGCCTATTGAGCTCATTGGGGGTCTTCCCCTTGCTTGGGTTCAAATACTTGTCAACTGAATTTTTTTTCATACAATTGTACATATAGCATTGTAGCCTTGTGTACGTACCTGAGCACTGCTGCGCTGTATAGTTTGCTTCGAGACAAACAATGAGTGAAGTGTCGTGGCACTCCAAACCCTCGCGCTGCGGCCCTTCAGACCCTAGAGCTGCGAAGTTACGAAGCTGTCAGGTAGAGATGAGACAAAGTTGAGCACCGCGGTACTCCAAATCTGGCATCGCAGCGCTGTGAGACAGGCTGGCATTTTCTTTCTCATTTTTCATTAAGGGTTGTGTCCCTCGGTGATTTTTAAATGTTTCTGTTTCTCTTTGTTTGTTCTAGTAGAGAACGATGACAGGATGAAGAGAGACAAGGAGATTGAGAAAAAAGATTGATTTATAAAATTTCTTCCAAAATCTCATAGTGAATTTCTTGATGTGGTTTGTCTCTGTGGTTTTTCTCATGAGTCCAAGTTTTTCCATGTTAAATCCTGACGTACTTTTTTGCCGCTACAATATCTTTTTGTTTGTATTTATTGCGTGGTTTACTTTCCTAAAATGTATGTATGTACGTACGTAATTATGTATATACACATGGCTAATGCTTTTTGTTAGGGTTTGAGTTTGGTACAACTTGTGAATTTTTCATAATTTTTTGTTTGATCTAGAATTCAATGAGCAAAATGTGTTTGAAATTCAAATATGCTTAAATTTTGGAAAAATATTATGGTGTAATTGCTATTATAAAATATAAATTATAAAGCATTGTACTCGTTCTCCTAGAAAGAAAGGTTTTTACTTAAATGATTAATGGGAGAGTGAGTGAGAGTTGTTGATTTTTGTTTGAAATTAGAAGGGGAGATTTTACTGCTAAATAGAAGACGGATTATTTTTTGTTAAGAAAAAGTTTTTAGGTTAATGCACTTGTTTTCGTTAGTAATGAGGAAGATGAAGATGAGGTAATGGATGAAAAGATGATGACTCTTGTAGCTTTATAAGAATGTCATAGCAACAATTGTGTGTGCAATGCTATAATTTTTTCGTGTGATAGTAGTTGCAAAGCTTTTGAATAGGATTGAGGTGTGCAAGTGAGAAAAGCGACAGAATTCCAGTCCCACCAAGCTATTGCAGGAGTTCAAAAGAAGATTGGTGTAGAAGGTCTTGTAGTTGGATGCAAATGAAATGCAATGATCACCAAATGTTTAAATTATGAATTCTTTTCAAACTTGTCTACCAATTGACATTTGCCTCCCTGTTTGGTACGAAGGCTCTTCAAGCTTCTTTTAGGGGGACTTGTTAGTGTTATTATATTTTTATCACTTATGACTTGAGTTTATAATAGAAATCTTTAGTATTTATTATTGTAATTGTAGCGTCCTGGAGTATTCGCGGCGGTAGAGAAATATAAAGCTTAGCGTCTTAGTATTGTACGAAAATCCAGCACACAGTCAGATGAAAGAGAGAGAGGGTGTAATATTCATATGAGACACCAGAATTTTTACGTGGAAACCCCTGAAAGGGGGAAAAACCACGGGGCCTGGCCCAGTTTGAATGAATCCACTAGTATTTGCAGTTGTTTACAAACGAGGTCCTCCATTTTGGGGAAGGACTTAGCTTGATATAGCCAATATACATCATATAGAGTGCATTACATGGTGGGAATTGATATATACACATTTGCTAGGTTGGCTGACCATAGTTGGCAGACGACGGAGGTCAGAAGGACCGTACTTGGCAGGAGACAGGGGTCAGAAAGATCGTTGTTTTGTGATGGAAATCGGCAAGATCGTAGTTGACAGACGTTGTAGGTCAGGGAGACCGTAGTCTGAGGATAGAGGTCGGGAGGACCTTTGTTGGTCAGGCGGCGGAGGTCAGAAGGACCGTAGTTGACTGATGTTGTTGGTCATTAAGACCATAATCAGATGACAGAGGTCGGAAGGACCTTATTTGGTGGGGCGACGGAGGTCAGAAGGACCGTAGTCGGCTGGCATTGGAGGTCAGAATGACCTTAATCTGATGTCAGAGGTCAGGAGGACCTGAATTGGTGTTTCGATATAACTTTGAACATCAGGTGATGCTTCGGTGGAAGTTCGGACCTCAGATGGAGGTGGTCCGGCGAAGAGCAGGGCCTCAGGTGGTGGTCCGGCGAAGAGCAGGGCCTCAGGTGGTGGTCCGGCGAAGAGCAGGGCCTCAGGTGGTGGTCCGGCGAAGTGCAGGACCTCAGGTGGTGGTCCGGCGAAGTGCAAGACCTCAGGTGGTGGTTCGGCGGAACTCTGGCGTTAGGCGGTGGTCCGGCGAAACTCCGGCGGTGGTCGAGGAGGAGCGAGGGGGCAAGAGCTCTATCTTCTTCTCCTTAGGAATAGGTCCCCTTTTTTAAGAGGAGAGGGGGCTCTATTTATAGATTTTCATGAGTGGCATGGCCCGTAAATAGGTGGAAGATCAGGGGTAGTTAGGGAGTGGTTTGAAATGGACGGCCGATCTTGAATCCCTTGATCATAAACCGTTCGTTGGACATTTAAAGGTCTTAGAAATGTCAGATTTTGGTGATCTTGGGCTCGTTGGATTTGTCTCGTCGAGACGCTCGATTCGACTATAAGCTTGTCACCTTTGGAGACCGTTTGGTAATCCAAATTATGGTTTGAACTTTCCAACAACGCTTCAGACCCTTGATTTGGACCCATTTGGGCTCGGATTGGGTTGAATTTGGTATCGTTGGGTTCGTATTTCTGAGACGCTCAGTTTGACTATAAGTTTACTGGAATCAGAGTTCGGATGGTCCCAAAATTAATTTCGGAAGTTTCCAACTTGATTTTGCCTCGAGATTCGTGCCCGATCACGATAATTTTTTGATGACGTATCAGTTGCCCCCCTATTTTCGGACATCGAAGCTCCAGAAGTCCGAAAATATGCATTACAGTTTTCGGGGAATTTTTCGTCGCGACTTGAAATTTGCAAAAATCCGATATTGGGTGTAGAGGTCTCGAATGGCCTTAAAAGTGCCAAAATTGAGTCCGGAACGTCGAAAAACGGTTCCAGGGACCCCAAAAACGTCCGATTTTATATTTCCGGGCCCGAAACTGGGCCCGAAAACGGCTTCGGGCGGACAGCCAGCCGCCACCGTCGGCCGTTGCCGCCGCTCCGCGCGATCGCGCGCCCGCGCTCTGCCCGGCGTGCTGCCCGGCGCGTCTACGTGCCTACCCGGCGCTGCCCGGCGCCCACGCGGGCTGGTTCGGCGCGGCTCCTGCCCGCTCCTGCCCGGCGCTGCCGCGCGCTGCCCGCGCGGTTTCCAGCCGCCCCCGCGCCGCGGCTGACGCCTGGCGGTTTGTCTAACCGCCGGCTGACGGTTTTAGCAAACCGCCGGCGGTTAGCTAACCGCCCGCCCAATTTTTTTTTTTTTTTTTTTTTTTCATAACTTCCCTTCTCCTCCATTGCTATAAATAGACCCCTATGGGGTATGAGTTTCTTGCCCCTCTCTTCTCTTCTCCCTCTTTTCTTTCATTCGAGGCTTTCCCCTGGCCTTGCACGGGTGGTATCCCCCGTGCAGGCCCAGGGCCCCTCGTTGCAAGAAGGAGGTTCCCCCTATGTCCTTCTTCCCTTCTGCCTCACCTTCTTTCACTTGAGGCCTTCCCCTGGCCCTGGACAGGCGGCATCCCCTGTCCGGGTCCAGGGCCCCTCTTTGCAAGAAGGAAATTCCTCCCTCTCTTCATTTCTCCCTCACGTTGAGGCATTCCCCTAGGCCTGTTCAGGGCTAGGGCCTCTCACTGAGTAGGAGTCTTCTCCTCCTTTCTTTCAATTGAGGCCTTCCCCTGGCCCGGCACAGGCGGCATCCCCTGTCCGGGTCCAGGGCCCCTCTTTGCAAGAAGGAAAAATCCTCCCTCCTATTCATCCTTCCCTCATGTTGAGGCATTCCCCTGGTCCTGCTCAGACGGTATCCGCTGTCCAGGTTTAGGGCCCCTCACTGAGTAGGAGTTTCCTCCTTTTCTGAGGGATCTCGTGGAAGTCCGACGTTAGTCGGTGGAAGCCCTGTAACAGACGGAAGAAGTCTGGTGACGGGTGAAAAATTGGCGTCGTGTAGAAGTCCGACAAGAGTCTGATGACGGGCAGAGGTCCGACGACAAGTAGAAGTACATCATCGGGTAGAACTCTGACGACGGGCAGAAGTCCGGCGTCGGGTAGAAGTTCAATGTCGGGTAGAACTTCGATGAGGGCCCGGCGATAGGCAGAAGTCCGGCGTCGGGTAGAAGTCCGACGAGGGTCCGGCGGCGGGCAGAAGTCTGGCGTCGGGTAGAACCCTAACAAGGGTCCGGTGACGAGCAGAAGTCCGACGTCAGGTAGAAGTTCAGCGTCGGGTCGAAGTCCGACGAGGTTCCGGCGACGGGCAGAAGTCCGGCGTCGGGTAGAAGTTCAACGTCGGGTCGAAGTCCGACGAGGGTCCGGCGACGGGCAGAAGTCCGGCGTCGGGTAGAAGTCTGACGAGGGTCCGGCGACGGGCAGAACTCTGATGTCAGGCAGAAGTTCGACGAATGACCCACGATGGGCAGAAATCCTTCAACGGGAGGAAGCTCGGCGTCGGGCAGGAGTCCGACAAATGTCCCGCGACGGGCATAAGTCCTTCAACGGGAGGAAGCTCGGCGTCGGGCAGGAGTCCGACGAATGTCCCGCGACTGGCAGAAGTCCTTCAACGGGAGGAAGCTCGGCGTCGGGCAGGAGTCCGACGAATGTCCCGCGACTGGCAGAAGTCCTTCAACGGGAGGAAGCTCGGCGTCGGGCAGGAGTCCGACGAATGTCCCGCGACGGGCAGAAGTCCTTCAACGGGAGGAAGCTCGGTGTTGGGCAGAAGTCCGACGAATGTCCCACGACGGGCAGAAGTCCTTCAACGGGAGGAAGCTCGGTGTCGGGCAGAAGTCCGACGAATGTCCCGCGACGGGCAGAAGAGCGTAGGTCAATAGCACCTGCCAAAGATGTGTGACCTTTCTGAGGTTATTTGTCAGAGCCTTTGCTCGATGATATTAACCAGTGTTAGAAGAGGTCGAGATGATCCACCAAGGATGTAAAATCTATCCGAGATTGTATGTCAGAGCCTTGCTCGATGACGTTAACCTGTATGGAAGAGGTCGAGAGAATCCACCAAGGATGTGAGACATATCCGAGGTTGTATGTCGGAGCCTTTGCTCGACGACGTTTACCTGTATGGAAGAGGTCGAGTTGAATCCACCAAGGATGTGAGACCTATCCGAGGTTGTATGTCGGATCCTTTGCTCGACGACGTTAACCTATATGGAAGAGGTCGAGAGAATCCACCAAGGATGTGAGACCTATCCGAGGTTGTATGTCAGAGCCTTTGCTCGACGACG